>JACDOX010000001.1:5534208-5793197 GCA_014549065.1 Cardinalis cardinalis
TTTTAAGCAGTCTTGTTCAGAGAGCGTTTTCTCAGCATGTCATGMAACCTGTGTTAGCAGATCATTCCTACAGAGGATAGTGATCTTTTTGTTCTTAAAACTGTGTGATAGTYATGGTGTTTTACTAAACCAGCAATCATGTAATTCAAACAAGCATGGCCTCATGTCACCCRAACCTGTTATTCATCATACAGATACTGCCCGAGCAACCTTGAAAGACAGTGCACTGGAAGTTTAGTCCTTTCTGATGTTCTTGGATAACTCTCTCCTTGGAGTACTTGATAACATGTGAATTCATGCTCCTTCAGAGAAACTAAATACAATGTCTTTTGACCAGGACAGAAGGCAGTATTTACAAACAATATTTGCAAACAATATTTGCCTAATATGATGTGGAAGAAGATGCTTCCAGCTCGTAGTCTTTACTGGTGGGTTATTTGTCAAAGAGAAAGAAATACAATAAAATAGTAAAAAATATTTTTATTAACAACCTGCTAATAAAAATAATTGTGGTGGCTTGTATGATATAGAAATCAATGTCTGTGTGCTGTTGTCTCATTTCTTTTTTGCTTGAAAAGCTCTCAATGTCTTTGTCAGCTCCACTGTCCATTTTTTATTTGTGGGTAATTCTCAAGAAAAAGCCCAACACTTTGTCTGTCGAACAGTGTATTTGGTCTGTGTAATATTCATTGTTCATGGGACACAACAGATAGTAGGTGAACATCTCTTGGTTAAAAACAAATAAAAACCACAATCTCCTTTTACAAGCAGGGACATCAACAGAAGAGAAGAACTGAAATAATAAATGAACAGTCAGAGTTCCAATTTTTCAGTCTTCTCTATATTAGTGTAGAACTCTGTTCTAAGTGAAAACCACTACAAAAATAACACACCAGCTCTTTTTTGTTGCCCCCTTCCACAATATCTAGAGAGTACTTGGTTTCTTATTTGGTTGGTTTTCTTTGCTTAAAATCATWGGGAGGGGGAAAAAAAACCTGAGATACATTATCATTATGAGACTTTAGGTCCAGGTGACCAGCCTTTCTGGAAGGCCTGTGTTCCTTCTTCAGTGCTGGGAACTTTGCAAAGCTTGGCTTCCAGTAAYGTACATCTTTACAGTGAGGTAATTCAGCAGTATTTTCCTCTTCTCTTTTCATATGAGTAAGAAAAATGCTGGTAGTATTTTCAGGGCTACCTCTGAATCTATCATAATATAGCAGAATGTTCAATCATTAATTATATTCCCTATTCAAAATRCTTGTTCATTTGTTTAGATAAGTCTGCCTGCCATCAGGGCACAATACTATATGGGGAAAAAAAMCCCCACCCAACAAACCCAAACAGAACTTATGTCACCTAAATATAATTGAAAGTTCCCCAAACACTAAGAGATATGCTGAACAGTAGCTTGGTTATTGGAAAGGATCAGACATTAAAACAGAGGGTAGGAATAATCCCTGGTCCTTCAGGCTAGAGGAGAAGCAGTTGGCAGGTTATTTTTGCTATGCCTCCTAGTCCAAAAAGATTRTGTCCTAGAGAATTACTTGTAAACTTAGACCTACACATAAACCCACCAGGATTTCATYGTTCCCATGTCTAAATTGCTATACCTAGGAGTGATACCCATCTCTCATACACTGGGATACACCCCTGTGTGTTATTACCTAGCTATGTGCTGGGACAAGTTCCAGGTATGTGCTGTGTTTTTCTCATGTGTTATGATTCCCTTTGAAGACTTACATGCATAAAGCAGGGAAAGAGCTAAAAGATGTAATGCAGGTACCAGGGTTACTTAGTGCTCTGTAGAGTGCTTCTGTACCACAGTTTAAGTGTACATAGTATTTGTAATCCATCTTTTACGGTATAATAAGATTGTTGTGGAATACACAGCCAATGTGTGGGATCACAGTGAACTCGGGACATTTGAAATCACTTGTGCTCTTGGCAAGGTCACAACAGCAGACTCTATGGATTCCAAAAGGGAAGGTGTTTATTATGGGCAGGAGAGAAAAAAATCTGACAACATTTAGAATTAGAAGCAGTCCCACTGTGAAAAAACTAGACAATGTATAAGATAAACTTCTGAWGCATTTTCATCCCCTGCTGTTGTCAGGCAAGTCAGTGGAGCTAAGATGAATGAGGTATTTGTGTAGTGAGCATTGTGCTCTTGTTGATCCCACTGTTCTGAGTATACATGCAGATAAATTTTCTGCAGTCTGAATGGGATGCAGCAGTACCTTTTATCCATACCTTTCGATGGGCAATTGGGTCTGTGCTTTCTTCTCGTTTTCACTTTTACTAGAGGCTGGATCCCACAGTGCATTTTTATGCCTCTAAAACAAGGACTGGCACTTTGGTTGCCCAGGGGTAGAGATGTACCCTTACCAAAAGCTCTATCTTTGAAAGAGATGGATAGTTGAAAATAAAGGTATTTCTGGTCTGTTAAATCAASTTAATTTTTTTCCTCTGTGGCATCTATTACTTATTATTACGACAAATACTTCAAACCAGCAGTGTTTGAGGTCACCATTCTGTAAATGTTAAAGGAGAACCTTGGTTGTTGTATAGCAAGGAAAAGTGTCAGAAACTGACTGGAATATCTCATTTTAATACTATAAATGCTGAGTATGATGATTTCTAGTTAGTTGTTAATTCTTGAGAACTGAAAATATGTCAGTCAAAATAGGTACAGCTGCCTTATTTGGAACTGTCTCCAGCTACTTCTGAACTCTGTTTCTGTGGCTAAGTCTGTATGATCTGTATGGATTTCAGTGATGGATGTAGATTTCTGGTTTAGACAAGGAAGGCAGTTATTGGATTGCTTTTACTCAGTGATGCTAACTTCACCCCATGTTGCTTTTCCAATTATTTTTCTGTGATACTTGGGTTGCACAGTGAGTCTATTTTATGAAGTTTGGGAAATCAACCCACAACATTTTCAGAATTTATCTGTTTTGCTTTCTGATAATTCACAGTAATCTTGTGGATAGCTATGATTGCTGTCTATGGCGTGTAACAGGTTCTTGCTGAGTATAATGCACAAGGGCTTTTTTTTCTTTTTACATGAGTTTTAAAAGTATATAGGAGAAAAGAAAGAGTAATGGAGACCAATTATATGTATTAGAAAACAAARCAAAACAAAAAACCCAAACCAGAGATTGCTTTATAATGTCAATGTATTTTTAAATGGTCTACAGGTGGGATCTTGAATAAAGATATATAATTTTGAGAGACCTGCTACCTCATTGTGCTTGGTACAGATGSATTCACCTTTTTCTGTGTATTTAGGGAAAAAAATAGTACTGCTTTCCCAGAAGCAGTGCTTCTGAATCAAATTAAATTTTCTGGAAGTAATATGTAATATTTCACTCTTACACAGATAAAATCATGCATTAAAATGCATACACTGAGTAAAATAATTCAAAATCACAGGCTCTATATCAAAACCATTGAGTAAACTATAAAGCTACACATCTCTCTGTTTTTTACACCATCCTCTTTACCTCATCTGAAACAATGCAAGAATGATTCACTGCATATTTGTATCTTAAATACAAAGATAAGTGGTTGTTGTGTGCTTCCATATATTTGAAAGKGGAAGTATTGCAATATTTTTAAAGAAAATCTATATTTTTTCCATACTTAAATGAAATGCAGAGACATTTTATAGACAGTATCTTCATTCTTTTGAGTTGACAGTTTCTCAATTACGGTTGTTTTGAAAAAAAAAAAAAAAAAAAAAAAAAAAAAAAAAAAAAAAAAAAAAAAAAAAAAAAAAAAAACCAACCAAAAACCAAACCACCCTCAAAACCACGAAAAGTTTGCACATTGTTTCCTAACGTTTTAAAAGAAAAATTTAAATGCAATTTATACACTTAAAAACTGAAGAACTAAACAACCACAGTTCTTAGTAGCTGTATACATCACAGGCYTGTCTGGTACACGCACGATCACATTCCTAATTAATATATTTGATCATTTTTTGTCTCAAGAATATTAGGGCTAAGGTTCCATTTAGAAAAATGTCCTATCCTTGGCAGTGGCTAATCACAGATAATAAAATGGAAAATGCAGCAAAGTTGCTAATAGACTTCTATGACATGAAACATCCAAAGGTAAAAATACCAAATAGAAACATTAACTTSGGAAGTTATTGAATTAAGCCCTTAGGCTTAAAGGATTTTTTGAGGCTTATGAGGATTTAGAGATCTCTGTGATTATATCTTCATTTTATCTAATGTGGCTTTAATTTAYGATTTGGGAGTTTAATTATTAATTAAATTTAATCTTGGGAGTTAACATGAATGTATCTTTAATACCATTTTGTTCCTTGTTTTTTTACATTCCTTCCAATGTAACAATACTCCTTTGGTGCTGGAATACCTGTTATTTTTTGATATAATTTAATAMTGYTTCTGTTATACAGTAGCTATAGCCMTGGATCCCTAATTGATACTTTATTGCACTAAAAGACCTGACAAATTTAATAAACTATTTTCTTTTCCATCTAGTAGGACTGTGCATGAGTAGTCTGATGGTGATTTTGTTTACATTGTTTCAAGCAAGAAGCTATGTAATTTTTCTTCTTTTATTTTTCTTTTTATTTTTAGGGATGTTGTAGTTTACAAGAGACCAGTGCTAAAGATCTGGTGGATTTGTTCTAACAAAAAGGCAAGTGAGAAAAAATAATTAGAGTGTGTATACAATCCTACAGCATAGGATAGGCCTTAGAACAATATTGGTTTAAACTGGTCCATTACCTTCTCTGAGAAAGAACGGATAAAAACACCCTTGTGTCTCATTGTCTCTGCTTATGGTCAGGCTTGTTTTGGTGCTTTAATATTTCATTAGTTGCTTTGTTTTGGAAGTGTGTTGTTTTTAACTGTAAGGCATATGAATTGTTCAGCCCCCTGAACACCTCGTGGGAAAGGAGAGCACCAGCTCAATTTTTGGTGTTATCATGATGTATTCAAACAAAGTGAGTTTAAAGCACGTTGTGGCATAGAAATTACACAGCAGAAATAAATATGTAAGAAGTACAAGACATTTATGTCTGTGCTCTGGCTACCTTGTTATTCCTTTAGGCATCTTGTTACTAAATCTAGCTGCCCTCAAGTTTTATAACCCAATTAATTTGGTAACCAGCTTAAAGTTATATGAACAGACACGCTGCATGTCACTGAGCACAAATGTTTTCAGTGGCCTTTGCCTAACTCCTCCTTAAGCAAATCAGTTTGTCCTGCTGGAAYCTGAGACATGTGTCTGTTATTTCTGGAGTTTTATCTGGAATCTGTACTCCATAAGTTTGTTGTAGTTCCCATACAGGCATCTCAGGAGGAAAGAACTTGATCCTTTGTCTCTTGGTTGGAATTTTTTAGAGGTCAGGTGCAGTCCTCTTTTGTAAGTGGTACTTTGCTTTTGCTTTCTGCTTAAYAAATAACTTTTTTGTGTGTAGTTGATTTCTGTTCTGTTCTGTTCTAGGAAAAATAGGCTAAAATATCTATTGTTCCATGCTGTCCAATATTCATTCATTTCAAGGACATACAGAAAAAAACTTTGCCCCAGACCCATTTCTAGCAGTGACCAGAGTTCTTGAAGTGATCTTGCCCTATGATTTTTACTGGTAGTGTCAGCTGCTGCCTGCATCCACCGTCTGCCCYTTCCTGTAATCACCTGCTTATAATCTACTCAAGCAACATTTCTTCTTAAAAACAAGAGCTGGTACTAGACAGTGCCTGTTGGAACCACCTATTTCATTCTAGGCAAGAAATTAGTTCTRAGGAAAGGATAGAGCTTCCATGTTGAGGATGGCCAGGGCTGTGCAGTTTAGACATAAAAATAACCTTAGACAGCACTTGTCCTTAGTATTAGAGAAGAGGCAGGTTCCCATATTTTCCTGACAGACCAGTAAGAGGTTTGGTGGTGGGAGGAGGRGGCATTTTATCAAAATTTCACTGTGGCTTTTCTCTATTTTTATAACTTGGAGAGGTTTTAGGTTTTTTTGTTTTTTGTTTGTTTGGTTGGTTTTTTCCACTTGGGTTTTTATTTTTTCTTTTCCCTTGAATCCTTTGTGTTTTCTTGACTGTATCTGTCTGTGGAAAATGAACATTGTTTGCTTTATTGGTAGGGCCTGAGTGAGGCTGCAGAATCTCCATAAAATGTGGCAAAACATTATCTAATTACAGATCAATATGACCTCAGTAACTAATGAAATTTTATGGAACAGAATTGTAGTAAAACCTCATTATCCTTGGACCTGACGTAAGTAATTGAATATCCTGATTTGGTGAGTGTCATACTCTGCAGGTAGGAGAAACTGTCAGTCTGCTCTAGAAAGGAATACTTGTAATGTGAAATGTGCATAATGTGGTTTAACTAGACTTGCATCCTCTGCACTTACATTTCTTGTTCTGTGGACTGAAATAGAATTAGGCTGCTCCTTTTAAATACAGGATTAAAAAAAAAAAATATCCTAAAAGGATGCTTTTAATGAAGCTTTTAAAGGTTATTTATCAACATGTTTACTTTTATTCGTTATGACCTGGCTTCAAAAAATTATTCTGCCTTGTCAAGTTTGTTGTCTGCCTTTGTAAACATCTTGAAATTATAAGGTGTTTTAGTCCATCTTAAGAATRGACTCACATATGGCACGTCACTCAGGACTACAGGGATATTGTCAAAGGGAATTACACATTTATTAGTAAGGGAGGTCTAGCTGTCTAGGAGGTACAGAAAATGCCTGTTAGTTTCCATTCTCTCAAAAGCAAGTTTTATAAAATAACWGTTCCCCCTTGAGGTAATTAAAGAAGTTTAAAAAGGTTTGGAGAATGGCTCAAGAAAGTTGTAGTCTCCAGGGTTTAACAACTGCATTTGCTTCTTAGACTTGAGRTTCTTAATCCATCAGATTTTTAACCCAGGGAAGAGTTCATGGCCACTCAAGGTTTTATTTCAGCTCTTTTCCTTATGTGCCTGGCATTGCTCACTGCCCTACACCAAAGAGGATTGCAGGACTCAGTTAGTTAATTCTCTTTCATATTCTCTGCAGTCATTGATGGTAATGTGAGACAAAAATAGGCTGTAAAATCCATGCCAAAACTGAAAATGCCCCAAGATTAATGTCTTGGCAGAAGGATCTATCTTTTAGTTGGTCTACAGAAATGAAGATAAAAATAGGGCAAGGAAGGCAAGAGACCAGCACTACTGAGGAGGGAACTGCTGGTCAGACTAAAGGGAAAGAAGCAAATGCATAGGCAGTGTAAAGTAGGACAGATAACCTGGGAAGAGTTTAGAGATGAACTTCACTTGTGTAGGGATAAGGTGAGGACGGCCAAGGCAAAGCCGGAATTGAACCTGGCAAGGGATGCAAAAATTAACAAGGGCTTCTACAGGTATGTCAGCCAGTCAAAGAAGGCGTGCCCTTGCTGAAGAATGCTGGAAAAGTGGTAACAATGAAATGCGAAGTCCGGGGCACCCAAGTTTTTTGCCTCAGTCTTCARTGGCAACATCTCTTTTCAGACTTCTTGAGGGATGGGACAGTAGGATGAGGACTTGGGGAGCAAAATCCCTTTCACTCTAAATAAAAATCAGGCTCATAACAACTTGAGGAACCTGAATATAAGGGACCCAATGAGGTGTATTCCAGAACCCTAGGGAAATTGGCTGATATAAATTGCCAAGCCACTCTCCATGATATTTGAGAAGTCATGACAGTCAGGTGAAGTCCCAGGTGACTGGAAAAAGAGCAATATTGTAGCCATCTTTAAGAAGGGCAGAAAGGAGGGYCCTGGGATCTACCAACCTGGATTGCTGAATCCAGCTCTGGAGACACCAACATAGGAAGGACATGGATCTGGGGGAGCAAGTACAGAAGAGGCCACCAATATGGTCAGAGGGATGGAGAGCCTCTCCTGTGAATACAGGCTGAGAAAATTCATATTGTTCAGTTTAAAAAGAGAAGACTTTGAAGTGACCTAATTGCAGCCTTCCAGCATCTGAAGGAAGCCTACAAGAAAGATGGAGAGAGACTATTTACAAGGGCATGTGGTGACAGGACAGGAAGTGGGTTTAGATTAGATATTAGTAAAAAGTTATTCTCTGTGAGAGTGGTGAGGCACTGCAGCAGATTATGGAACATTTCCCATCCCTGGAAGTGTTCAAGGCCAGGCTGGATGAGGCTCTGAGCAACATGGTCTAATGGGAGATGGCCTTTCCCATTCTGGGGAGGTTGGAACTAAATTATCTTTAAGGTCTCTTCCATCCCAGGCCATTCTGTGGGTCTGTAATTCTTGTGTATGTCTTGCTTTTATCTCGTCTTCCATATGTGCCTGATGTTTTTTAGACAGTTGGTACTGTCCAAATTCCTTTTTTGTTTTAAAATACTTAACCACTTGCATRTCACAATTTTCAGCTCTCCTTTATATTCTTTTTCTCTGTTTCACTTACCATATTATGTCAAAAGATTTTTATTGATAAGTGCTAAACAAACACTGAAGAAAAGATTATATGGTGGCTGTCTTTTGCAAGCAATGTGGTAAATCCTGTTTATAGTAGCTATGTTTGTGTTCCAAGCCATCAATTAGTATAAAAACTGCCAAAACTCATTTTTGCTTTAGAAATAATAATCCTATTTCTGGGATTTTGCCTCTGTCTCTGGGTTTATATAAAGGTAGCACAGAGCTAGTAAAATGCCTGCTGCTCACTGCCTTTTGGGTTATCCTTACCTCTAAGTAATGGTGAGTCTCTCAGAATATAGGACCATGAAGACGTATCTTGAAGGGTCTCATTTCTCATGGCAAAATGAGAGATACTTTCTGTACCTCAGTTCAATTTTCTCTTGGCTTCATTTTCAGCTTTTGCAGGCTTGCTTTAATGCACTTGTGTTGCCAGTTCCATAGCTGTTTAATATTTCAATTTATATCAGTATGAAAAAGTGGAATTTATCCTTTCATTATTCAGCACTTGTAAATATGATTATGTGCTTTGTTTCCATAAGGAGGGAAAAACTCTGTGCTGAAAGTGTCCTTTTGGTGGTAACAGAAATGTACAGGTCTTACTGCATCAGTGAAAAACGATTCTGTACACACTTTTTGTGTATACAGAATTGTTTAAAATGTTCATATGAATTAATGAAATTTTATGTGTGTGAAAACTGTATTATTTCACAGTCTGATTTGTTTTAATTTTGAATAAATAATACTTTGTTTGCTGATAACACTGTTGTATGCTACTGATAATTTCATTCTGTTGATGGATTCCAAGGATAAAATGCTCTGTGATTTCTGAGTTGAAAATAGTACACATTGTTGTGCTGTCCTGAGATTGTCCACACAATGGAAGTTCTTCTGATATCAAACTTTTGCTTCATCACCTTTTATTTTCTGTGTTTTTCAAAACTGTGTTCCAAAGTACAACTTCAGGGATATTTATCTGTCCAAGGGCTCCCTTTCACCTTCATAGGGATTGTGCACATTCAGTTTTCTTAGGGCAGTGATGGATTTTCAGTGTTCAAATCCTTTGTAATAAATGAGTATTGCTGAATGTACACCTCTGCTATTAATAGTTTTCCTGGTAAATTAAACATTTTATCTGTTTTACAGATTACGTAGATGGAAAAAATGTATTGATTCCTTAAGTTTATGTTTATAGAAGAGAATAATTTATAAAAATATTTTTAGAGTAGGTGTTATAACTAGAAATCCGGGTACAGCTATTAATAGAAGGGTGTTTTTTGTTTTAATTGCAYTTCAAGGGTGAAATATACCTTTCTAAATATATGTGAAGTTTCCAAAACAAGTATTTTCTCAGTTGTATMGTTTCTGGCAACCTCCATTGTAAATTAAGGATGAAGAGAAAGTAAATTTTTATCCATTTGGTTAAGCAGAAATTCTAATTTGTTTACTTAAGGCATCTGTTGTGGTAATAGACCAACTTCGATGATGTAGACAGTGTATATGAAGTCCGTCTCATAAATTATGTTTTGGGGAGAAAAAGGAAGAGAGGGAAGATGTACAGATATATTAGGTGATCGTAGTGAGACCTGTGCAGTCTGACAGGCTTTATGTCATGATAAAATATAAGCAAACCTTTTATATTAGTGTTTTTTTCCTTATTTTTTAAAGTTCCTGATACACATGTAGTGTTACCTTTGTATCATTAAATCAGTTTTCTTAGTTAGATTAATTTTGCATCATAATTATTCCTGTACGGAAAAGTGTTTTCACAACACTTGCCAGTGTATAAATCTACTTTCTTTAAGAAAAGTTTTGTTTTAATGAATTTATGAATTTATCCAGTTTTTGGTTTTTTGTTTGCTATTTTGGTTTTGTTTGTTTGTTTTTTTTAATAAGATACGACTCTGTCTTTGGGCACTTGCTGCCTCCTCACTGATGGCACGGCGAAAGCAGTAGAAAAGACCTTGAGGCTGTTCAAGGGCTTCTCAGCAGTAACAAAAACATCTCTGTGTTAGCAGCACTGTTTTCAGCTCAAATCCAAAGCATAATGCCATAGCAGCCACTGTGTAGAAAATTAACTCTATCCCAGCCTAAATCATTAGAGATAGGAAGTCCCAACACCTGCAGCACTCCAGTAAAGCTAAATCTATGATCAGAATGTCATCCAAGAAAACATAGATTTCACTGAAACACCCTTCATTTTTTTTGGCTTTAGTGAAAATTTTGGGCACGCTACACTCACTATTCTGAACCTGGAATTAATGTCGGATATGAAACACAAACAGCTATTTAATCTGTAAAGATTGATTTGTGATATGCAATTTATCCTTMAGGGAAAAATGTATACTGTTACTTAAGTGTCCATAGATCAGTGTAAAGCAGGGTCTGTGCATTTAAAAAATAAAAATTATTATTAGGAGTTTCCCCATTAAATAGATATTATTTTTATATATACCATATCTATACAACAGATTTAGTGATGATTTTTTCAGACATTTTAAGAACAGCAAGGATCACCATTGGGTATTTGGTTTTGCTTCAGCCTGACAGTAGATAGCATTTTTAGCCAGTAATTCCCGCGTCAAACAAGTAATGGCAGATCAGTAAGGAATGTTCCTTCTGGAAGGACACCAGATCTTGCTTCCAAGACTTAGAATGAAGACTGTATTCCTGATAAGATGATAGTTTCAGAGTTCAACATATATAGACTAATTTTTTATTTTAATCTGTTTGGCATCTCTGGTGTACAGACACRGGATGTTAAAACTTTATTGTTTATCAGATGATTATTTTACAGTAAGGAAGTGAATTAATCTCAATTACATAGTCACTAGATGCACCTTATCTGCCTTCAGTTGGATCTGTATTGCACTGAGAAAGGGAGATAAAAATTGCTATCCATATATCACGGTTCTGTAGTTTGCATGTTGTGACCTTAAAATGTGCAATCACATTCTGTGGGTGCTGTTTAGGAACAGCTGTTTGTGACCAATTCAATTTCTTTAAGTGAGATAGATTACAGAAACAGCTGGCTATCACATTATTAGAGATTAAGTCTTAAAGACACTGCAATTAAAATAATTACGTTATTGTTTCTTTCTGGCTGCAGAAATGCTTCTGAGGCTATGGAGATTAGTCTTGTCCACTGTGACTCTATATTTAGAAATTACTGACTTGTTTAAACGGTGAGAGAAAAATATGCAACTTCAGTATAGCTTTTTAAATAGAATCATTRCTTGAAATATTTTTTTCTTCTTTGTTTCCTGTTTGACTGAGGAAGCCTGCCACCCTTGGAGCACTTTTAAAAGTCTGTGCTCTGGACAGGTGTAGAGCCATTGATTGAGAACTGCAGTTCCAGAAGCTTTGACTCTTCTCTGCTTCCACTAAAGTGAATGAAATGCTGTACAGAATTTGGATTATATCATGAGGTTGTCAGCGCTATCTTCACTATCACATTGGTTTTACTGATGTCAGACCTCAGGTACTTTCACTAAGAGTCATGAGGAAACTTATCTTAAAGCTTACATAATCACTCAGCCACCATCCTCTTCTGTGCTGCTCATGGGGATTGAGTCATCCCCCCAAAATAACCCTGCAGAGATCATGTCTCTTGCATCCTCGGAATTCTTTGGGACAGCTGTGTTGTTTTATTTTTGAGTTTAAGTGAAAATACTAGACACACACCTCTCAATATGGATAGAGGCGGTTTTCTTTACAGCGCCAGGCAATTTACATTTCCYTTAGGAGCTTTGTCTTCAGCTCTATCTCTTGTTTTATTTTTGGTACAGCCCAGGACAGTCTGTAGTGTGCTTTGGGGGAGAAGGTGCAGGAAGAGTGTTTTCACTCTGGTTCCAGATAGTGAATAAATTATTTGATTGTTCCCTGGAGAGCAAAGCGGCACGGCCTGCCAGTGAGCTTCAAGTCGCCTGCAGGACCTCGGGAGTGCAACCAGATGGGCTGGGAACCTGCCCAAGCCCTGGCTCCCGTGCGCTGGCTGCTCCTGCCAGCCTGCCTGCTGCGCCCCCAGCTCCGTGAGCATCCTGCTCCAAGGCYGGCCCTAAGGCAAGCCAGCATTTGAGCCTATTTCTAACAGGCTAACTAGGCCCTTGGGTCTCCTGGCCATCGCTTTCTGGGACAGTAAGGGAGGGATAAATCATTTATAGAGGTGAAAGCTGCTGCTTCTCTGGACTGGTAGGAGAGGCTGGTTCTAAAGCCCTCATCACTCGCAAGTGATGCTGGAAAGTGCTACAATGTCATGGTTTCCTGTTGTTCTGAATTCTGATGTAGGGGTCTTATTAGATAGTCTGGAGGGGAAACAGAAAGTAACAAGGACAAAAAAAATAATGTTGCGAGCAAAAGAGATGGCAAAGGCTTTTTGAATAACTATCATGATTTTTCAGATGCAAAGTGTCAKCCTTCATTGTATCTGTGTTCCCAGGCACATTTTAGCACATGTTYAGATTAGAGAGTTTGTTTGTAGCTCAGAACTGTGACAGAAAKATGGGATCAATATTTAGCTAGTGCAACTGTAATTCCTCATCTGATGAAAGTAAAATTATAAGAAATGAAAGATATTTTGCTAACTGGAAATATTTTCCCTTGCCATGTGAAAGTCAATCTTCTACCAAGGCCCTTTTCACAGGGCTCCCTCATACAACCTCTAGTTGCGCCTGAGTTACCAAAGTGCTTCGGTTAAGTTGGTGCGATGATGGATGTTCAGAGAGATTGGGAAGCATTACCTTCTCCAGAACTGAGATATGAGCATGGACATGGGCTGAAGATGTGTATCCACGTAGTCTGACTACTTCTGTCTTGCTGCCCAGGTATTTSCTTCCCACAGCAAACAAACTTTTGAAGATGATTGTATTAGGTCTGACTGAGATTTTCGTTTTTCCACTACAGCCCTCTAAATGCTGTGCTTTGCACTGGTCCCTAGAAAGGGGGACACACAACATACCCTGTGTTTTGACTACTGCTGAACAACACTGGCACACCATCAGTGATGTGTCTTAACATTTCCCCCCCTCCCCCCAAAATCAAGGGGCTGGTGGGCAAGAACCTGGGAAGGGACACAACCAGGCCAGCTGATGCCGAATTAACCAAAGGAATATTCCTGTATGACATCAGCTCRGATATAAAAGCTGAGAGAAGGAAGATAAATGAGGGAGTATTTGTTATTTACAATGTTTGCCTTCTGAAGCAACCACTCTGCATGTGAAAGCCCTGCTTCCCAGGAAGTGTCTGAACATTGCTTGCTGATGSAAAGTAGAKAATAAACTTTTTTTTTACTTTTTGCTTRTATGCACACAAAATTTTGCTCTTGCTTCAGTAAACTGCTTTTGCTCCAACTAGGAGTTKTTTTCCATCTTATTTTCTCTCCTGTCCAGCTGGGAAGGGGAATGGTAGACTGGCTTGGAGAGCATCTGGTGTCCAACCAAGGTCAATCCAGAATTGTATATGCAAAAGAGATAAAGTATCAGCTTAAATAACTGTGACACCAAGTCAAATGATTGAACACCAAATTTCCAGAAAGTGCAGTCAAAAAGAGTGGAGGCAGTATTTAATGATGGAGTCAGAGCACATGGGAAATAAATGCTGGTTCCACAAGTCACAACAAAATTGCATGGGAATGCGATAGTAGAGCTATTCTTAAAATTCTGCTGCTATTTCTGAAGATAGGGAACAGTTTTGCTCCAATTAGGCTAGAATTAAGTAGATGCCTAAGACAGTATGGCAAAAACTGTGGGTATGTTCTCTAATTATCCAAGGATAGTCATATTTAATAATTATTGAAGTAAACAGTGGAAAATATTTGAAGTGCTCCTGTGCAAGAAGCCACATAACATATGGCASTCATCACCAAGGCACAGTTGAATGACTGTAGGAGGACTGTGAACGACAYATTTTGTGTCCTTCCAGGATAACATATTTTCTTTATACATATTCATTCCTTTGGGTTTTTATGGGATTTGGAACCTGAATATCAAGTGAGGAGTGAGCTGTGAAAAGTCTTAGAGGCCAAAGGAYGCAGGTGCATCATTTGGCATGAAATGTTCTAAGGATTGTTAGTGCCAACATGGGTGAGCTGGAGTGTAGCACATCTGTGCTGTGCAGTGGGTTCATGGGCAGAAACCTCAGTGTTAGTGCAGGCCCCAACTGATATATATGCATGCTACAACAGAGAAAAAGTTAGACTGAACATGGCACTGCCTTGCTGTGATCAAGGACCACATAAGTTTGTTGTGTGTCTTTTCCATTGTACTGTATAGTATGCAGAAGCATTCTGTAAGAATGCAATAAATTTGGAGCTATTCAGGATCCTTGAAGGAGCTTGGGTATCCAGCTAATAACCTATGTAAACCAGATGTTCATTGCTTCAGTATTACTGCATTTATTGCACTGAGATTTGTCCTTGCTGATTTTTTTTTAAGCTAGTAAGTGTGCAATATTTACAGAAGGGCTTTGAGTATAAACAGCAAAGCTGCAATATTTATACCCAGACTGGAGTTAAATATAATGGGCCTTTATGTTGTCTCTCTTTCCACCCGTCGGTCTCCTGCAGTATTGCATCCAGTAGATGTACAGTTGTCTGTCTTTCACTACTTACCCATCTCACCCACTCAGGCACTCTGTAAACCTGCTTCAGATCCCAACCTGCTGTGGCCTCATTCCCTCTCCATGCAGGTTGGCTCCTCCTGAGGTGTAGTGTGTGCTGAACAGCCCACTGACCCTGGCAGTGACCTCAGTGCTGATGTATTGTCTCTGTGAGCAGCATCTCCTGCCTGGTTTTCTGATCCTGAATAAACCAGAGCTCAGATACAAACTTAGGCACCCCTTTAGGCACCAGAAAGTCTTTCAGCAAGAATTTTCATTTTTTCTCATATGTAGATAGCTTTTAAGAAGAGATTTTTCTGAACTGTAAAACACAGCCTGTTTCCTAAGAGAGCATAGATGCAGGGATCTGAAGAAAATATCTTTTTGATTATTTGGTAGTCTTTTGTGACACAGGGAAGACTCAGTTTAAAATGGGAATCATATCATCTGCTCAAAAGAAAAGAAAACATGAATGAAAACGCAAGGGAGCAGCACTTCACCTACCTTAAAACCATGAATAGTCCTCTCTTGTTGGGTTCACCTCAAAACCATGAATAGTCCTCTCTTGTTGGGTTCACCTCATTACAGATTGAGTTTATATTCTTTTTGATTTATGTTGGTTACTTTAGACTTTTATGTATTGCCTTCCTTTTAGACAGAAGTCTTTCCTCCACTGGGTAAAACTTGAATTCTCTTTTTCTGCAAATGCTGACAAGATAGGAAATAGTTCATACTCGGGTGAGCCGTTTTGCTCTTTATCCATGATTTTGTGGTGTTCTTGCAAACCTGAAATACTATTTTAGAGCATGCTTATAATAAAGGAAGGAGTGCTCAGAACTCTTCCTGCAGTGACCTGTTGCCTTTGGCAAACCTAATTGAAAAAGGCTATGAACACCTTTTCTTGAGAGGCTCTCTATTCTTTCAAAAGAACATGTTAATCAAGATGTGACATTACTCAGTTTTTGGCAGAACTCGCTTTAGATGTTCCTGGTGTTGAAAGGGTCTTCCTGCTTTTATAATTTGCAGCTTTTGAAGGTCTTTCTCATCTCAGTTATATGGAATGTCAGACATAATTTTTTTGACCAACTGGTTGGTTAGAATAAAAAGCATTTTATTTTCAACCTTTAATTTTAAACTGTTGTATAAAACGAAAAAGCTAAATCCAACTGTTTTAAAGTTAAAATATTCCTGTTTTGTTTTAACTCTTTAAACAGAACATTTTAACAAAACTGTTCCCTTTCCCTTGAAATCTAAGTGTTAATTGTAGCACACAGAACAAAGGATTCTCAATGAGAGTTTTAGTTTAGACTGTCTGATTTAAGTTAGGGTAATCTATGCTGRGAATTTCTGGTGATGGGGTACTAAGCAAGGCATAGGTAATTCTAGGTTAACAGGTTTGGCACTATGTGTGGCAGTGATTTCAGAGAAGCCTTCTCAAGATGTGCCTCTGGAACCACAGCCATGTAATTACTTATTCCTTGCTTAGGAATAGTGATTAGGATACAAGGCAAGGAATAAAAGATAGCTGAACTCTTGGGTGTAGGACAGCTAGAGCATTTGTTTCAATTCCATGTTTTAGGTCTAATTTTTATAAATTAATGGAGATCAGGGCCAAGAAAAATAAATGAGACTCAAAAGATTCTGAAAATTACTTCTAGCAATTATCACTAAGCATTCTCTGCATCACTACAGAGAATTTAACAATACGAATACGAAGTAAATTCTATTAAAATTTTTCTGTTGTAGCATTCAGTAACCGTAGTAATGATCAGAGTATGAATTCCCTGATCATCATAGCGGCACTATACTGGCAGTAGTATGATAGTAGATGTTGGCAGCTGCTCTTCAAACACACCACAGATAAGCAGGGAGCTGGTGAAGGTCAGTTATTCTATAGCTAGTAACATTGCCAAGTCACCAAGCTTTGTGCTACGATTCATGAGGTATGGCAGTGATTTCAGGGAAGTCTTTTCAGTCTCCTCAAGACATGTTTCTGGAACCATAGGGCAATAGATACAGAAGCAGCATATGTCCAAGAGGGAGGCAGTAGGTTGCCATAGTGAATGTAAATGCTGAACTGGTGTTTGTCCTCAACTAAGCTGCTTTAATGTTTTTACTCACTATAGAAGTTCTATATGTCTTTCCATAAACAAAAATGACAGCATGATTGTTCTTTGTATTAAATCAGACTTTAAAGACTCTATATTCTGTMGATTTTGACCATTCTTGTGTATTGGGATGAATTATTGGTGTATTTTTTTTCCACTGAGCTGTGTGATTTCCAGCACATTTAATGATGCAGATCTTTAGCCCTGATAGAAAAGAGCATGGAACAGCTGTYGCCACATAGCTGGGTCTGTGCTCCCTGGTTCCTGCCAAGACCAGAAGAACAAAACTGCTGAGTTTATGCCTGTTACCCATGACCCAGATGAGGTTAAAAGTGCTGCCAGTGATTGTGCTAGTAGCAGGGACCYGAGGTGACAAAGGAGTTGTCATAGAAACTCCAAGGGATGAAAATTCTAACTTTGTTTTTCACACTCAAATTTAAATTTCTGATCAGGCTTCCTGGTTAGATTTGACCTTTGGAACAACCTCTCTCTTTCTGTTTTATTGTACAGGGGAGCTATAACTGTAGGTTGTTTCATATCTCCTGTAATCTTGTTTCACCTTTGAATTGTGGGTAACCTGATGAGTGCTGCTGTCAAGGTTCCCTGAAAATGTCACAAACAAAAGAAAGAAAAATACCTTGGCTGAGGAGTGGTCCCTGCATATCCTGCCTTCCTACCTTTTCGTTGTCTTTCTGTCTCAATGCCTGTTGGGTTTTATGTAGAAATGTTTCTGAAAACCAAGTACTTGACTAGGAAAAGAGTAAGAGAGCACATTTTTTTCTGTAGTTTTGTAAATTTATCATGTGTGTTGCTTTATCATGTGTGAAGGTTTGGGAGGACAGAGAGCATTACTACCAGAGAAACAGAAATGCTATTTCAGTTTTGAAATACTTGGTGTGGTTCAACTTCAGTTCTCACAGCCTCAWATCCAGCTAAATGGAAACTGATAAGCATTCAAATTAAACACAAATACAGATTCTATTATTTAATACCCTTCCTTGAGTCTCTCATCTSATTTCAGTGTTTCTGTGTCAAGGGGTGTACTTTTTTTGTTCTTGTTGGTTTTTGATTTTTAATAAAATATTTAGACTTCTTTGTTMTTTATTTCAAGAGCAAATCTAAATAATTTCATCTTGACGCACTTGTCTGACAAGGCATTCATGTCCTGCTTTTTACTGGGCTGTTTTAAAATCTTACCCCCAAAGAATCTAAGTATTTACTACACTTAGGCTTTCTTTGTTTTGTTCTGGAGTAGTCCTGAAGGCTTTCTGGCTTTGAGGGATTTGTCAAGGTTAAATAAAGGAAGAGTGATTTTCAGGCGTTACGTTGCACTGTTTCTGAAGACACTGTGTGGATGTTTTTGTTTGTCAGCTTTGTAACTGCTTTTGAAATCTCTCTTCACATTTGTCCTGAGCAGCTGTATTAAAAGGCTGAGATAAACTTCATTACAATGAAATATTGGCAAGATGGAATATTGGAAGCAAGAATAAATTAAAAGAATAATCTCAATGTGTCTTAGGATAATGTTCACCTTGTAAAATTTTGCTTCTCTTTTGTCACTTTAAACTGATTGAATGTGGTGGTTATGAAAGCTGCCCTAAACTTTCAAGCCTGGTGAAATCATTTGAGAGTGCTAGCTTGAAGAATTTGGTTATGAAAATGAATGACTACCTACAGATGGACAAAAATATTTTGTAATGCAGATGTTCTTCTTTCACTGCCTTTCACTGTTGTCTCTGCTGTATTTCAAGGGTACAGATGATAAAGAAATTTTGCTCTTTATTGAATATCACTGGGCTGTCTTCAGTCTTTTGGGGAAATGGAAATCTCTGCTTTCAGTAGAGGGATGTTTGATGCTGTGAATGCAAGTGGTGAATGCAAGYGGGAGTCTAAAATTACTAATGGGAATCTTCTGTGAATTACTCTTATTGATGTAGACATGAGCTAAATCACATATCCTTAAAACTATGACTTGACATAGATTCTCAGAGGAATGTGCACATAACTGTGCCTGGAAAAGAAAGACTTTACTAGGATGCAGAAAGAAAAGTACAGTGGAAGTAGGGGCGGCAGAATGAATTAACTCACCTCAATGCTTTACCCCTTCAGGCTCTTCATAGAAACAGTTGCAAAATAGAAGTATCGAAACTTAATATTGTAGATGGTACTGTTGAGTTGAAACCTAGAAATCATTTAGTCGCAAAGATATTTTGAATTCTTCTGTGTTAATCCAAAACAACAAAATATTCTGAGTTAGCCAGCTTCAGTTGAAGATGTGTATATAGCAAGCTGCCTCACAAGCTTTTTTTCTCTTGATCCCACTAAAGCTGAAAATGTAATGAAAACAGCTGTTATTTTATATTTAAGCTTTTAATTTGTACTCCCAAGGTGCAAAGGAAGATAAGAATTAAGAAAAAAAGGAAGAKATTGGGACTGCCCAGGAGATTTGTTTGAGTTTTGGGATTTACTGATTCATAGATACAAACATRGTTGTAATTGTCAGCTGTGTCAACTGATGTTTTTAATGTCTATTTTGAGGACTCTAAATTAGCACCTCACATTTTTCATATGAGAGGCRTTGTAAATAAACATTTTTGTCCATATTTTCTTGAGCAACATGAACACTTTGAAAAGCTGTTAGAGGCTACTTGAGCCTCACAGTCCAGATTAAAAATATATGGGTTTTTTTTCCCTTCTCCTCTGTGTGAAGGTTATTTTGCCAACATTTTGAAATTAGGTGAGTCCATTGCCTTTTTCTTTAAAATAAACWCATCTGAAGAATTCTCTGTTTTATTAATAGATTTTATCCCTAGTTCTTAATCAAAATATTTTCTCTATCTCACCAATATCCAGTTCTTTTCAAAACAGATATCAAAGTCTGAGTACAGATCAAGGTTCTTTCCATTTTTCAAACCTGACTTTTTTTGGAGTATGGCTAAAACTGGTATCAAGGTCATCATAAGTACAACTTCTGCAGTTCTCCTAAACTTTATGGATTTCTTCCTGGAATAGCTTTCCCATGATTATATATTCAATTTTGATGGCAAATTGGCAAATTGTGGAAGTTTCCTTTTCTAGGCCATCAGGAAACCAGCTCTGATCTGTCTTTTCAGTGTTTATAGGAAGATAAAATGTGTCAAAAGTCAGCGTGTCTAATATTTCAATCTTGTCAAAAAAATAAAAATTTTAAATATATTTTCATTTGTTTTTGAGAAACTGTTTAATGTCATGAATTTCTGGCATGCCTAGAATTCTTCCTTGAAGTTTTTAATTTCAATTAGCTTGTGTTTCTAGCTAACACTGGAAAAATAAATGAGTCAGATGAGTGTGCTTGTGGCGATGAGTCAAGATTACTGTCTAGAATGCAGAGAGCAGGAGGATAGTGGTGATTTCAAAATGGTAATTAATGTGTTAATGAGTGGAACTCACAACTCATTTCATCTAAATCAAGAAAGACCTGTCAGATAGTAATGTATTTTTTGTTTTATGCCACTTGGGCAGAATTGGACGTGCTAGTAGCAATGTGCTCTTTATGTCACCTATATTCTTTTTATGATATTTCATTCTTTATAGAAAACTGAAAATTGGGGCAAAAAACATTACATGCTGCTATAAATGATTGATTTCTTGGTCTTGACAATCCAAAAGTGATCATTTGTCAATTTATATGACTCAAAGTGCAAAAGTAGCTGAATTTGCAAGTTACATTTTAATATAGCTGCCATTTTGTATGGCACTCAGGTCCCTTTAAGTAATACCTTTCCTTTTGGTACTAAATTGAAGATTCCAGTAAATTCTGTATTTGCAAAGTTATCCTGAAAAATGAATACATTAATATATACATGTGAACATGTGAGTGGATATAGTTGTGAGCTTCTATATCATGTGCATAGCAGTGTATTCTTTAATAGACAAATAAGAATGCAGATGAATTTTTTTTTCTCAAAAGTATGAAAAAGACAATTTCAAAATTTAAGATTGCATGAATACATAGCTCGTCTCTTGTACTTATACAACCTCTACAATTACTCCGCACATAGTGAATTTCACTTTGCAGTAGTTAATTTCTTCACTGAAGACTGATGCATGTAAATGTGAGGAGTATTTTCCACTTCCAAAATGTGGTGTCAGGAAAGCAAATTCTCTTTTTTTAGAAACATAGTTTATAGAGACACATATTTTTTTTTTTATTGGTAAAACTCAATATGAAAATATTTTCTGGCATCTGACATCTGCATATGTTATAATAGTATAAGTAGAGGTGGCTTTGCTTTTACTTACTTGAATGAAGGTGTGGAAACTTAATGCTTATAGGTGAAAACTTCACTCAAGAAGGCTTTGAGCAAATTAGCTTATGTTGAAGTTGGATATGAGATCATAGCTGTCCTAGCTTTGATCAACTATTTACTAAGCCTTCAGACTCTTCCTTCCAACCTTTGTATGACTGTTGAAAAAAGAAAAAAASGGAGGGAAAAAAAGAAAAAAAAGAAAGAAAAGCAAAATTCTTATAAAAAGCTTGAAAGCTTGCTGTGTRTTTACATTAAAGAAATTTTAGCTTCTTTCATGCCCTTTTTTGGGCAAATATACAAATCCTTGGGTTTAAAATGCACTGCAAAGGAAAGTGAGTATTATTATTTCTAAGTCAGTTATTTTGTGATAGTTTTCTAAGAAAAAAAGTCTTGCCTTTGGTGACTCTAGGTAAGCATAATCTCTTTGTAACAAATATAATTCTTGGAATTAAATCACTCTTGATTTCCATCTATGCAGCCATCCAAGATACCWTGTAGAAAACTGTGTTGCACTGTCTCAGTGATTTATTCCTATTTCTGTGATACTAGAAATAAAATTCTGAAAGAAGATGGTTTGTCCAGGTAATATAGGAAGTCTCTGAAAAACAACTGTAAATTTTATCTCAATAAAAATTCAGTGTRGTGAATTAGTAGCCAAACATGCTGCATAGAAACACAGAATGCATTGAAAATGTGTTCTGATATTTTTGTGGTTAGAACAAACATGTAATACACTCTCAGCATTTAGCTGAGACTGTATAAGACATGTTTGGAGCTCAGCACTGCAAAGATTTCAAAAGRTGTGGCCTCAGGTGTCTGTGGGCAGGTAGTGGGAGACATGCAACAAGATTTTATTCTTTAAAAGCTGCAGGGGAGCAAAAAAGTGCCTTGATAGATAGAGCTTAACAAAAAGTGAGGGGTGATAAAGCCAGAACTCCTTTGTCAAAAYAGGAGTTGAAGGAAGCACAGTCTGTGGGAAAATGTCATCTGAGTGCTTATTTGAGTCRCCAGCCTTTGTGTGTTTTTGAATCTGGGTCCTGGAGAATTAAACAGGTCTAAGTTACTCTTCTGTGTCACTTGAAGTAGATAAATGAGTCTCTGATGCGAGAAACTAAGTGCCTCCGAGAGATGGGAGGCACTGAGGCAGGGATCCTGCTGAGGGTAATCTTCAGATAACCCTGCTGGAAGATGTTGTATTGACAAAGGAAGACAGCAGGTATATTGGGGGTGTTCTGTTGAAGTGGAAAACCACGTCAGTAGATGCAGAAACTCCTTTTTCTGCAGGTTAAGTTGGAGAGATGGAGACATACAAATAATGTCACAGATTCAAGCTCACTTGAACTGTCAGCAAAGGTCACCATGCACAMAACTGTGATGCTGTTAGTGAAGCATCTATGAAACTGATTCCAGCTGAGGGGGAGAGGTGGACTGAAGAGGTAGGAGTGTTCTTACAAGGTGTGCGTCTCAGTGCCATGAGCTGCTCAGATCCTGCGTACCAGTACTACCCAGATAGCATAAGATAGAAAGAAATGAAATCTGAGTAAAAAGGACAAAATAATGGTATTGACAAGTTCCAGTTAAATAGGCCATGTGGGAAGACACATATCTCAAACCAAGTGTAACATGCTGACATATGACCTTTGATCAGAGGAAATCACAAGGAGAAATCTCAGACCATTTACTCTTTCATATGATGACAGGAAAGAAATTGCATGCTAAATTTAGGTAAAATGAAGAGTTGGCACAAAGTTTGCTGAGCCTGAAGCCATGTTCTCTTTGTAAGTGTGCCTATTTAAGTCTATGATACAAGGTAATTGTCTGTGCACATTGTATCTGTTATTAAGAAAGGTCTCTGTTAATGGAAACTTGCAGGCTTCTGATTCAGCATTTCACCTTCCCCTTAGGAGTTACGTTATATTWATATAAAAATGATAGAAAATAATAATTAGTGGAAACGTCCTTGTGAACACTTAAAAATAAAGAACTAGAGAGTCCATTTGTTACTGTGCCTATACTTCTTGATGAAGAGATATATGCTTAAGTTATTACTTTTACGAGACAAATCCCTACAATTCAAGAAAAGCAATGATGCAATGCAGATAAAGTGCATAAATATAATGGAATTGCCAAAACTATATTCAGGAGACATTGTCCTTAATATAAAACTCTATTAATTCAGCAAATGAATAGAGGGTTGTACTCACTTCATTGAGCAGGAGTCAAAATTACAGAAAAAAGTCATTGTGAAACTGGGTCARTGGAGTCTTATGAAGATTAAAAATGAACAATAGACCTGAATTAAAAAGAACCTTAGTTTCAGATTATGATATTTACATCTTAATTTCTGCTTCAGCTCCTCATTTCTGACTACCTGACAACAGGAAGTTAAGAGATGCAAAGATGTCTTGGAGACAGGATTTCTGGAATAACTTAGAGGTCYAGGACAATTAAGGAGGTCATGATTTAAATAAAAAATAAAAACCCTGATCTTGACAACTGAAACTTTATTAGTGTTTTTTACTAATTTTGGAAGCTGTTAATCATAGTGGATRGACTAAGTCATAGACTCAGAATCACTCAGATTGGAAAAGACCTTCAAGATCATTGAGTCCAGCTACGCACATAACACTGTTAAGTCCATCTCTAAACCATGTCCCTAACTGCCATATCTGCACATCTCTAAAATGCCTTTAGGGATGGTGACTCAACCACTTCCCTGGGCRGCCTCTTCCAATGCTTAGCAACCCTTTTGGTGAAGAAATTTTTTTTAATATCCAATCTAAACCTCCCCTGGTGCAACTAAAAGCTTCCCTGTAGAAACTGAAGGCTGGAATGGGAGAAGTAACTGGAAGGTATTTAAGCAGTGAAGGTAATTAGGAGGGGAATTACAGAAACAACAAAACCAGTGAGTTACCTGCTGCTTTCTGTGCRGTCATGTTTGGTGCCAGAGCACGGCTGGCTGCATGTTAGTCCAGCATATTAGTCTCATCTTCCCAATTCTATTTGCTAATATTTAGAAACCCAGATACAGGCAGATAAAAGCAAGGCAAGAGAAAGCTCCCAGGCTAGGGAAGGGGAGTGTTTTATTAAAGGAGACCCAAGAGGATATTCCTGAACTTTGCAGGAGTGCATGCCTGAGGGTGCCTGTGCAGAGCCAGTCAGGGTTGGGCAGCTCTGCCCTCTCCCAGCCGTGTCCATCGGCTGTGCTGTGTTGGGTCAGCTCTGAAGCTCTGAGCCACAGGCACTGAGCTTTTTTGGGGTACCTGTGTCAAGTATAGGTCTCTGTGTGTCRGTGAGTCAGGAGCTGCTTACCTGGGTTTGCTATTCAGCACTTGGGTAGAGGCTATGTTTAAAAATATATCAAATAACTGCAGAGAAGCAGGGTTTAAACAAGCCAGTTTTGGCACAAGAAAAGATTTATTGAAAACTTAGGAAGAAAAAAAAGTGGGGGAGTGCAGTTCTGAAACTTTTTTTTTAATGAGGGAAGGAACAAAAGACAGTTCAAGATGTGTTTGTACAATGGTCTTGGGCACATGGTGTGACTCTTGGGGATGGTCAGAGCCAGAARTTGGACTCAATGATCCTTGTGCATCCCTTCCAACTCAGAATATTCTGTGGTTCTGTGAAAAGCTCAAGCTTTTGAAGTGGTGCTTGGGATAATAAGAAGTTGGACTTGATGTTACAGTGGCTCCCTTCCATCCCTGTGACCTTTGCAACCTGTGTGTGAAGAAGACACACTGTGCGCAATAATACTGGAGCAACTGGAGCTGATAATATAAATCATTAGTATTTCACTGTCTCTGTGGTAGCTGAAGAGAGTTTGTTCCAGAGAGCCTAGCTGTGGGAGTGTATCTGTTCTTCTGCCCAGTTGTGGACGTGGGGGCACCTAAATGTGCCCTGAAATGCTACCTGAAAGAACAGGTAGCTTTTACTTAGAAATTTTTCTGTGCATAGCTCATCTCAGAAGTGAGAGGCTTTTTAAAAGTCATCCAAATTTCAAAACCTTCTGATTGAAATAAAAGATTATGATTTTGTAAGCAATCATATTTGAGTGCCTAAATCCTAATTATTTTACCTGTTTGCTGTCTCTGAAACTAGCTGCCAGACAAGATGCTTGGTGGAGGGTGGATTTCCTTGTTCCCTCTCCTCCAAGAGGTTATAAAGTACTGGTTTATGTGGAGGTAGATGTTTCAGGCATTGGAACTGCTATCTGAAGAGTTTGGGAGTGGGAGCAGTGCTAAAGAAGAGAAAATGTGAAGCAAAGATCCTTTTCTAGGATGTTTCCTGCTTTAGAGAGGAAGATTGTAGGGAGTGCTGGGTATGTTTCCTATTAACAGAGCTGTGCTTTAGCTTTTCATATTTTTCTGTGCCTATTGTCCTGAAAAACAATACCCATTTTTCAGTTTAATGAGCACTAAAACTCCTGCCAGTTTTGTTTAAAAGAAAGAAAATCTTGAAAATATATTTCTTGTAAGGAGTGCAGATTCCATATGAGTCACTTTATGTTGACAAACTTTTCTCTTTGAGTGTGGATGGGTAAATGTTTTATGCACTTAGCTCTTCATTATTTTAATACAAGTTTCTACTTTGGTTTTTAAAATTCTCTTTCTCTTTTGTTTTTCCCCATGCTAAATGGAAGATATGTACAGTAGCTTTGTAATATAATTATGTGGACTTATAGTACCACTGTACTTCCAGATACATATATGCATAAATGCATATTATATGTTACAATTTTCAAGAGAAAAAAAGGGAGTTTGAGGATRTTATGATTTTCCTTTTAGACAAAGAAAATAGCTCTCCTCAACCTGATTCCATAATGGTGTTATGGTAATCTGATCATCAGACTGTCAAGGGAAAAGAGCTATGTTATGTGGGAACCAATGAGTGAAAAACTTGAGGGGATTTAGTTGCTTTTACAATTACAGGTAGTTACAATGAATGAATTAATTACAATTAATTAGCTACGTAATTGGGATTCACGGACATAACAGTAATACGGTTATTTGTAAAACAAGCACACAAAGCAATCTTCTCCCCAAATCCATTTTAAAATCTGAAAATTATTTRGTTGGTATTATTAAGTTGGTATTGTACCCAGGCTTAATTTCTACTTTTAATCTCCCGTGTCCTCAAAGTGTTAGAGACTTTTTGATACACTGTGATTTCCCCCACTGTAAGATTAGAAAAAAGCCATCATGCTCATTTTGTGTTTACGTAAGGCCACAGATGCTCATAATAAGCTGGATGTTGCCTTGTTTCTAGAAATTCTTTGGTGAAATTAGATAAACTGAACAGAGCTCACATASAAAGGAGTTGAATGTGGTGTATCTTACTGATTTCACTGGAAGATTTCATAGGAGAGGATTCACRCCTTAATTCATTAAGATTGTGTGAATTCTTTCAGAATACCAGGAAATAAAAATAATATAACAACAGGGATACCTTTAGATGGAGTGATTTGGACAATAAGAGGTGAGAGGTGTCAAGAAAACTTTATGTTCTATATATGATTTTTCCATGGTTTATCTTCTTAAATACAATTAGACAGTAACAAGTGTTGTCTAAATGTGCCTTCTTAGACTTGTATTTACAATTCACAACATTCTCCTTAGGTATCCGTGAGGAGCTGTGATGTTATTGCACTGTAGTACAGAATTCCGTAGTGGCTTTACAATGCTAAACCTGATTCTTACCAGACTACTTCTACAGTTTCCAATTACAATATCAATAGCACTTAAGGCCTGTTGCTACTGCTGAGTAGTTACCTGAAGCTGATAATTAAATACCAAATGTGAGTTTCAGCATACTGAATTTACCTATTGATTCTATTAAAAGGATATAAACATTTACTAAAAAACTAAGTACAGTGTTGACTAATTAACTTTTGGAACAATTTCCTATCTTGYGCTGCTAAAGAATATCCAAAGGTCTTTTAATAGTAGCTTACTGGTTTTTTAATGAGAGCCATTTTTCTCTTGATTTTCTTTGTCAGTGAATCAGGGAATGGTTTGGGTTGGAGGAGACCTTTGAAGACAATMTAGTCTTTCTGCCATGGACAGAGGCACTCTCCACTAGACCAGGTTGCTCAAAGCTCTATTCAAACTGGCCCTCAGCCTTGGCCAGGGACCTTGCAAGCCTCACCCTCCTCATGGCACGTGGCAACTGCTGCTGCTGGCACTGGCTTCCTGCTGCTTCTCAAACTAATGCCTTTCTCTGCTAACTRTATTGAACAGCTGGAAGTTTATGATAAGATCCAGCTAGAAGAATGTAACTTCTAAAGTCAGCAATAATATGACATTGTTATTAATAAAAACCCATTCCCAAAGGTGCTCCTGCTCCTTTTCCAACAAAGAGAAAACTTTCAAAATTACATTTATTTCSAGATTTATCAACCAAATCTTCATCATAACTGTATATTACTCTYCTTTGTTTAAAAGAAGAAAAATAAAAATTATGAATCTTTTTGGGAAAGAAAAAAGGCTGTAAATAATAATAATGTCTTTTCTAATGAAGGACACCAGACATTTTCTGCTTTTACATTTGCTGGTATTCATCCTTGTATATAATGAGTAATTTCTAGAGGGAAATAATTTTGTTTAGGGTATTTTATCATGCTGATTGTCAAAGAATTTTTTTCTCCCTTTTATTGTAAAAATTCAATAGGAAGTATGTTAAAAAACAACCACTTTCTCATGAGTCTGTAGTCTGAAACTCAAATATAATGTTGCCAAATGTTGGCTGAAGGTCTTTAATCTTTTATATATCAGAGTGGCTTTTTGTTTCTCCCATTAAAGCAAGCTCCCTAGAATGAGATGAAATGTGTTAAATGCTYCAAGTGGAGATAATGCATCTATGTTACACATGCAGCACCTCAAAATGGAAATTTTTGTGTTTACAGCAATACTGAGTACCCTATGATATGCCACAAGAAACTAATTTCAATACTCAGTTTTTTATCTTGCCTCTGGGAGCTTGGATTGTGGTTTGCCATGCTCATTAATTTCTGGTGCTTTTATGGTTCCTTCAGCCCAGTGGAGCTTAGTGGTTGAGCAGTGCTTTATGAAATACTGCTTTTATTGTTTCAAAGCCAAACTTCTGATTTGTATTAAAAAAATAATAAGCAGGGTAGTAAAAGCAGAATATGAAAATAAGGCTGTTTCTTGAGCTATGATACTATTATTTGGATAAAAATATTTTTCAGCATTTATATTTAATGCTCTGAAAAAAAAAAGAAAAAACTTGGAAGTTAAATGTAAGTAAGCATCTCACAACTGAAGTCATGGCATCTGTTCAACACAGTTTTAGACTTTAAATTATGGATTTCTCTTTTTTTTTCTTGCTTAGATTTGCCCCTGTAGAGAAAATATCTGCAACTTCATCCAGCTGTTATTCCAGAAATGGATAAATAATGTCCTTCCCATTTGTTGAGCAAATGCCAAATTTACAGAGATCTGGGCTCATTTCACAGTGTATGTAAATCTGCAAAGAACTATTTTGACTTCTACTACCAAATAAACGGTTTTTTATTAACATAAATGAAAAAAWTTTTGTTCATACAACAATACTTTGGCAATTCTATTGGTTGTATACTTATCCTAAGTTATAGTTCACATGTGTTGCCTTACTRGAAAGAGATAAAAAGGGTTTTGCTGCAGATCACATGGGAAATTTGTGTAGCAGTAGAAAATGGAAAGCAGATCTCTGGACTGAAGCTCCTTGTGCTGCGCAGTAACCCTTCCTGTGTAAGAATGAAGGATGCCAGAGGGGATCTAGTGCCTACAGGCAAAGCAGATTATTTGATGTGTTAAAAAAAAAATCAGTTCTAGAAAACAAGACTTGGAATTTACCTCTGCAAAGATTATCTCAGGTACTTGCCCCCTATTGGTAGTCTCCTAGTTTACCTTCTGGCATCAGGTAATATCTATGGAAGATTTTATCTCAAGATGTCAGTAGTGCTTGGCTCATGTTTTAAAGATTAAACAACTCAAATCCCTGAATATATTTGTAATGTTAATTTTTTTTTGAGCCATGTAAAATTGCTAAATTTTGTTCCAAGTATTTTTTTCAAATAATTTTGTCAAAATGCAGGAAGACATAAATTCTTTCTTTCCTTCAAAGACCATTTTCTTACCTTGTAATTCTAAACTGATGTTTGAATAGGATTATTTAAAAGGAAAATTAGACTGATACAGTCTTTCAGATGCTAATCCTATGAAAGCTACTGCCTTTGAAGTTTTTCCTGAGTGAATTCTCACCTTTTCCTAACACATTTGTTTTAAAAGAGAAGTAATTTCCCATCAGGCATTCTAAAGGTGAACTTCTGTGTTATTTTTAACTGCCAGGTTTTTCTAGGTCCTTTTCCATACTACAAGAGTTTCTAACCTTTAGGCAAAGTGGGGACAGATGCCTTTGAATGAGTAAGTAGGAACGGGGACTTAAATGTTCCTGTGTGATCCTGCCAAGTGTATAACCCTATGCAGTTAGATAAGTCTAGGGGCCTTGAGGAAACATTYGTCTATGGTAAATGTTAAGCTGATGTTGTGGCTCCAAAGTCTCTTCCTAGGCAAGGTGCCCAAAGGAGGGGGAGCTGTGGAGTGCTGGAGGGCTTTGCAGAGGGAGMCCCACGCCTGAAGTAAGCACCACTGCACCTGGGGTTTTAGCAGGGTGTGTGTGAAAGCCTCAGAGCTGAAGATTTTCTCACTTAGCAGGTAATGCTGAGACACAGTCTGACAAGATCTTGCGTCTGAGAGTGAAGAGGCGCTTGATCCTGTGGGRCTCAGGCACAGCAGGATCGCTCTGTTCAGGGCTGCAGCAGAGAGTGAGGCACTCTGCTTGTTGCATGACAGGTGTGCTTTTCCTCTGTAAGAGGCAGCAGTTGGGRGATCCTAATGAGCTGGGAGCTCAGCTAGAGATTGTGTGAATCAAGAGCTCATGTTTGCTGCAATGGCAGATGTTGTTTCTGCAAGCAGCAGACGTGGTTACTGTCTGAACGGCCTTAAGATGTGACAAGTGTTATCTGCTTGGAAATTTGTCATGCTTGACCCCAAGCAAAGACAGACTAAAGCTTGTCAAATAGGAATAGCCTACAGATGTGTTGGGTGCTCGTCATCCAAAATCACAGGGAGTTTTTTTATAAGGCRTAATTGTCTTCAGTTGTAATAAACCTGTGGAATAAATGGGATTTTTAGGAATATAATTGCATGTTTACCTTCAGGAAAGAGACTTTACTAGTGGGTGTTGCAAAAGGAAAAAAAGTTACAAATTCATTGAAATTCACCTGGCTGTTAAGATTTGCATAGTCCTTTTTTAGAGTTTCCTGAGAACCYTGTGTTTCAACATACTGTTTTTGCTTGGGAAACCCCCACATGCCYAAGTCTAGCTGCAGTTAGTTTAATAAGGGAAGCTGCATATCTTCCAAGTGGTGTTGAAGATTCTGGCCACGTATTTGAAAAAGCTGGTGGAGATATGGTGCACCTGTTTCTGGTTACATACCCATACCTGGAAGAAAAAAAGTAATGTAAGAGATAAGTACATCAAAGAATATGGAGTTCCTGTTATTCCTTCTAACTCACACAAGTTTAATCTAGAAGATCAGAAGTGATACACCATTTTTTAAACTGCTATGACACTTGACAAGCTTTTATGGACAATGGGATCCTTGGTTTTGGTTAGTTGTTAGTGAGGTGCCTGTGGTCCTGAACTCTTAGTAGTCACATGGAAGACACAAAGTCAAGTAAGCTCAATTTCTTTTAAACAAAAAAATCCCCACATAAAACAAACAAACAAACAAAAAAGCAAAACAAAAGGACAGAAGGGTGGGTGAGGGAGACATAATACAAAAAGCTTGAGGAGCTTGCACAATGATAAGAAGAGTGATGTATTTTGGATCTGGTAAAACTGTAGTGCTCCTTCATTTCTTCTCTTTAACCTGTAATTGCCAAACTGAGATGAAGAGCACACGTTTTCAGGCAGGGAGTAGATGCTGTGTTTTCAAGGCAGACTGCTCTGCTTCCTCAAGCCATGTCACAATAGTATATTTTTGTGTTACCTTAAAACCCTCTTTTAAAGTTCTGGAAGTTCTAAAGAAGAAAATAGGTTCCATGACAGGAGTTAGTTAGAGCTAACTGRTTGTGTTATTCCCTTTGTTTCTGATTTTCTTTCTTCCTGTTTTCAGTTTTAGTATAGATCTTCAGTGGCAGTATCAGAACTTTTACTTGGCKACCTCAGTTTGTCTGCCCTCTAGATAGAATTTTTCTTCTGGATGTGTTTTATYTCTGTATCACATACATTATTTGCACCGGACATCTTTACTCCTAYTGATTTGAGGCAGAAAAGTGACAGTCTCTTGCAATTAGAATAGCAAATCCCAACATTATTCTTGAAGCATTTCTATCTGGCTGTCATGAAGTGGATATAGAGAAGTATTATCTATCAGTAGTTACTTCCATTGTAAGTATTTATTGGTAGAGGGAGACTGACTTCCCATTGGAAAATTAAAGCTTGAGAAAATATGTTACTGGAAGCTAGATAATAATAGAAATGCTTGAGGTCTCCGAGCTGTCCAACATATTAAACCATACTTAGTGATCTCTGTCACTTTTAAAGTAGCAAATATATTGAAGAAATTTGACTTGCACTGAACAAAACAACATAATATWGGCTGATACTAGACAGAGATCTGAATGCCTTCAAAAATTGATTTCAAAATGTGAAGAATCCTTGTTTTGTGGTTGTACAGATAACTCCATATCATTTTACATATTCATCTGGATATATATATATATATATATATATATATATATATATATATATATACACGCACACACACACACACACATATGTGTGTATCATGCTGGTAAATGTCAAGAAGATGAAAGGTGATGATAGAATATCAGTGACTTTGCTGTCCACTGCTCAGATGAACAGTAAATCCTGAGTGATAGTTAAAAAATCTCCCCAAATTAATCTAGATACCTATTTAATGACTGATTTTTAAAAATTTGCAAGCTACGGGAAAATACATGAAAGACACGAGTCAGTAGAGATAGTAGTGCACTACACATTGAAGCTGACATCTTACATTACTACTGCCTTTATATATGAAGGAAAGTAAGTATGGTTTTTCTTTATATGCCACTGTGGGAATAACTGTATCAGCTGTCCAGTGATCACACTGCTAGAGGAAATAAGATAAATATTTCATGATGATTATCATAGCTAACAGCAAGTAGACTGCAATGCACAAAACCTAAAAATAACGTCTTCAAGTATAATAATAATTAAAGAAATATCAGCCTGCACAGTTTAATGATGGTTAAATTTCAAAAGACTCCTAATACTAGGTTTGCTTTGTTGTTTGGAGTTAGTTTTAAGTACTTTTAATTTGTTCTTGAGCTTCTCTGAACTTACTTGAATATATAAAACTAATATATATTGGATTAAAATTGTGTAGTTGATGAAACAGAGAATGGGAAAAAAAAAGGACTTGTCATAGACAGTGTGGCAGGAAAGATCTGGGCAGGGAAGACTCCTCTTATGGAATACATTTACCTATAATTATGTCAGCCATAGAGGCAGTAATGCATTGCTGTATCACAAAATAAAAGGATATGTAATGAGTCTGTGTGGAAAAGAACCACCCAGGAGAAGTTTTCTCTATGTCTGATTTGAGAGCTCTAGAAGGTACAGTGGGGTATTGGAATTGCCTGTGAAGTATATAACAACATCTTGTTTTATATAAAAAAAAGGTAATTTTTTACCATTAATTTATTTAGTATATCACAAGAATTTCTGAGAGACAGAGACATGGAAGTCTCTGTCTCCCATAGTGCATTCAGATTTATATAGAGCCATGAAGTTAAATCATTATGCTGTATTAAATGCCACAGTCTCAAGTAATTTCTCAATGCATTTGTAATTTATGAGACTGGAGTGTGTAACTAAACAACTGTCTAAGAGAATGAAAAGTTGTAAGATTTGTTTTTTGTTGTAAAGACTTCTTGTAATGAAGCTTCTATAAAACTATTCTCTAATAGTAACTCTAAACGTAGAACACAACAAAAAATTAATACCTGGCTGACTTTAAAAAAAATAAAGATTGTCTCCTCAAGAAGAGAACAKCAAAAGACTCATTATGTGCTGTAAGATTGATAGAATGAGTCAAGATCAGACTATTGGCTAATGTTTTCTAATGTCTCTTGGGCACTGTCCCTGGATTTCAGTGTGGCACACACGCTTAACTACTTTTATTTCCTTCTGCAAGCCTCACTTGAGATACTGCAATTGTGTAAAGAACATTGCTGACCAAAAAGATGAGAGTCTCTAGGGCTGATGTCTTAGAAGAACAGTGTTTTAGAGCAAACTGAGACTTCTTGACAAGAGCTCTAGGCTTTCTATTTCTGAGATACACCAAGTCTGTAAACAACTTACATATGCCACTTGCTTGGTGCCAGATGCTTGCAGCCAGGTTGGTTCAGTCTTAAGCTGAAGGGAAGAAAATGTATCCTGATTTTAAAATACTTTTTGTCTTTGTTTTTTTTTCATGGAGTGTTATTTTTCTCAATGCCATGAGAAGGCTGAAAAAAGGATTGGTTCATGTGAAGGTTATTAAAAAATGCCAGTATTATACATTAGACCTTATTTCCTTTTGCTTTTTTTGCTATAATGAAGAACCAAATTCTGAAAAAAGCCCTAGTCTGCCTTATGAATCAGGGGAAGAGTCTATTATGATGAGTGTGGTAGGCTTTAAAAAATGAATATGTGCATTTGTATTTTGTTGTGATTCACAGCATAGGGCACAATCTGATGATGGTTCCGATTCTCAGAATTTGATCTACAACATTAACTCATAGTTACCTTTTGAAATACCTTGCATTTGTTCCTGAAATGGTATAACCAGTGTATCCCATGACTTCTCAGTGCTACTTCCTGTGTTCACTTCGTCATGGTTTGACACTGGCACAATGCCAGTGCCCCCATGAAGATACCCTCTCCCTGGTGTCTGCCGYRAGATGTGACCAGGAATAAGCAAAGCAGGCTCTCACTTAGTAACAAAGAAAACTTTATTAACTACACTACAAGGAAATAACTAAACTACAAGAGAGGGAAAAAAAAAACACAAGGAAAATGAAAACCTTACAAAAGCATTTTCGTCCTTCCCCCTCACCAAATTCCCAATACAATACACCTTCCAAATCACCAACTCTCAGTGCAGCACCACCTTTTAGAATACTTAATCCTCAGCACATCAGGAGGAGAAGGAGTCCTTCTTTGTACCATAGGCTTCCCCTGGAAACACCGTTGAAACCTCGTGTGTTTCCATGTCACTGATAGCACTGCCCAGAGAGATCMTYTGCCATCGTGACATCTTCCTTCCATGYTCAGTGCTCTCACCACTGTACATGGACCAGAGCTGCTTCTAGGGTTGTCTTTCAAGGATGCATTGTGTCATTCCAAAAAATGCACAGTCTCTCCTTCGGGACACCTGCCCCCCCCACATTTTTTGCACCCCCTGGGGCCGAGGGGTATCCACACTGAACCCTTCTGGTTCTGAGGCCTGTCTCCCCCTAAATGCAGTCTCTGTGTCACAGGAAAAGAAATGGTTCCGTCCGTGGCCACACAAGAAAAGTCCAGCCAAAAGGCCACTCCATCATCTCCCCGCCTCCCACTCAAGAGTCTTCTCTACTTCCCTTGTGGCCCATCCTCTCTTATCTCATCTCTTATCTCTCTTCTCATTCAGCTCCAGGAGGATCAGCATTTGCAAGGTTTCTATCATGCAAGAAAAGGGTTAAAAATTTCAGTCTCTGCCTGTCCGGAGCTCTGGAGCTCCCACGCTGCCCTGCCAGGCACTTTCTCGCCGCACCCCCCGCCTTCTCCTTCTCAGCCGGCCGCTATCAAATTCAGACACTGGCTCTCCCTCTCTCTCCCCCCTGGAGGTGGGGGTGGCTGCCCGATGTCTCTTGGTGCTCCTCCACCTCCTCCACCCTTCCATCCTCAAGGGCCTCTTCACCTCCCATCTCTGTCCAGGCCCAGGCCTACCGCATGGCTCCCGTCCCCCGCCCAGCAGCAGCAGCTGGACAGGGGAGGGAGATCCGACCTCCTTCCCAGCGAAGTCCCAAGAGAGCTTCCCAGGGGAGCAGCTCTGTTTTTAACCCCTGTGTGTTCTCAGAGGCGTATCCAAATTTCARTGGACAAAAGAGATGCCAATATTAAAATCTGAGCACCCATTGGTTTGACTACAACCTCCTAGAAAACTTGTTTCCTGTCAAACTACCACAACTTGTAYTGACCAACTAATCTCTGTTATATCTGCATAGAAAAGTGCATAGAAAGTTGCACTTGTAGAGCACATACTCCATATTTTTGTATGGCAATACCTGACATCAAATCAACATGAAATTTACTTATTTCCTTGCAGCCTGTTAATTTTTAGTTTTAGTAATTCCCTTTGATGTAAGAAATATTAGTGAACAGGAGTAAGGTTTAGAAGAGTTATTGGTAAATAAACAGCTTTTAGCCTTAAATCCAGATTGCGCTTGGTATTTGCATCTCTATAAAGAAATAAGCAACTTTCTTCCTTCTGTGCCTTGTGACAGCCTTGTGAGCCATCTGTGAAATCTGCTGGAAGATCACTTAGGCATGTCTTTCTTTGCATCAGTCCTGAAGACAGTCATTTCTAAAAAATAGTTGTCTCTAAAGATCATTTATGTAATGAAACTCAGATTACTAACATGTGTTTGAAATATGAACACATCTCACGCAACATAGATTTGTAATTAAGCTCCTATCAAAATTGAGCCTCTCATTAGCTAATTAGATATTTTTAATCTGGTGAGACTATATGTTTAACAACTTCAAAGTTATGACTGAATGCTACTCTTGTGATGGGGAAAATAYAAGCAAAATATGTAATTTGGGAGCAAGCATCTTGGGGTGTGTGCCAGAGATCTTTTTGAAGTAAYATGTTACAATGACATCACTACGTTTTAAAGTGCAAATTCTCATATATCTTTTTTTCCTTCTAAGATCTGGTTGGTCTGACAGTTCTGTAAAGGACTATGACTGATGAGGATCTGGTGTATGGTATTGCATCAGTTCTGGGTTATGATACTGTTCATTTATGGGAGAAAGGCACAATTCTGATTCTCATACTTTTACACCCCATCATACTTGGAACATTTCTACTCTGTTTGCTTTACCTGAAAATATTTTTTTAGTGCAAAGTTAAAATATTATCCTTATTTTATGTGCAGGGTTGTAGTWCTAAGTCTGCTGATATGGGTATAAACTGGTGAATCCACCTGTTGAATCAGATCTTACTCTCACCTCCATTTCCCTTCTTCTTGACGGAATAATCATGTCCTTTGCTCACACAATGATAGGAATTATTTCAGAAATAGTTAAGAATTATAGATTGAAAGGCAAAAATTTGAAGTCATAACATTTTTTTTCCTGGTTTAAATTCTGTTTTGGCTTTCATGGGTCTAGTACATAATTCCACTGAATATGAAAGTCAAATAGGTAYTTAGTGTCCTCTGAGTCAATAAAAACTAAGACATTTTGTAAAGAATGGCATAATGCTGTTGGAGAGGAGCTGGTGATCCCACACCCAATTTCCCTCTGCACTGCCTGAGTAGACCTGTCATCATCTGCTTTCAGGAATTACCCTAACTGTTTTGACAGAAGATTAGCTTAGTAGTGAACAGTTATGTTATTGTGACTTTGTTTTTKGGTCTTAGTGGACTAGAGGGTTTTCGGAAGTGTTTTGTGGAAATACAGCATGTTAGTAGTGATGGTCTAATGCAGGTAGGGCTTAGGGGTGCCCCTGTGTGTGCATGAGAACTTCCAAATGTGTGCTATTTACATAGCTTTATCATGGGGAAATGGAACAGTTTTATTTAGTAAAATTAAAAAATTATTAAACTTGCTAATGACTTTAAGCAAGCAGCTATTCCCACTTTCTTTTTTTTTTTTTTAATTGAATGGAATGTCTTCTGCCGGGCTGTCCTCCCAGGTTTGGCATACCAAGGACATGCAGGAAGCATGGCTGGTCCCACCTGTGACTCTGTGCCATTTCTTAGGAAGTTTCCCATGCTTGTGAACAAAGAGGTGAAGTTTTTCCAGTACAGAATTGCTCTAGTTGATGAGGGCTACAGACAAGGTGAGCCAAGACCGACACTGGAAGTAACAGGACGTGTAAGGTTTCACCTTTAACTTTGAAGGAATTAATTAAGAAAATTGCCAGACTGTCTTATATRGTTTGGTTTTGCGTGGTTGTTGTATGATTGTTTGGAGTTCACTGTTCTTGTGTTCACATAAGACTTTCTCAGATGCTTGTGCTAGTTAACTTAGAGTGAGTCTCCAGTCTTTATTTAAAAGACCTTAAAGTGGTATGAAGTTTTTGCAGATACTTTCACCTGTGAAGATTAAAAAAAAAAAATCTTACTGGATAGGAATAATAAAGAATCTATTGGAAGCACCCTTTCTTAAAAAAAAGCCTTTGAGATGATTAACTGTATTCATTCTTTTCAAAAGTATTGTTACGCATTCCAAACTATGAATATTCATGATTCATTTATTTTTTTCATAGGTTATTTTCCATGCATTTTAATATTAGAGAAAGTCATTATATGAATTAATTCCTTGCCATTGTCACTGTTTTCTTCTCATTGTTTTTGCAAATTGCAGATTGTGATGTTTCAAAAAAGTCATGGCAATAGAACCAAGGAAGACAAGGAGTTTGATTACTCATACAATGAAGCTTGATACATTTACAGAGAAGATTATGTGCTGAGGCTGCTTGCAGTTGCTGGAATTGATACTCGGTAGCTGAAGTGAGATCTTTCAGCCTTATATCCTATAATCTGGGCTGGTCAGTGCTCAGTCCTGGACACCACTCTGCTTGAAAGCCAGACTGTGTGTTTATGTGATAAATAATAACATTGGTTTGGGGTGATGATTGTTTGTTTTCTTTTATTTTTTTAATCCTTCTTGAACAGGTTAAGTTCATAGTAGGCTACAGTACAGTAGTAGTGGKGATAAACTTTGTCAAGTAGCTGGCTTTTTTTGCCTCTCTCATTTCTAAGTGCCATTCAGAAKGGTCCCTCCCCTAAATTCCATGGTTAGCCTTTGTTGTAATTTTATTTTCGTTTTCATCTACTGTTTTTGCCATAGTCTGCTGTCATGAATCCTGTTTAAAAAACAAAAACCCAACAAAACAACAAAAATCCCAAATAAAATCCCTGAGTTCCAAAAAGAATTCCCAAATCTCAGGGACTTTGAATCGTAGTGAAYGGTGGGGTTTGGAAAAATACTGTATTTCATGTGTTGTGTGAGGATATAAAGCATATATGTATGCTTGACCCTCTTGGGCCAAACAGATTTTCCAAATTTGATCAAGATTGAGAGATGCTTGAGTTAAATGATCAAGACTTCCAATGTCAGTCTTCTGTTCCTAAATTTAAGAGTTGAAAAACTTCATCTTGGGTGGGATGTCTAGTTGTCCATATGGAACAGGATGTTATTTTCAATATGTTGCCCTCAGGAACTGTTTTAACCAGCCTACATTTTGCAGTGTTGTCACTTAAATAAGAAATTAGGAACACGAATCAAAAAGTTTCTTAGATTTCTGGTACTGGATACAAGTGGTCGTGGATACTTTATATTCCTACACATGGAAACTTAAAGAAGAGCCTAATTTAAGGTTGTCCCTGTAGTCTRAGGTACTGTGTTTTATAATAAAACCCCTCTGCTGCTTGAAACTATTGTTTTTGGAAGAGAGGAGAAAATGCCATCCATTAAACTTCATCAGACACTTAGAGCATCAAGATATAAAATAAGATGCTCAAAGCTGTTGTGACATTTTTGTAAGACTGGTTTTAATTCACAATTTCTGAACATTCCTTCAACAATAATAATACTACTTCAAGATTATATTGCTTCTAATCTTTCTATCACTAACCAAGTATCTGAAAAAAAAAATTTACACTCCATTCCTTTCAAAAATATTAAATTCAAATGTGAAAGCAGGTTCTCAACATATACAAATTTTTGAGCTTGTTAAAATTACTGCCTTCTATAAAAGAACTATTAAACCCCAACTAGCACTCAGGACATTGGTGGTTGTCAGATTTCCATTTTTTATAGTTTAGACATTCTTATGCAACCTCAGCTTGCTTTGCTTTCAGTTACCTGGAGGTAGGACCTCCCTAATCTTGGAATCTTGTTGCTACTGGATAAATTTCAAGTGCTGTATTTCACTTGCTGTTACAAGCAAAGGAAAAGGGTTTTCCTAACATGAGAACAAGAATTGAAAAACTCAGCCTTGCTTCTCTTTATGCCAATACTATCAAGGTTTGCYATGTTTCTAGTGTATGTCTGTAGAGATGTATCCTGGTAGCTGATAGGAAAAGGAACTCTTAATTCTTTGTACTTTATTGCCATCCACCACATTTGGGTAAGTAAAAGCTTGAACTGGATTTTCAGTTAAAAAAGGAAAACAAAAGAAAGAGGAGTGTAGATATAATATGTATATTTACATCCAAATTAACCTATCYTGTGTGAAGAAATCTTAGTTGTAATGGCAACCAAAGAAGTATAATTATTCAAAACTATTTTTTTGTGTTTGATGTACCTCACCATTAATAATATGTAAAGTGCAAGCGTCTTTCCCTCTTTTTAAAAGACTGTGACCTGCTTTTTAGAGGCTGGATAGCAACAAGTGAGAGAAAATAAACTAACAGCTTGCTTTCTTCACTGCCAGCCTCTAGGTTGTGAAGCCTACCGCGTATTTCCCAACTGCTTATTTTTGGTCTTGTGTGTTTTCTTCCTGTAATAGACTACACTGGTTATTTTGGTCACCCACCTAAGGGACTGAGTGGGTCCTTGGTATGGGGTTGTTGGCAGTGCCAGAGGTCACAGACATGTAAAACGCAGTTCTGCAATGTTGAATGAATCCTCTGGATTCATCAGCTTATTGACCTCTTGTCAAGGTCTGCSTCTACCAACCCCTGTGGTGTCTTCTCAGATCTCTTGATTTTTTCTAATGAGAAGAGTCTTTCTCCTTCACACATAGGCTTTAGGGCAGACTCTCCTTTTTTTTTGGTTGTATATTTTAACATAACTCAGAACTGTGGAATCCAGCTGAAATGKGTTTAAAAAGCATTTCATTGTGATAGCAGAATGGACAATGGATAGGTGAACCTGTGTGATAAGCTTTGATCTACTATTTTCTTGCATTGAAATGTCTGCTAACCTAGAAAACTGGAGAACATAAAGGGACAGACTTTTAAATTCTGTATGTAATGTGAATTTTATGCCTGCTGCAAATAAGACTTGTTGCTRAAATTCTGTCATATATCTAAATGAAAAGGTTAAGTTAAACCTTTGTTTCAGGAATGGACAAAGCAATGTAGTTTCAGTCTCCTAGAACATTTAAATTGAACTGGTCATAGTTGAAAAATTTCAGGTTATTTTCCCAAATTGCTRTATATTTTGCATCATTTCAGGCAATATCTTTTTTTCCAGATTTTCATTAGTTTCAGTATTACTGAAATTATTTCCTGCTGAAAAGACGTCACTTGGAATCCAGTTGTCATACAAAGATAGGATAAAATGTTCTCTAGGTGAATGGGCAAAAGAAGAATTTATGGCCTACAGTCTGTATTTGACAGAAATCAACCTGTGATACAAGTCACAATCCTTGAATGAGGCTTTAAGTGAGAACTTGTGATAAAAAATGCAAACAAAGAATTGCTTTCTCTTGTGAAGAGGTTACACATGCTRAGTACAGCATACAGAAGTAAGAAAGTGGTTTAGCTTCACCGAGCTTATAATGATGGGAAAGTTTGTGAGTKAAATGTCATGTGAGGTATTGTCTGTTTCACATTTAAGCAGCCTGAAGATTTCAGTTCATTTCATTACTCMTGCAGATGTGTATTTTTGTTAGATCAGCAAGTATTGTTGCAAGAAATAGCATGTTTTAAGATGCAGGGCTTTACCTTTATATACAGCAAATGCATGTTAAAAAATGGTTTTTATTTTAGTCTAACTATGTTAGTAGTTGGATAGCTTAGGGGAAATGGCTTCTGTGATCTAGAGATGTGTTAGCTGGATATGGAGGTAACTGCCTTTGACTCACTGGGACAGAAATAGAAATAGCCCTCAGTAGGGTCAGCAGGGAGATTTGACATGGAAGTCCATTTTTCTGTAGAATCACTGTGAAGACTTTTGTCAACAGCAAAAATAGCCCACTGAAAACCCTAGCAGAAAACAAAACAAGGCTACCATAGCCTTCCATTCTATGGTAGAATATGGGTGGGTAAATCATTAAACAGTTACATTTTCTAGGAAAGATGGGCATATTGTAAAATAAAATTTCTGAGTTCCATTTACTGTGTATATCATATAAATTCAGTGTGTTGAATATTTTCCTTCACAGAAGGGGATTTACTAGTTGCAAATTACTTTTGAAAGCTGTTTTATTTACCTACCATGTAACTTGTTCCATGGAAAACTATATCAAACATTCAGAGGATACACACTGCTGAACCGACTGCTGACAAGCCTGTAAGCATAAAGAAATCTTTCCCTATCTCCATTCACTCTTCTTTGTATTATATCACATGTGTATGCTTCTGGAATAAATGGTAACTGAATTTCTTTATAAAGTATCTAGAGAGAGCAATCCAATTTCCCAAAAATCTTGCAGAATTTGGTRGCAACTAGAAATAATTAGATCATCCATTACATTTGAGTTTATGGTGCCAGAATTASTGTTCTGTATTTGTGGTTAAAAAGACGGATCCTTTGCCAACTGCTAATATGTTCAGCTCTTACTACAATAGAAAGTGATGTCAAATACAAACAATATATGCCTTCARGATATCATAATTTTCTGTAGGCTACAGTTTGTTTTTCAAATTATGCTTTTTGCTTCATTGATGGCATATCAAAATTATTGTGGTTCTTTGATTTCAGTAACTGACAYGGAGTGTAAAACAGGTGTGAGCAAAAGTTAGAAAATAACTCAATCCAGGTTGAAATTAAGTTTACAGAAGTACTTGCATAAAATGTAAATTTCAGAGTTTTTAAAATGTTTCTTAAATATGTTATGTTGGCTTAATTACTTCAATATCAAAATATTGATATTAATTGCTATATATTGCCATATAGCAATAACTTTAAATAATTACAAAATCTTTAAATGCAAGTGTGTCATTATCAAAAGGTCTTTGCAGTACTTGCAGTTCTCAAGTACAGAAGAGTTAAGTTTCTAGCTTATATTTCAGATTTTTTAACAAGTGATTTTTATGATGAGAGCAATATAGTAAATCCCAGATTGTCTAAGGGGCTATTACTTTATACTTTAGAAGATGCTGGATTTGCAGGCTATGCATAGCAGCAAGCAGGGCTAGAGTTTAGTTGTTGGCATTGTTTCCTAAGATGCTTTGGCTTATACAATTAACACTTTCTCAAAAAGTGTTTAGGGACAACTTAGGACCGAGTAGGTCACTGGCAGTTTCTGATAACTAGTGTAGATAAGGCTTCTCTGTTCTGAAATGGAAGGGGTTTTTGCATGCACACCACAGCACTTGCTCTCAGTGGCACAGAACAGGCTTGACACATTTAATCTGCCAGAGTTCATGTAACTGCAGAGTTCTCAACTGAAGTGCTTCCAGAATCACTTGTGAGGTTTAGATGAGGCTGAAAATTGCAATGAATATAGAATTTCACCATATCATGTTAAACAAAAATTGAAATTATAATTGCTTGAATTATTTCTTTTTTCTGTCATCATCATAAAGCAGAGAATTTCAAAGAACTTTACCTGATTTCAAAAACCTAAATTTAATTGCTAGTATTCTGCAGCAGGTGAGCCATTATGGGAGTTTATTTTCTRTTTTTAAGAATTGTAATTGTTTTGTAAGTCTGAGCATTGTAAAGATTGCTTGCATTTATAGAGAATGGTTTATGCCATGTCAACTGAATCTGAAAGTTGGTAGGAAGAAAGAATAAGGAACAGTRCATTAGAGTCATGGAAGGGAGAAAAAAAAAAGATTAATTGAAACAGAATTGCCTGAGGACCTTGCTTTGTGGCTTTTCTTTTTCTGTGCCCAGAAAAGTTTAAATAATTATAAATTAAGTGTTGTTTTTGTTCTTATCATTACTGCAAACAAAGTGCTATTTGAGATGAAGCTTCAAAGGAAAGGACAGTGGAGATTTCCTAGATTTGATGCATCTTAGTCAGGCTGCCTCTTTTCATGCCAGGTTTGGATTTRGACTATTGGTTAGATTTTTCTACCCCATAATATTTGACTGACTGAAATGTTGCTTAAATCACAGTAGATTGTTTCCATAAAGGAATACTACCTAAACTCTGCAAATTCAATAATTTTTTCAACTATGCCTCAAGGGAAGTGATAGTTGAAAACTGTTGATATTTCATAATTCCATTAATTCTTCTGGAATAAACTAATATTCAAGTCAAAAGAAGCAGTAAAGTTGCTAGAGGAACATATAAACCCTGTGAATATAAATTAAAAACCTCAACATTATTTTTGCAACTCTTGCTGTTCCTTGGCAAGATTGCAGAGTTAAAACCATCATCAATTACAGTTCACAATTCACAGAGTGGGAATCAGTGGAGTTGGGATTTAACCCAGTGACAAATTTCCCATTGACCTTATACACGGGATAGCTAAGCAGAGAGATGAGCTACTCTCATCTCAAGAACACCATGAGATTTTGTCTTCTAATCTTCTCACCTGAGCCTGTGCTAGAAGAGATTTCCAGTGAGAATAAGAGCTGGCTTAAAGAGGAGAGGGAGCTCAGGTTTGTGTTTTGTGTGGTCTCATCTTTCAGGGCGTAAGTGAGTTTATGTGCCGCAGTCCTCATCCAGTGGTCCTAGAAAACAGTTATCTTAGCCACACTAACTAGCAATATAAACATAAACTCATGACTTCTGAAATTAATTTTGTTTATTGCACTTATATTCTTCCAAAATAATAGAGGATTTAACTTGATTTCACTTGTTTAATCCATTCAGTAAAGAATTGTGAAGAAGAAATGGCTTTGGTTTGTAGTTTTTTTGGGTTGTTCACTCCCCCACCTTCAAAAGCCTGATTCAATAGTMTGTATTTATCATAGACTAGCTGCTTAAGTGTAGAGACAGGGGTGCTTAAAATAAAGAACATCTTAAACTGCTAAATATTTGTTTGTGCTGAATTGGATTGAATGTAAGCTCCAAACAGTAATTAAAGTTGTTTAGTGAATTAATGATTTCTTGTGAAGGGGAGTAAGTTAATCATTGAGGAATTCAGCTCTATTCTATTCCAGAGTGCCAAAATGAGGGGAAAAAAATTTCAGAACAATTACTAGCAGAATTTTTTTGTAGTGAAATGTTTGGAAGCCATCCATGAACTGCTTTAAATTTCTCACTTCTATGAACTCTTTTAACTCAACTAAAAAGAAAAAAAGTACCTCTAATAAAAATTGGAAAACAATGTTTGCATAAAGATGGGAAACTTGAATGTCAAGTTCTAGACAATATAATTGCTGTCTCTGAAGTGAGACTAAGGTATACACAGCAAATGCACTTATATTCTGTTTATGAGGCTTGATTGATTTTTAAAAAAATAATGACAATATATGCTAGAAGTCAGAGAAAGAAGCTACAATAAAGATTTTGACAATTATATTTTTCCTTTTCTTCCTCTACATACGTTGGAAAATCTTTTTTATTTGTCCTTCTGTGTTCACGCAAACCAAGCACAAAYCAATGCATAGATGTGAGTGGAGATATTATGAAGAAACATTTCAGCTTTAATCTTTAACTTCAGATGTGCTAGATCAGAATTCTATCCAGTTTCATTCAGTAAATAAAAAAAAGAAAGTGCTTCAAAATGTTTTAGCAGAGGAGAGGAGCAACTTAGGTTTTCTCCTTAACTTCTTAACTTTAGGCTGCCTTAAAAATAATCTCTTAGTAGTTAGAAATACAAGAATAAAGACATAAACCAGCACTGTAAAGAAACACTATTTTCTAGCTTTATTTGTTGTTATTTGATTTAGATGCCTAAGCTTTTTTAGTTGTGTTCATACCTCTGAAGGTAAAACTTAAATATGTTTCTCTTGTGTTGCCAGAATTTTAACGCAACCTTTAGCACCTTGTGCACAGTAGAAATCYCATGGTATGAGATAGCAAATAAAGAGTTTAGCCACTGAAGGCCTTTGATACCACAGCAGAAGCACTTTGAATGATTGCCCTGATGAACAATTCACAGAATGAAGATTGAGATGCAAAGGCCCACTGCTTCAGGGCTTCACCAATATTAGAATGTTTCATCATATGCCATGCATTGCATGGCATGTGAAAAGACAAAGCTAAAACACTAATCTCACAAACGTGTCTGTACTCAAAATCCAGCATTTGAGTAATTCAGCTGAGCTTTGGGAAACTAAAATGTTCTTAAAGCCAAGCATGAAAACAGTGGAATAGGAAAAGACTCTGATAATCTGAAAGAATTAATAAATACGATACACTAGCTATTAGATTGGAATTATGTAATTGTGTTATATGTGTGTTTCACTGCATAAAGCTTGAACAATAASTGTTGTTTTCTGAAAGTTTCCTGGTTATGCTGAAATTCTAGAAGCAAAACAATGTGATACCATAAATCAAGATGCAATAAATGGTTTGGCCTTTTTGTTTGCCATTTATAAATGTCTGGTTTGYGTTTGCCGTGAGAATCACGAATGAGACCTCAGGGCACAAAAGGAATTAATGGAATTATAACTTGCTTCTGTTTTGGAATCTTGCTATCATATTTCTTGCGTCAGTTCTGCTTACTGCTGGGTGCTGTGTGATTTTCCTCAGCAGGTGGAAGAGACTCTTGCCCTGCAAGTGACACTGCTAATCAGCAGATGAAGTTTTARGTAGAACATTAGTGTATGGAAGGTTTAGAAATTCAGATGATCAGCCATGCCAGCTTTGAAATTGTCACAATGAAAGGAAGCGCCATTATTTTTTGAAATTAGAATTAGAATTTAGATTTAATTTTCCTGCTGTTGAGTAAGTTARACAAGTAGAAAAAAAAWTTTAGTCAATACAACTAATGTCTGRTCTAAACTACACAGCTGTTGTTTATGGACAAGTGGAGCTTAGCTGTTCAGTGCAATAGTGCGGGTCTATCTGATTCTTGTGGATTCTCAGAATTTATTTATCTGAGCAAAATCTTGGTTTTCAAAGCCCAGAATTAGATCTTGGCTACTACGATAAAAGACACAATATAAAGATCTAAACAAATCATGGACACTGTGTCTCTGTAGAACAGAGGAAAAGGAGAAGAATGAGGTTTATGACTGCTGATGTTTCATGCAGGAAGGGAATGACTTAAAAGTTAAAGCTCTGGGCTAGAGGTGTCCTTATGTATTCTAAAAAGTCATCAGAAATTCTTCAGGAAGAGACACCACAAGTCAAGATTGCATAGAATGTTTTGATTCAGAAGTGGGCCCAGAATCTCCTGGTGTTTTAATCTTGTAGYTGCTGTTTATTGTCCCTTCTGGTGCTGCCTCCCCAGCTTCTGCAAGTGTAAATATGTGATTTATCTTGCTTCCATGTAAAACAGAGGATTTGGATTCTAGCGTGTTGATTCCCATGTTTAGCTCTATGTTCTGTTTGGTGTTGTGGGAAGTACTGTGGCTTCAGCACATGGACTTCCATCACGTACTTGACGATGCTCTTCTTGGTCACTCATCAGCTGTCATCAGAATCAGTKTGTGCAACTTGCAGTTAGTACTGCAGTCAGAATTTCTTCTGCTAAGCTTTCTGMTGTTCTGAAATTGTAATCCCTCTGGACATTTTATGAAGTGTAAGGCTAATTTATCTGCTGGAGAGTTGTCTCTTGACTTTACAATTTGTAGTGGACAGCTGCATTTTTGAAGTTCAGTGAAGACGTGTCACATTGGCTCATCTTAATCTCAGTTTGAGATTCATTTGTTTTGAGGTCCTGTGTCTTTCAGAAGGAAAAATAACCCATCATCAGTGTCTACAGTGCTGAAGCTGGGAATGTGGAAGTAACTCCTTGTAAAGTGGCTGTTTAATGCCTGTGATAATTTCAAAGTTAATTCTAGTTTTACAATGAAATAGCATCCTGTAGGAATTTTGAGCCTAAGATGTAGGACWTAAGGAAAATAATTTATTTCCAGTCTAGATTAGGAGAATTTAYATCCAAAATTTGAAATTATATCCAAAATTTGAAGGTTGCTTGTCAAATACTACAGAAAAAATTGAACTTAACTTCAAAGAATTTTAAGACTCCACAGTTTATTACATGTGAAATGAAATTTCTGATTTTGGAAATATAAAAACAATACTTTTTTTTCTGAAATACCAGCATCTGTGTGATCTTGACTACACTACTTGTAGAAATTTATWAGATAAATGCGTCAAGTATTACCAACAGGATTGGTTTTGATGACTTGATTAAGTTTAGGACAGTCTTGTCACTTAGATGTTGTCAGGTTTAACAATGAAGTTGATGAAAGTATCTGAACAATATCTAGAATTTTTTCTGGATCCATAGAATTCAATGACATTGCTTAAATCAATCTAACAAGAGTTCAGAATTTAATTTTAGAATAAGAATTAAATAAATGTAGATAAACCCTGTAATCAGATTGTGCTTTCTTCACTTTGYATGGAGTTCAAGTATTGTCAATCATATTTTAATTTCTGACTTACTTGTATGACATATGTGTATCTACAAGTACCTCCAACAAGTATTTTTTGTTTCTTTGACTCATGTCCCATTGTTTGTTGTCCCAGTTAACCATATTCCTTTCACCAGGGATATCCATTGGCATGTTTTGTTTTGTGAAGTTTCTTGTGAATTTATAACAATATGCACCCCAAAGGTTTTACAGAAAATATTTTTCTCTAAAATGTTCAGGGACATTAGTTGTAATGAGAATGTGAAGCATTACATCCTRTAAGGTGTGTCAAATTCAAAATCCATACTGGCAATACTGGTCTTCTAACAGGCTACTTGTACTTAATGGAAAAAGAAATGCTAATGACATGAAGGAAACAGAATGATAMAAATTAAAACTGGAACAAATGTTGCTTTGTGACAGATGGAGATGAAAATAATGTGTATAATTCAAAGCCACAATAAATGAATAAGAGAAAGCAACCTGTGAACAAATGCTTAATCAGTCTGTGCTACTGATAGCTCTTCTACAGTTCTAAATTTTTTTTCCTGTTCTTTTGTGTAYTTTTTCATATCACATCTGGATGTTWAGAACTTTATTTTTTGTGCTWTGAATCACCTTTTGGTAGGTTTAAAAATTGCATGGTATATGTTAGATACTGTCATAATCTAGATGATACATCTTAGTTGCATCTATTTTTTTGAAATGCAGATAAAAAATTGACAAATGGAGTTAGAACCTCTACACAATTTTTAAGTAAATTAGTTTTATAATATTGAAAAATGCTTTTGTGTTTCATGGATCAAAACTCAAATTATGGGGTAACGCTGTAAAATTTAAGAAATGGTAWTAATTTCTGCCTAGTTCAGCACTCAGTAAAATGTGTTGACATTATTAAAACTCATCTTAATTATTTTTTTTTAAAAAAACCCTCACAATGTTACTGAGATTTGAGAGAACCTAAATTATACTCTAATCCTGTGCAGGAGTGTTCCCCAAATGCTTCTTTTTGCAATWTGCTGTTGTTGCATATTTTTAATTAGATTTTGCATTGCTTCTTTGTATGGTGTCCTCATTTGCCTTGATACTTTATTCTTTGTGTTCCATGTTTGCTTTTCATCCTTCTCTCCAAAGCAAACAGCATGGAATTTAGTAAACAAGCAGGAGAAAAATGAATACTCTGAACATTTGTCTTGAATTATTGGAAAGCATGCAATTATATTGTTATTTATTTGSTTATTAAGAACTGAACAGAGAGGAGCCATATGTCCTCATATTTCTGATCAGCCCCAGGTTGTGCACCAGCTCTACAGGTTATATGCAGGAGGAAATAATTCAGAGCTTCTGTGGCCAGTCTYTTCTTCTTTCACCCTATTTCAGGACCTTATTTTTTGTCTTTAGGTTCAACAGTTTCTCCCAGCAGCTTGAATATATATGTGGCAGATAAGGTTGTGTTAAACAAAGTGATCCTTACTTGTGGCTATTTGGATCAGATAGAAGGTCTAACCTCCATGAGGATACTGAACCTGTCAGCTTTCTGGGATCCTTGAAAACACTTGAAAATGATAAAGACAAAATTTATCTTGTCAAGGTAGGAAATGTTATGTCATAACTTCCACTGCTGAACATGAAATATTTCTGAAATATTGTTCAAAYCCTTCTGAGACTCTACTTTCATAGTAGAAAATAGTAGAAAATAGTACAAAAGGAAAGGAAAAAACCCAAAACAGAGCAAAAACCTGCAAAATAAACAAAACAAAACAAATCTAAAAAAGCAGCATCTTCAACTACTTAAGAGTTATAACTTACTGAAGTAAGTTATAACTTAAGTACTTAAGAGAAATAACTGCCATGACTAAATTATGCCATTATGTTAAGGTTAAATCTTTTTCCAGAATACTTTCTTAAATAATATAATAATAAGCCACAAGTCAAACAGAAAAAATAGGGTTGATTTCTGTCCTGCTCCAAATATATTTCACTTATGCAAATCTTTCCCTGTATGAATATTCAAAATGCGTATGAATAGCTGCATATACACGTACACACAGATCTATCTATATATATACACACACCACACATAGAACAATTGCTGTACAGCCATTTAGTAATTAACACTCATTTGCATATGAATATTTTAGAGTTAATTCTGTGCATGCTGTACAGTGGTACAACAGTGCTCACTTTCTGATGCATCTTAGCTGGCATTGGTCGCAGTCATACCCAGAAGATGTCAAAGGGGATTCGATTCCTTCTAAAGGATGTGTCTAACCTAGGTGGGGTGAATCACTCTTGAGATGCTGATGCTTTTCTCTGAACTAGGGGAACTTTCTCTGAAAGGGAAGCCAAGGCTAGATGTCTGCCTGTTAGGTGTTGAATCACACATGGTAAATTGTGCCATAAAAGCCCTGCATCAGTTGTCTTGCCGTCATTCTCCTGACTATCTTCTGATTAAAGACTGATTGTACATTTGTCTGTTTTGATCACTGTAGTATAAAAATATCACTCCATCTTCCAAGGAGGAAGTGTGACTTGTTTGTTAAGTGGGAGAGACAGCAGTGTTACAGAAATCATCAGAAGGGAACCTGCTGGTGAGGAGCAAAACAGCTGAGATGGCAGTTGGGTATTTTGTTTGTCTGAAAGAAAAGAGTGGAAGCTCATGGGAATGACAGACCACTGTCAGCAGTGAATTGCTCTGAAAGAGAAGAAGAGACATTTTCTATCTTACTTGTCATGATCTCCTTGACTAGAAAGAACATGACATAAAAAAAAAATGTTTAAAACTTTGAACATTTCACTGTTAGTGTTTTAGTCGATTATGATATTCTGTGGTAGAGAGATTTTGTGATAGAAAAGGATAATTTTTCTCATTCAAACTGTCAATTTGAGAACCTTTCCCTTTAGCTATGAGGGATGAGGAGAATTTGATACAATCTTCAATATTTTAAATATTTTTTATGAGTAAAGATATTAGCTTTTCTTGGAAATTATTTGCTAGKTATTTTCGTTACTTGATGTTGATAAAAGGTATGTTAAATATAAGAGAATCATTTAGTGATGTAGATAGCAGTTGTTCCTTGAAAAAAATCTCAAAGTTTCATCATTTAGCAGTTTGCTTAACTTGTTTAATTTAACCACCTTCTTTAAGTCTTATCTGAGCATAACATTTGATATTTCCATTTACTGAAGTTATTCTAATAATCTGAAAATACTTAGTGTACTTTATTTATCTTACACTAGGCTTTTTAATCTGCAGTAAATCAAGTGTCCTTTTGCCTCTGATGTAGATTATTATGAAAATCTACCCTCCTTGCTGTAACTACAGTAACAAAACAGCTGTTGATTATATTATGTTTGCATTTATTCCTTCTGGGAGCCACGCATACTGTACTACCTATCAAGTAATGCATATGGTTGTATTTTCATCTGAGTTTATAATTCATTCCAAACAACTTGTTTTTCCTTTCARCTTCAATGGGCTAGTTATCTATGCTTTACAGCCATGGTCAAGATAATTACTTTGAGTCCCTGCCACAAAGAGAAAAAACCCAGTGCATTGAGGTGATCATGCTTATCCTCGTGTATAAAGGGGGAGCCTGGGCTTTTCTGACTTTCTTGCTGACAGTGTGATGTTTAACAATATTTCAGTGTGTCACTGTTATAAGGAAAGGTTTCCTCCATGTCYTTCTTACTAATGTCCCCATTCAGACAAGAAACAATTCAGCATTCATTTTTCACCTTTAAGCACTGTGAAGGAAATTGCAGAATCTTTTCTTGGGCAGGTCCATCCATTGTGGTAAAACCATTAACTGTGATACAACAGAACAAGAATTCCAATCCAGAAATAATGAAGGAGGATAGCAAAACACTGAGCCCTGCATTAGCCCTCTCTAATGGTAAAAGTTTGAGAGTGGTGTGTCTACTGACTAAACTGGGCTTCCTTGTAGTAGGAGGAGAGAGAGCATCCTCTGTGGCACTCGAGATTTGGATGGGCTTGACTGTGCTGCAGAAGTTCCCRTCTCTCCACCAACTGTAAAGGGAGCAGAAGGCAACATTCCTGTTATCCCATATGGCTGTGTACCCACTAGGTTTTTCTTGTGTAACATTTGCAAGCAGAATTCACASAAAACATAATTTTAGTGACCTTCAATCCAGTCTGTTTCCAAAACTTATCTGCTATTTYTTTTCCATAAATAATACATCTGTGGCTTGGGGCTCCTACACCAAGATAGCACTAATCATCAATTGCTTTATCATGAGGTATTAGTGATATTATGTCAGTGGTGAAAGAGACAATGTGATGCAAATCTATCTTATGGCAGCCAAAATAATTACGATGATGAGCACTACTGTGTTCCTGAGGATCAGTAGTCTGCTGGAATAGTCTGTATTCCTAACAACAAAGAATTCTTTAAAATCCAGTATTCTATTCAAAAAGCCCAAAGGAAAAAAGTGACAATTTGAATACCTGCTTGAACATCCATATTACACACTTAGTATAATGAGTCAGTTGTGGTCATCCTGTTTTAGTAATGAAATCTGAAATACCACAGAAAATAGTGATCTGCRCTCAACTGGTTAGTCATGCACAGAGTTTTGTCCTTCTTATCTTATCTGTACCCTGTGCTTACTATAGATGTGTATTAACCTGATTTTTSTGTTTGCTTTAATTGCTTCAAAGGCATTGATGTAAAATCATTAAGAAATAGTGTAAAATAAACCTTAAAAATAATTAAAAATTATTTTCTCTTTCTCTTATCAAGCACCTTACTGAATGAGGAATTCCTGATCACAAGAGCAAATCAGGTGCTTTCTGACTCTGTAGATCCAGAAGAATTCATTAGTTGTGCAGCTAGTCTGTGACAGAAGCATGTTAACCTTGGGCACTAGACCAGAGCTATCTTGAAGGAAAATGCAACATATGGGAAGGCAGAAGAAAGTGTGTGCTGTGGGAGGTTCTTTTTATGAAATATGGAGTCTCTGTGAAAGCTGCCCAGAAAATTAGGAAAATGGAATTGATCCAAACACAAATAGATTAATAGACACACTTCAACTAGCAACAGAGTTGACAGACAAATTAGTATGTAGTTGCTACAATGAACGATTCAGCACCCAATTCCCATCTTGTATATTGTAACTGGCATATAGTTGTTTGAAAAATTGCTTCATGAAATTAAATTGGATTGTACAGACCTTGTATCTAGTTTAAATTCATTTAGGTGGCCATGTGGATCCAAGTGAAAGGTCAGTGCATGCTTCATTTTCTTCTTAACCCTGAAAAGTGATGCCTCTTATGCTGTATTCCTTTATTTGTATATCTGTTCCCTGGGTATTTCTCTAATATCCCACATATTCTGTAGCTAGCTACCTGTTAATTTTGTTTAAAATAGATTTAAATTATGTTCAGTTTAAAATTCCATGAAAGTTATATAGCAGCCTCTTCTAGAAAAAAGATTTGTCAAAGGCAAAATCTTGTTTCTCTTGAGACGGTAGTAGACAGCTAGTAAATTGAATGGACACGTGTAGGTAGAGTTGACATGTGGCCCTGGGTATAGGGCGGTGGGAAATGGTTAYTCCTTTGAGCTCACTGGCCAAAATGCAAGCTTAAATATTGTTTTTGAAAGTTAAGGAACAAGAGAACAATTTTTCAGGTGGAGTATCTTCACTGTGAGGAARACTTTGTTCATTGTATGAGGAGTGTTTGAGTTGGTGTGCATGAAGATCTTTTACCCTATTTTTACCCTAGAACATTTAGATAAAAATATTTTTGTCAAATCAAACTAGGTTTCAGACCTAGCATTGAAGGAGTAATAAAAGTATTTAGAAAATTCTAATTTGAAATATTAAACCAATATAATTTATAACAGAATATCACAGATCACAAATGCACAAAGTGGTACTTGTTAGCAAAAATGTTCATGTATCAGGAACTTCTTCTGTTGTGAAGTAGAATGCAGTGGGATGAATGCAAAGATACAAGGTATTATTTTCTCCCTCTGTCTGTGGCTGTGCTTCCTCAGAAATCTCTTGTGGACCAAGCCTGGCTGGGATTATTTTCTCCACAGCAGTTGGTATGGTGATGTATTTATGACCAAAATGGTACTGATAGCACACTGATGTTTTGGCTATTGCTGAACAGCATCAAGGCCTTCTCTCTTAATCTGTCTCCACAGTGAATAGATTGGCGGGGCAGGAACTGGGAGGGGACACCACTGGTCAGATGACCCAAACTAACCAGTGAGATATTTCATGCCATAGTGTTGTGCTCAGCAAGAGAAAGAGGAAAAAAAGGGGTTTAGTCAATTTTAGGACAAGCTTTCAATCTGTCCCTGAGAAGTGGTTAATGATCAGCTTTGCATGGCTTGTTTGGTTTTGTTTCTCTCTTCTTGAACTTCTGTTTCATTTATTAARCAGTTTTTATCTTGATCCCCAAATTTTCTTGGTTTTGCTCTTCCTTTTCTCTTCCTTCATCCCACTATGAGTGGAAGAGAGGAAGGCTGTGTGGTTGTTTAGCTGCTTTCTGGGCATAACACACAACAGCTTGCTAGTCTAATAATTGACTTGCCTCTCCTATCCCACATGCTAGTAAGACCTAGGAACTGTAGGGTTCAAAAGTGCTAAATGATCTGTATGATACTCATTACAAGTTGGGAAATTGTATGTCTTATTTCTTACTCAGATAATGTGTTATGTATCACTTAGTTTTACTGTTTAGCCAGAAGATGTCTCAGATGTAAAAGTACTGCCACTTTTCTTTTCAAAGCAAAATTAGAAAATATGCTGTTATTAGAAGATTTTATGCCTGAAAACTGTTAGAATTGGTAGGTTTTGCTTGCTGGAATATGCACTGGAGCTTGGGATGTTCAAAGCATGGAAAACAGATTACTGGCAAAATGGGGGAAGAAGGTCCCCAAATGGTAGAGGACCTTTCTGTACATTTCCTGCAACAGTACAGTACAGTATGCTATGCCATTTTATTTCTTATAAGAAAATAAAATCCCATAAACACTCAGATTACAACCTCAGATTTTGAAAACAACTGTTTTCCATCACTAACAAGTTCACAAATTTTGTATAAATGCTTGCCACTTTATCTCACTTTCTGCTGTTCACATTGCAGTTTGTGAGTGGGGAACAGACCTGTATAGAAGCTTTGTAGATGAAACTTCAGTATTTAATGCTTCTGCTTGTTTTATATAATAGCATTAGTGGGAAGGTGCTTCACCCTTTTTGGGTCCACCTGCCTCCAAATCACATACCAATAGGTATGTGGCTGATTCTGCAATCTTTATGTTATTTGATTCAAAGCCTTGTCTGAAAACTTTAGCTTTACTGTAAATATTATAAWTCAAATTTCACCACATCAGGAGCTCTGTCAAGGTTTCATTACTTTCATTTATTAGAAATTAAGAGTTCAAACATCAATGTAGCTTACTTTCACCATTTACTTACTTACATGTAATAAAGAAACCATGTTAAACCATGAGACCATTAGAGCCCTGAACTGTTGAACATCCAATTGGAGAGATAAATTTTAGTATTCTAGGAAGATTTGGGGGAATTTATTTTAATGAGAAACATAAAGCTTCTGAAGTGTGGTAAGGACAAAACATTTTCTTGGTCTAAATCTTATTAATAATTGTGTAGATTTGATTCATTTATTTTCTCCTTTCTTCCTTCCTATTTTTCTTTACTTGATCCTGGCTCCATATCAGTAACATTTTGGAAATGCTTATTTTCAAGGCTTTGGCAACTATACTGAGATTCACACATGTKAAATTAGTTTCATGTCTTGTAGTTAAAAGAGTTATAAAGACCCATGGACCTTGAAGTGCTGTCAAAGTTTTAACTAAGGATTACTGCCCAATTCAAAATATGTTATGATAGAGGAACAAGAAGAAGTTCACTTTGTTTTTTAGTTCTCTTGTAATTGCTTTGTGGGAACATGAAKAGCATTTCCCTACTTTTTTAATTGCACTGCTCTAGATAATTTTACATTGTAAATTTATCCACCATTACACTTTTKTAATGGAACAGAACTATTTTAAATAGATATACGAACACATAAGCAAATTGAATACTATATTTGTTCTTGCTAAACTGTCAGAGGTAAACATTTCAGTTCCTAATAACGAAATCTGTTTAGGCTGCTGTAGAGGACTTATTTAGCCACTTGTTTTGGGTTTTTTTTCACCARAAGGATAATGTCAATGTACACAATGGAGTATTTTGAATGAAGAATCCCATGAAAAAGATTTAACAACTATTAACTGAATTATGTTCACTGGGTCAAAAGCATATTTTGAAAATTTGGTGCCAAAGTTGCTTGATGCTGCAAATTGATGAAATTCCCACCTAAAGAAGTAAAAAGATCACTGATTTTTGAAAATTTGTTACTTTTTTCCTACAATTTTTGAGCAAAATTCTATAATTGAGAACTTGCACAATTCATTTTAAATAGAGATACATGGTTTTTGTCCTATATGCACCCATTCTAAAGGTTCGATTTATTTYATTGCAAGATTTTGTATTGTGAGTTATTTAGTATGTATTTAATATGTATTATGATTTATTAGTATTTTTCCAGCACTGCTTTTACTATGACACCAGCTGAAATAATTAATTAAAAATTTTTCCTTCGATAGAAACCTGCAGCACTTTGCATTGTTGCTGTTGCTGTGACAGTGGGAAGAGGACTGTTTTCTGTCATGCAAATAAGCTCTTCAAACACCTTTCATTTTTCTCTGGAGTCTTTATGCCCATTCCTATTAGTAGAACTGTCTTATTTATTCTATTACTGTGTTAATATAACMATATATTTATCTTAGTGAGGGAACTAAGTGCACATTTTGGTTCATCATGACTCCTATTCAACTGTCATCTGAATGTTTGAAATTACTGAGAATCCAGAGGATTAAAAGGTTCAATAGTATTACCAATATTACCATTTTTTAAAGTATCTGTTGTGTGTAATCCTTTAAAGTCAGTCACTTGTTCAGGAGAAGAATTCAGAAACCAGCAGACCCTTGCTTAAATCTGTTGAAGATATTCTAAAATGTGTCTAGCAGAAGTTGCAAGTGTGCATCTGCTGTTGTGTTTAGCTTGTACAATTGACAATTGACATTTTCCAAACATACATTGCGTTTTCAAATGTTTTCCTTTGTGCAACAGAGGAAGGGTCTCTGCAGCACTTCCTTCTACTGCTTTTTTAATGCATATTCTGTTATTATGTCTTGACTCTTCCATTTCATTAATATTTGGCTGTTATGCAATAGCACACCCATTTACTGATAGATTGGGTTTGTTAGTGGTGTCTTGGAGCTTAGGGGAAGAATCATAGAACAAAAGAATGGTTTGGCTTGAAAGAGATTTTTAATGACCATCTAATTCCAGGCCTCCCCCCATGGGAAGGGACACCTTCTCTTAGACCAGGTTCCTCAAAGCCCCATCCATCAATGTGGTTTCATGATATAAATGTGGTGAATAATCTTTTAAAATTTTGCAATTTAAATTTGATACCCAGAAAGATCAAATGACTCTTAATTTTTTAAATTTCAATCACAGAAAGATGATTTCTTCCTCCTGTGCCTTTCATTACCTACCCTAGCCTTTACTTTTATCTCTTTTCTGTTACCCTTACTTTTCATCTTCACAATCCCTTAATTTATACCTTTTTTTCTCACTTCCTTTCTTGCTCTTCCCTTCCTTCACTTTGTGATTTTTATTCTTTTGAAATGTTAGGGATTTATATTTCATATATTCTTTGATTTTTTCTTTTTTTCTCCATATTATCCCTAGCATTCACCCAATTAGAATAAATATTTMATTATCTAATTAAAAAAATTAGGTGAACGAAATAATATTTTTTCCCTTTTTCTGTTAACATAGTAAGTTCATTCCTTCTCTTTGCATTTGTGTTTTGTTTTGGTTTTTTTGTGTGTGTGTAAATGAAGGATTTCTCCTTCARCCGCATTCAAAGATATCTGCAATCAGGTTTCCCTATATTTTGCTCTTTAACATGCATTCTTTCTGTTAAAAATTGGTTTCTCTGTTATTTCCTTATACGTTTTCTGCTGTCTCAGGCATCTTTGTTGTAATACATGACACTAATTCCTCRTCTGCTTTCTCCCTTCCTGAATTATCAATTTTACGCTTGCTTCTTGGTTGCATTCCTCCTCTTTATTTCTTTTTTTTTCTCTCAGAAGCTTTTTCAGTTAGTCTCTTCATATCTATCCATCCCTTCTTTCCTCTCTGCTCATCTACCCATTCTGTGTTTCAGTGTACTAATCTAACAAAAATGCCATTATTGACAATTGTATCCTTCTAAYTACATCAGTTCTCTCTTTAAGTCCTTTTGTGTTCTGTCATTTACCTTCAGAGTTAAATTTCTTCTCTATCATTTCCAAACCTTGCTGTAGTTTCTGCTCTGTGAACCTCTGCGTCATGCTCCAAATATCTCCTAATTATAGGGTTCTTCAGTCTTGTTTTAGCTCCATTAGCCTAAAGTTTGGTCTCCATCAGTTCTCTCTCATAACAATGCCCCATTTCCTCTCCGCTATGGGCTTTCAGATTTTCTGAGTGCCTAACTTCAAGCTCAGAAAAGCAGGTCTCCTTCAATCCCACTGAATCTCAGAGCACCATCTAACTTGTCTTCCCAGTAAGAACCACATGCTTTCTTTACTGAAGCTATGTGCTCTCTTGTGAAAGGTGCTCTGAGAACTGATTGTAAAGGGCCATGTAAATGCAGTGTTGTATAAAGGGTGATGAATATTACTATGAATTAATATTATTTCTGACAAATTCAGAAGTGCTTCTGAGATACCTATGCTTTGTACTTTTCATCTCACTGTTTTTGATTCTCACCTTGTAATCTACTTTCTGCTTCACTAAAAGTATGATAATGAGGCATACATAATTGAAATGGAAACCTCTTCAGAACCCCTTCTGATTGAATCTGTTGAGAATCATAATCATGTACTCCTGAAGTTAGAGAAAACTAGTGTATTGATGTGCTCTGTGTGAGTTGTTTACCCAGCTGACATGCTGTCCTTTGAATTAATCTACTTTCAAGAAAAGTATCAGGGGTACACTAATGGGCTGTAAAAGAAACCAATAATCTTGTGTATGCACGATGAAAGAGCTTTATAGATAAAGTAATTAAATGACAGTGGAATGACAGTAGTAGCTATTGGATGCATCTTTGTAGAGAAATCTTTTCCAAAGGAGCAGAAAATCCACAAGAATAAGGAATCTTCATGTTTAATACACCCAAAATTTTCTCTAAAAATGGATTTTTCCTTGTTGCAAACAGTTATTTACTTTGACTGCATTTTGAAGCAATTAATGTCTAACTTTTGGGCCAGTGTTTCATGACTCTAAATTTTTAAATTCTTATCACAAAAAAAAAATTTCTGACAATTTTTGTTTAGGAGGATTTTTTTGAAGAGATGATTTCTTTCTCTGAATTATGGATATTACCAAGTTCTATAATATCCACCTTTTTTTTGGCTGAATAATTACATATGTAGATAATGGGAACTAGAAATATGTTTAAAATATTAATAAGAAAGCCAGGGCCTAAAAAGTTATGAAATGACAAYATTCTCTGTGCAAAATTAATGCATTTTCTAATCCTCATTTGTGTGGATAAAACTTCTAATTTTATGATGAACTGTTGAAAACTAAAGTCATTCATTGGATCTGACATAAGATGTCGTTGACCTTATTGCTCTCTAGAGCTACCAGAAAAGAGATTATGGCCAAGTTAGGATGGGCTCTTCTTCCAGGTAACAAGTTGTGCTAGGGGAGGTTTAGATTGGATATTAGGAAGAATTTATTCACAGAAAGGGCTGTCAAGCATTGGAACAGGCTGCCCGGGGAACTGGGTGAATCACTGTCTCTGAAGGTATTTAAAATCCATGTAGATGTGGCACCTGGGGACATGATTTTGTGCTGGATTTGGCAGTGCTGGGTTTATGCTTGGACTCAATGACTTAGGGGTCTTCCAACCTAAACAATTCTATCATTCTATCATTCTTAGTCTTACAAGTTTGTGTGCTGTGTATTTCTACTGAAATTAAGGCGTGTCCATTTTCTATGAAAATGTCTAAAGAAAGAGTTCTGATATAAAACTAATTTACTGATTGGTTCTCTGTGTTCCTAGATGTTATAATACATTATCTCAATTTCTAAGAAAGTGTTTTTAGCATGAGGGAAATAATTTTCTCAGTTTCACTCTTAGAAAGAATGACATTTTTCATAGCTGAAATTTTCCAACCAAAAAAACCAAGGGAGAGCCAAAAAGACCCGCTACATTTTCTGTCCGCAGTATTCTCTGTGTTAAAATGAGTGCAAGTGCTCTGCATTATAATTGTATTCTGGGTTAACTTGGATTTAATACAGATCCTTCTGTTATAGGCAGACTTTTAAGCTAAGGACTGCAGCTCTGGACATCATCCAACTCTTGCAGTTAATTAGGGCCGTAGACAGTGTGCTAAATTTTGAATCTCAGTTGTATCTGTAGTGCTGCTTCCCCTGTATCTGAAAAAGGTTTGGCTATTAGCAGAAGTCTGTTGACTGAGATTCTGCCCAGGAAGCCTGAAATTATATACGTGAGCTGAAGGATTAATTTAAAAAAATGGAGGTCTCTCGAGTCTTTCTCTTCAACATAGCATATGTTGTATACTGTCTTTTTTTTCCAGGAAAGTATTTTTCTTTTATTTCCTGTCATTATAGACAGGTACCTTGGTGTCTTTTCCATGTAAGGCCAGTCTTAAGACTGTCAGCTTTCCAGAAGCTGCAGTTTTTCTGTTGTTCATTTGCTCTTTTGTCATGTTTATAATTGTTTTCTGGATATTTAATTTTAAAGGTTGTACTCTTTATGACCTGGGGTAGTTATAAATAACAATAGAAAATACATGCCATGCATCTTTTCAGTTCTGTTAGCAGTCCTTAAGGATAACTTTTACACCACCAGTTGTTGTAGGAGCTGTCTTCCCTTTCTGACTTCTCACACACTGTATTAATTTCCAAGTCAAACCATGGTGTGTTCTTAGCTGTCACTCTGTCTTTGAGCTTCCTTCAGTCTTCGAGAGTCATAGTTTGATAAGTCATGCCCCAGTCATACATTTGTTCAATTATGTTTTTAAATTGACATTAATGTGATTCTTTTTGRTCCAAGCATTTTTATATAAATGGCATAATACTGTGTCATATCTAGTAGAATATTAAGGCATTTTTTAACCTTTTAAATTAGTGTTTACATAAAGAAATATTAATTATGGAGAAAAAATATTCAGATGTAGAAAATGTAAATTCAAGTGYGGAAAAATCATAAATACTCTTAGAATACTGCCAGTGTGCCTTTTTAAGTACCCCTGATACAGAAAAGGCAGGGTTTAAGTTCAAAAGCATGTCTTTTAAAAWAACTGTGAGAAACAGGTAAAATACTTGACTATTCCACTATCAGTACAAAGTTCTACTTGCTGAATGTTAAACATTGTAGAGTTTTGCTATTCTCAATGTTCAATACTCAGTATACTTAATTGGTAGCTCCCAATTACCTATACCAGCAAATTTTTCCAGTAGAGGCAAAGGTTTGTTGGATTCCCTTCCAGCCTTGCAAATTTTTACCCACAGTGACAGCAGGACTGGTCTTAATTCCTATTGCTTTTTACGGTGTATTTAATAGTAGTTTTATTTTAGTTTTGATTATCTAAGGTTATCATAGAGACAATTTTTTAAGGAGAGATACTATAAGCCATGTTGTTAATTGAAAAACCAACCTAACAGGTCAGCTGATGACTATGGAACAAATTAAAAATTCCCATTTCCCTCTCAAGTATCCTACAATGCTGAGACTACTCTATTTTTCAATTCCAGATTCTGATTAATTAATTAAAATTAGAAGGAAGAAGGAGAATGGGAGCCATAATCACAGCAGAGAAGCCAAACTTAGGAAGATTAGTTGCAAGGCAAATGTGTCAAATTAAAGCAGTACATTTTCAGTGAAACGACAAGCCGTGGGAAGTGAGCAGACATATCTGATGGAGAATACTGGAAAAGCCAAAGGCTGAAATGTGAGCATTCAAATACTGAACAATTTTATTAAGGATACAAGTGTGTGGGTAAAGGCTAAAATAAGCATACTATTATTATTATTATTGATAACAAAGGAAGATGACATATTTCTTTTATACTGTTTTATAGATCTCACTTCAGGAAACCTTATGTTAGTAGAGTAAAATGAGGAAGAAGGTTGATAACTCTTGCCTTGGAAAAAAAAGTGCTTTGTAGAAAGTGAAAACATAAAACTATGTCCATTATATTTCTGCCCTCCTGTAATAYATCTCATAAACTAAGGGCTTCCAATCTGTGTCTGTCTCCCTTATGAAGGCAAGAAACAAATGTGTGAGAAATGGATATATATAAAACTGTTAGGACATAGTGGCCAAGACAGAGGAATAAATATCATGCCTATAATTTTAGTTGTACAAATCTTTCAAGGATTTTTCTGTACTAGGAAAACCACAGCCATTCATTTTGTGACAAATTCTCAAGTTTCACTGCAAGTTTTGTCACAATGATTTTTTCAGCCTTAACTGAGCTGCTGGATCCCAAAACTAGAATATAGGAGATTACAGTCCTCAGTGCTGTAGGACCTTGTCTTTATTTCAACATGAGCCTTTGTCATGTTGGTCTGGAAGATGTGTGTGATCAGATAAAAAGGACATCACTGCGCTCTAGGGCTTAGTGTGGGAAGACTYGAGGGTAATGATCATTTCCATACCATGCGTCTTTAGTTTAGGAATGATGAATAAAATAAATCAAAATAATGTGCTGGAAACCTGAACATGATTAGCTCAGATGGATAAAAAGGGTTAGTTTGGTAAGTAACTGCTTGTCAGGAATGAATCCCAACATTGTACCTATGCAGTGTTTTATTTATGGGGTTTTTACTTGTTTGTTTGATTTGTTGAGTTTTGGTTTATGGATTTCTTGTTTGGTTGGTTCAGTCTTGTTTGCTTTGTTTTGCTTTGTTTTTGGTTTTTGGTTTTTTGTTTGTTTTTTTTTTTTTAACTTAATGGGTTAGAAAGGAATTGTCTGAGTATTGGACTTGCATTTCTTTTGTGTCTGGAAAGAGTTGTATCTATTGAAGTAGTTGAAGTTGTGTCGGCATGTGGGATATAGAGAAGAATGAACATAAAATTTGGCTTCTGGGGTTCCAGAAATAAAGAATAAAACTAAAAAGTTTTGAGTTTTTTATTAGTTGATTATGCCAATAAAGTAAATGACAGCTATCCTGAGATAAAWGATATTTTTTACTCTTAGAAAAGACTACTACTGCCAATGCCTATTTACTGATTCTTTTCATGTACTCTGATAGAGAAAATGGCAAACTAAATATCATATTACAAGATAATATGGTTTCCTTTGAATCAATAGATTTATTGAAGCCATTGGGGTTAAAGTTTTCTGAAGCAAAGCTTATGGAATCCTTTCTGAGCTATTTAAGCAGAAAATCATTCTATTGATATCTTGGTCCTTCCATGTTCCTCTGGGGTCTCATGCTTTGTTCCACTTTATATACTTAATGCTGCTGTCATTGTCTGCATTTCCCCCTTAGTTCATTCCTTTTGATGTGCCTCTTATGTCTTTAGGAGAAGTCTCTTCTTATGTACTAAATTTTCACCTAAAATCTCCTTGAAAACTCACAGCTTTGGGGCTTATGCTAAGCTCCTGAGGTGACTGGACTGAGCAAAAGAATCTTGAGTGTGTAAGCTAGAAAATGCTTGGAGGACAATGGCTGCCATTCTCCAGCAGCTKCCCAACTGAAAAGAATGCACAAACCTAACAATTTTCATAAAGCAGCAGCCTTGGAAGAAATTCAGGTTGTAAGGCAGAAGCCAAGTAAAGATATAGCACTGTAACAAGATGGTGAGTTGGAGGAAAATGAATCCCAGGATTAACAAGCTGCAGAATTTATGCTTAGTGAACTGTTAAAAACCAGTGAAGGAGGAAAATGAGAGCTCTCAACAGCTGCAGAATATGGGAAGCATAAGAAAATGAGAGGTGCCGGCAAATAGAATGGCTTAAACAATTACATTTTGGAGTGGAAAAGGTTTGAAACATAATTTTCCAGTTTTTAATTAGACAGACTCTGATTTGAAAATTGAAATAAAGCAATCAAGAAAAGCTGTGAGAATCTGGTGTCTTCTGAAAAGTCAGTTAAAGATTCCTGTGGCTAATGTGCAAATTTGATATATTCTTTCCTGAAATAGTAGAAGAAAGACATTGAAAATATTACCTAGGTGACTGGCTTTATCATGATCCATTTGTCTACACCAGTACAAATGTGGCAAGGAAAGAAGTGTTTACTACTGCAAATGGGCAGTTATGTCATAGTCCACCCCAAATTCATTTAGGTAAAGTAAAAATTATAGAAAACAAAATTGTTTTCAAAAAGTGAAGTGAAAATGAACTGTGTTAGCAAATTGTGACCAACTGAATCCTTCTATGGGTTTTATAAATGTCATGAAGAAGTGCTTTCATACTTGTATTATAAGCAATTATAAATACGTAGTCTAATACTCTCTTGCTGTACATTAATGTTTGGAGCAAGTGATTGTGAACATGCTGGTGAATACATTGTATTTCAGTTCTATTTTTTGTATTCAAGTAGTTTAATCAGCAAAAAGAAGTATGTTTTCCAGGAAAATTTAGTATGAGTACGATATATTGATGAAAGAATTTTCAACTCACTAGATATCTTAATTAGAGTCTTATTTCTTTATTCAGTTGCATTGTCTTAAAAATTTGAAAGTTGTACAAAAGTGCAGTAGTCATCGTATTCTACGTAAGTTAATTTTAATGCTGGAAAACAAATGGAAGTTTGGAAGTGGCAATACTTAGCTTGTTTTTTCTGCTGTTGGCTTACCACAATAGCAAGCGAGGTTTCTGCACAGAAAGGTGTTCATATATGGTGGACAGTGAATATCATAAAATAAGCTAAGTTGGAAGGGACTGTGCTGGTTTTGCATTTGAGGCACCCATGGAAGTGATTTTTTCTGTGAGGAGCTGCTGAGAACTTCCTCTCTGCCTAGCAAAACCAATTGCTGGCTAGCTTTGAGAATAGGCRTGTTAATGAGCCAATTAAAACTAGATCCGCCTCTGTGAGATTCACATTTTAAAATTAACAAATCCTGGGAATGCTCTCTTTCCCTTCTGGCCTGGAAACAGGCAGCAAGGCTGGCCCAGCCCCCATCTTGGCCGGGCCAGCCCGGGCAGGCTCTGCTGCGGGGCTGGGCCCCTTTCCAGGGAGCCCACCAGTCCCATCCTGGCTGGGCCGGGCCCCGGTGCCTGCCCGGCAGAGAGAGSGGAGGCTGTGGGGCCCTGGCTGAGGCAGGGCTGAGGCAGGTCCCCTCGCAGCGCGGCCATCACACAAGATCATGCGGCCAAGGCCAGAGGTGGCCTGGCGGCCTGCACAGAGTGGCCCTGCGGCTGGAACTGAACACAGCAAAAACCGAAGACCAGTCATGCGRCTGATCCTGACACAGCCCCCAGCATGCCTGAAATACATCACTGTGAGTGCTCCGGCTGCAACTCGGYGGAGATCACATGATGACCTGCAGGCCTGGGCGAGATTTCTTTCGCTTCGCAGATGAAACATGCAGAGCATTGGTCCTCTCTCCAGTGAAAGGAAAGGACAGAGTGAAGACACGTAGAGGAGCAACATGAAGATGACAAGGTCAGTAAAGAAAAGAGTCAAGTCTCAGATGGAAGGAGAATGAAGAGTTGCCTTAGGTTTGGGCTGAAATCCTCCTGTAAGGCTATGGAGAAGAATGTAATTGATACATCAAACTATTTTTCCATGTAACTTGTTGAAAACTATTGGGAGATGAAGATTCAAATTCTAGGTTTGAGCAAAAGCATCTATGCTAAAGCAAGCAGATGTTGGAAGTAGCTGTGATCCCATGAGAAGTTTGAACAGACAGATAGGGGAATGATGAAGACCCTTTGCCCCCATGGGAAGAAGACCTCTGTTCCCAAAGATGAAGATCATCTCGGAGATAGATGAAGAGAGCCTTTGCTCTTGAACAGCTCATCTTTAAAACAGTACTCCAGAAGTTGACATGGCCCATAAACGTAGGTGTGGGAAAGCTGTGGAAGATGGGAGGGACTTCATGATTGCAGATTCCTGGGAGGCTGCTTTTCCTGATGCCCCCCAGAACAGGGTTGGCCCTCCTGGCTGCAAGGGCGCTGCTGGCTCATGTTCCACTTGCCACCAACCATGATCCCCAGATCCCTTTCTGCAGTGCTGCAGTGCTGCACTTCAGCATCTTCCTCCCCAGTCTACAGAGACAATGAGGGTTGTCCAGGTGCAGAATCCTGCACTTGTCCTTAGTTTGTTGAGGTCTCTCTGCTCTTGTGGGAGTTGACAGCTCCTCCCAATTTAGCATCGTCAGGCAGCTTCCTTAKTATTCCTTCAACTCCTGCATGCATGTGGTTAATGAAGATGTTGAAAACAACTGTGCCAAGGATGGAACCCTGCAGAACCCTACTAGTGACAAGTCACTAGTCTGATGCTATCCCATTCACTATAACCCTTTAATTTTAAATATTTTGTTCTCCCTACTACAGACTGTATGGAAATCCTTGAGACTCTTAACAGTGTATTACACAGTCATTAGGGCTTTGCATGCTAGCGTTTGAGGATGAGCAGCTTTGCTGCTATTTGAACTAGCTGTTCAAAAATCTAGAAAGCTGGCCTGAATATTCCAGCTTCCAGGAAGAAAAAAGAATATGCACAACAGTTTTAAGTGGTTTACTGAAAACAAAGTGCTTCAAAGAATTAGTGACTTCAAGAGGATAAGCAGTAATCTGTGCTTCTCAAAAGCTTCGTAAAACTTCACAAGTTACTAGAGAAAATACAGAAATGGTGATGAGATGAGAATGAGTGAATGAATGTCATCTGTGAGGCAAAGCATAATAAATGTGTGTGGTAGCATATACTGCTAGGGCAAGAATTTTGAATTAGATTTGGGTAATGATGTGTAGCTGCTGATGAAAYGAATGTATTCGTTGAAGAACTGTAGCCAAAATGTAGAATACAAATCCGTAAAAAGACTTACTGTAAATCCACTGGTTTCAGATATATAAAATGAATATTAGGGAAGTTTTTACTGCAAATGTTGTACTTACTCATTACTACGTAGGTGGACACTTAAATTGTACTATGTAGCACTCGTTTATACAGTTATTGGTACAATTTGTACAGTAATCTGTTGAAGTCTTTCATGATGCAGAAGTGTTGAGATAGTATCTGAGATCAAATTCAAGTATCTGCTTTGAGCCTCAGATTGTTAAATTCTGCAAGATCAAACAAGACTCAAGAGTACCGTAACAAAGCAAATTGTAATAATGAAGTCAGAAATTAACTTGGAGCATGAATAATAATTCAGATATAAGAAATATAAAAATAAAAGCAAAGTAAGGATTGGATAAAGGAGAGGTTGAAAGAGTATAAATCCCAGTCTGATTTAAGTAGAATTATTGCAATTGATACTGAAAAAACTTTTGTAACTCTTACTGCTTGTGACAGTCTTTGCAAAAATAATTGCAGTGTCTAAATTAAAGTAATCAATCAAAGATTAATTATGTATCATCAGATAGTCTGCTGCTAAAAGTGTATGAATTTATTGTTCATCATGGGTTCTTGCCAGAGCAACTTTCTTTTCTTGTATTAAAACATAAGTGAAAAGTTAGGGTTTGCTGATGAAGAATTCCTGAAATCTAATTACCTTTTATTTTTACCTCCTAAATGAGTTGATTTTTAATTGTTTAGCTCTGTCAATACATTTGTAAGTGTGAGAATTCAAATGTATTCTAGAATTTATTGGCTTGGCTTTGGTTTTTTTTTCTTGTTTTTGTTTTGATTGTTTGTTTGTTTTGTTGTGTTTTGTTTGGGTTTTTTTTGTGTATGGGAGGTTGAAGAAACAACACAACATGTAGTTGAGGGTTTCGATTGGTTTTTTAATTGTGTTTCCATCTCTATAATTTGAATTTTCTTTGTGTTTGCCCTGTCAGTCTGTTTAGGTCCTTGCAGGTAGAGTGGAAAAGAAATGCATTACATTTCACCAGTAAGCAGCTCATTACTGGATATGTATTCTGCTGAAATTAGAGTCTTTTATTTATAAGGAGGGCTAGCAGCATCACTGGTGTTATGGAAGATTTGACTTTGTCTCCAATTCCTTAGAAACTCTTCTTGCAAAGAATAAGCATGTAACTTTATAACTACAAGTTATATCACAAAGCATTGGCAAAAGACTGTATTGTGTTGAAGCAAGCAGTCTCAGCTCCAACACTTTTGCATTTTTTTGGAATGGTTCTGAAATAATAACAGCATTCTCCTAGTTTTGTTAAGCTGTTTAAAATAAACAAAAAACCCTATGTGTTTGTCCATCAATATTGATTCTGCATAAATGCTCCATTTTGTTGTCCTGTCCATTATTTCTAAGAAAAAAAAAATGGAACCGTTGCTGAGAGAAGAGTGGCTATTCTTCTCCATACCTTACACTTGAGCTCACACATACTCATGAGTTCATAAAATAAAAAACCCAACCATGTAGAGATTCATGTGCATGTCTGCATGCATTCTTTTTTTTTCCACTTTCTTGAATATTAAGATTGTTTCTSTTTTCTTACCCAGTGTTTCATTATTTTTAACAAGCCAGTGAGCTGTTTGTACCATATACTCTCTAATGTAACATTTACAATTTTAATGATCAATATCTGTGCAGATATCTTAGATGACTGTGRGAAAAATGCTTTGTATTCTTCATACTGTCTCCCATTATCATATTCTAACCATCTGAACTGACCTGGCACATGTGATAAAAGATTTTGTGTATCTTTGAGCATGTTTCCCTTGCAGTATTAAATAATGTTCAGGTTCTTTTWAGTCGGATAATTAGTGAGGTKTTTTTGGAATTAGTGTATCAGCACWATTAATGAGCTGCTATTGAGTACCACTARAAAAGCATTATTTTGTCTCTTAAAATTTTCACTTAAGGTCTCAGTAACATACATATATTATCATTCTCATCTTCACTTAGAGTCTTAGTCACATATATAGAATAATAATTAGCATTCAGTTTCTTCATGTTTAGCCTCTGTTGYGGGAAGAATTTCCTATCTCCATTTAAGATAGATTGATCAGTGGCAACTGCGTCATTTTCATTAACTTAGTGGGTTTTGGTTTAGGATCAAAATATTATTTCTTAAATGTATACAGGACTAGAGTAAAATRCATCTTTTATCTGGAGAGTGCATTGCTAATTATGATGATGATGATGATTATAATAATAAATGTTAAATAGTATCATTCCTATTAACCCCCTAAGTCATCTGCAGCCAATTCTACTCAAAGTAATTGAAAAAAGTCTATTTATTCAGTGTTTGAAATAGAATAGCTCAGCTCTGAATAAACAATGTAAACTAGCRTTCAGGAAAAAGTATTTATCAGAGTTTTCCATCTTGAAAGCTTTTGCAAGCCTATCAGCAAGCCCATCGGGAAAAGCCTGGAGATTCTTTTGAGGCACTGTGTCAGGACTGGCTGCCCTGGGCTGCAGCCAGCTTGAGCTTCCCAGCTCTCAGTTTTGGAAATTTTGGTGAAATTTTTGATGTTCCATTAACATTAGGAAGTTCTATCCCTTGAAGATGCCAAAAGCTTTGGTAATACAATGTTAGTAGCATAAAAAGGCAGGAGGGAAAATGAAGTGATTTAGGTCTCCTCRCTGAAAGTAAAGTAGACTCAGTGGTTAGGATTTAAATTTGCCAGGCGTTCTATAAGTTTCCTTTAGTCTTCACTATGGCAAAAGACAAGTCAGAGTGCCTATCTACTTGTTCTTTATATGTCTTTATTTTTATATTTTATAGTGTATTTTTATTTTGTACTTTAAATTCAGTCCATGTTAAATCCCATTCTACATTTAGCCATTCAGTAGATGTTGTGGAAGCCCTGGGCAGAAACAAAAAAAAGGTCAGGTTTAAAGGTTGAGTCCATATTACTCTTTAGTGCAGTCTGAAGTATCGCATCAAAGAACTACAGAATGGTTTGGGTTGGAAGAGGTCTTTAAAGTTCATGTAGCTCCAACCCCCTGCCATGGACAGTGACATCCGTTTGCTCAAAACCCCATCCAGMCTGGCCTTGAACATTTCCAGAGATGGGGCATCCACAGCTTCTCTGGACAACATGTTCCAGTGTCTCACCACAGTCCCAGGACAGAATTTCTTCCTTATATGTGATCTAAATCTAYACTCATTTTAAGACCATTATCTGTTGTCCAGTCACTGCAGGCCCTTGTAAAATCAAGTCTCTGCAGCACTGACTCCACTGTGGAGGAGCTAAGCCTAAGATCTTTWATCCCATACTCTTTTGGAGACACATTCTGTGGTTGACAAGACCACAGTTTATTGGGCTATTTCCTCTACTTCCTAGAGTGACGCAACATCACATACACTATAAAAGATTAAATGTGCCCAGGCTTCAGGCATCCTGTAGGGTATGCTGTCATTCTATGGATTCAGTTTTCTCTTTTAAACATGCTTAAGGGTGAATTAGAGTCGCTTAAAGCAGAGAGCAGCTATGTTCTGTGTTGCTCTTCAATAGTTTTTTYCAATACTCCCTTGTTTCAAAATCTACAGTAAATTGCAAAATACTTATCTTTGCTGGAGAACATCTGTAAGTAATGTGCGTGAGCAGCAAGAATGAACCTTCTTGTGCCCACGTACTGCAAATTTGTTTTGTTTTCATTTAGTCTGAAGTGTCTTTTAAGGGTAATTTTTAGGAACATTGTGGTGATTTAACATGGCAGCTTTGCATGTATCCAGCCATAGAGATCTGTGGAAATGACGATTACTTAGGAAAAAAGGAGCTTGAAAAAGGACTCCTGAAACCTCTGGTGTGATCTTTATGCATTCCAAACAGCTGATTTTTTGAGTCATTTCACAATGAGAATGCTTCTGACGACGTTGTTGGGTTAAGGGAATGAGTCAGACAGCTTTCTCTCATGATGTATAAAAAGCTAGCATCCAAACAAGAATTCTTTCTGACAAAAGCTGTGACTTGTGTCAAAAGTGAAAATTAAGTGCCAGATGGATAATTCAATCCAAAATGACACTTTAGCCTTGAGGACTCTCTACTTTTTATTTTTTTTTATTGTTCAGTCTGTAATTAAAAGCCAGACAATATCTCAATATCTGAGTGTAGGGTGGTAAAGAAAGAAAGATGCTCTACTATTTGTGAAATAAAAACATGCTAAGAAGTTTCACTATTTGTGAAATAAAAACATGCTAAGAACTCATCATGCTACTGATGAGTTCAGATTTTCATTAATTTTGATATAATTTACAGGTGTTGCAAAGTTAAGAGAAAATATCTGGTTAAAACTCTTAATTGAGCACTTCTTTAAAACATACATATAAAAATACATTTAAATGTTTTCTGAGGAGGAAGGAATTAGGAGGAAGATAATTGGAAGATGTATTTGCTGCTTATTTTTGTTGCTCAGGTTTTTTATCTTCTATAGGATTGATTTTCATGGTTGTCTCAGTATAACTGAATTAAATTTAAGGGAAAAATGAATCAAGTAGTAGTAGCTAGTTAATCTCAGATATTTCCAAATCATGACTGTAAAAGTTTCTGTTAAAAGTTTAGAAATACTTTTTTTTCAGAGAGGGGTTAGTAAAAGGGGAGAAGAAATGCAGCTAAAATAAGCAGGAAAAAACCTTTTAAAAATCACCAACTAAATTCAAGCAATTCTTGTRTCTGTGCATTATTTGTACATGAGGTTATTTACTTAAAATGTTCATACGTCAAAACATTGATAAGAACAATACACAAACTGTTGTGAAAAATTAGTTTTCTGTTTTTTAAAGCTGCTAGAACTAAATCCTTATGATTCTCAGCTTTGTGTGAAAACYTAAATGCTGGACTTTTAATCATACATTTTGAGTTTTAATGCAGCTGTAAGCCATCTACAAAGGCAGCTGCTGTAACAGTTCTAGACTGAAGCAGTAACAGAGATACATAGCATTCTTTCCCACGAGCAGGTTCATTCTGTATTCACCATTTAAAGGAAACTCCAAGTATATTCATTAAGAAATTCTAAGTCYACATCTTGTGCTAGATTATAAAGTATTTAGTATGTGGAAACATTGATTGTGTTAACAAGCTGCTATACTAAATTGGTACAGCAAAACTGTATGTGCTAGTCTTTTTTTAAATAGAAAGAAATGCTGAATATATTACATTTCTAGTTCTCCATGCAGCATTGTCAGTATCACGTATAGCAAAGAAAGTAAAGTATTGTTCACGAGGATGATGGTAAAATGGTTGCATTACAAATGAAGGAAGGAGGGAAGGAAGGAAGGAAGTGGTAGRAGGAAGGAAGTGGTGGAAGGGAGGAAGGATGGAAACAAATTATAAAGAAGTATATAAGAATTATAAAGAAATATTACATATTTCTTACCTGCCTCTATGTATGGTATTAAATGATCTTTATTGGCATCTGTGGGAGGTCTTGGTCARTAAAAACAGACTGACGCATTTTCATTTTTGGTTGTAGTGGTGTGGACACAAACATAATGAAAAGGATGACTGGCATCTTAAGGGAAATGGGGGTAGGTTGAACACATGTTTTCCAGGTCTATAATTAGGCTGAATTTGCAAAAATGTTAATTCTGCCCTACAATGGTCAATAGTAGCAGCGCTTCTTAGGGATTCCAAAAATTTAAAAATTTCAGAGCAAAAATTGTTTATTTACTTTATGTCCTATTCCTRCTAAAATAGCTGAGAGAGCAGTGTTCTATGCCAGTTTGAGTTTACTATGGCTTTCCTAGCATTGCAATTTTTTTTTCAGTCTTCTACTCTTTTTCAAAAATATCCATGTATTCCACACATGGACATAAACTGTATAAACACTGGCTGTAGAACAATTTTGATTGGAATGTCCCTTCTCTTTTAATTATTTTCTTTATTAATAGCTGTACATGCGAAAAGTACAACAAACTATGTAATATCCAGTTAGTACATGTTTTTTTCTCTTGTCTTTTTGGCTGTTCCAAAAAACATATTTTTCATTTTTTGTGCCTAGATCTGTCAAGGAATACGTAATTTAATACTAAATTATTAAATGCTGTATTGTAAAAGCCATGCAAGTTTTGTTTGCAGATGTTGACAGTGGGCCAAATGTAAAGCTGTAACAGAAGACTGGCTTCGGGCCAAATTCTTTGCCACAGCTTAATGAAAACCAAACTGAAGATTTCCTGATACTTCTATGGAGCTTCATTGCAGATGGCTAAACTTATCCTATGTGATTAATTTCAACAGCCTCCTATCAAGTAGAATGAAATCTAGTAAAAATATGTATTTAGGACATAAAGAAATAAGAATCAGTACAGCTTAATTAGCCCTGTACCTACTTTATCCAATTAGCGTTATTAGAGCAGCATTTGCCAAAAAGTTTCTCAGTGATTAAAATGCTGGATGCTAGATTATTTGGCTCAATTTTCTCTAATGCTGGCAGTTCTTGTGGCAACCAGTGGTCACACAAAGTTCTTGGGTACATTGTCTAGGTGACATACACCCCTGGAAAGATCACAGCTGCAATATGCTGTTGTAAAATAGAGATAGAGCTCTCTCATCCCCAAAGTAAACTCTGGATTTTGTTATTATGACTTTCCGTGATTGTACCACTGAAAAGGACCTCTGGGTCCATGAGTCATAAAATGGTGCAAAACTTTCTATTTCATGTAGCAGAAATTTTGCGGAGTCTGGGACTGATCATAGATAGATGTTAAGGATTCTCTAAAGCATTGTCTTCTAGCATCATCTGCAAGACTTCCATGGCAAATTAAGTCCTGATGACTTTAAAAAAAAAAAAAAGTCTTTTTTTTTTTTTCTCTAAGCGATCATATTTTTTAAAACTTGTTTAGATTTTAGACCTATCCTGTGCATCAAAAGGAATTTGGGAATAGTAGACATTCTCATTACTTCAGTTCTTTATCTTCCTCATAAAACTCTTTTGGTAGATACTGAAAAAAAAGTCGGACAAGACACAATGGTCTGGCCTCTCTGCAATTGTATCTCAAACTTTCATGTAACTTTAACTACTTTATGAAGCAAAAATTTGCTTTGAAGAGATTTTTTGTATCTCTCAGTTGTAGCTTTCCCGACTTGCATTTCACAGACCTGATGCAGAAGTTTTGTAAGAGTTTTGGTGYATCTTGTTTATGTGGCTGTCTAACAGACTGAGCTTCAAGATGCTTAAGGTATCTGAAGAGGATCTACCCTGAGATAGTTATGCATGCAAAAGATAATGTAGTCTGTAAGCCTCTTTTGTGAAAACTTGAATGCCTAGGCAGTTAGGAAGGAATTTGGTGCCTGAAAAAATCTTTGTATGCATTMAAAAATACAAGCATCTAGGTCGTGTCTATAATGACTTGTGGTTCTATGTTTCATATTGTGTTTCAGTAAGAAACAAATGCACTGCTTCCTTTTGTTTCTCCTCTTTAAACAAAGGACCTTTAAGTCCTTATGTAGGAATAGAGTTTTTACCCTTCATGAGTGGAACTATTCACCCAGAAATGTACTAGTGAGCGAAGAAATCTCTCTTGTACTGGATGATTTGCCTTAGGAAAGACAGTAGAAATAAGCCAAATGGAAGCAGCATTATTACATTCAAAGCAAAGCATCTGAGCAAATTCAGGTTGCTTCTATGTGTRTGTGTAAAGCTACAACACTCACAAATTAGATCTGTGTGTTTTAATATTGTTATGCAATTTATTGCGAGGAAAATGTTTGCACTGCCTTTTCTAGTATAGTTTTTGATTATTTAAACTAGAGATTCCAAAAATCCAATTTTCTTCTCACTGTTCTATAGTTTGATTTTAAAAATTGTTTTAATAAATGAAAGGCTCCGCAGTTAGTTTCACAATCAGACTGAGATTATTTAATGATGTTGTGCAGTGGAATGAGAGTACAAGACCTAAGCCTCTCATATCTGGTAAGAAAATTTTAATGAGTCCAATACTACATGTGAATGTTWGAATTTTCAGTGCAGCAGCAGAATGATGAGGACCATTTTTTTTAAGAACCATTTTAATGAGATTTTAAAAAGACTACAATTACACTGTAATTTATTTTTTTTAAATCCACATTTTGGGCCAATACAAAATTCAGAGTTCCTTCAGTTTAATCACTTTTGTTTCTACAAAATTAAGATATCATTATTTTGAATACTCAATGGTCTTGGTTATCTTAACTACATTTCAAACATAGCCCAGACAGTATTTAAGTACCAAAGGATTTATGTCATTCAGCTCATAGAAAAATATCTAATGAACTGCTTTGCTCTTTACTCACGACTGCCAGTCATTCTTGCAATTACTCCCTGGTGTTACAATGGTCTTGCCTCTCTGTAGGTGTATCTCAGACTTTCACATGACTTAATCCTGTTATAAAGAAAAAAACAAAACAGATTTTTTAGCTTTCAGCTACAGAAAGTTTTATGGAAACTGCTGCAAAAGTTTTATGGAAGTGTTTTGATGCATTGTGGTTATGAGGCCATCTAGCAGGGCCTCAAGATGCTTAGGCATCCAGAGGGAAAGCTAGGCTGAAATAGTCATGCATGAGAAAGCTGCTTTAGTGCACAAGTCCCTTTTTTGAAAACTTGTGGCCAGGAGGGCCAGCGGTATCCTGGGGTGCATTGGGAAGAGTGTGGCCAGCAGGTTAAGGGAGGTGATCGTCTCCCTCTACTTAGCCCTGTTGTGTCCAGTTGTGGGCTCCTCAGTACAAGAATGATGAGGAGTTATTGGAGRGGGTCCAGTGGAGGGTCACAAGGATGATGCAGGGTCAGGAGAATCTTTCTTGTGCGGAGAGACTGTGTGAACTGGGCCTGTTCATTCTGGAAAACTTTGAGCGGGGATTTCATTAATGCATGTAAAGACAGGTGCCAAGGGGATGGTGCCAGATCCTTTTTGGTGATGGCCAGCAACAGAATGAGGAACAATGGCCATAAACTAAAGCACAAGAAGTTTCACCTCAGCCTGAGGAAGAACTTTTTTACATTGAGGGTGGCAGACTACTCATACAGGATGCCCAAGCAGGTAATGGAGTCTTAGTCTCTGGAAATTTTCAAAATCCCCCTGGACAAGTTGCTGTGGAACCTGCTCTGGGTGACCCTGCCTTGGTAGGGGGATTGGACTAGATGATCTTCAGAGGTGCCTTCCAACCATAGAAGTGCAGTGATGTAGGGGGATACAATATAAGAAAATGTAGTATAGAAAGCAATCTTACCCCTTAAGGAGTTGCAGCTGAGCCAATTATTAGAGATTGAGAACAGGCCTGACTTTAACAGGCTGCAGCTGTAGCCAATAAGAACAGTGTTATAAAAGAGTGAATTGSTTGGTTGAGGGAAGCTGGAGTCAGTTGGCTACTGTGAGAAGGAGGAAGAGTCAGTGCTTAGAGGAGCTGCCTACAAGGAGCGTCAAGGACGTACAAAACTCTAGTCATGTGGAGCTTTTGCAATATAAGGACAATAGAATTCTTGCAATATAATGACAACACAGTGATATTGTGATTACAGATTATTACAGATATTGTGATTCTGTGATTAAATGATCTGAGATGTCTCAGAAGTGTGGACACATCTGCAAGTGTTGGAATTCCACTGTGAATAAATGCCAAAAAATGTTTGACATTTTTGGAAGTAGATGTAGTTAAAGACAGATTGTGAAAAGTTCTGCTGAATGAGTTTTATCAGGCAACAGAAACATCGTTGAAAGTTCATTTTATGTATTACAAAGAAAGCTTGGTGAAGAAAATTTGAAGATATGGTCAAAAATCTAAGAAGAGCACATGTAAGTTTACTGCTCCAGATATTGAAGTTTTATTGCGCATTGAAGTCATAAATGTACTGTACGTGGGAGAAAACATGGCTTTACATTTGCATTGTACAAGATGAGCTGTTAATGCTGGATGCTCTTTTGACAATCTCTAGTTCTTTGGACTGTTTACCTTTAACAGTTCAGAGGTTAAATCTGCATTTACCCATCATGATTGCTATGTCTGGAGAGCAATCCTACACGTAAATATGGCTTTTGATACACCTTCTGTAATCTGTTCAGTTCTCTACCACACTTGTACTGGTACCAGGCCAAATAAACTAAAAAAGCAAACACTCGAAGTTGTGCTTTAATACCTAAGTTGCTTGGTTGCTGTTAATTAATGTGTTACAAGGAAACCATAGTTGTTAAATACTAGGAAAGAAGAAAGTATTTTTTACCCTAAAATATGACTGTAATAAAATTATGTGGAATTCTGTATATATTCATGCTGGACAACTGTGGACGTTTCTCAGATGTAAAGAGGCAAACGGACTTTCTTGAATGGATTGCCTCTCCTTTGGGTATTTAGCTCTGAACTCTCTCCAGATTCCCAAGGCTATTTGCCATTGTTATCCTCTGCCAATCATATTCTTCTATATCTCTGGATCAATACCTTAAAAGTAGTATTCACAATTTCTTCTTGCATGTACAACATTCTTCTAGTCTTTCTCTAAATCCCTAAGGAATTTTTTCTTCAGTTCTTGTGTTTGTAATTTCTCATGACCGCAGTTAAAATCACGCCACTCTCTGGGCCATGATTTATGTTCAGGTGGCTTCAAGCAGCTATCTTTGATGCCAGTCTCTCTGGCAAAACTCAGGACAAAATGAAATATTAAAATGGAGATCTGATCAGGAAAGAAATATTGAGCTCAAAGTCAGAGCCTAACAAAATAAAAAGTAAATAAAGCTGTCATGCACGGAGCATGGTAATGTGTTTGAAAACAGGCATTTGGAAGAAGTAGTGTGAAGTTTAGTGGCTTGTGTGGCTTCTTAAGAGCTTGTAACCAATAGCAAAATGTGCCCAGCATGTGAAAGTGGAGTAGTTCAGGAGAAGTTGTCTCAGAAGGAGTGAACAACTATAAGCAACTTGGCAGGTTTGTTAGTTGTTCTTCTGAAGAAGGTTCATAAAACAATGTGGTCCCAGCAACACATGTATTAGTGCCAAAAAATCAGTAACATCAGCAATTAGATAAAGGCACGACTTAAAGGCACAATCCCATTCATGTTGACTGTTCAGATAAACCAGATTTGTCCTTCCTCSCTGGGCAACAGGTCCTCCAGGATCTGAGACAGCCATCAGGGGCTCACAGCTCGTGACTCAATGGTTGGTGGGACCTGGGCAGGGCCAGAAGCAACATTGGCCAAGTTCTCCAGACATATAAAGGAAGCCCTTAAGATATGTCAACAAACAGGACACAGCTGTGGCATGGCAGTTCGAGTGAAAGGTGATGAAGCTCTGCCAGCTTGACCAGGAAGCAGTAGTATCCACCTGGATGAAAGCTATGACCTCTTTTAAGCTCTGCACCTACCACAACTGATAGAGCTGCCCAGGCTGAGCTCCTGGTGGGAGGACTTGGCTGCTCCAGTGCCAGCTGTGGGCTGTGCCCTGCTCTACCAGACAGCAGTACTAGTCAGCAGCAGTGAGCATCCCTGTGGGAGGTGTGCCCAGCTGGTGCCAATGGCATCCTGGCCTTTATCAGAAATAGTGTAGCCAGAGGGACCAGGACAGTGATTATTCTCCTATACTTGGTACTGGTGAGGCCACACCTTGAATCCTGTGTCCAGTTTTGGGCTTCTCAGTTCAGGAAAAAAATATTGAGATGCTGGAGCTTGTGTAGAGAAAGTTGACAGAGCTGATGAAGGGTCYGGAGCAAAGATCTGATGAGAAGTGGCTGGGGGAGCTGGGGATGTTTAGTCCAGAGAAAGGGAGGCTCAGGGGAGACTTTATTGCCACCTGACAGGAGGTTGTAGTGAAGTGGTGGTCAGTCTCTTCTCACAGGTAACAAGTGAGAGGACCAAAGAAAATGTTCTCAAGTTGTTCAGGGGAGGTTAAGATTAGATATTAGGAAAAATTTCTTCACTGAAAGGGTTGTCAAGCATCAGAACAGGCTGCCCCAAGGGAAACGATGACTCAGCCCAGGGTGAGTCACAGTCTCTGGAGTCATTTAAAAGGTGTGTGGATGTGGCACTTAAGGACATGGTTTAGTACTAGACTTGGCAGTATTAGGTTGTGGTTGGGTATGATGAATTTAAAGGTTTTCTAACTTAAATGACACTGATTATATGATATTAGGGTTCTTGTGGAAGTGRTGTTTGGGCTGTCATTTTCATCCTAGATATTTCCCTGAAAAACTGCATCAATTTTATGATGTCTGTGGAGGTAGAGCACTTCATCTGGATGGTATTTTGGTCTGGAGGAGAAACATGAGAATAGGACTGGTGACTCTAATTTGCTTTAGAAAGAACCAGAACCTGCAAAGAAAATACTGTTGAGGACTCATAAGTTTCTAAAAAACCCAGAGAAAAAACAGGCTTAATTTTCATGCCTATTTTTGTCCTTCCTTTCAAAATGTAGTCAGAAGAGGTGGAAATGAAAATAAAGATGGGTTAAATGGCATTGATCTGTCTGTGACTGGCTTTTGCATATGATATAGGTGTGATTTATTGTGTCAATCAAAGTTGCTTATTAAATAACCAATTCATTCTGCATTCACCCCTTTAAGCCAAATCCAGCTCTAATAGATCAGGACCTTATTTACTCCTTGATGCCTAGGATGTAACTCCTCACCATCTGATTCTGAAACTCTTGTTTACTTCTTTATAACTCCTTTGACCAGATCCTCTGCAAGATCTTTCTATTTCTGTGCCTGAAGGAGAGACAAATAAAAGACTCTGTGAACACTTAGTCCTTAAAACTTTATTTTCTTGTCCTTTCTGTTGATGTCTATAATGTTTTAAATATACAGGCATTAAGATCTGAAAAGTGGAGAGTCATGTGCAAATAGCCCTATATAATGACTGGGTGTATTTATCTTGTATCTGTAACTATAGCCCTTCTGTGATGGGTTGGTGTACATGATAGCAGTGGAGATTTTATGTGTCAGCAAGATATCTAAGTGCAGAATGCRGCAAATCATCCTTCATTGTTCATCATCTTGTACTTATCTGTACAGTAACTGACAGCTGTGGTGTTCTTACTGCAGCCTAGCCTCACAATTTCCCCCAAACCAGATAGACCTTGTCTCCACAGAAGTTGTTTAGGCAAAGAATATCTTTCTCTTTTGTATTTTTTTTTTTTGTTTGTTTATGCTTTACTGTAAGGCATATCTGCCTTTCATGTTATTAGCCTGGTAATGACCTTTTCTTTTATTTGCATTTGCTGTTCCCTTGACCTTTTTTCCAGCCCAGAGATTGTTTTTCAACATAGGCAAAAGTGCTCTTCTGTTTGCTGATATATGATCGTAGACTAGTAGTGGTTTTCTAAGCAGCACTCAGATAAAGCAAAGCTATTGGAAATGGTGGAATCTTTGCGTGGGATGGCAGTGAAGTCTTCATATTATGTTGGTTTACCTTGCATCTTGTATCTACAAATTTTCTAGTTGTATTTCATAAAACTTTTATGAACATCTTTCACTACAGAAAAACCCCAAACCCTAATTGCAATAAAGTTCTTTTTGAAGTGAGATTTATAAGTTATGGAAATTATATGTAGTTTCTTAGCCTGCCTTCTAAATACTGAACACACATAATTTTCTCAGTTCAGCTTTTGTTTCTTCTTCAACTCCCAGTGAAATAATGGATATTGGTTTGCTCACTTTCTTGCCTTTTCATCTTTTGTGTTGTAGGAAGCATGACATTGCAGCTTGAGCAAAAGCATATTTTTTTTGAGCAGCTAAGGACATAGCCAGGGCAAGGGTGGTAAGTAATATCCATACTGAGGATAACTAGGTGAGTTCCTAAGTATACAAATACCCTTTTCATTTTTAGCTGAAAAGTATAAATACAGCTGAAAGTGAGTTGGAATGAGGGGGAAACCCAACCAACCCAGAAAATCTGGTTGTCTTCAGCCTAATTTTCTTTTTTTCCTTTATTGCATCATGGTAAATTTCATATCTTTATGTTCTGTGTCAAATCATATGTTATTTATTCTCCTGTCTTCTCTCTAGAAGGAGAAATGCRTGCAGTAGAGTAGGAGTGTTCTGCTTGAAGCTTTTTCTTTATAATACATACATATTATGTTTCTTTATGTCAGCAAAAGACTACACCCCATTGTCCTTAATTCTCCAATATTCTGGGGCATGTTGATGCTCTCAAAGATCTTATTTGGCATTGTATGCAAAAACTGTGTTTCTCTAAAGAGAATTATTTTTTCTTAGAAGGTAAAGTAATTGCTTTTAGTTCTTATCTGGTGCTTTAGGAAACTTCATTTATTCTCAATCTCATTATGGAAGTCCAAACATAAAGATAACAGCAGAGAACTTGAATTCATTACTAAACACTATAGAACTTACATTTAATAAAGTATCCTGGTCAAGTTTCGTGTTTAATTACTTTTTAGCTTTATATATTTATTAGGGAGTTTCCTAGGTACTCAAATATTCCCAATATCTCCAGGCAATTCTTAGCTGTACCATGGGAGGGTAATGAGATGAATAACAGATAAGAGTTTTATAAATGGGAAAAATCTCTTCATTGAGAGGATGTGCAAATTACTTTAAAAGTAATATATAAAAACTGAGCTTTAGCAAAAAACTCAATAGTACAATTGAACTAAGGCCTTAGTACCATTTGTCACTCTGATCTTTCAATTCAAGGAAATTTTCCTATGGGATGGCTTGTTCTTTAGGGGAGAAGGGGAGTAGGAGTATTAATTTTTGTTTCCAGTTTTGGATGCTTATTCTTCACCAGTGACCAGCTTTTCTTCAAAGCACTTGGACCATTTTGGTGAACTGTAGTAGATGTATTAAGTAGGTAGAACAGTGTTACTTGCCTATTAGTGCTTAAGACTGTGCTGTGACAGAACTACTTCTGCAAGCAGCCTTTAATTTTTGAAAAGGATGAAAAATTAGTTTCATACAAGGGAGTTCACAAATAAGAGATCTTTTAAGCAGTTTGCCAGGAACCCATCTSTCCTCGTCATGAAGTACAACCTTACCTTATGGTCAACTTCACTGAAGCCTGCAGAGAGAAATGGAACAAGAGAATGGCCATTTGCCCTTTGACTAAAAGGAGAATGTCCCTGAAGAATCTGAAATTCACTTTTAGCTACCTCTGACCTAATGTACCATCTTTATCACATAAATTTTTCTGCCAGCCCCAGGTATGTTCATGTCTTCAAATGAATCTTCATCAGCTATGCGTACATGATGAACTTTTCCACCTCACAGCCTTTCTAAAAACTTCTGAAATCTTACATTCTGAGTGAATGTAAAAATATATCTTGCCATAAACGTTTAAGATTTCAAACTGTGCCTGCCACAAGCACTTCTGTTTGACTTCTGAAGACTGTAATTTGAAAGTCTCAATGAAACTTTTCCTATTTACAGAAACTCTAAAACAAGTTGCACTTTTTCATTTAAAGCTTCAAGAAAACAACAGAGAATTTATAACATAAATTGCTAGTTTCCAAAGGTACCGTTTAATACTAATAATGTCATTCTGAAGCCTGAGCAACTCAGCTAAAGAAAAGCTATTTACAGCATACTGCTGTGATTGTGGTGACAAAATCCCACTGAGAGATGTGTTTGCACATTTTCTAAGTCACAGCTCTGTTCTGTTTCCACAACACATATTTTTTTCCTCCTCAATTCCTTCTAACAAAAAAGAATGATTTAGTGTAAAAATAATCAATTACGCAGTAGAAAATAATGGTCTACAGTAAGGTTAAAGAATTGGTCTGGCCGTGTACACCATCTCTCTACCACAAATTGTACTCTTTATTGAATGTTATTATGTGATCTGGAAAGGTAAGAGAAGATTTATATTTGCTGGAGATTTATCAGAGTCTGTGTTTAAATTGGTTTAGCTTATGATGATATAAAAACTTTGTTGGATTACAGAGCATCAGAGTGTTTTTCTGTTATCTTCAGCTTTCCCAGAGTTTTTTGACACTGTTCATTTAGTGTATCTACCAGGAGYTTCTCTCCCTGTCTCAAGTACTGGGTCTTTCTTCTGTTTGAAACATGGGCCAAAAGTACTCAATGGTGTGTTGTAATAAGATCCATTTCTGCAGTTGTTGTGCACATCATCCCATAGGAAGGGTGCCCACTGCCTTCCAGAAGCTGCAAGAAAGCCTGCTAAATCAACAGACTTAATGGTTATATTGTTGAAAAAGACAAAGGTGGCTTTGGTAGTTAGTGATTTTTTGATTGCTTGAGGTGCTTTGCACTGCTGTGTTTGAGAAATGTGCAGTTGGGTCAGCAATCTGACATCTTCACTGTGTTTGGAAAGAGTGAAAATCCTCCTTAGAAATTTTTGAATTTTGAATTAAATAAGAAGGAACTTTATGTGATTTTTTTTTTGTTCTGTTGTTTGGGGCTTTTTTGGATCATGGCATATAATTTTGCATCTGTCTTGAAAAAGACCAAAATAGTAAAATAAATGCTCTCCAGTAATAGAAGAAAAAGGCTTTGCCTTGAGGTAAGACAAAACCAATGTAGAGTACCAGTTTCCGGGTAAATGTATATATAGACACGTGATACATCTCTAAGCTGGAACCTACTTACTTTGTCCAGTTGGAAGTGAAGTGGCTTAAAGAAAACAATTCAGCCTCTTTATGGAAGGTCTAATATTGCTGAGAAGTTCTTGTGCATAGATTTGATTGATCTCTCTTCCTTATTTTAAGGAATAGTTTTAAGTTAATAAGAAAAAAAGTCTTAAATTGCAAATTTGTCAAGGTTTAAAAGGTTTGCCTGTATACTCGTCTTTATTTTATTTTCAGAGTGATCATTCTTTGACATTGGGTAAATTGTAAATAGTTCTTAAAAAAATAAAAAAGGAAAATGCTTATCATTTTGAGAAACTGGATTTATCAGACTGATAAAAGAGTAAGTATATGAGTAAACACAATATTCTAGAGAAAATAGTTGCCTCTTTTGTTTTATATACTGCTGTATATGTTTATGTTGCTATTTAATTGCTTGGATGGGAAGATAATAAGTTCTTGTGCATACACAGTGTGTCTGTTGTAATCATTTGTAATTTACATTAGAATAAACTGGTAAAGAGGCACTTAGAAGGCCCTRAAAATATTTACACATCCTGCACTTTAAAAAATTTAAATCAAGCAGAATATTTGCAGTTAATTAACAGCCTTAGTTACAAGAGTAGTCAATACCTTCAAAATGATTCTAGCATTAATGTCTTCTTGAATCCAGTGTAATCATCTGGCTTTCATTTTCTGACTTGTTCATCCTTTGTAAACTAAATTATGTTTTAAGAAAAATAATTTATGAAAGCTAAATAGCAGATATCATCCCTTTCTAAGAATAATTCACATATATTAACTGTATTATCTAAACTGCTGTCCTCTCCTTGTTTGTGTCCTGTAATAGCAAATGTACCTTAGAGAACAGAGATTGTCCAGGACTGCCTAGATCAAAGGTAATCTTGAGTAGGTTTCAGCTCTGTAATGAATGAAATATATCACATGTAAAAGAAAAATCCTAAGGATAAGATGGTGAATAGGATTTTTGTAAACAACTGTAAGAACAGTGTGGAGAAGTTTTCAGTTAGTTTTCCCTTTCTTGTGCCATAAAATAATTTGTATTCTTCAAAATGGATTGTGAAAGGACTAGCAACTGTTTTGTGGTTTCTCTAAATTCAAACTGAGATGATTGTGAAAAATGCACATCACATACTAGTCTCTGGGACCTGAAAGAGAGAAACACTTTTTATTTTCTTATTTTACAGTTTTTAGCAAGGCTGGTAGTAATAAAAAAAAAAAAAAATTGATCCTTTACATCAAATACAGCTTTCCTGRGACAAAATAGCATTTAAAGTTTTATTGAGACTACAATCAGGTGGAGTTTTTTAGCTTGGATATTTTCTTCATCTACAAAGCTGTATGCTCATCTGGCTTTGCCATGAGAATGTGACTGTATTAAAAGGTTTTTTAAACTGAGTTCAAGATAGGGCTGTGCCCAGCTTGTTAAACATTTGTTGGCCGTTCTTTTGGGTGACTTTGTAGCTTGGTGAAGGCCATGCTTTGGACAGGTGAGCAGGGGTGGTGTATGTGATACAAATACATCAATATTTTTTTTGTGTGTGTGTATGTAGAACTTAGGGTAGACATACAACTTGATTCATTGTTTTGTCAATTATCATCACTAGTACAAGGCTGCTGAAAGACGGAAGTAAGGCATCTCTTTAGARGAATGCTGTACTTAAAAGCCAATGGTGCTATGTGGGAAATGAAAATCAATTTTTACTCAATGATGTGCCTGTCAAATGAAAGTAAAAATGGAGTATCTTTTTCACCRTGTATAGGTATAAACTTAAAATTCAAGTCATACCTGTAGGAAAATGCAATATATTTACATATAATCACTCCATTGAATAGTTCTTGAAAGAAGGATGAGAAATGTCAGTGCTTAATTGTAATGGTCATTACTACACATTTGAGTTAATATATTGTGATTAATTTAAACACCTCATTTTCCTGTTACATTTTGTGCTTTCCTTGGATTCTGATTATTTTCTTATTTTTGTGCAGGACAAAAAGTGTACTAAAGGGTCATCTAACTTTGCTTATGCTTGTTAGTTGAAAACTTTAATGAAACTCTTACAGTRAAACACCTGAGGATGAACCTGAAGCAATGCTGATACTTTTGTTCTGATTGGCTGGCTATATGTATATATTAGCCTTCTAGATATTCATAGGGACTGTGCACAAGTCAAGTGTAGGACTGAATTATTTTGGAAGCATATGTCTATCAGCAAAGTGACAGCTGAGCTTTGTGTGGTTGCTAATAAAACAGAGAGTACCGTTCCAGAGAAGTTTATCTACATTGCAAAACATTGTTCTGATTCCATGATATGGGACTAGAGATTTTTTATGCTATAGGAGAGGAAGAAAGTTATGCTGATTAAATATTTAAAAAAAAACCAACACAGCATTTTGCTTGTTAGGTAATTCTGGATTGCATCTGTGCTTAATAACCTGATATTTGAATTAACTTGTTATCAGCAGGGCATAATGACTTCACTGGCAAGTTTGAGGATCTTTCCAGACTTTCCATTCAAAGTGCTGTAGCATCTTCAATTGAATTAATAGGTAGAAATAAAGAAATAACAGGCCACTGTGAAAACTATTTCATTTTTGGTCAATCTCATTTATTCAAAATAGTCACTGGTCCAATACTAAAGAGTAGACATRGCTTCCACCTGGTAGCTGCTTACATGATGTAGACTCCCTGTAGAGGTAGGTACTTAGGAAATGGAGAGCATCAGCCAGGTGGAAGTGGTTAGACCTACTCTATTTGCAGACTAATTGCATTCTTGGTAGGGTGCTTTGGATTCTTTCCAGATGATTAAACCCACGGCTGGGTATTTTAGAAATTGTGTCTGTATTTGCTGGACAAATAAGAATTTGTTTGGAGGTTTTTTTCATGAGAATTGTGTTTGCATCACTTCTGTTASGGATATTCTCAATATGCAGCACTGCTAGTGCTATAGTCTAACTATATGGACTTTGTCATTCTGAAATGACATTTGCAGACAGGCAACAGTCTGCCACATTCAGTACCTAAAGACTAAGGCCTTGGTTTTGTGCATCATAGGTTTGGGTATGTCCTAGTGATGCTCCTACTGTATTTTTTAAGAATTTTTTTCTTAACTCTCTCAATATACCATAAAAATGCAGCATTTAACAATCTCATTTAAWATCTAAGTACAAGATTTTGAACACAGGGAGCCAGCTGAATTCTGCTGTCAGTTCAGTTGGTATTCCTTTTCCGATTGCCTTTTGATGTGTACTGTATTGACATATGCTTTGCCCCTCCAGTCCCTTCATAGCAGCTCCTCCCTAGAGGCCCATACAGCCAAATGTTCTTCGCATGGAAATAGGGGTTCAGAGTGAAAGGGGAAAGAGGGAAGGAAAGGATCATCCACCTTTCTTGAGGAACTGAAAGCTGCTCAGGATGCGTGTGTGAGGTCACCCATCACCTCAAGCATCACTCGCTGGCTGTGAAATCTCAAGCAGGAGAGCTTGTTGCCAGCCTATGGTGTTRTAAACAAGGGGAAGAAAAGGCTGACTGATCAGAATCCAGATTTGCTACAATATTAAGTTGATGATAASACTGATACTAAAGAGGTTGTTATGTACATCACATATCTTTAGTGTCAAGCATTTAAAAATGCATGTCTGCAACCAGCTGGCCCATAGTAATATTCCATTATGAGGGATTTTTAGTGGCTGAAGACGAAAGTCTTTCTTGTCTGGTTAACTTAAGCAAACTTTTGTCTTCCTTTAATAAAAACAAGCAAAAAGCGAGATAATCGACACAAAAGAATTATTTAACATAAATTTAAGTTCTTATTGTTTTCAATTTTGATTCCCCTGTTGCCAGAGTACTGTGACAATAACTTCTTAGAAGGTATTTGGAARTAATTTAGTCTATCCTTGTAGTTTGAGGCAGGAATATTTTTTAGTATTTATTACTTTGAACATATATATCTGGAATGTATCAAAGGAATGTAATTTCTAAGGGATGTGTTTATTTGAATCAAATTAATTTGCTAACATTAAGTTCCCTCTATACCTCTTCTCATACTGCAGGGTAATAGAATCCTGTTTCCACTTTATTATTTTTTCATGTTTCAGTCGGGACTTCTAAACACTTGAGCCTGTGCTCATTACAAATCAGACATTTCTGTAGCTTCAGTCAGTTCTTAATTGTTTTCATGTTAGCAGAGATCCCCTCAGCTAGAAGTAAAAATATTTTCTGTAACTATTATCAGGGGCTAAGATCTTTAMCTTTCTTCACCATGCTAATGACCTTCTTCTGTACTGATTCCGAACTATATTAGCCTTTTTCATTATGAAATAATGGCTATTTCAGGCATGTTTCCTAAATCTGTTGGGTTGTAGTTTAGCACTTCTTGTTTCCTAAAGTTATTTTACTTTCATCAAAAGGCCTCATATGTCTGAGTAGGTCATGATGGTTGATTTTACAGCTCTTCATTTCAGATCCCAGTTACAAACTTTTTCACTGAAAATTTACTCAAGAGGTTTTCTTTTGTGTTTGTTTTTGGGGTTTTTTTGTCTTTTTCTTAGTATGTTACATTATATAGAGTTTCTGTACTGCATTTCTTTACTATGTCACTTCATATTCTTGTTTATATTTAATATATACAGATATATTCCAGTTTGAAATTAATTTTCATAATTTGTATTATGTTAATTTACTAATTATTTACTAATTATTTGGATCTTCCATAATAGTTTACTGTTTTTTCTTGATTATCAAGCTATTTTAATTCTCCATTATTTGTGTTTCATATTCTCTATCAAAATTACTTTTTTCAAGATAGTAGTAAAGCATTTATTTTGTGCTTTGTTCTTTTTCATTTTTCTAAATTACCTGTGCCCCACAGTAGACAGATCTCATTTAATCTCTCTTGTTACCGTGCAACTGTCATGATGCTTTAAAACTGTGTTTATATTCATATACTGATGGGTTTTATTTTAAAAGTTATTAGTTCTCGCATGAATGTCCATTGTCCAGCTGATTGCATCAGGTAATGTTTTCATAGCTAGATGGGTTTTTTTATCTCTTACTAACTTTTTTTATTGACACCTAATGTGTATTTCTTTTGTGATTTTTAAATGTCTACAGTCATTTTAAACTTTTCTTACAAGCTCTCTTTAGCAAAGGCAAAAGTAAGACTATTAAGACTTAGCTGCAATCCATTGTATGTGTTCAACAACTTCACTCTGTCCATATAAACCAAGTTCAAAGGCACCTTGCTCAGCCTGAATATCCAAAATTGTCAATAAACATTATAATTTCTTTCTGCCTTTGAAATATTTTCAGGTTTGGAAATGACTGTAGATTTCTATAATAAAGAAACTGCTTTTTTTGTGAGTGAAAAAAAAGCATTGCACAGTACATGGTGGATTTTTCAGCTGCATGATAAAAACCTGTCTGCGTAGGTAGTGTTACCTGAACTATGGAGTCTACACAGGTCGCTGTTTTCTGAGAAATTCTATTTGACTGTGTCTTGCAAGCAGCTCTACTTGCTGGATCTGAAAAGGTCATGSATATGAGCTCAGGGGGTGTTTGCTCATCCTGGTTAAAACAGGGATACCTGAATGTAAAACTTGAGCAAACACTTACGCACTGAAAGAACTGCCCAGACAGAAGGTTGGGGTTTTCTACCTACTTCTACTGGCAGAGTTTGGAGTAAGCTGAAGATGTATTTTGGATCTTTTGTTACAAAGTTATATCTTAATGTTTTCATTCGAAACACAATTTAAGTTTGTATTGAAGAGGAAACTGAATCCAGTTCTGAACCCAGTATCCTRTCTTTTTGTTTTCCTTATTTGTGGAATAAAAATAATCAGACAACATAAGTGTACTACACAGACAAGAACATGTCCATATGATATTTTTCATTAAGAGCCAGTTTAACACTAAAATTTACTGGCATGAGCCTTCTTAAGACAGGGAACTCTATATCTCTGCTCATGATGTGGTCCTGCAAAGCCTAGTTCCATGCCCTCCTGTCTGTAGCTGGGCCATGTTTGCCTTACATTATAGATTCTCTGCTATCCTGTACTGGGAAATTGCTGACACAACCCCACAAACAGACATAGGCTAAATACAATTTCCAGGGGTACTTAGGGATAYTTTTTATGAGTTGACTTGGCAGTGCTGTCTAAATGATGACCTCAGAAATCTTTTCCAGCCCAAATGATTTTATGATTCTGTGACTTTAATTGATGTTCACTAAGAACTAGTGGTGTTTGTCTTAAAATGTTTCTATAAAAATACACATGCTTTTCTTACTATTCCTGAGATTCAATGTCTGGAAACAACCAGATATAGTGTATCAATACAAARAAACATTTGTACCATTATTGAGAGCTATGGTCCATACATCTACACTGAAACTGTGACTGTAAATATTAGTGCTACCTCACCAATGTCTAAACAACACTGAGAGCTTTGAACAGAGGGAAACCAGAGGGAAAAGCGCCTGTTGGACTAGGTAAACATCAGGACTATTTATTCCACTATGGCATAATGTTTATCTGCAATTTACTTAGACATACTTGGTTCTTTAGAGATTAATGGAGCTTTACGGTCAGCAGTCAATTGTTCCTCTTTAACACTACTTCTCTCTCCACTTCAGAAAAAAATAGATGAACTGCTCATTTTATCCACTTTATATTACAGGAAGACAGTAAGCAGCTTCCTTTTCATATCCCCTAGAAGTGCTGGTCTCCCAGTCTTCCTCCTTTTTGTATACTTTTGAATGCCTACCTACAAGATTCTTGAGCAAATCTGTATAGGCTCCTTCTCTTTAACTGCTGCAATGAAAAAGGAAAAATTTGGCTTCTRAAGGTGAATGTACGTGTAATAATTGATACTAATAGTTCTACTAATAGTAATTATTGTTACTGTTGTTAAGTTATCCAGCTACATATCTATAATATCTGTATTAATCAGCTTGACAGAGGGAGAGAGTGTTCCTCTTTGTTTCTAAACATGATATTTTCTTTTTMTTTTCTTAAATTTATGGAAATTCCTAGTTATAAAGGATTAGCCTAAGCTTCCCGTTGCAACAAGAAGAGAAAGCAGATAACTCTGAAAATGTAAAGAAAATTACCTAGTATACTTTAGTTGGACTGACTAGTTCAGAATTAAGCCCTCTTAACTGTATGCAAAGTGAAGACTGGTAGGATTTAGGTATATTGGGTTGTGTCCCCAAGGTTTTTATGGTCAGACAAATAGTGAGATTCAGACCTATCACTAATAAGTGCCCTGTCATTTTGCTGGAGAGTCAATATCAGAATTGCTTTACATCAACCAAGAGTCATTTGAATGGGGGAACCATACTGAATGGAGCAGATTAATATTAAAATACTTGCAATTAAATTTGCTTTCAGACTACTGTTTTCCCTGAGGATATTTTCAGCCCTAAGGACAATAAAATCATAAGCTTAAGTATGACAGCTTGAAAATTACATAGAAGATAAGAAGATTCCTTTTTAGAGGTGTCTGTGTTTTCAACTATCAAATCACATCTGTTTGCCTTTAGGTTGCTMTCTAGATCTAGAAACTCAGAATTTACCATTTCTTTTACCTGCCCCATTTTTTCTTTATCTCTTGGTATGAATTTGCCTCGTGTCATGGTAGTGTACTCAGCTTTTTTTTTCTGCCTTGCCTGCAAAAATTCTGTTCAGCCTTCACCTTCTGAACATGGAATGTCACCTCCAGGCAGCTGCTCAAAAGGGCCATCCTGAAAYAGTGCCAGATTCCTTTTCTTCTTTATTTTCTTTTCTCAGTCCTGCTTTTGATTGTCTGAGCTGTGCTTTAGAAAGGGAGATAGTATGGAGAGTTGGTTGAATTCAAAGAAGGAAGTCTGTGCATGAGTGGTAGAGTGGTAAAATAAATTGGTGGTCATCACAGTGGGAGACAGCTGATACTGCTTTCAGGGTCTTAGAGTGCTACTTGACAACAAAATAAAGACTCATTAATGAAAAGGAAAACGTGGTTTTAAATGTCACTGATTATTTTTGTACTGTAAGGGTATTCATCTGTGTGAATACCCAAATCTTGTCACAGAAGGTCTCATAATACTGGGTATTGGTGTAGAGTATATGTAGGGCACATATGTCCTTGTTTTTTGAAGGATGTRAGGGAAACTGTTGGTCAGAGTCCTAGTTACAGTACAAGTCCAATGGAGCCTGCATATCTAAATCACTTTCTTTGCTGATTTTCTAAGCTCTCAGTCAGGAATATGCATCCTTATTTCCTTCTCTGTCAAGAGAATTTCTGTGCAGTTTCTTTTCTTTTGGGGGGCCTCATTGTGGTCGTCAACATCATCATGAGGGGAAGTGGAGGCAAGTGCCAATCTCTTTCCTCTCAGAAACAGCCTGAATCTGCTTCAGGGAAGGTTTAGGTTGGATATCAGGAAAACGTTTTTACCCAGAGGGTGTTTGGGCACTGAAACAGGCTCCCCAGAGAGGCGGTCACAGCACCAGCCTGTCTGAGTTTATATGTGTTTGGACAATACTCTCAGGCACTCTCAGATTTGATTCATGGGGCTGTCCTGTGAAGGACCAGGACTTGATGATCTTTATGTCTCCCTTCCAACTCAGCTTATTACACGATTCTGTTTGTGGATGAGTTACTACATGTGCTGGATAGAGACATACTAGGGATTTTTATACATACTGTGTTGAAAATAGTTCCAACTTTTCCATTTCCTTGAGTGTGTGAAACATGCCCACTTCACAGAACTTTCCTACTTCATACTTCTTTCTTGTTTTACATCTGTCTCTGCCCACCAGTACAAGCTCAGATCAGATCATACTTCTGACTATTGATTTAGCTACAATTAGAACTAAAGAAATTACCCTAACTTTTTACTCCTATGGAGTGGAGAGAAACAGCTTTCTGCTTCAGCGAATGCTTATACATATTTATTGACTAGCTTCTTTGTGGATGTTATGATGAGCTTACTTATCAGGGAAAATGACTTGAAGTAGTCTCAGATCTCAGTATCTGTGATTCCAATTAGGAATTTAATAAATGCTGAAGCCTTTTAAATCTTTCACTTATTCATAATGTAGCATGACAATAAACAGCAGGTGATAGTAGAAAAATTCAACAGGAATCTACTGTCTAGATTAATTTCTTTTTTTATTAGATTGCAGAGCCTGCATYTGGGGGCCATGGCATGCCTGACTTATCAGATAACTCATTATTACTTCCATTGTCCTCTAGCAGTTTTCATCCTTCGCAGTCAGAGGTGGTGCAACTGCTTTTGAAGAATTTCCATGCTCAAGGGAGGGATAAACATTCTTTTATAGTTTCATACCCCAGTAGGACAGCCAGGTCTTCTTAAACAGTAGAATAAAAGTACAACATTGTTGGAGAGACCCATTTACCCGTGTTTCATTTTACCTTCTTACAGAAAGATAAACTAGGTGTTTTCATGCTTTAAAGACTAAATATATTCTGGTTAAAATTCTTGGGAGATTTCTCAGGCCCCTGGCAACATCTGAGGAGCTTCTCTGACTTTTGCAGATCTGTCACAACTCCTGAGGCCTGTTGTGTAGTACTAGTTGAAGGACTGTTCAGTGTCAGGAAATTGCGGTGATTCCTGGGCTTGCACTGCCCAGTTACAGCATTCAAGGCAGCATGATGGACGTTTCAAGGAGGCACAGACTTGCAGAACAAGCAGATATCAGAAGTGTATGCTACAAGTGATGCTGACCTCGAGGCTTCCCAATCATCCAGTTGCTGGAGGTATTAAATATAATATCACAGAGACACTGAATTCAGAAACACTGAATTTACCATACAAGAAAAAAATGCATAAAATGCTGAATTAATGTAGTGCAGCTGTTGCTCAGTGAATTTGCATATGATTCTCTGTAAGGAGAGATGGCCATTTTTTACATTTGAATCAAATAAAACTTCTCAGACAGCTATATACCATCTCCAGTATTTGTTTGCTCTGTAAAATATTTTTTGTCTGTTTTGTGATCTATTTTGCTGTAGAAAACAAACAGGAAGTGGTTACTTTTTTTTTAAATTATTTTCCCCAATAGGTGAGAACCTATGGCAAACTAGGTCTTTGTGAAGATTATGAGGATTTTTAGCTTTTTAGCTAGGTGTTTACAGTATTGCTTTCTTATGTGAGTAGGAGAATAAGTAGAAAATATTTTGATCTGAAGTGTTCAAAAACCCATGAAATTTTGGTCCTGGTTACAAAAGATWTACATTTTTGTCAATGACAGAAGAAGTGTACTTTGGAAATGGCCTATGAGGATTGGGACTAATAAATGTACAGATGGAGCCACACATCATGCTGCATTGCACTTTAAACTTCTGCAGCATGGATCCTGTCTTTTCAGTCTTTTTGAATGTCAGCTGTAAGTTTTTCATTCTTATCTTGAGAGTTGTTTTATTATAATATCAGATCCCAGAGAATTCTAGACTTGTAGGTTTGAAGCACTTAATCCTTTATAGTGGCCAAAGATTATRTAATGCCTCGCTTGATGCATATAAAAAACTCTCTTACAATGCTTATGATGCATCAGTGGATTTCTACACTCCAGTTTTCTCAATTAAAACACTGTCTTCAGAGTGCAAGATTTTATGTAATTTTGATCATTTTGGCCAATGATTATAGACTTTTTCTTACTGGACTTTTTCCAGTCATTTAGGAAAAAAAAATTCATTTTTAATGGAGCAAATGTGTTATTTATCATTATATTTTTCTACAGATACAATTTCCTGAGAAAAGCTCATGAGCGGAAATAATCCAGTCATGCTGGCTTTTAAGGTCAAATGTTTTCAGGGGAGATTGTAATTAGAGATACCAGTTTCATAATTTTGTGGTTTGATTTATTTTCCCTTTAAGCATTTCAGTCTGTTCCAGGCTATTTAGACTTCCTGTCGAAATCAGTGAATTAGAGCTGTTTATGATGGGAAATATGAATTGAGATTCCTGTATTTGGTAAAAAAAAATGTGTCATCATCATCATCACTAATGAAACATGAGTGATAAAACAAATAATTTTTACATTAGGAATGTCACATGAAGCAAGCTTTTTTCTGACATAATACACAGTTTCACTCCAGCACTTTTTTTTTTTACCATGATTGCCAGCTCCTCAGAAGAACTTCTGCAGCTCCAGTAATGGAATTTTTTCTGAATCACAGTAAGAATTATCTCTGCTGGAGTTCAGCCCTGATAAATTCTGTCAGCACAATGTCTATGCGCTGTCAAAGTCCTGTTTCCAAGGATGAATTTTAGTCTTTTGGATAACATTTACATCTTCCAGCTAGCAAACTACTTGTACTTGAGTACCCTTGTGCATCTGAATCATGGCACTGGTGGAAGCCTGCCAGTTTTATGAAGAGTAAGGTTTTTGCTAAATGTACATTTCATAATACCACTTAAGCAAAAGAGGCAGAAGTTCAATAAAGAAGTTTATCATTAAAAAAAAAATTTAAAAAATCCTATAAAGAGAGCAGTACTTTACAAATGTATTTAGGTCTTTCTTTCTGTAGCTATGTCCCCTTATTTGTATGAATGAAACAGCAGAAATGTAACCATCACCATTCAGAAATCACACATAACATTCGGCGCTGCTCTGCACTTTCCTCTTCTTTTTCACAATGGACACAAAATGGACACAGAACCAAAAATCATCGAATACCTGCCAAAAAGAAATACAAAGCACATACTGAAGATATGATGTTCAATACAAGCAATTTTGTGTTTTCTTTAAAGAGATGGTCAGTGGCAACTTTCAGTATTGTCCATAACACCAGTAATAATAAGTAACCTAAACGAATTAGTCCAAATGACCTGAATAGAAATTAAAGCTTGAATTTGTCCTTTTCACACATCTGTGTGTTTGCTTTTAGTAAATTAGTAAAGTTTTAGTAAATTAAACTTTTTTGAAGCTGATGTCTGGGCTGCACCCAGTTTCAGTAACTTTAATGGCTGAAGCATTAATATTTTTTAATTGCTTTTCAAAATTTTCTGTTCATTTTACAGAACTAGTTCATCTTACTAGTTCATTTTTTCTTCTGAATTTCTATGTTAAAGCAACACTTTGGAGCATAACTGATTTTTTTTCTCTTGTGCAGTTCTGTTTTAAATCTTAAATCTGCATGCATAACCTGTAAACMGAGTGCAGTAATATTTGACATGTAATTAATGTACCCAGAGACGTATTTTTGTGAATATAACGGTAGATTTGGTTTTTGTTTCTGCAGATAAAAAGCATATAAGTTGAAGCTTACTTTACATGAAAATTAGCTTTTAAAAATGGTAATTTAGAAAAACATGTCAGAATCAGCTTTGAAAGATCATCCTGTACAATCCATCCCTAGAGCATGAGATCAGCTGTATTTGAACCAATCCTAGAATACTTCTAATTACTGGGTTCTTACAACAGAAGTTCATAGCTTGCTTAATTGATTTCTGTGAACTGCTCAATGATTTCTACTCCTGGAAATTCTTCCTTATGTGTAACTCAAGTCATTCTCACTATGAATTAATTCCACGTTTTTGTGTGTGTATAGTATTTATGTGTGTGTATTTAAAAGTATTTGTCTACTGCCTTTTCTGTATTCTGGGTTATATGGACTTAAATTCTCACGGTCTATAGGTCATATTTTGTGTGTTTGAGTATTCTTATTGCCATGCCCTAAACTGTCTCCATCTGCTCCATGTTTGTTTCCTTGATGTATTGTACCCAAATCTATAAACAGTAGTCCACAGGAGGCTTTTGTAGTGCTTGAACAGATTGGATGGAACAAATGCTCCAATATTGTAGTTATCTCAAGCCATCCTCCATTGGCAGTGTGAGCTAGATAAACCTTATTTCAGCTGCTCCAAGAGCCTTGTTTCTGAAATTAAAGTGAAAATTCTACTAGTAACTTTTGTTGGAGGACAGAATTAAAATTAAATTTCTGAAGTAAAGATAATCTGTACACAGTAGCTAATACTACTGTCAGTGATATTCCAGATATTGCATCACTCTGAAGGTCACAACTTCAACACCCTGTACCTCACCCCAAACCTCCAGCCCACAACAGTGCAGGGACAGCTGTGTTTTTACGATACACTTTGTGTGTGTGTCTGTGCATGTCTGTGTGTTCACAAAACCACTGTACTAATCTGGCCAAGCTTGTTCTTCTTAAATCAGTAAGTGAAAAATACAGCAAGATTCTTTTGAAGGTAAGACACAAAGTAATGCAGCTCCTGACCTTTCCTGCTCTCTTAGGATCAGTGCACCRTTGTGTTTGGTACAGTCCATTTACTGAGATACTGATACATGGAACAATAAAGGATATTTATTCTTCTTTCGGGGAATGGATGGCTTAATCATGGATTTGATTGTGTGAGTTGGAGTGCATCCTCAGGAACTTTTAATGCATAAAATGCATCTCCCTTTACCTCACCGTTTTCTTTGATGTGCTTTCTCATATAGATAAATACACTCTGCTGTAAGGGCAAATTTCTTTTTGATAAATCTGTTTAATATTTATCAAAGAAAAATAATATAATTGAGAAGTATACAAACTTGATGAGATTTTCAGTAGAGTCAAATTTAAGTCCAGTATTACAGTTTTTAGTTTGTGTTGCTCTGAAATTTTTGATTTAGAAAGCCAGACTACTATGCTAAGCTGAAAACATCTTCTCTGTTTGACATTTCAAGCTTATTGAAAAAATCTAGATTGGATTTATATATATAAATGTATTCCAAAATAGGCGCATATAATCAGGGTAACGCAGATAGTGTTTGCAGCAAGTCTCTTAAACCTTTAAAGGCTTACTCCTGGGAAAAAAAAAAAAAAAGGTGAGCTATGTTTACTCTCACTTTCTGCAGAATATCTCATCTTCCATGTGTGTCTTTCAGGTACTCATTTAGCAGTTCCTTATGTGTTGTTAGATTGCTGTTCCTGTTTGATACTGCACTGATTTTGGTGGGACACAATTCAGACAGGGTAGTCTATCAAATATTGATTAGTGCTGAGGGTATTCTACCTCCCCATGGCAAGGACTACCTTAATAATACATTAGACATGAGATAGGGGTATTACTGAGGTGGATCCTGTTGCACTGCATTTTCATTTAAAGAGTAAACCTGTCATTTAAAATTTGCTTTCATATTCTCATGCTTTTTCTGTGTGGTTTTTTTTTTTAATTTTATACACCTGGTGTATATGTTCTGTTCTAAAGCTCAGAATTGCCATCCTCTGCTTAGTAGTGGTGATATTAATATATGTTGTGTACAGTGGCAGAGAGCTGTGTTCAAGAACTGAAACACCTGTGGGTGTAGATAAAGCAAAACAAAAAATTGTAATTTAATTTTTAGTTGAGAGCTTTAAAAGTTCCAGGKAATTGTATGAAAGTAAAAATTAATACTAGATTGATGCTAGTATTTCATAATTCATATCAAAAGCTGCTGGTTTTATATAGTGCAAATCAGGTTTGCAGCACTTTGCAAAAACAAAAGGCTGACAGGAAATTAAATTCTGAATAAGAAATAAATATCAAGACTATTATGTTGTGGTTTTTATTCATCGAGGAAAACCCCAATGAATTCTGCTGATATTAGAATGGAGTGAATGGAATTGAACATCTCTCACTTGACTATTTTTATGTCTGCTGAAAGGTTATTATAATAAAATAAAGTTGATAAACTTTTCATGTTTACAATATTGTAGAGCTTTTGCCCTAGTTAAAGCTTTCTCCATCAAAAGTGGTTGCAAAACTGTAATGTGAAGATGTCTCAGGTATTGCTCACATACTACAAAGTTTAGAAAATACTCTATAGATTCAATTGTTAACTTATCCTGTAGAAAGTGGTGCTGACTGGGGAGCTCAGAAGGAAGTTAATAACCATCTTACTTGTAAGTGGTGGCTGTGGTTGGTTGTGCCCTAGCTAATAGTTTATTGAAAGAGGAAAAAAAAACAAACAACCCACACCTGAAGTGCAATCTGTTTGTTACTGAAAGAAAAAAAAAGGAAAGAGAAAAAGCCTTAAAAAACTTTCAGAAATGATACTTTGTAGAAAAAGTTGAGGAACTTTATTGTAAATATGGAAAGAATGTGGTTTCAGCTAAGAAAGAACCTTTTCATAAACCWGAAATTATTTTATGGGTAGGACTAGAACATATAAACTTTATATATAAAATCATTAACCAGCTGGTGTCATCAAAGTGCTTATACTGACCAAAAGAAAGGCCTTGAAAATATGGTGAACAGGAGAGGCCCTCACACAATCAGATTAAGCAGATTATGGCCCAAAAGTGACAAGAAAAGATACTGCTTTGGTGCCTTTGGATGGTGATGTAAGGTGAATGTAATTTGGGATAATCATCCTATGAGTGATAGAATGTGAGAAAATTACTCTTTTCTTTTTAAGACTTCTAGCATTTTCSCTATCAATCCCCCACAGCGTTTTTTGTTTTTTTTTTGTCTGCTATGATTCGGGCCTTCTGATTACTTCTATAYATTTCTTCCAAGATGGTTTTGTTACTTATTGTAAAGGGAGTGACGATGCAAATATTTTAAAAGTTTGAGTTAGTTCTAAAGTATTGTTTGCTCATCCAAAATTTGCTTGAACTAACATGACTATTTGGCCTCCAAAACTGAAATGGAAAGTCAGAAATAAATTTTTCTTTTCATTAATATTAACATAAAAATATAGTTCAGACGTGTCTGACAGATTTCCCTTGTTTTGGTCCCAAAATGAACAGTATAATACAGATTATAAAACATAGTTTTTAATGGTCACTTGAACATTTTTTCAATTCACATTTATTTAAAAATAATGGGGATGATTTCCTTTTAATGAATTCAGTTTGTATTAAATTTGGGACTTGAGTAGACTTTTAAGATTTTCAAAACCAAGTAGAAATCATTCAGCCTCCAAAGAGAAGCATATGTCAGCCTATAAATTAAAATAAACCCTTATAAATAACATTTTAGGGAAGTTGAATCATCATTAATGGCCATAAAAATGCAAAATACTGTTTCTTTTCTTCACATGAGATAATTTATCTTCTGCAATTTCTTTGTTTAATAACCTTAATTTGTGTATACTTAAAAATATTGATAGTTTTAAAGCATTTTAATATTTTCACATTTCATCATTACAAGAGTGATGAATTACATTTCATTTCAATTAGAATTCATTTACAATGAATTACATTTTGTTTTGAAAATCAGAACTTAGTCTTTCTGCTTAAGCGTTTTGATGGGCAGAGTTCTTTTGATGGATTGTAACAGGTGCCCAATCAGTGGCTGTGAAAAGAAGCGTCATGACTGACAATCATTTTAGTAAAGGAATTAGTTATGTTTATATGCTTTCTATGAAGGTAGATTTTGGTGCTAATGGAATGTTGGTCACCCCGTGAAGGACAAATGCAGAAGGTTCTTCTCACAACAATGGTCCCTGTAACATGTTCTTACAGTGTTGCTAAAAGTGGAATTGTGGGCTTTAATATCATGGTTGTGTCACTGTATAAAAAATGGACGTGTCTTTAAAGAACCAGAACTTCCAGGGGGTTTTCTTGATACTGTCAGTTACTATGGCTTTAGAGGTCCCAGTGTGTGAAATTATAGTTAGACTCAACACCTTCTTGTTAATCAAGAGTAATCTGATGAGAAACCTGAAGTCCTTAGTGTCCTTGAAGATAATGGCAAAAATTTCTACTCTTGTCATCAGAGGCAAAATCTCATCTTCAAAACTCTGAACAAATAAAGCACAGTGATAGTGGTTTTTAGTGATAGTAAATGATTCTTGGACTTGGTTAGGGTTGTGCAGAATTAATAAAAAGACAAAATTGAGGACTAAAATACAGGGTAAATTAGTTAATTTCCACTTGTAAAATTGTGTAGGTTTTCTCATATATATAAATATATGTAAAATACTTAGTTATAGATTTTGTCTTCATTGTTTAACTTCGTCTGATTTCATAAAATGGACAGAAAATTATGAAATATAGTCATTACAAGAACAGTATTCTTTYAAAGCATTGAACAGCCTCTAATACTTAAGATATTTCTAATCCATTCCATATTCAGAGTAAATCTTATTCCTTTTAAAGATTTGAATATAAAAAAGATCTGCCCCCTTCTTTGAAAATTAGTGTCAGACATTGCAGTATAAAACTTTAAAACAGGCCATGTTTTTAGGTGCATTGCTATAAAGACAGAATTACTTTATTTTTCATATTTACTGCTGTATTTGATACAAAACTTTAATATATAGCAGATATTTACAAAACAATATTCCACTGAGGTTTGGTTTTACTGTGCTCAGTCATTATTTTCCCTTACCCAGTGAAATTGGTCAGCATATTGTAGTTGCCTCATGCAAGTTTTCATTTGTGAATCCATTTTTCTTCATGTTGCTGATGCAAAGTTTTTGTAACAGCATAGAAGTCAATGTTTTCATAGAAACAACTTGTCATCCAGTCACTTGTTMCACAGTTCTTAGTACAATCATTGCATCTCAATAAGAAAGTCTCACCCCAATCAGTTGCCCAAAACTTAGTGTAAAAAGCAATTATCCATCACTCTGGGGTGACTGTGGGTCTGTGGCATGTGAGGAAAAGAGCTTGTGTAAATTAATCTGAGTGAACATTTGGAGGGGAAATGGAATTATTATGCAGCATTCATATTATGCTGTTGCTGAAGGCATTGAGTCTTCCTCCAGAATTGTAGCAATAATTCCTGCTGCAGCAATATATTAAATTTTATGGCATTTATGATACACATAATGAAAAGGAGAACTATTAAAATTATAGTTTTGTAGCAAGCTCAGTCATGTATAGAAGAGCAAAAAAAATTAAATAAAGTTTATATTTACTAGCTGTAATTTAAATACTATTTATTTGTTTTATTGAGTGAAGGAGGAGCAGCAAATTGTTCACAGCTTCTTATAGGCAGCATAAGGAAATTAATTCCATAAGAAAACTGTACAAACATGTGTTGTTATGCATTGTGGCTGGGTCCTACAACTCGATGTTAACTCAATCCATCTACTGAGTCTTTCAGCTCATGCATGCTCCTTGTGCATCCGCTTAGGCAGGGTTAATGTGTTATTCACTGCCGAGAGGAAAGGGGCAGCCTTGGTGGCACACATGAGCAGTGCCTTCGTGTGGCCCCATCAGCCCCTCTTTAAACTTTTTCTTCCCCATGACTTTGGACATCCTTTGCACAAATTTGAGAGTGTCAATAGGTGGTGATTGTTGGGGCTGCGGAGCTATGTTTCAAGCTCTGGATCTGCATTTTCCATGTCCTGAGGAGTTATAGAGCCAAAGGAGGGCCAGCACATCTATGTCTGAATTAATGGCTTTTCATGGCTGAAAAGGTGGGCTGAACCTGAAAGAGATTGTGCTGGGTTTAATTTTCTTTACTGATCCCCTTTTATCACAACCGGTGAAAGCAAATAGATTATTGCTAATCTTAAATGAGCTATTTGTCTGACAGTGGCAGAACTGATGGCCTTTTGCCCTTGGTTAGACAACTGTGAGTTAGCATTAGGACTTTGAAAGGAGCAGCAAATTATCTATATTATCTGTTTCTGATATGCATCAAAATGCATTGTTCATTCTAATGTTRTTCAGTGCAGCTATGTCCTGAGATACTTCTGCAGCAGCCATTCACGYCTTTTGGAACTGGGATTTTGAAATTAAATGTTACATGCAGATAGGTGTTTCTGTTTAATGATTTGGAATTTATTAAGTGAAGGAAGAGTGAGCAGAAAAAGGATATTCTTTACTGCACATTAACTGGCATTAGAGCTCATAACTGACTGRACTCCACAGTAGCCACTACAAAAATGTTTTAAATAATGGAATGATTTCKGTATAAATTAAATTGTATATATTGGCCTTTTCTCTAATTTTCCCCATAATTGGCTGTATTATCAAGAGAATTCTGAGGAAAACTCCATGATGTCTCTTAGTGACTTTTCCAAAAGGCTTTTAATATACAAGGACTGTATCTATTTCATTCATTTTTTTWACTATACCTATCTTTGCAATTTCAGAGGCTATGAATGGTCTTGCACCTAATTTCTGTCTGGATTGGCAGAGTAAGATATAGTAAGTGGGTACCTGCTGAATGTGACTGACATCAATTGTTCTTTTCACCGAGGATCGAGAAGAGACTGTTAGACCTTGTACTACTTATTGCTGTAGAGCAGAAGTGTGGATCTCTCACACAGTGACTTGTTTAACATTTCAACAGTTCAGATCTTCTCCCAGGAATTCTAATTCTGCTTCAGCAGGCTACTCCTGACATGGTTTCATGGAATGCAAAAGGAGAGACAGCAGACAAAAAAAGAAGGAGTATTAGTCAATGCTTTAATTTAATGGCCCTCTGAATTTTAATCTCAAAGTAGGACACATTTCTGAGATTCTTTTTTCTCTGTTTTAGAACAGTGTCTCTGAATGGAACTACCTGGGGAATTGCAGAACAGAGTATAGTGGGGTTGAAGCATCACTGTGTTTCTGACTTAAAAAGCATGAGAGCAATATCTCAAACCTGTTGCATTGTTTAAGTCACAGTCAGCTTTCTGCATGTTTTGTCAGATTAGGAGGTCAGCTGCTGAGAATTACCTGCACTCTTTTCAAAAAAAGATTGTAGAAAATGAAGAATTTGGAGAATTACCTAAATTCAAATAGCACTAATATATCTCAAATGTGCATTAATTTAAGGAATTACATCATGTTAAAGAAAAAAAAATCAATGAGCATTGAGTTTCATCCTGGAGACAACTAATCCATCAAATGAGCTGCACATTGAGAAACACATTATTTTCCATTATACAAAGCAGACTACAATGTATCATTTAAACTTTTGTGGATTTTCCTCCCTTTCTGTTGCAGAACTTTTCAGCATTTTACAGGGAAGTTTTMAAAATTCATCCCACTTATATTTGGTCCAAGTTAGCTTGCATCACTCTTTAAGTACATAAATTAAATATAGATGACTTTTTTTTTCTTTAGTATTTGAGAAAGAGACTGCGGTATTATTCCAGTGTAATTTTGTTTTCTGGTTTTGTTTTCTTCTTCCTCTTAATATTCCAGATAAAATAATAATTTTCCACCTTTTGTTGGAAAATGATTATTTTRTCTGGAATGTTAAGAGAAGGAAGAAAAAACAATGCTCAGGCGTGTTTAAATGTAGCAATTTATGTTATAAAATGTAGTTTAAATGTAATTMATCTAGTTTAAATGACCTGCAATTTTCCAAAGAATTACAAATATGATACTTCATCTTTAGAAAGTAGAAAGCTATGGGACTTGAAGCTAGAGTCTTACAGCAAATTCTTTCAGTCCAAATTTTTGAATATTTGTGTACATACACTAGAACATTTCTAATAGTGTAATCTAAGAGCAGATGCTGTTGAGCCTTACCAAGTATGTCACATCCAGCTTTCTTACATAACTTTCAGATATAAATAGAAGGAAATTGAGTTTGGGAGGAACTCCAGCAGAAATTTAAATCAAAGCCTAATATAATTTGTAAAAAGATAAGGAGAGAGACATAAAAATTTAAAAATACTAATAAGGATAATAATGGAGTTGTGGAGATGGTAAGATGTCACAAGCAAAAGATTAGAAGTGAAAATGATAAAGGAGTGCAGATATTTTATGCATTTATTATTAATTATCAGCTTCTTGGTATTCTTAGCTCTATGCAATTTAGTGAAATTCATGACTGCTTCCCCCAAGGAACTTAAAAGTCAAGCGTCATATGAAAAATGCAGTTAATTCTCACCTAACATACAGATGAATTGCAACTTCATTGTGATCCACATATATTGGGTGAAAAAATAATTCAAGTACTATGTCCAGTTTTTGTTCTTGTTGTGTAGGTTTGTTTTTTGGCTTCTGCTGAAAATGGAAGCTAAGCAAAGGAGTTGATAAAGGAGATGCCCCATTATAAACATCATTGAAGTCCAAAGGAATTACAGTTTTGAAGCATGTGGTCTTTTACAAAATACTAAAAATTCCTGCAGTCACTGCAAATACTACCCCAGCAGTAGATGCTAGTAAAGTATTTTTGACCTGRAATTCACCTGTAATTTTTTTTTCTGTCATCTATATTCCTTAAAATAAAGGATAAAAGAAGACTACAAAACAGCAAGAGAAAGAAAGGAAACTATAAGTAGTAGTCTCTAGAAAACCATTTTTTTTAAACTTAAATTTTATATTTTAAAATACAATTTTTTTTGTATCACTGTGGTTCAGGACCAACTGAGTTCTACTATGCAGACTTGTAAATATGAAAGTTTCTCCCTGAGGCTTCTCGTTAATAACTATAATAGTGTATGTCAGGGGTTTTATTTGATGTTGTTCATGTGGACTATTTCAGATTACCTAAATTTCAAAGGTTTCTTGTTATTCTACAAAAATGCCATCTGGTACCTTTATATTATGTGTTGGTAACATTATTTTTTCTTTTATGTTCAAAAATGCAAATCAACTGTTACTATTMATTCAGTAAGCCTTATTGAATCTATTACTTCTGGAAGTTAGGTAATCCCAAAATAATTTTAGCATCATAAGTTTTTTTATACTTAGAAAGAAGAAAATTCCACTTCAGTCTTACTAGATGTGAAGCCTCAGTTCAGCAAGATAGCAGTTTTTTCCTAACTTTAAAAATGAGAATTTCTAAGTGGTAGCTTCACAAGGAAGGAAGGACAGAAAGGAAGGAAGGGTGGGAGGGAGGGACCTTTGGTAAATTCTTGTCTTAAAAGCACAAGAATCTATWTTTCTTTAAAAAAGCTCTCAGAATAGAAGTTGTTTCTTTTCCTCCTGTGTTTTTGTTTAGCCACAACCTACTTGACTTATTGTTGTGCAGAAATGGTGTTRGGTGAACACATCAGGGGGACACCACAGCTGCTTCCCCAGGAAATGGGAAAAGATGTTCCAAAGCCATATCAGAGCAGGCTTCTAGATGGAGTGGTGAGAGATATGCACAGGCAGTGAAGGTGATCTGATAAGCTGGGCCGTATAATGTGTTTTTCTGCAGTGGCTACTGCAAGATTGTTATCTTGAAGTTTTACAGGCAACTAGTCTAGGGACAGAGGAATTTCTGAGGCAGCTGAATGTTGTCAAATATAATGAAAGAGACTGAAAAAAATCCCACAATGGTGGAACTCTGTCTGGAAATTATAGCCTGTTATTTAGACTTTGTAAGGATGGGTAGTTCTTTTGCCAAACRTGGCACTCTACGGTGTACACTGATAACTATATTATTAATTTTATTGTTATTATTATAATATTTTTACATTATTATTCATGCCCATACAGAACAATCCCACAAAACCAGAGAATAAAATTTGTTTTCATCCCACTTGGGCAGGAGAATTATTTAGGTAAATGTAATCTGGTGACCTAAGGGAGCATGTAAACTCTGTTCTATTGAGGAAGGACTGAAAATGCAAACTTTATCTTCCTACCCTGTTCTTATGAAGGAGAGCCAAAAAGTTCATTAGATTGGCAAAGCTTAAACCATTTTTGAAGGGTTCACTGCTGTGCTAGGATCCTCTTTAAAAATCTTGTAACAGTACTCTCAAGCCTTGAGCAGGACTAGTCTGTTCACAAGTGGTTAAGAAGTACTTCCATTTATGTATATGATAAATTATTTGTTGAAGAAAAGTTCCTAGATATTGTGTTCATTAATAGATGGGTTCAGTAGCAGAATGTAATAATTGTCAAACAAAAATCTAAATCATTTGATAAASCCTTTTTCAAGTAAGAAGATGTTAATATGTGTGTTCATGTGACCTCACTTTGCCATAACCAGTCAGGTGCATCGGGAGTCGAGGGAGAATCTGGAAAGGGAGCTGCCCAGCCCAGTAAAAGGGAAAGTTAGAAGAAGTATATGCTTTAGATCCCAGATCATATAAATTGGGATTGCAAGATTTATTCTTTAAAAAGAATTCCAGATAGGCAGTTATATATAAATAATTATTATTTATAAATAACTGTTCTGGGGGATTTACTGGAGAATATTGAAGTTTGTTCATAACTACAGAGACACTTCCCTTCCTCCTTTAATTTTTTTAAGCTGAGCTTAAAATGATGGTCTGTAAATGATAAAGCTTGGCTGTTTCAGACTTTGAATACCATTATCCCAATTCCTGCAGGGACGGGCATGATCCACTTCATGACCCCGTCACATAGATTTGTTTTTGACAGTGGAGGAAACAGTGTTTTTCACTAAGTTTATGTACACTACGATCAAGAAGGTCACACATACTGTGTTCTCAAACATACTTCTGCAATTGTGGCAGCAGATTGTTTACCAGTTGGTTTTCCCCTAAGACAGTCTCTTGTAAAAATCAGAGGCGTGAGTAGAAGACCATGASACTGCACATCTTACGGATGATTTTTTTTTTTCTTTTGAACTATTAAAAACTAATCATGAAAGTTTTTTCTCCCATGTTTTAACAGATGTGCTCTCTTTTTTCAATTTCTTCCACCATATTGTAAAACTCCAAAGTAACTGTGAACTTTGATGGATATTTACTGCTTGTCAGTCCTTATCATCTTTCCCAAACCAAGCTCATGTTCAGGTGGTAGGTTACAAATTCTCACAGCAGTACTTTCAGACTCTCATGATATTTTTTAGGTTCACTTTTAATGATTGTTAAAACTGCTGCTTGAAGACTGCTACTGTTTTTACAGAGGGCGTTCAGTATTCAGAAGAAGAATTAAAAAAAAAGAACTTGACTAGTTTAAACAGCAGGAAGATTAAATATTTCTCATGGAGCAAGCCATTGTTTTAAGCAGGATTTSATGGCTGTTAAACCATGAAGAAATGCGATAACCTGGAAGTTGTGCTGTTGCTAGGAGAGGTAATATCAGCAACACACACAAAAAATCCTAATTTTCAAAAGAGAAACATTTCCCAAGGAGTGAAACACTCTAATATCTTTTTTAGCATTCTAGTTTTCACCTACTTTTAAATCAGGCTCAGCCAGCTGTGCTTTAAATTTATTTTAAAATATGATCAATTATCACAAGACAGCATTAGAAAACACTTTTGAAGCCAGAACCATCAGAAAAGATTTCCTCTCAATTTTGGTTATTATACTTCAAAATTTTTTTCCTGATAAAATTTCAAGCTCAAATAAAACTGCATGATACCAGGATTTCTTAGACCAGTTTTTACTTGGGCATGTTTTAAGTGGCAAAAGAACATACATTTTGGGTTCTCTGAGTAGCAGTATCCTTGAAATTAAGTTTACAGAACTTCTGCTAAGGCATCATTTCTCATTGTCATGTATATGTCTCAGATTTAACTTGTCTGTCATTTACTCTCAGTATGTCCTTGTAGTTTTCCCTGATGGCATTGCTGTCACTTAACCTGAAAGCAAGAGGCTAGTCTTTTCCCTGGGCTATGTGGTCGTCAACAGGTTCTAAAAATAGTATTTTGTTCTACAGGATGATCTTAATTTAGCTGAACTTCCTGCCTTAATCATTCCTTTGTGACAGGTTTGCCCAATCGCAGGTCCTCAAACCTGCTGTACAGCCCCACAACACCTATATTAATTTCCTGCATCACTGTCTTGTGCTAACATTGACTTAATTTGCCTTAATTCAGTGTGTCACTGGACTTCTGTACAGAGCTTGTTCTCTTTCCATATCTCTCTTTCACTTTAATATTTCTAAAATGATAAAGGATTCTTTTAAGCAATTGTGATTTAGATGGTGCCCAAAACTGCATGTTGAAGTAATTTGTTTTCAGTAGGCATGTCACAAGCAATGAACTTTGATAGTTCTGGTAATCTTGTGCAAAGATTTCTAAAATAAAGCCCAGTTACCATAGCCATGTGACTGAAAATGCAGGGGGATTATTTCTTAATGCATCTCTGACCCTCTTTCCTCAATATYATTGCTTATAGTTGACTATTCCCTAAGATTTACATATACTTCTCTTTTTTCAGTTTCTATCTTTTGTGACCCAAGTCAGCTAGGAGGAAGGAGAGAGGGAGAAAAGAAAACAACACGTTAAGAAGTTAGGCTCTTCATTAGGCCTAAAGTACTTTACTTCAGCTTACCAGTCATAATTAGCATAGGGAATACTATTGATGAAAAAMAGTAGCAGAACTTCTCCTAGCAAATAATAATATGTCATGGGGAAATGAAATGAGTTTTAAAATATGTTTCCATTTTCTCCTCCTTCACRTTTTTTTCTTTCCTTGGTCTCCTTATTAGCTGTCTCTTCCCTCTTCTATCATATTTTTCTCTTCCTGTTTAATGCTGTTTCCTCTTCCATCAGTCTTTTTGGACCAGCACTGTGTTGTTGTGTTGCTTTTATTAACCAAGTCTCTCTCTCAAATTTTGTTCCTACTTCCAGTACTCTGGGGGAAAACGCCTGCTGGAAAAGAACCCTATAGCTTCCTCTAGTTCCCCACAGGATGAGGGAATGGAGTCTTTAAACTATAACCTTTSCATTCCCTGAAATAGATTTTAAAGTGAATAAAGAAATTGTGACCTGAAGTGTGTCCTCTGCCCTAGTCTCTTGCCTGAAAGACAYGGAAAGTAAAAAGGATGAGCAAAACTCCTGCTTTGCTTCAGCGACTGTGTCTGAAGTGAAGTCCTTTGGTACTATTTAGTGGACCAATATAGATATTCATCTACTATACCTGTGAATTTTGGTGATATAATTGGAATTTTTGAAATTTGAGTCCTATTTGATTTCAATACTTATATTTAAACTCTTTCAGATAGGTTAAACATTGGAAAATTCTTGAATTAAAGGTATACAAATTTACGACATCATTTTGTATGCTGTATGATTCAGTTTCAGTTACACATTCACAATCTAAWTTTTCCATTGGAAACCACTCATAAAAAAAAGTTCACATATTAAGTAACCTATTATGAGGTATCTTCTGATACTCTCAGGGGTAAACACTTCAGAGCTGTCATTTGAGCTAATGTACTGGCTGTTACATTGTGCCATTTCTTGTGAGTTTCCAAAGTGTGAAGTTCCTAGGTCATGTYTATTATTATCAATGAAACTGGCTTCTGGCATTGAGGTGATTGCATAAAACAGCCTACATCCATGGTTTTTAACTGTCTTTTCCTATGCAGTAGTGTGGCTGTGAGAAAACTGTCTTTTAACAGTCACCTTTTACTAATTCCTGAGTYGTGTAGCCTATTGCTTTGGAGAGTATTACTTGTCGTGGATTAAATCCATGCAAGAGTCCGTACAAGCAGCTTAAGAGCAGAGACAGTGAATTTGCTGACATTGCTTAATTTTTGTACTCTATGCAGRAATACTGGTGTAACAATGCCATGCTTGTGGAATTTGGGTCTGATTTTGGGTGCRTTTCCCTAGAATCAAGTTTTCTCTGGTGGCTACAAACCTTCATATYCACTGTCTTGAAGGTTGTCTTCTTCTTCCTCATCCCTCAACATTCCCAAGTAAACAAAAACTTCTGCAGTTTGACACACCCTAACTCCTTTCTGCTGACCTACAAAGTTTTAGATTCCCTTTCCCATTCTATTCGCTTTACTCCTGATAAAACCTTTTCATCATGAATTCAGCATCTTCCAGCCTGCTTCACTGTATGGTTCTCATTATCTTTTTTCATTTACATTTACTAGTGTGTGAAAGGCAATCGTAGAAGAAATTAGTGATATTAGTCCCACCTTTATTACAATTACCTTGTATCATAATAAATGTCTACAGGATTTTACAATGAAAAATCCTTATGACTTTCAATGTTTGCTGTCTTGGCTTTCAGTGAGCTCAAGAATGCATTAAGTAAAATCTAATCTAAACAGTATTTAATCATATAGAAGGTGTGATAACCAAAATGAGTAATTCCTACAATGTGACTGATTAAATAGAGATGCTACTTGCAGTTACCCACCCATGTGTGCYCTGCACAGGTTTCATTGTGTGGCAACTCAGTGTTCCTGGATCAGCACAGTTTACCACTAACCAGTGTTTGTCTGAAATTTGTGTGTTTGTCTCTGTTTCTAAAAGTGGAACACACTGTTGTTGGTGATTTTTTTCTGCCTTACTGCGATAGTCTTATAGCAGGATTAACACCCTGCAGGATAGGGATGTGTGGACAGCTGGGATGACCATTCCACAATCCTATTTCAATCCACTTCCACAAAAAAGGATTTTCAGTGAGGGGTGCTGCTCTCASAGGGATATTTTCTAATTAGCTGTAAAGTATTTCTCACTGGCTRCTTAGCTTTGTTTGGTTTAATTATACAGTGCTTTAAGTGCTGTGTTTTCCTATGTGGCATATTTTGCATATCTCAAGTTCCCTTTTTATATATTTTGACAATGTACTACTGCAGGAATAGTTTGACAGTAAATAAACTTGACTTGATGATATTACAACAGCACTGCTACAAATTCTGCTTTCTGTATTGCAGAGTAGTTAAAGAGGCTTTTGCTGGAATCATGTAAAAACTCAAGTGRAAGATCTAATTATTTTGATTAATTTTGAGCCAAGTTGTTGGTGTTTGTTTTCTGTACATACTGAATTCTTCTATATAGAAGCATGATCATGGTATCTCTATTGGCTAGAATTTCCTAGTTCATGCACTGCATTATTCCTCCTTCCTTTATGGGGAACTCTTTGAAATAGGTTATTGTTTGGGGTTTTTTTGTTTGTTTTTTTTTGGTTTTTTGTTTGGTTTTGGCTTTTGTTTGTTTGTTTGTCTGCTTGGGTTTTTTACCTTAACCTGAGGAAGTGTTTTGTTTACTGGTAGCCTTTATAAGTGACTTTTCAGATAAGGCAAAACTGTAGCAGCAACTGCAATAAACATTGGATTTTCTCTCTGTTACAGCTATACAGTCCCAGGGATGACAAAACAAATGCATAGATTTTCTTGGTGACCACTGGAATTGCATGCATGCTTGTTGTAATAGGAATTCTCAGACAGGAATATTGCTGTTGATTATGGGACCTGRTACTAGAAGCTAAGTTGCACTTCAGACTTAATTCTAAATCTGTCAAATGGTCAGTTAAACACATTGATTTAAATATTTCTATGAWTTTTTTGTTATTTACTTGATTATTTAGGGGAAATCTGTAAATTCATATTTTATAGAAGAAAGGAAGGAAAAAAAAAGCAGCGAAGAAAATCAGCCATATTCAAGGATGAATGACCTAACACAGTAAGCAGCAAGAGTTTGTCTTAGCAGTAGTACAACACAGAGATGCTTAGTCTGCTTTAAATAGGAAATCTGTGGTCTTGCTCTTATAATGTCCAGTTTTTTTGGGTTTTTTTTTTTGTTGTCTGGTATTTTACCTAGGGTAATCTGATACCAGAATGTAGTAATTTGAATTCACTGTCTCTGCAAAGATGTTGTTTACCAAAACAACACTGATTTCTTCTCTTCTTTCCTGCTTGCGCTGACTCAGCTTTCTTCTATAAGTTCTCAAACTGCCTCTCTGCCCATTTTCTTTGGTAGCTTCCAGTCATATTCCCCAAACCTTTCACCTCTGATAGCCCCATTTCAGCAAAGAAACTAACTGCAGTTGCAAAACTGGTGATTGTGGCAATTTCTAAATAGAAAGCAAACTCCAAATAACAATATGAAAATATGCATGGAAAGGTAAATTGACAGTTGTTTTAGTAGGCTGCTGTGATTTCTGTTACCATCTCAGTGGGAAGGACTGATAAGGTCTAGTGCCATWACAAATGTATCACATTCTAATGCATAAGTTGGTAGTGTAAAATAGACAGCCTTTTTTGTATTTGYGAATATAAAATAGAATATTCTTTTCTATGGTAGGAATTATTTAATAAAACCTGATAAAACAGACMAAAAATGTTTTGGCCTTAGTCAGTTTCAGTCCCATCAAAATAAGGAAAGGTCATAATTAAATATTGATTAGTTACGGGATTTCAAAGGATTTTTTTTTTGTCCTGGGTCAATTAAAAATTACTTATTCCTATTGTTTTTCATTGAAGGTAATGAAACTTCTGAATTTCTCTGAAGAATAGATTTTTTAATTTCTTTCAGTTATTCTTACCTGGTCAGTTCAAGCTCTCTCAAGCCATACTGGCATTTGTGATTCAAACTTAATCAAATGGGCAGAAGTTAGGTTATCTCTATTGGAAAATCCTGGTTTGCATTTTCTGTGGTATATGGGAAAAATTTTAGTCAATKGAAAAAATGAAATATGTGCTTTTTTATACTCTTCTAAACTGGACATAAAACATATTCATATTATTTTAATTCAATAATCTGTAATAAGTCTGACATCATGTCCTTTCTTTAATCTGGTTACAATTTTCATTATTCATTGCATATTATTATTTTAATTTTTCTTAAGCAGGATATACAGATTTTAAAAATATCACTGTGAATGATTATTTTTTTCATTACGAACTGCAATTAACTCTGGAAATGTCACATGCTTATATATGCAGGTATAAATATATTTCTCAGGTGTTCATGAAGGATCTAAGAATCTCAAATAAATACTTCTCAATTTATTTTCTAACCTCCTTTAGGACACTGATTCAATGTTTTTGGCTTGTTTCTTAATTTAAGTGAATTCAAAAGATGCAGTATAATGTGGAAAGTCTCACTGAATTATTGGCATGAGGCATATTGCCAGGAGCATGAAATTTACATTTGAGTGTGAAACAATTGCCTTGGCAGTGGAGTGCCATTATGTCTTCTATATGAAAATTTTGTGTTGAGAGATAATGGAGGGAAGATCCAGACTGCAGTGCCAAATAGTCAGAGAAGAACTTCTCTTTATTTCTGACAAAAGGCACTGTTATTTAGGCAAAGCTGAGACATTTTCTAAATCATGTCACAGTTCATGCAGCCTCCAGGTGAAGAATAAAGAGACATTTAGTACAAGCCTGGGCTCTGACATGTGCACTATCCTCTTCGAAATCATGTACATAATTGTATTTAGACACATCTACTGAATCACTGAAGAGTAACATTGGAAAAGTGAGAAACCAAGCAACAGATATTTTTTTTTCCTGACAGAGTTTGAGACTTTGACCCAGAGCCAAACTTTCAACTTTCGTGCTCCAGTTTGCCGTAGTTCGTTTCACACAATGACGTGCAGCAACAGCCCACTGCAATTTAATATCACTGTTTTGAGATTATTCTCCTCTAATGCTTCTTTTCTTTCTGAAAGATTGTATGTTGTTTTGTTTTGGGGTTTTTTTGCGTGGTTTTTTTTTTGTTTGTGTGGGGGTTTTTTTTGTTTGGTTTTTTTTCCATTTGCAATAGCTTTCTTCTGCCGAGCCAGAACAGACTGGGCAACACGTTAGGCCAATTTGTGGGAGTTTGTTCTGGGGGACACTAGATAATTGTTAATGCAAACACCACTGAATAAACAAACAGAAGCCCCAGAAAACTGATTCAGTTAATAGTGCCTTCTGGATCACTGAGTTTGGAAGAATTGTTGTTTATAGAGTGAATCATTAATTTGGCTTGCATATTCAATAGGCTTGCCACTAAAATAATAAATTATGACTGGCAGATAAATACTATATTTGTTTTAACCAGAGTAAAATGAAGGAAACATTAAAAACCATGTTAGTTACTAATTGCCAACCTCAATTCTTTTGAAGCATGAGCTTTGCTAAGAGCTGGACATTTTGTTAAMAAGCTTTGTCAGGTAATTATTTTCCTCCCTGCCAAAGAACTGCACAGGTTTGCTGATTCCAAAGTTCATCTCAGTCCTTATACTATCAGGTAGATGGARGTACACTCAGCTTAGGTCCTCCAGCCTCTTGAGCATCCTTTTTCCTACATTAATTTATTAAAACTATAATTCTGTGCAATGGATAGACAGATCCCCCTTCATGTATTGAACTTTTTGAGGAGGTATGAGGAAGTGCTTGAGTCTAGAGACTGTGTGTTGCCAGCTCAATGGGAAATTTTTCAGCAAATGAGTCCAATATGTAAATTACTAAAAATCATTATGTTAACTGAAATAAGTAACTCAGTGGTCAAACAAAATATAATTCAACTGTGCTGGAAAGCAATAACTGAATGAGAGTTTATTAATCTGCAGTTACTCAAGTGCTCCTTTGATTTACTGTGGTGTCTGCATGCCTCTGACCACTCTCCAGTACCAAACACCTTGTGGCAAACTGGTGGAATAAATTTGGATTTGAAGTAATGTTTCTCTTTTTCCGGAAATATTTTTATTTCCTGTAAAGCGCAAAGGAATAGCTATGCTATATGTAAGGATAATTTCTAAGTCTATTTTCCGTATTTATAATAGAGAAGGTTTGGGGTTAATTKTAATTATTGCTAAAAATGCCTTGCAGAGTGACAAATGTACATATGTTTAATTTCCTAACACATGAAAAAATGGCAGATATGGTTTTACTCAGACATCTTTACAATAAAGAGCCCAAAATATATTTAGCGAGAATAGAGGTAGGACTTCAAAAGGCAAACATTAGTAGTAGACTTTTATCATAAGTAGTTGCTGATCTGTGATTTCTACCTTTGAAATATGGTTTTAGTCCCTTTCCCCATTAGCAGTTCAGACATTTCTCAGACAATAAGAATTTTTTGTGATTTCTCTCCATCAAGTAAGACATATACAAGTGATATGCAGTGATATCATATGCTAAATAAAATTGCATTTAATAATGCATATTTCCCCATACATTTTTTGTGCATACRGTATTGTATTCTTACTTTGCACTAGTGACCTTGAGAATGAACTGTTTCATACTATCAGAAGTATTTAATTTGGCTTGTGGTATTTCCTACGGTTCCCAAAGTGTCTCTTCTTGATGTTGTGCACACAAGAAATTTTCTTTTTGTTTGCTATCTTATTTCATTATTGTATAGTGGAATGTTCAATCACTGAAGTACTTTGTGAAATTACATCTATTATACAACTGGAATATGACCTGATTTATTATAAGAAGATCAGAGCATAGCTCAAGTGCTCAGTGCATTATCCTAAATGGTGCTCTGTCTCTGAGGGATGCCATAGCCCTCATCCTTGCTGCTATGTTTTAGCCATTGATTTCCCTTTAGAACACAAATGCCATAAAAATACTGCTTGGTAAATGTTTCTTCAGTATTGAATAACTGCTTTTTCTGCCAAGGAGGTGTCAAAGTCTCTTCTCAGCCTGTCTGTCACACTGTTCCTTTTACATGCATAAGCAGGGGTCAGCTAAATAGGTCTGATAATTCAGTTTTGGGGGAGATACAGATTGCAAGTCAAGTTGAAAGGAGGGYAGGAAACTTTTCAAAGCTTGCTTGTTTATCTTTGATTGCAGTGGTTCCCAGCTCCTTTGGAGAGAGGCACACTGCTTTTGGAGCACTTTTCTCTTTGAGTGATAYGTGCTGTTCATGCCTCCCTCTGTGCCTGCAAACCAGGTTCTGTCCTGGAGCTATCTCCTCCTCACCTCCTCAATTCAAAGCCACAGGCAGCTCCTTTCTCACATTCTGAAGCACAGTTTGTCCCAGAGCAACCTAATGGTGGGGAGGGGCAAAAAAAAAATTAAAAAAGAAAATTATCTAGGCTGAAGGAAGCTCCTATGAGAGCTAGAAAGTTGCTCGGGTGAAAGTGGCTGTGATTTGGAGATGGGGTTGCAGGGATTAGCCAGAAGCTTATCACGGATATCTGTAAGCAATGGGTTTCGCAGTTTATCATTTTAGAATTTTTTTTTCAATTACTTAGGTTTATATTTTCTCATGTGTTACAGGAGGAGATGATTAGTAATCATTGGGGCTTTTACCAGCATGAGATATAACATTTCTGCATGATGCATGATGTGTATTCCTGTAATTTAATTATCTAGAGTGTTTATTTGGGGTATAAATGCTGGAAACAATGACATTTCTGAGATTATTTATGAGGTACTGCACTTTGTAATCAAACCTTCTGTGTGCTGTTTGTAAAACATCAAGTGTTATAAAATTGCTGATGGTCGGAAAAAGAACATTGATAATGGGCTGACATTCTCTGTGCAGCTGCAGATGAGAATCAGTAGGAAATAGAGGGGAGCAGAAGCAGTGGCAGCTGTATTGCAAAGATTAGTTACTGAGATGTTGCCTGCCTGAGAAACACATAAACTCTCTGCAAGGAATTTTGTGTTGAGAATTATGTAGCTCCAGCTTTACATTTCAGACAGTATTTTATTAGTAAGAATTCTTTTTTTTTCTCTGTGATAATACAAATATTTCTGAATTAAGTAAATAAATGCATTATATCTAAAAAACAGGAATAAAAATCTACTCATACTGAGTTATAGAAATGAACAGGGTTAGACAAGGTTTAGATCAAAGAGTAGCTAAAAGTGAATGAAAATGGAATTGTCATTGACTGTGGAACCAAAGTTGCCCAAACCCAAACTTTGAAGAACTTTTATTAAAAAAGCAGAACATAACACAAGAGAATAAACTTTTGACTGCAGTAGGAATTAGTGACCTGCCATGACCAGGGCCCAAGAAAGGAGAGCACTGTGCATTACTTCAGTTTATGTTACAAAGATGCTCTTATAGTTCCAGAAGGCTAAGAAGTCCTCAGATTATTTGGCTAAGGTGAGTAAAGTCTCTTTTTGACTTAAGTTTATTCAGCTGAAAAAAGAATTCATAAAGATTACAAGGAAACAAACTTTGTAACACAGTGACTGTGCCACCAGAGAGAAAACCTTTGAAACAGTAATAGTGACCTTGGTTTTAGGAGCGTTTTTGATAGCAGAATTACAGATACAGTTCGTTATTGGATCTTGCTGCTCATGTAAAGCTGATAAGGAAGGAATGATGATGGGTCATTTTCAAATTTCTGAATTKTAACCTAGCCAATCTACGCTATCTCTCCTAGAAATTAATCGAGAGAACAAGCTTTGAACCCGGCAGAGCTCAATAAATAGAGAACATTAACCTCATATGTGTGCTGTTCAATAAAACTGCATTCAGGCTGGCAAAATAAACAAGAGACTTAATGAAAATATTTTATTATTATTAAGAGGTTTAATTGTAACTATTAGGTCTTAAATTTTTGTATATTTGAGGAATTTTGAATTTTATTTTAAAGTTAGGCTAAGGGTGCAAATTTTGTGTTGAAATTTTGAGTACTATACCTGTACAAGTAATGGCAAACACATTATTAATGCAAAATAGAAATAAGATACTTGGTGGAGAGAATTTTATWACAGGATTTTTTTTTCCAGGCATTGAATGAAACTGCTGTTTTGCCCAGGACTGTTTTGTGTATCCTGAAAATGTTACTGACTGATGCATGAGTGAGTGTTTCTATTGCAGACCCAGCAGCAGGACACTGTTGGTAGCCTCTGCTAACACTCTGTTACAGTGGCTTTGTCACATAAATAAATCAATGCATAAGTGTGCGTGGCTATGGAKACACTTTAAGTAAAGGCCAGGCAAAGTAATAATCGCAGGATTTGGTGTGACATTTTGCCAGCACTCACAGGTATTCCTGACTTTTCTAACATTTGTTTTTCAACTCATAAATATTTCTGAAAAGTAAGAACACTGTTGAGTGACAGCGGCTTCTGTGGAGAGATTAGGTACATTAATAAAATATGAGACGAAAGGTACTGGTGAGTGATRGTTTTTAATTAGAGGAGAAAAGGAAAAAGGCTTTTTTAAAAGAGGGTGTGTTCTGAAGAGCAACACTTAATTGTCTCTGTTTTTGTTAGAGTATACTCCTACTTAGGAAACAAAAATTGGAAAACCTAAAAGGARAGACATTTACACTTGCAATAAGAAAAGTATGTTTGAATGTCCTGTGAAAGGGAGGAGGTATTGGGAACACAAGCATTCCTTTGATTGTATTCAGTGAAACCAGGTTGTGTACTTTRTAAGAGCAGGAACAACTTCTAACATCTTCCTAATCCTGTTGCAACTTTGATCATTTCTCCTTTTAAGCAGTGGCTGTAACTGGACCTAGCAAAGAGAAGTGCAGTGGCTCATCTCAAACAGATAACTTTTATGTTTTCCTGTATCTTTTTTCATTCTAATGAAGTCTTTCTCTCCATTTTAGACAAATATCACTTGCTGTGTCATAGCACATGGATTTCAGGACCGCCTGTGAAGAGGTAGGAACAGATTTTTTTTCAAATAGTAGAATGAAAATCAATGAACTTTTAATCCTTTTTATATACAAGATAATTTTCTTTTCCTCCTCTTCTTTACTTCCCCTGAAGTTTTGGGAATTATATAGTCAAATATAAGTTATTCAGCTCATCATTTCATGGTGGCAGATGGACTTCGTAGTAAAAGATGAATACACTTGTGCAAATTCTTTCATCTCTGGACCTCACCTCTGTTCCCGTTTACCTCTTTAGACACAATGTAGGTGCAGGCAGCTACATTTTGTGTGAGCTTTGCTCTTCTTTAAATTGTTWATATCTGAAAGTCTGTACATGAAGAAAAATGTCAGTGGAGCCAGGAATCTGCTTGGTGCTGCTCAGCAGAATCAAGGGGGAAATGTGGAAGTATGGGAGAGAAGTGGGTAGGGAGAAGGGAAGCTGTGAAGATGACTAAAATGAAAAACAATTCCATTCAGATTTAGTGAGGTAAGAGAGTAATTTTTGCCTAGAATTGGTTTCATAATATCGATGCAAAGTACTTCAGTCGCTCTCTACTAGAGATGAGGAAAATGCTTTCTGTRTTTATAATAATTTTCCTGAAAGAAAGCAAAGAAAATGTATTTGTAGACATTAGCAAGGGCAACTTATTTACTCAGTGATTGTCTATGTACAATTGTTTTAATGTGATTTTAACAACTTCAGCATTTGAGATACAGTGAGAACCATTTACAGCAAATTATGTAATGATTTTAATGCATTATTATAATTTTAAAATCATGACAATTACCTGTACACTGAAAACCAMAAACACCATTTATGAAGGTAGGACTGGAAACAAGAAAACTGGCTAGAACCTTAGGTGTGACCACGATCCCATGAAAAAATAGAAGTGAAGGGATTGGAACAGCACTAAAATAAATCAGGAGCTTACTGTAGATGTAACCAATTGTGACTTGAGAATMAGTTGGAATAAATTAGGGGAGAAGAGAAAATAAGCAGACTAAAGAACAATAAATCATGACAGCATTCTGGAACAAGTAGTAGGGTAAAAAAGTAATATTAAAATGAGCCCTGCCTTTGGGAAAGAATACTGTGATGTTTTTCCAGGATGTTGTATATCAGGCTTTAATACCTCRGAAGATGTGTGCATGGTGTAAATTCTATAGGAGCATATCCCAAATTATTTGGAAGAAAACATTCTTACTAATCTTGAGGTTTGGCTTTTCAAAAAGAGTGTTTTCAGTTGGAAGGAGCCCACAATGATCATGTATTCCCACTTCCTAACTGCTTCATGACTGCCCAAGAGTTAAAGCATGTYATTAGGACATTTTGATTTTAGTTTTATTATTATTATTATTTCTTTTTGAATGCACTTATTCAGGTAAAGAGGAAGATGAGTATTATTTTCATATTTTTTATGTTGTTATTCTTTAAACTCTGTAGACTATTTAGTGGCGATTAACTTCACTCTGTGTCCAGCAGATATAATGATAAGAGCAGCCACAGAAAGACAACTTGGCATAAGAGTCCTGTCTTAGCCTTGACAGTGCAAGTGCACTGACAGATCTGTTTCATTCTGTGTCTAGTTTCTAATGGGGGCATTGATTTAAAATTTAGCTCTTTAAAAATCAGCTGATTTACAGAGAAAGCTTCCATGGTAGACAAGGGAAGGACAGCTTGATTCCACCCATCTAAAAAAACCTCCATAATCTGRAGACTGCAAAGAAGAGTTACTAAGAAGTTTTTAATAATGGCAGTAACAGCTTTTGTGAAGCATCTTGGCTATCTGATCTTCCTCTTCCCCTTTTTGTTTCCTTTCATCTGCATATCCTGGTGCTGTAGGCACTACACTGCAGAAGAGTAGTGAAAGAGCACTGAAATTGCTCTCTCAAACTGGTGAATGCAGCTCAGATTGTTGTTGGTGCTTCCATTCTTAGTAATGGCAGTAAATGGTTTGAGCTGAGTCTCAATTAGCATAAAACCAAAATTTTCCACATAGATGCACTGAGGCTAAAGCATGTTTTCWTGGTGTCCATGACATACTCAATTTTTTTCCTCAAATGACTCTCCATTCTAATTAACTGCTGCTCTAGTGCACTGGAGGTCTCTGAGGGAAATTTAGTTCTTCCATAGTGCTGATGCTTTCMTGCATCCCTAATTTCTTTTAGTGTCTACTAGTGAAATTTGGTTTGAGATTTGGACATTGAAATGGTCTTGTCTTCTTATAGGTACCTGCATGTGCACTTTGTGCCCCAGTTCCTGCAGCAGGTCTGATTGGAACAGTCAGGGTTTTTATAGTCAGAGGTTAAACACAGATAGGTAAACAGGTAGAGTTTGTTTCCAATCTCAAACTGATTTCTAGTATTTTTCTCCCCCAGGCATCTTATCTTCAGGTTGTGCTGCTTTTCAAGGCATCTTAAAGTAGTTTTAGTGTGCAGGAAAATAACTTCCGTGCTAGACAATTCAAATGGTACTACAAAAAGAGGACATCTTACACACATACACATATTTTTAAAGGGAAAATACCTGCTATCTGAAGAGACGATTTTTTTTTGTATGTGTGGCTTCTCTGCTTGCTACTTGTGGGAATTTTTTCACTATTTCATATTTCATTATTCAGTATTCCATGCTCTTTTCCCTCACTGATCAGCAAATATATCCATTTTTTTGGCTCTTCTATTTAACAATTTCTAAACCATAAGACTATCCAGCTCCTCTTTTACCCTTTATCCCAAGCTTTTTGAACTTTACAAGAGCATAAATCACAGAGTCACTGGGTTCTTAAAATGCTCTCCTTTACTCACTTGACCTTATTCTGTATTCTGAAAACTATCTCTTGGAAGATAACCTCAGTCTCTGACAAAATACTGTCCTCTGCAGTGAAAGTATCCTTCTGTTGAAGTGGAAGACTTGGGCTGATTATAATGCATTGGAACATCTTCCCCTGTGATTTTTTTTTTAAGTTCATCTTTTCCATGTGCTTTATGAACAAGCTTCATTATCACCTTTCCAACTTTTTGAAATCTCATTCTTTACTTCTAATAGCTTGGATTTCCTCCCCAGTATAGCATCAAACTTATTTAAGTTAATAAATACCCCATTCATTTCCCTGCTTACACTCTATTCATTTGTTTTCACAGTAGTGTCCATTGTTTCTTTGAAGGATTCGTTTGAATTGGTAAACTGCTTGTCCTGTGCTTTATGAATTCTATRAATGTTCTTGTAAACTTCACAAGCTTTATAATTTGATATGTTCTGTTATTCAAAGGTGTTGTGACCTCTATTTCAACATCCATCTAGTTGGGGTGGGGCTTTCCTGCAACAAAACATGGTTTAAATTTTAAACCATATTTAACTTCCTTGTGAATTTCTTCCCTAAATATTGTTATATACTTTTATGTTCTGTTTCTAGTCACTTTTATGCCATTTTCTGATTCATACATTTCAGACGAAGCTGATGCTTTCCTTTGTTTATAAATCGTGTTAGATAGCAATACAGTGAGTTTCTGGGAATTTTCAAAAATGAAGCTTCTACTCATGATTTAACCTCAAAATCTCATGATGGAAAAGACTCATAATTTACAATATCTGTTAGAATGCAATGGGTGAAGTAAATTTGCAGAAACATACATGTTCTCACAAAAGGCTTCAGTTTTACATTACCTTRCCTCTTAGGTTCAACTCCACAGTCACAGTAAGCTCATTGGCAACTCAGACATCAAAGTGGCATCTTTACAGTGTCAGAAAAATAAAATTTTCTCTCTGAAAAAGTACCCTAGCTTAGTAAGAAGCTCATATATATATACATATTTATGTCAATATATTTTTTTTCCAAATGTCTAATTTACATTTTATATTTCAGACAGTTTGAAACAAGGACTTTCTTTATAAGAACTAATTCTTTCAATAAAATCACTTAGAAAGAATACTACAGCAAATACTTACCTGGCAAATACCTGATAAACCAAATTAAAATAAGTTCAAGTCCAAATTTGGAATTTTTCTGCAGTTCTTTCAGACTGGAGTGTACAATTCATATGCAGGAATGGACTTGCTGTCCCTTGGATTGGAAAATGTTGGTATCTGATTGAGGAGGCTCTGAATGACAAGCTGAACACATCCCTGTGTGTCTGGGCTACATTCCAGTTTTTGATAATATAAAGGCTTTTCACTTAAGCTAGCAATACCTCCACAGAATGTGTAGCTGGACTGTTTAAAAAACATCCCATATATGGTTCTGACACATATTCCTGCCTCTTGAATCCATTGCTATTACCTCCTTAAATCCAATGCCATTACCTCCTTAAACCTCTGATTCAATTTCCTTTTTTATTATTATACTTAAAATTATGAAGCAGTGACAGGCACATCTCCAAATATTCAGAGGTCAKCCTCAGTTCAAATAAGCATCCAAAAGGGTAGATATTAATCTGAAGGAGCTAGGTACACATTTAAGGCAGTTTTGTAACCCATTCTCCTTACTGCTATCATGTTCTTGATAGTAGAAATAAATTTCAAGGCTTAAAACCAAATTGCAGAGGCTTACTTTCTTTTAGGACGTAACAGTCAAAGTAGAAACTAAAAATCCAGGTCACCTTGCATAGAAAATGTGCTGAGTTGTTTTTTTTTTCCCCCTCTGTCTTGCTTCCACTTGTTCGTGGACTAAACTATTCTGGGATATTTGTTGAAGTCTTCCTACTGATATGAAACTATGAGAAGCAAARCTAAATAAATTGTTTTATTACTGTAGGGCCAAATACATAGGTCAAGTAGCAGAAAGTAGAASATATAGCCATGTCTTGAAAACTGCAAGTATTTAAAATTGCCTGAAAGACTGAGAAACTCTCTTTGAGAACAAAACATAGGAAATAAATGACAAGAAAAAAAATGTCAAGCAAAATAACCCAAAGACATAAAATGAAAAWAAAAATTCAACAGAAAATTTGCAAACAGAATTGTATAGGCCAGATAAATTAAAAAAAATATTTATTTTGGAAGTTCTGCAGGAGGTTGACTTCTAAATCAACAGGTAACTTTAATGATGTTTCTCTTGCAGTATTTTTTTTGGTATGTGTTTTGTAGGTACCCTGCTGCTAGAATAAATGTAGGAGCTGTAGTTTTCATGTGTATTTTCCCTGAAATTAATTCTTAAATGTTTGTTAAGTTCATTTAACAAATGTGGCATGTTTGTTTTGGTATGTAAGGATTTCTAAATTCAGTTTAGGAGAGGAATCTTTAGGCCAGATCTTTTATACAGCCCCTGTAGGCAACRTGCTGTAAGTCAGGGTATAATTTTTAAGTGGCCTTTTTTCCATTGCCTTGTTGCCAATAATGATCAGAGTGTGACCATATTCTCTGGAAAAGCAGTCTGCCTTAAGGGCTCTGCCCACCTCAGCTGTCCTCTGGTAGTGACCTGAAGCAGGAAGTTCACCACAGACTGGTATGACAAAGTAAAGGGAGATCAGTTTTCAGCCCCTCTTGTAATTATATTAGTCCAGGAGCTGTAAGCACTTCCCAGGACATCAGCTCTTGCCTCATCAATGTTCGTATCTAACTCAGCTTAGAACTGTGTGGAATGAGATGACAGAGGCAGCATTGTGTGGGTGCAGCATTCACTGCATCTGTTACTTAGGTACCRCTACCTTCCTTCATCACTGCTTTTACTTGAAGCCACAAGCTCTTCTCTCATATGGAAACCCTTTCACCTCTTTACAATACTTCCATATGCATTCCTTAACGTACCTCCTCTGCTTCATAAAAATGTGCAACTTCAAACACTCAGTTTTTTTTCCACCTTTGCAGCACAGGAGCCCAAATCTGTAAATAAGGTGATGGTCTTGGTGATTTGGGCTCAGTCAGGATTTATTGGCTTAGCAAACAGTTATCAGCTGAACTCTGCTTCTCTCTGGATGTTTGCTGTGAGGYGATGCAGTGTGCCACGTGTTTGAGCACGAGGGGGTGCCTTGCATGGCCCAGCAGCTCAGCCAATGTGCTGTTTGTGTCCCATTGCTGGAAGACAGGAGTAGGGCTCTGCCCTCTGCCAGTGACATGGGAAAGGCTTGGAGGGAAAAGTTTTAGCACAGCCTCACATGGAATCTCTTAAAAATTGGTGTCAGGAGCAAAAGGCAATTAATTATCAGCCATAGCTCTGCACTCCCACACTTTATGCACACATATACACACACATGCACACCATCTAAGCTCTTCAAATGTAAGAGAGGGCAGGGCTATAGGCTATACAGCTGATCAGAATAATTTTGCACAATAATTTTGGCCTCATGAATAAAAATGTTGGTGTGTACAGCAGTTTACATGAGAGTACAGGTTGTCTTCTCTAATTTCCAGCTCTGGAACAGGAAATCACATCTTTATTTTACTCAGTTTGTGGAATACTTTGAAGGGGGTGGGTGAGACCAGCAAGAAAGAGGTTTTAACAGACAAAAATGAAACAATTTAATTCCAGTCTTTGTTCTCAAGGTCTTCTTTTGAAGTTACCTATTGAAACTCAGCTACATGCTTCTCTTTAACATGGTTAATGCAGCTGTCAGGCTGAAGAGGGAAGGTGCTAGTATAATTGAAGATTTAATTTTGAACTGTATTGTAAACTAGCTTTCATAAAACCCAACAACAGTAAAGTGGTTCATTACGTTTTAGAATGTCTGATGTAAATAAGGTCTCTGAGTGTGTGTGATCAATCTTTCCAAGGGCCAAAATATTYTGCTGTTCCCAAGCTTGATTTTGTTGTTCAGGCTGAATAAGCTCAGCTTATATGCATTTAGAAACTGACTTGAATTTTAATTTTATTATAATGTCTAATTGTGCCTGCTGTGGTTGCCTCTAATTCCTGCAAAGTAGCCCCTCAGCTTTTGCAGAAAGACTCTAGAGATTTTATAAGGTTATTGACCAAATCAGAAGTTTGCAATCAAGTAAGGCAGAGTTACTATACCTAGTGTATGAGAGGCAGAATTTATTCTATTGCCAGTTATCCAGGGAGGAGGAAAGGCATATAGCAAACTTTCCTGCAGAAAACAGGCGTTTTCTAAGTGTTAGCCCCCTTGTTTGACCATAATTATTTACAATCCACATTGTTCAACTTCCATTGTCACTTACTGCTTCCTTCACAACTTCAAGGAGAGAGGAGGCATCTTAGTGTGTAAAGGAGAAGTTCCAAGGACATGACCACTCTTTTTTTTAAATATTGTAACATTTTATGTGTGATATGAGAGAATTTTACAGTGGTACTGAAAGCCTAACTCCTGTGATCCATTTATTTTTTTCTGTGTACATTAATCAGTTTCTGTCTTACCCTGTTCACAAAAAAAAMMCCCARAAAAAAMCCCCCAAAAAAGACACCTTAWTATTAGAAAAATGGTGTAGGATGAATGTTGACCAGAGGTTCGACTGACCTCAGTGTGGGTTCAATGCTCTTCATTTTTTTCTTCTTCTTGCCTAGATTAAAAMGCATAAAACCAATGTCAGAGCCACTTTCAGAGTTATGGCTGGGTATATGCATTTCCTCCTGAAATCCAAGAAAAAACAATTTTCAAAGTTTGAGTGTTGAGTATGGAGCAGAAGTGACAGAACAGTTTGTCAGCGGAGAACATTATATAGAGCTATTTAAAGATTGTCCTGGACCTTTCCACCTCTTTTAAAACCTTGTGAGAGAGATTKAAACTTCTCTTTTGCCAGTGGCCTACTGTCAGTTCCATATTTGTGTTTGTTCTCTCCATGCTGTGGATGTAAAGAGCGTATTATGGGGAGATCTTCCAAATCCTCTTTTAAACTCTTGTCTGAAGAAGAGCCCTCAGACTCAGCCAGGTCAAMCTYGGCACTTAAAGTTCAGAGAAATACTTTTCTTTCCTTGATCTCCTCTTAAGCCAACTTTTTACAGTTGTTGGATTGAAATCTGACCTCTGTGAAGATAGTGAAGGTTTTATTATTGGCGCTGATGARTCAAAGATTTTCAGTACTTTTTAGATGTGAATTTTCATCTGAGATACATATGTATATATATTTATACATCTATATATCTATATCTGTATCTATCTATGTATATGTATCTATGCAAATACTCATGCTGATAAATTACTTGKAAGGCAAAGGTTTTAGATTGTTTGTAAGCAGATTTCTCATACTAAAAAAAATGCTCTACCAATAGGAATTTCTTCCATTGATGAAGTGTTACAAAGAATGCTATTTTCAACATAATCTTCAGGCAAAATTAAATACTGATGGTACTTTCACGTGCCAACTTTTTCAGTGYTCACCCTCTCAAGTATAATGCCCCAAAAGATAGTACAAGTAGGTGCTACCAAAAAGACACTGTTGATTACTGGAAAATCATTTATTATATATTGAGGAATCCTACAGAATTCCTGATCTTTAGCCACATGCGTACAATACAGAAATGGAGCCAGAACTAAGTCACTACAGGGAGTTTTAGTCTTTGTTTTCCCTTATTCTTATTTATTTTCCCTTATCCTCATTTGAAAAGGACCATAAAAAARTTAAATCAATATTGTATTCACAGACAATAGCCCACAACTGGGTTCATGTAGCTGTTGATAATCACATCTGGCTCTTTTGGAGGTGTCATTGTACGTGTTTCTGTGTCAAAAATGGTGTAATATGTGGAGGATCAGCTTTTATTTTGTGTCCAAGTGGGGTGTTTCATCATTTAATGAAAAGGTGGAAAATAAGAGCACAGCTGATTTGAAGCAATTTGGAAGGAGTTTCACAAAATCATCATGGGTGAAGTAGCATCTTATTATTGCAAAATCTGCCTTTAATATTTGCTACTGTAACATTTGTACTCTTGTAGTCTAAACACAGTAAATACARTGATCATTGAAAATAGTCTTGAGTATTTTTTAACACGTTTATGGCGACTGTACCTATCTATCAAGTATTCTTATTCAGAATATCACTTCTAACAATTCTAAGTGCTAACTGAAAATAACTTTTTTTTCTTTATTCCCTCTTTTGAAGACGAAGACAGGGGTTTGTTTGCTGCAGGATGGTAACCAGGAGCCTTTCAAAGTGCGACTGCACTTAGCCAAAGATATTTTGATGATCCAGGAGCAGGATGTGATCTGTGTGTCTGGTGAGCCTTTCTATTCTGGTGTAAGTAGTTTTTATTTCTTCTTTAAGATTTTCTTTACAGAGAAACAGTGCTGTGTGTATGTATGTGCAGGTGCATACGCACATCTTTATGCATTTGCTCCCATGGATTGTTATTTCATTTTACACTGTTAACACTAAGTGTATTTTAGTGCTTCTTTTGTGAGTAAATATTAGCAATACTCATCTAAGAAGCAGCAATAAGATAATAAGGTATATGCATGACTGCAGCACTGTTTCTCTTCTCTCACCCTTGGGTATTGGAGCCAATGGATGTGGGAGGAATGACACGAGCAGTGGTTTTTGCAGGGAGTACAGATACCTCAAAGTACCTGTATCTGAGTATTGTCTGTGAAGTTGATAAGATAATTATGTCAGGGCTTTGCTGGTAGAGAAGTTACCTTTTATCCTCTGTTGCTTGGATTCCTTTCTGTGGTAGGCCAGCCCTAGACTTCAGGAATGCTGTGAGTCACTAGCTTTAACAGCATATCATGTTAACRGAGATGGAACAGAGGGATAATGGGCTTTATGTATTACTGGTTTTACCTTATGTGTCAAATTCCTTATTTAAGCATCATATTGAATTTTGTTMATGAGAAACTACAATTATTTGGAAGATCTGTAAAATTTTATACAGAATAATACCATGGGGTTTAGAGCTATTGTAATGCAAAGTTTTTATTTAATATTAGGAGATARGTACAAAAATAATAGAAAACATTTAGTATTAATTTCTGTAGACATTTTTATAGATACTGTAATTATGTTTTGTAGTGTTCTCCCTTTAAGCTAAGTAAAATAATCATAGAATTTCATGTTAAATCTTGTGAGGCATAGTAGTGTGATATCTGTTCATACAAATGTTTTGTTAATGCTATTATGTCTGGTTTATTATTTAATTGCTGCTGTTGCCACATACTTACATCTCTAAATACAAGCACAATAAAAGATGGAAAGCACAAATGAAAAATAAATTGGTAGAATGTTAACAGTGCAAAGAGTGTGAAAGATTAATGAAAAAATGTATCAAATTATCCTTCTCATGATTATGAATATGTCAAGGTGGATTCTTTGGAGCTTTTCTTTGAAACAAGAGGAACACGTTCCTTAGAGTCTCCATAGAGTCTGGGTTTATTTGCTTGACAAATATGACATTGGCTTCTGACTGTTTCATGGTGAACAAATGCAGTTTGCTAATACAGGTCTGTATCCTTTATGTGGAATATAGATGCTCCTTTTACCATCAGAGTCCCTTGTTCTTCAATAGACAGGACATCCAACAGCCAGGACAGAAAGAAGTTAKGAGTTTAAGCTCAAGCCGTAGTTGTTCAATTAGCAACATACACTGTGGCACCATTATTTCACCAACACCATTCTGACTTTATTTATTAAAAGATTTTATCACTCAGAAATATGACTTTCATTATTCTGCTGTAATATCTGTAATATCCTGCTGAACTTGTTATTTAAATGTCTTCATGAAATGCATATTAATTTTTTTCCACTTTCACAGTAAGGCTTTCTCTTACAGTATTTCTCTCAGTTTTGCAAAGGCTCTGTAGAAAATAATGGATTATTTGCTTCCCCAGTTAAACTCCCCCATGTTATTTGCATATTAATGCATAACTCATTAACTGATTGATATTAATGTGTTGATGCAGAGTTTATTTTCCTGGAAGTGTCATTGTCAGAGTAGTGACTTTTGAGCACTTTACTCTGATTTCCTTTAGGATTAAGTCTAGTTTTTTGTAGCAGTAGGTTCATTCCAAATAAGGATGATTGGCATTTCACAGACAGTTAACTGTCCTTTTGTCACAGGTAGTTTGAATAATCTGGAATCATGTACCTTGATTGTATACTGTAATCACAGAAGTCCTACAGCCTTCCTTCCCTCCCCCCCGCCATTTTTCCTCAGTTTTATTCCTGATTTATTAGGTTTAATTTGTTTGTTTGCTTATTTTTCCTATGTTTTACTTTGTTTGGTTCATTTTGTTCTGTTCTTTCTGTCATTCTAGATAACTGATTGCATTTATCTTTCCTTTACCTGAATTCTACAAAGCAAGGGATTTCATTAGCAACTGATACTTAATGCCTCAGAGAATGAACTCTTTAAGCATAAAAATAAAATTTGTAACTAAGGAACAATAGTATTGCCAAATTTTACAGACAAGTAGCTACAGTAAAAGTAATTTTTAATCTGTTTAAATAAATAATCTTTAAATAATTCGATTAGAAGGTTTTGCTTTATCACTGCTGCACTGGTATGGAACGAAAGGCTATTACTGTGTTTCTAGTTCAGAACAGTGTCTCTTCTGTTTGTTGAGTCTGAATCAATTTGCATGTTCCTCTGTGTAGGACAGTCTTTAAACAGGCACTTAACGTTCCAGCAGCATCCAGATCTGCATCCTGTGGAATAATCTAAATAAAATCAATGGCTCCTTAGGAATGAAGTGCTGTTTAATGTGAGTGTATGGGATAAGGACCTGGTTCTTAATTTTGAACATTTCCTTTTGGTGTTAAACAGTTCTAGTTTCCAAAACGAAAGAGGCTCAAAGAAACATTGTTTCTTCTTTTGTTGTGTACAGATTGAAGTAAGAAAATAAAATGCATATAAAATTATAAACAAAATAAATACTGTTTATTTATTAACACTAAAAAAGGAAAGCATCTGTTTCTTTAGTGGGCTGAAAAAACTATAAGCATTAGTGATGGTTCTKCAGCAATTGTACCTATAGCAACTCCATACAGCATCAACCATCATTCAAATGATCATGGACTACATCTAAATTTGAGCATCAGTTGCATCAATAATTATTAAATATATTTCTTTTTGTGTGCAATAAGAAAGTCTTGGTTTCCAGGAGAAAGAGGTGTAGCAGGTTCAGCATTATGCTGCTAGCAAATATCCAATGTGGATTTGAGCTTCAGTGCAAATGACCACAAGTGGGATGAGAACATATTGTGAGACTYAAAGGCAATGTTGTTACTAATCCGAATTAAATCCTTGTCTGTAGAGAGGCTTTATGTTATGGGAAGTGTTTGCTTCAGTTGGAGTGGCTTGTGTTGGAAGGTTAGACTGCTGCCCCTTAGGTCAGGTACACCTTTTTCTCCCAGAGCAGTTACTAAATGTCCCAACAAGAGTTGAATTAAACCATGTAGGAACCTCATCRCTTTTTATGGCAGAGTTGTACAATATCTTTATCTATTCTTTTAAGCGYATTTCTTTAATTACTTGAAATTACGCTCACAAAAGTTTGCTGTATGGTGGTCCATAGARGAATGTGCAGTGAGTCATCTCCTACTCTTTTAAGAACACATTTAAATAGCCTGGACTAACAAGGATAGCCTAATGCTTGGTGAAAATTATGATGGGAGAGGAGATAGATAGCCTGAGGTATGGCATATCTGAAGTAGATTTGTTCCTAGGAAAGATTTTAATATTTGCCATTCCAGAATCAATATTTTTATTTTAGAGTTAATCCTCACAGTTTCTATTACCTTTCATGAACATCTGAAATTCAAGGAAAAGGATTATTGTGCTATATCAAGATGAGCAGTTTATATGTTTAGGAAGCTGTGGATTTTTGCTTCTTTTCTTTAATAAATTTCATTCATTAATTGTACTCAGAATTTTTCTATACATASAGTCTATGTGCATGTGAGATCTATAAATTAGGGATATGACAATGAACCATCTGACAGAATGGATGATTGGGATCAGCTACTCTTTTTTCTTAGAGAGTCAAACTGCAAGCAGCTGGCAAAATGTTATCTACCAGGATAGTTTGTATTTCTACAAAATTTTCTTAAATATTCTTTTAAAGGGTCAAAGATTTTACAAAATACTGCTAACTCACCTGATGATAACATGCAGATGAGTCACATCTCTTTCAAGTAGTTTTTTCTATGCTGCTGTATAGTAAATGCATTAATTAATTAAAGATTAAGAAGTTCTTTTAGTGGTTTGATTTTTTAATTAAAGATCTTTGGGGAAAATTTTGTGAAGGTCAATCATAATTCAATACTAATAAAAAATGAGTGAATGTTTGTTTTTTTTTGTGAATTGATACAGCAATGGCTCTTGGAGTAGCATGGCATTTGTCTAGCTTTTAACGGTCCAACTTTTAACAAAGGTTGATACAATTGTATCTAAATGTAGCCTATGGACTGTAATTGGTTTTGTGATTAAAAAAGATGTCAATAAGTACCTTTACTTACGCCAGGATGTAACACTGTCTCAAAATGTTGCAGCCAGATCTGGTTTCTGAGCTTGTTAACTACACTGTCTTTTTTTTTTTCTTTTTTTTTTTTTTTACTGCAGCTGTAAAAAAATTGTCTCACTTTTACGGTTGTCTGCATGCTATTGTGAAATCAAGTGCTGAAAGATTCATAAATAGATACAAAGCCCATAAAGTATTAAAAAATAAGTGTTAGAGATTTTCTAATTTTTTTTAGTTTTGTATTAAAAAAAATCTGTTAAGTTAAAAACTTTACGCAATAATATTTTCTCTTGACTTTTAAAATGTCAATAATACAGTTATTAATTTTTAAGAATAAATTTAAATTCAGAACACATCACTTGGGGATGACATGCCTGGGAAGTCACATGAAGTTATTACATTTTCCTTGCTTGAATATTTAGGTTTTTTGAGATTTCCTGATAATTAATTTTGTATTTGTTATATTGGATCATTCTCTTTTGAAAACTTTGAATTTTCTTGTCATATATTTTAGTRTTGCTAAAAAAGATTCAATTAACACTAGCAATTTAAATGAATAAAAATAGAAGAAAAAAAATTAAAATCTTAAAATGGTAAATTATAGTTTTGACTTATTTTCTCTATTGCCTTTATTTACAATTTTGATTCTGATGTGCGATTGAATATTAAAAGCAATGCCTAAATGGAGCTCCCTGTCTCATAAAGAATTGCAAATAWGTGCACAGATAGGTCACCTTTCAAGCACTTTCCATTCTTGTTACCTTTACAAAGCTACCAGTAAGAATCTTTGGGTTTTTTTATCTTTTTGGTATCTGTCAGCTATTCAGTGGAGTGAATCCATTTTTTCACTCAAGTCGTCAAGTATCTATCAGATGATTTTCCCCTGCCAATCTGGACAGCTTTAAARTGACAACCTGACAGATGTAAATATGATTATTTAGGGAAAGCCTAAGGCAGCTTGTTTTTCTGCAGCTACTGAAAAGTAAAAAGCATAGCAATCAATTGAGGTTAAAARTGCCATTTATAATGCCAGATTTGAAAGAAAATAATGACTTTTCCTCCTTGGACAAAGGCTTTTCCTTCCCAAGAAAGAAAAATATTGCAAACCAGAAAAAACTCAGARAACCTAAAACATTGATAGTAGTGGATGATGCAAGGCAGTCGCTGGAAACTACAGAGGAATGTTCCTTACAAAACCTGGTGGAAGTTCAGATCCTGACCATGGGTTTMTAGGTTTGTTTCTCTATTATTTCTGTACTAAGAAATGCAGTACTTCTGAAGTGAATCAACCATATGAGTGGAAATTTTATAAGTAGATATTCAGGTGAGTGTTTCAGCTTTCAAGCGTAGGCTGCCGGACCAGAAACATTTTGAAGTATGAAGGGTTGAGAGCTTTTTTTTTTCATTCTAGTCACTGTTATCAGCCTGCATGACRCTGCTGTGTTTGCCACCCTCAGTTTCCAGCACAGATGCAGAGGAAGGGGGAATTTCYAGTTGACCAGGCAGGTTGCAGCCCTTCATTACTGCCAACCTCCTCCAGTTGCASGAGGAACTGAAATAATGAGACAGCCTTCAAATGCCACATGATGGAAGTTGTTAGCTGATGAGCAAGTCTGCTGGCAAACCTTGTTAAAACTATTAATTCAAAATAGGAATGTGACTGACCTGTGTCCTGTGCCCTTTACACTCAGAATGAGTATAAAGCTTGCCCAGGTAAATTAATCCAAACAAATGTCACTAAGAAAGASCAAAGCATTATCAAAAAGAGGACTTAAACCTTGAAAATGTATGCAATGATTAAATGAAATTTTAAAAATCCTCATTATATTTTCTTATTTCAAAATGTAAGTAGGATTACTAATAGCTGCTAAACTATCTGAGAGTGTGGCCTTGAATGTATTGTGGCATCGAATGTTACCAGGTTGATCTATGAAATTGCTGCCAATGTATTGATTTTATCTTTATACTATTACATTTTAAAATTTATGTTCTAATATTTTCCTCCTTTTTTTCCTCCTACATCTTTCCATGTCACTGTACTGTTGTRGATTCCTCTCCATGTCTATTTCTTTTTTCCCCACCTCCTGTTTTGTGCTGCAAACCTTTCAGCTTTTTATCGTCTTCTTCCATATGTAAAATACCTTGGTCTCTCTTCTAATCCTCTGAAAAGAGAGGTCTTGTTTTCTGTCTGTACTAATTCTTTATACTAGTTCTTTATACAAACTAATTCTTTATACCTTTACTCTTGCAAGATCAATATCCAGTCTCACCAGATGAATGACCACACACTGGGAAAAAGGTTGAGAAATGGTATATTTAAGTTTCACATGCTGTTAACTCAGTTTTGTTAAGATTTTTGAAGTTTCTTCATCCTTTTGTTCAACATATATTTGACTTCTTTCATAGAGACACAGTATTAGATTATTGGATCCCTTTAGATGACTGATTTATATTATACAAGATAGATAGTTTGAAATAATAGCTAACAATTTTTTTAAGAGTCAGTTAAATAATTATAAACTTTCTTTTACATCATATTCAGTATKAAATACTTGAATTTTTACTCTGCTCCAAGATGTAACTTAAAAATAACATTAACTCTTGACTAAATRTAAATAGTTAATGATTACCAAGGATTCTGTGTTTTCCCTTCCTCTCTGTTTATGTTGCTCTGTGCTCACATGGTCTTTCTTCACTTCTGATCTTACTTATGAAGACATTTATGTTCCCCAGAAGATCATATGGATYTTAAGAAATTTTATTACCTCTTTAATGAAAGCCTCAAAAACATTTTTTCKTTCACTGCATAGCTCTGAGAAAGAATTTTTTATTTTTGGCAAAACTCTTTGCTGTCCTTTCCAGTCAATTTTCTGAGACACATGGATAATGCTGACAGCATGGCAGCMGCTTTGTGTTTTTCAATAAAATGATAACTACTTTTGTTCTGTTCCAGGAAACAGCAAGAACACTACTCTGAATCTTGCTTTTAAGAGTCCTAGGAGCTCTAACCTTCCTTCTGTTTCATATCATGTAGATAACAAATGTGAAAATGGAATTACAAGCTCACAGAACACCTTGTGTAGTCTTGATAGTGAACTAAGTATCTTTTCATCTCAACCAAGTTTTWTTTTGTAAACTTGGAAATGAAGGTGCCTTTGGAATTTGCAAAACCACTGCAAATTCATTGTATATCATGTGGTGCAAAAAGAGGGGAAAGCATAAAAATATTAATAGAAAATCAACAGAACATCAGTATTTTTAACCTGAACAACAAAACAGGCAGTCAGGATACTTAGAGCACTTTATCACTTGTACAAAATTTTTGCCTCCAGAGTTCTTGCTGTGTTTTATTAATGAATAGTTATAAATCTTTTTAAGACCTTAAAACTATTAGACCAGAGAAAAGCATTTTATTATTGTTATTGTTCACTTGAAATGTGAATTAAAGGCATCRGAACAAAATAATTTGCTTCAGATTGCTGGTTAAATTTATTTTGTGCATTAATCATTTTTGTAAAARTAGTTTACATTAAAATATATTGCTTTGCTGACAAGGTGTATTCCATTCACCTGGGTTGAAAATGGCGCTGAAAGTTAAGCTTGGTTTAGGGTTTTTGAGGGTTACATAAAATAAATCATGTGTAAATCAAATTATGAACTAACTTAGACAAAGGAGTTTTCTGCCAAAACATTTCAAAGCAAGTATCTATCATCAAAATACTGATTCAAGTTACTTTGTAAGTCAAAAGAGACAGATTTATCTTTTTCAAGCTAAATTTGACATTTTGCCTCTATATTCGATGCAGTTGATTCATACCTTATTTGGACACCTGCTTTGACCTGCCAGGATTGAATGTGTTTATTTTTCTTTATTGATTACAAAAAGAAACTTGCATGGAACAATGGCTGATTAGAGCTGGGGCTTTGTCCCAGACCAAAATTCAGGTGTTTGAAATATCTGCTTCTAACTGTTCTGGAAATTCTGTTTCACTACAAGGTTTAGATGGGATTTTAAATTGCAGACTAGGGGATTATTCGTGGTTTACTAAAGAAATATACAACTTGTATGYAATTCTGATTTGTACTTTTGAAGGTCATTTGCATGKTTGTTATTGTTAGCTAACTTGATGTAAAGAAAATATAATTCTGCAAATAAGCAATGTATTATTTCTTTATTGTAAAACTGAGAGGTGTGTTGATTTAGCCTGGATTAGATACAATGCAGTGCCTTCCTTTCACATTACACATCACTCAAGTGAATCTAGTTTGCAATATGTTTTTGCAGTGAATTCAGTTCAGTAATTCTCTGGTCCCAAAATATTTAAGATCAAATTTCAATGGAGATAGAAAAGAACCTAGAAAAAATACTAGACAAAACCCTCTGATACATTATGTTGAGCTGAAAAAGTGTYTTGAAATTTTTCAGGTTTCCTCCCTTACTTCTATACAGTTTTGCCTATTTAGAAATCTTCCATGCTAACATGACTTTTTTCACATGAAGAAGTAGTGCTGAACTCCTTCTAGTGTGAAATCTTTCTAGTTTTCTGCCAGACAACAGTGGCAAACTCACAGAAGACCCTGGATCATGAGTGTTTTCAAAATGAGTGTTTTCAGGATTATCTTGAAGTCTGATAGTCTGCCTTTGCTTGAAACTATCTTGATTCTGCCTTTGGTGAAAACCAAAAAGTATATTTTATTGACTTTTTATGTGAGTACTTTTTTATGGGTACTTAGGCACGTGTTGAGTTAAGAAAGACAACAAGGACAGAAATATTCTTCAATATAGTTTTCTGTTAGGTTTTTAATAATGTGGCTTCAGCTTAGGATATGATCAGATGTCAATATTTACAGTGACTACTGACATATCATGAACTGGAAATTTTATGAAGTTACATGTTTTTCACTGAGAATATTACTTTGTTTGAAATTTAATCCACGTGTTGTCCTTTATTCCATTCATGGTTGATGTGACACTAGCCAGTTCAAGCCAGTTTAGTGAAAGGTTGCTATTTTTCAATGTCATCTTAGCACAACCGTGCTCTATTTGATTTGAGCGTGTATAAAAAAAATAACAGAATATGTTGACTAGAGTGTACAAGTCAAGTTCATGTTCTTAACTCCATGTTCAGCACAAGCTGGAGGTAGAAAAAAGATAAAAGTTAACAGGAAAAAAATACAGCTCCCAGTGGAGCCACAGCAGAGTGTTTTCTGTTCATTTATGTAAACTCAGCTTAGACCACACATGTGACTGTGACCTATTTTGGTTTATCCTGAATATATTGTCAGCACCATTACCTGCATCTGATACTGTAACAGACAAAAAGTTTGCTATGTTTTCAGAGTACAGTCTGTGGCCTTAACCCAGTCTGTGGGAACTGCGTTATGAAAGTTCCTTTTTAGAGGTTTATGTTAAAAATAAAAATTGAAGTGTTTGGCTATTTAACAGAAAAATATATACCTTTTTCTTAGAATAAATATTTGCAAGGATTTTGCATTTTGAAAGCATTAGCCTAAAGGAATAAATGGTAGTCTCATTTTAGGCAATCCATTTCATCTTTCAGTTCAAAACATTGGATGAGTTTATGCTTGCTCTTTCCACAGTTACTCAGTTCGTATTTGTCACAAATGTGAAAAAATAAATAAGGTGACTCGATTTTCACCAGATTTCTGAAATGACKGTTTTCCAAAACTTTTATGTGGTACCTCCTTTATTTTCCTTTCTGTTAATGAAGTAAGGAAGAAAAAAATACATCTGTATACGTTTCATCCTTCCTGTCACTGCTGCATTTCTGATGATCTATTCAAATCTGACTGACACTGRCCATCTATGCTAATTGTGCTGAAATAAATATAGTTAAATGTCACATGCATGCAGACTTATGCCATGAATTGATAGTAGCATAATAGGTTAACTAAATGACTATAAAATCAGACCACATGTAGASAGCATTCAAAAATCTACAAAATTGATATATCTGAATCTCTATATATGGAATATCTGCTAATGCATTATTTTACCATTACCTAAATGTACTAAATCTAAATGATCTGTAAAGTTAACAGAGAAAGTAGGAAAAAACCCAAGAAAGTATTTTTTGTGAATGTTTATATCTGAGACAGATAGTAGCCTACAGTTTTTACAGCACAAATTTTTAGCCAARCAATAAAAAGAAAAAGATGAGCTGCTTTTAATCTTTTAATAGTTATAGGTCATGRCTTATGATTTTTATACCATTGGTCTGAGATCAACAGTGGCTKGTTTTGTATTAGCTTCTGGTGTTTTTGGTTTGTTGTTTTTTTCTTTTTAATTTGGATCATTACTGTGCTTTGAAATGAATTAATGCAACGTGTGCACTTGTTAGGCTTTGGTTTCCATGAGTGGTCTTGGCATGCACAAGTTGTTTCCCTTTCAGATGAAACTGCATTGAGAAATGCACTGCAGGAGTGAACTGTATGTACTTCAACATGTAGTGATCAACYTGCAGATGGAACCAGTTTAGGACTAGTCAAGACCTTAACCTMTGAAATGTGTGTGTTGTACCATAATTGTCCAACTCCAAAGTTCTGGGTTTTTTAAAGCATTGCAGTACTTGCTAGGATGGTGTGAATTGAACAAATGATTTTTCGTTTTTCTTTTTTTTTTGAGACAGGCCCTCTTCTTTTCTTCCAGGCTTTGTCTTTTTCTTGTGGGACATAGGTTTCATGGGATTTTCAGTTCAGAAACTCAGAACTTCATTAAAACAACAAAAATYAATGTTGAAAAAACTTATTGAAGTATGAATATAGTTGTTTTGGCAGAAGACATTAAGTCTAGCAAAACTTGATTTCTTTTTTCCAGGAAAGAACAGTAACAATTAGAAGACAGACTATAGGAGGATTTGGATTAAGTATAAAGGTAAGATGATATTTTTGSTCTATTTATTGCATATTACACAAAGCATATCTTTATATATAATCAGTRTTACTGTTAATGAGTCCAAACTATTTTAGAGGACTAGAAACAAGACRGGAAACAGATTCTTGTATGTTAGATACTGTTACAGCAGGCAACTAGACCTATGCTACACTRTGGAATGGAAGGCAATCATTCCCTTAAAATTCAAGCTGACCAGCTCTGTAATAAGGTTTGATGTAAGAGTTGCAAAGTGTTTTCAACTGTATAGACTGTACTTGTTCAGCTTCTTTCTAATTTAAATAGTTATTAATGAAAGCTAAATTACAGTGGCAGGCACAAGGAATAGACAATAAGGTCCTCATCAGTTCTGCTACAGAGAATATCACATTAATCCATTGCAATTCATTAGTGGGACAGAAAGTGTTACTTCATGYTTGTAATGTTTATTTTTCCATAGATCAAGCCCAGACAGCAATTTATCATGTTACTGTGGTTTTTGCTTTTGTCAGTGAGATATAAGGACATATACAAGCGTAGGTGATCCTTTTTAGAAGAGGGAGGAAGGGTTAATAATTTTTGTCATTGTAATCTATGATTTTGAAAACTTTACCTTAGCTTTGAGTCTGAGTGTAGACAACACAAGATTAATTTTATCTTCTACACACAGCAGTTCTCAGTCTCAAGATAGCAATGGAAAAAATGAAGTGTACTTCACATGAATGCAAAGAGGCCTAAATTATCCATATAAAGTGAAAGTATAGATTTTCCTATGACATCTGCTAGTACTGACCTTATAAGTGACTCATAAGAAGGATTAATGTGCATTTGTGTTGTCATTGATAAGAATATGACTGAATAGAAGTATTAATTTTTAAAAATGCCTTCRTGCACTTGCTGTTATCTTGTTGACCCATGAACACCTCTGTTCAAGGTAAACTAATTGCTATTTTGTCACCAAAGTTTCTCATCAGTTTGGTCAACAACATTTAAATTTTTTTCCCTCTTTTRTCATTATAGGTTACAGTACACTGAATAATAATGAAGTATGAATGTCAGTGTAAAATCAAATGTATGGGTAAAGGTGGTTTATTTAAATGCTGCTAAGAAGTAACTGGTTACAGTAAGGACTTTAAATGATTGGAGAGCAAATCTCAAGAGTCAATAAACTTGATTTTGGCATATACTTTACAATGAGCTATTTAGAATTAATATCACTGACAAYCTCAAGATTACATTATTTAAGTATTATGTACATTGCATAAAATAAAACATCATTTAGAAATATAAAATAAATAGAGGATGTGCAATGGTCTTTCTTAAAATAATAGTTAAGTTATTCTTAACATTTTAAAGTAAGATAATTTCTATGRTTATTTTATATCATAGATATTTTGATCAAATGAATTAAAGTATTTGAAAGGTGAAGATACATAAAGTCAGGTGTGAATAGAAAATTTTTAATTTTTTAAAATAACTAGCGATGAGGTGATGAAATCCCTTCAAAAATGTCATTAAAGAGGAAAGAGTTCTCTTTAAACAAGGAAAYTCAAACTTTTTTGGATGGCACAGATTAGATAGTGAAAATGAAAAGTTGAATTCTGTGGTCCAGGATGTTCTGTCGATGTGTTTCCGCTAGTATGATTTATTACTTTAAAATTACTTATTTTTAAAAAAAAAAATGTCCAATCATGTTTGTTGGGCCTTTTTTTGCTAGGTCCCTTTATTTGTAGTTCTACATTCTCACAAAGATGGACAAGCAGTTGGATAGCCAACACAATCTAAAACAAAACATTAATAAATTCAATTATTATAATTTTAAACTAGTGTAAAAAACTACTYAGAACAGGAACTTACAGTAATTTTTCTTTTTTTGTTTAGTAGGCAAACTTTATGAAGACTCACTGAAATGGACTTTTTTATTTATGGCATGAAATGACATGTCAGTTCCAAATATTCTGAAAAGTGCCAGTTTTCTGTTTAAAATTCAAACAGGGTTTGCTTCTTGCAGATGAATACAAGTTTGCTGCTAWGTTTTTGTTTTGTTTTGTAAGTTTCTTAAACTTCAATGAAAAACTTATATTAAAAGGTTAAGTTTAAATACAAATGTAATTATTTTGAATTTGTGCCTGAAAGTAGAAGTCTATAAGTCACCCTGAAGGAGTGAGAAGCGCTGAGGCCTCTCCTCCTTGTGTCAATAACTTCCATAGCCTCAATCTTACTACTCCCAGACTAATTAAAGGAAGGAGTTATTTGAGGACTTGCTTTCTGGCTATGATGTATGTCAGAGGATGCTGTTTATCTGAGGTGTTAATTACAGCAATACAGTGATTAATGACACTCACTTTAGAATACTTGCTTGGGCTTGGTTATGAATTTGCCTAGTTTCAGCTGTCAGGTCTGGGGCATTATCTTATCTTTTTTTTTCTCTACTAACTTAAAACATCCATTTACTGTCAGAAAACTCACATGAAAAAGTCACCTTTCAACTCTCTTTTGAATAAATGTTGAAAATGTCTTAGCCCATTGCAAATATTTTGAACCCTTGGAATTATTCGTTTTCTGAAGAGCAGAGAACAAATTCCTAATAATGCCAAAATTAAACTAATTCTTTTTTTACCTTTCTATGAGGGAAACTCTTCTAACTTGGATATTCCAATTATATTTTTAAAAATCAGAGATTCAGCTAACTGCTTAAGAAAAACCCTGTTTGTAAGGTTGATTTTGTCCAAGACCTAAACTTCAGCCCTTTAAGAAATAGATTATAATCCACTCTTTTAGGRTTTGAAAACCTGGTATGTGGCTGTATGTCTTAGCTGAAGTTAATGGTGAAACTGTGCTTTAATTTGAAGCAGACCTACTCTGGTTTACACTCTTCTGAAGGAATGATTTTCTCTTTTCTGGAGCCTCCTGTCAAATGTTTGTTTGTGGAGGAATAGCCATAGACATAGAATTTGGAAAGTGTCGTGTTTCAGTAATTTATCACATCTCTGACAAGTTTGAGATGCAGAACCTTGACAAAAGAGGCTTCTCAGTGTATGATTTCTGAAAGAACATCCTGTTTTTCAAAACTGGAGTGTAGTGTTCCTGAAGAAATACACAACAAAATTGAGAGTTCATTAAACAAATTGAGATTTTTGGTTACAGTCTTACTTCTCTCTAACAGGACTCAGTACACTGCCATTATTCTGCCTCTGTTTTGATCATTCTTTTAAAATAGTGAACAGCATCACAGATCTTCTGAAATTCAGTTTGACTTTCCAATTTAACTCAATTGAAAAATTCAGTGTCCATAGCCCTTAAAGCTATTTTTGCTAGTGGAAATGCTTCCTTTTACKATGAAGTCATAGTCCCTGACATTGTCTAACTCAGATGATGGTAGAGTCCAACAATGAGTGTGATCTTTTATAAACTCATTTTTTTTAAAAAATAAAAAACTAATTTCCTTGTTATACTTAGAGCCAAAAACCTCCAGCCTTTGTCAATAATGTTACTGCTTTCAATTGCCCTATWTTTCATATGTCTAAAACTTCTGAAAAAATCCCTCTCACATAAAAACTGGGATAAGGAAAAATCTTTAGGAGTGTAACATGTGACACTTTGAAAGGAGGTGTGGGTRACCTCTCACCAGTAGAGAGGGTGACCTCTCACCAACATTCAGGACAGTGACCTTCAAACAGCTGCCAGTGATTAGAGCTTCCTCTGCCTCTTCTAGCAGGACCACCTCTGCAGGTGGGAAGCTGCTGTCATTCCAGGTTTATCCCTGCTTAAGGAAAAATGACAAAGAAAATTTGCTTGACAAAGATCATTGTTAGAGTCTGGCAGAGGTCTGAGCCATTAAGTCTTCAACACCTCTATTTGATGTATTTCTGTCCATCCTCTGGTCTGAGGTTATAACTACATGTCTGTACTGGAGGAAGAGAAAATTTAAAGCCTCTGTTCCCAGAGGTTTCTTCAGAACAGTATTCCCTGAGACTGTAAAACCAGATTTTAGACATGCATACACTTTTTCTTCTACAGAACAGAGAAACGAGTATGGAGAATGCAGGATGTAAGGCTGCAGTGTCAACCTGAAGTAGTATTCAACAAGGTGTTGGCAGAATATACACAGTTTGCTACAAAGTGCTAACAGTGGCTGGGTATAGGTAGTTGGCCAACTATTTGCTGTTTCCAGTTTTGATTTTTTGTTTCTTAGAACAGCAGGTACTACATCCTTTTACTGATTTAAAAAGAAGCCTTCATACAGGTCAGACTCGGATGCAATGAGAAGAGATAATTCTCTTCAGCAGGAAAGTACTGAAAGCTTCCTCAGATCTTTAGTGTAAATGGGTTTAAGTAGATTCAATACAATGAGAGYGGAATAATCATGTTGTGTGCATTGCAGGCTGGCTTAGTGATAAAAGTAATTTCCTACTTTRATGGAGTCTCAGATCTAAGGAGGTAGGCAGGCCGTTTTAAACCTCACACTTCTTTGCTGGGCTTTAAGTATCCTGGGTAGTGCAACATGTGTGTAACATTGGAAGCTTAAGAAGRAAGTGACACTTATTTTTTCTGTTTGAAAAGTTTTGAAGTAATTAAATTTGGATGTGACTAGAAAATTTTGAGGGTATAGGTTAAAACTTACGAATTTAGTGAACTTGAGCTCATTATCTGCAGTGAAGCCAGCTTTTACTCTTGCTGTTCCTCTGGTGAAAACTATTGAAAGATATTCAAGATATAGTAATGATAAGTTCCATGCTTGTCAACATTTATCTCATGCAATGCAAGAAGAACTTTACCTGTAGACATATAATTGTTGTAATATTACAGAGATCCTCATTAACTCAGTGTTTTTAGGGACATTTGATAGCCACTAGCAAAAGGAATATTTATCCTGTTTAGCATTCTGTGGCTACGCAGGAAATTAATCTTTATTCCATGACAGAAAGAGATATTAAGTGCAGGAGTCTGTTTAGTTTCAAACACTTTGATTTTGCATGAAGAAGGGATGTGTGCTCTTCCTTGGGGGTTGAAATACCTATGTCATCCTTTTCACAACTTGACACAGGGTGCCTGGACCTAAAAAAAGCCRTCATTTCCGAAGTAAAATCTGTCTGCAGAAAACAAGAGTAAGAAAACACTTAACCAGTATTCCTAGTCAAAACAACTGTGTGGTAGACATTGGTTTCTGGTGACCTGAATTTGTACAGCTTGCATTTGAGTGTATGCTTTGATGCTCTTGGCAGAGGAAAAAGTATTTGTGTCTCTCTATATTTTTGCCTTTACCTTCCTTTGAATTTCCTTTTCATTTAAGGTTTATTTTTATTCCTTTGTTCTTAAGTACCACAAATGTTTCCAGTCCCAACAGGATAAATTGAATGAAGCAACAGCATTGAATTGTTGTCGAACTGTTGAAACTATCACCTGCTTTTCCTTTATTTCTCCCCGTTATTGAACACCTACTGTTCCATTTCTTAATGCTTCTTTTTCTGTTCCATATTACTTATGCCACTGTTTTCCTCACTCTTTGTGCTTGTGTGGCAGACAGAAACAAATAAAGGCTGCTTTTGACATGAAAAGTCCAAATCTCCTTTCTTGTGCTTTTGTTTACCTCCTTCTTGCCAGCATGAAAACTAAGCGGTCACAGTGTGATTGCCATTATAATTGGATGTCCATTCTGCTTTTACAGGACACATTTAATACATTAGGCTCTCCAGAATTCACAGAAACTGATGTCCTTCAAGTCTAGTAGAGTTCTGAATTCACTTCCCGAGCTAATGATGACAACTGAGAACTTCTTTATGTGAAACAATAAAGAATTAATCACAGTCAAATGTTCATTAGGAAAAGAAGAAGTGCGGAATCAGAGTTATTTGTTTAGTCTTTCTAAAAACTGCATTTAAAGAGAGGGTAAAATATAACTTTAAGCAAAAAGATATTTTTATTGACTAACAAAGATTGCCATTTATTTTGTTTTCAGGGTGGAGCAGAACATAATATTCCAGTGGTCATTTCTAAGATTTCCAAAGAACAAAGAGGTGGGTAYTGGGTATCAGCTTATTACACTGTACTTTAATGTCTTTTTAGAAAAAGATCTTGAAGAATCTTGAGATTCTTCAGTCARTGTTAAAACAAATACTGTTGTTGAACCCTTTCTCTCCCATGTCCTTATGATCTTTCTCTTCCTCAGAAACTTTTTCTGAAAAAGTACAGAATTGATATTTGGAATATTTTTTAAAGTCTTCAATTTTCATTTTTATTTTTTAGAAAGTAGAAATGGTAAAGTAATAGGAAAGTATTAGAAAATAAATAGAAATTATAGAAAAGAAATAGGAGAGTATCARTAGAATGAAAATGTTTAATAAATTTAACGAAAGGCAATGATTTAGTGGCTTTGACTTCCCAGTAATTATTGTCTGGAAGTTGTAGCAGATTAAATGTTTGGCTCTTAAATCATAGTAACACAGCAGGAGAATGCATGACTTTTTAACCTGCATACTCAGGYTGTATTTAGAGTACTTTGAGTACTGCGTACAGTTTTGGCCATACTTGTTTTTAATAGTAACAGAATTGGTGCTGAATTTCTGTATTGATTTAAGTGGTAACATTTTGAAATTATTGGAATGATACATGGATAATAGTTAAACAGCTCAAGATGTGCACAAGTATGAAGGAGCAAGGTTGTGAGCCAGTACTAATAATGTGTACTTAATATCTTTGTTATGTTTGTATGTATTTGTGTAAGGCCAGAAATGCAAACTTGGAAGCATTCCCCTCCATCTGTAATGCAGTAATTCTAGAACTCAGCTTCTCCTCAAGCAAAATGTGTCAGTATAAAAAAAAAAGTCTCTTACTCACCCACTTAGATAGAGAAGTATGGAAGACTCAGCATACTGAGAACCAAAAGCCAACCCCGAAGGGTAGATGTGAAAGTTGGAGCTAGGGAGAATAAGGAGTAGCATGAAATGAACCCCTAAGGAGCACAGTGAGGTTAACCTTAGGAATTTTTACTTGTGACTACAGTCTTTTCAGTACACACGTAACTACTACATAAAGATGTGGYATATATTACATGCAGTACCTATTAAAATGCTATTGAGCACTGCAGGAAAAATAAGAAAGATGTACTTAAGTTAAATTGGGCACACTGAAGTGCAATTTTATTTCTGTCATTAGTTTTTTTGCTGCAGTAGCTGTTGCATTATTTCTAGCCCCAAGACCTAGATGTGATATAGTTTTCATAACTGCTTTCAATAAAAATATTGCTGATTTTTGCAGAGCTAGTTTTGAGGGATATCTCTTTTGTAGGAGGCTGCTGTCTTGTGATGTAGCAAGTGTCATACTCTGTTCCTGGACTAGGAAACTTTGATAGAAAAAATGCTGTTTGACGCAAAGCCTATGCCTCAAAATAAATCAGAATATCTGTTCTGCAATAATTTAACCATCCATTTTAAATACAGCTAATAGGACCATTCCACCAAACAAGGACTTGAGTATTATAATTTACATCAACATTGATTCCAGTTTTACAGCTCATGTAAATAAGTAAAGTTTTTGGATCAAGTCCAATACTAGCTTTTTCCAGACAATCTCTTCTATGTTGATATGGCGTACTATAGGTAAKAATTACATGTAATCTGTTAATATCCCTTAGTTCTCATGTTTATGTTCTCAAAGGTTATTAATGTCTTTACAAATAATCTTTGTTATATTTCTGGTATGCTTATGAGGTGTATTTGAATGAGATAGCTCTGACATGGAGCACAGTGTTTAAAAATTGGAAGTGTAGAATTAGATTTTATAAATTTCGTTGTGATGCAACTTTGTTCTTAAAGCCACATTCAGTCTAGCTGGTGATTTTTTTACAAAATATTGACTTTTTAGCTCTTCAACATATGTAAGTGTTATCCAGAATTAATAGTCCCTATTATTTATCAGAATTTATCAAAGATGCAAGATCTGGAGGGTCCTTTATCCTTGGTAAAAATCTAAAAATTAAATTTGTTATTCATAAGTATCTCTGGAGTCTCCATGTTGCTTTTTTTCTCTTTGTAAGAAATTATCTCTCACAGGCAAATAAGACCTAGTCCTGCAGTCATTTTCTATTCAGAAAAATATGGCCCACCTTACCAGAATGGCCTGAAAGGTGTTAGTGACTGATGGATGAAGTTTCATAGTTGTGTGCTTGAGCTGACTAGCCTCTTTTATTGTAACACTGATACACAAATATTTTGGGTTTTAAAAAGAAAATAGAAGTAATTTTATTGGAAGTTTTATGTTGGAGTTTTTATCATGTTTTTGTTTGAAATTTTACAAGATTATGCAAAAACATTAAATTTAATAAAAATTGTTGTACACAAAGTGTTGGATGTTTTGTACAAAGTAAGTGAAAAATATGCTTTCTATTTTCAGCGGAACTTTCAGGTTTGCTCTTTATAGGAGATGCAATTCTACAGGTGAGTAAAACTGCAAATTATTTTGTCTGTATTTTTCTAGAAAAGTGAAATTAAATCTATGCTTATGAAATGTAGAGTAAGTCTTCTCTTTATCTTTTTAATAACAGATTAATGGAATTAATGTGAGAAAATGCAGGCATGAAGAAGTGGTGAGCTTTTCTGTTTTTTAGTCTACTTTTTTTGTCTTTTGTAGYTGCTGAAATGATAGTGTATGCTGATAGCAATGCAGTGGCATCAGCTGTTTTATTGTTATTCCTAAACAAATATGCCTGTACCTTCTAACATGACAAGCAACAAAGTGCAATCTCTTCTTCCTAAATCTGTGTAATTGCTCTTCTCAGATAGGCTTTTCTATATTAAAGGTGATTGTTTTATTATGGAGATTTGAGCTGTACAAATTCCAGCATTTCTTCTGCCAGCTAATAGCTGTCAAATTTCAGCAGTGCTACACCTTTCTGGCTGTGTGGGGTCATTTTAATTTCAACAGCTGTAATTTGCGCTATGTTGGAGATTTGTTGTTTSGTTACTTTTAATCCTATTTAAAAAACAGGAGAAATCTATTCATCTGCCATTCATCCTCTGGCTGTTCCTTATGAGGGTGCTCTTCTTCTTTAGTTAAGATGCTATCATTTTGGGTAAATAAAAAAAAAATATTAAGGAGATTTCTTCTAGAGAAGAAATTTTTAGAGATCTGTAGTAGTCTGGTTCCACCGGTGAATCAGATTTGCTAAATGCATCATGTACTTTAGCCATATTTTTTTCCTCTTCTTAAATACTTTCAGAAGCAGAAAACCCTTTATTTCAGAAAAAAATGCCAGAAATTAAAAGATTACCAAATAAATTACCTTTAAATCCTGTTTAGCTCCATAGCATTTGTACCTGTATTTTTAAAATAACATAGTAATGACATATTTGAAAGCTTCTCTTTCTGACTCTGCCAATTCCAGGRTGGTCTTTGTGCTTCATCCAGCATTCTGCTCTATGACAGAGCAGAACATGTGCTGTTCAGGTATAGAAAGCAGGAGTTAATATGGATGAAGTTCTGATGAAGAAGTTTATTGGAGGCTGAAGATTAGATCACTRCACTATTCTTCAGAGTTTTTGCACACTTGTTTCCTTTTGGAAATCTACTGAAAATCCTGCTTCATTCTTCAGAGCCTTCATCATACCCACTTCTGTATATACCGGTTAATAGTTGTATTTATATTGCTTTTAAGTTTTGTCTGCGCAACAATGATCAGGTTGTAAATATTTTATAAGTTTACTGCAGTTGATTTGTTTAATATGCATTAATATGGCAAATATCTCAGTGGGATTTAAATGTTGGAATTAMAAAACATGAAAAAGATATTGCTGAAAGAGTAGCCTTGTACACTTGAATGCAGATTGAAAATTAGTTAGGACATCAGGATTTTATTTTCTGTTTTYGAGACATTCCCTAAACCCTCAAAATGAAACATGAATCTTTTGGGTATTTGTGATAAGGTTGGAACCCATTCATGGGAAGAAAAGAGGTTTTGGAAAAGTTGAAAGAGGGGATTGACATGGAGTAGCAAGTGTTATGTTAAATTTTGATTTATACCTTATTTATCTAACATAATCTGCTTCCTAAACTCCTTGTAGATAATTCTCTATGAATTAAAAAAATAGTATCTTACCAGTTTTGGATGTGCATTTATGTATTTGCAAATGGTTTAGAAATTCAAAAAGCAAATAAGTTCTAAATGAAATCCTTATTTTAATGAAGAATAATTTTTATTATTTCATAGCAAATATTGAMTAATATTTAAATAAAATCAAAATTCTATGTGACGTTTTATTAAAAATATACATAAGAGTTATGATATATAATATAAATTAAAAAGCCAAAGTAAATAAACTCTGATAGTCCATTCTTTTTCAGAAACGTTTACTGTTATATGCTACGTGTTTATGGAGTAAATTTGTTGTAAAGCTGCAGTAATGGTAGTATTTGTGGTTCTTCATTGTGTGGTAACCTGTGGGTTAAGGCTTAGCCCTCAGTAAAGAGTAAATACATCAACTGGTGTGCCAGCAGGAGTCACAGGTAGGGTTTTGTCTGCAGCACGTCCTTTGCAGCTGGAGTTGCTCTTGGACTTCTGTCCTGTGGGGTCTTTATCATATACAGGATCTGTAGCTCTGATCTCAAGGTGATACAGAGTAAATAGAAGTATGTGGAGCCTAGTTGCTTACAGCAGGGAGTTGAACAGGAGTTGAAACTTAATTTTCAATCCATATTGCATCTAGGCACTTTTGCMATGGCTCTGCAGGACACCTGAACTTGTTGCTTTGTTTTGTTCTGATTTTTTCTGTATCTAATTAAGGCTTAGCAGGTACAATGTTCTGTAAGGATGTGTTAGTGTTTGGGTTGTCTTAATGTCTTAGAAAATTTTCATTGTAAACCAGTGGGTAATTTTTTTCAGTGGATAGTGCTGAAGATACCTGTAAAAATTCAGACTTTTATCTACAGTGTTACTCTGATGAGCATTCCTTCTTTTCCTACATGCAAAATGTGTTGCTGCTTATGGAAACTTTTTAAACATATGTCATAGCTTCATAGTTCTGCAGTGAAAAAATCTGTGGCATAATCAYTGCAGCCTATTGTATGAAACTGATGATTAGTCTACCCTGGTATTTAATCTTGCTTTACTGATAGCCATACTATGTATATAAAATGATTTGAGATTCAAAATTAGGTAGTTTAATCAAACTCATGGCATCTTTCATGGCAGAGAGAATCTTTCCCCAAAGTACAGTGATCTTAGTTAACATTGTGGACACTCTGTTGTCTTTATTGTCTTTCATTACTTTTGAMATAGATAGATAGGTAGGTAGGTAGATAGGTAGAAAGATAGATGGACTAATAGACTCTCATAAACCTAGATAGGTAGGTTTAGTCAGTTCTTAGTGTACCTCACTGGTTTTCTTTACATGGTTCCTTTCTGATTAWTTTTTTTAGCTTTAGGTGAATCACTTAATCTTGAGCTTAGTTTTCTGCTTRTAGAAGGTGAAAGTATTGTTCATACCATGAAAGCATGTGATGAGTTTCTATCAAAGACCATCTGTAAGCTTGTTGTTTCTCTTGGGTTRTAAAGAGTCCCAACTGAATACTGGACAACATTGCTTCAGTCTTAGTGCTCTCATGTGGTAAGGTAAAGACGTGGTCTCTCAGGTGAAGTGTCAATACAGGAGGAGGTTGCAGAAAAAAATAAACTATCGCAATTTATCATAAAAAAAAATCTCTCAGCACCTCTCAAACTGGCAGTTTCAGCCCAAAAATGCAATATGAACTTGTATGTAGGAGAAGAGTCCATTATATCTGTTTAAATACATAACTTTGTTGTCTTTTTACTCAGGATGTTTTAATTATTTCTTTAGTAGACTCTCCTTTTAAATTTTCAACAAGAATTTTAAAAGCTGAAATTAGGATTATTCACAGACAAATCTATGAGTTTTGGCTTCTGTCTAATTAATAAGGTCTAACAAAACAATACACAGCTTGTCAGTCCACAGACCTAGTGGATGTGGTTATCCACCGTAACAGATATGATTATTTTTAAGGCTGAAAATTAATGTATTTCTAGCCTTTACCTCCATTTATTGTCCAAACATAAAGTTGGATAAACAAGCACCAACATAGTATGGTTGTATGGATGTTTTTGGTGGTTCTGGGTCTAGCCATTATGTCAATAAAAATGGACAAGATTCTGGGAGAGAGTGAGAGTGGCCCTTGAGACACTTGTAAATGGCTAGAAGTAGGAGAGCATGTCAGTTCAATTGGATACTACCAAAAACCTTGTATTGGATCTGCTTCTCAGGGTTGTAGTGCACCAAATCATCTAGAGCCAAGGTAGAGTTGCAGTTCAATGAAGGCTGATATGTTTAATTTTGTCTCTGTTCTTAATGTTGTGAATGAAACATCTCAGATAGTATCAATAACTATGGTTACAGATCTCTTTGCATCTTAGCATCTGTTTTTTTTCTCTTAGGAAACAGAAAAAATTAAATGACTATGGGTATGAAGTAATTTCTTATTTCTTCTATTTGGGGAACATTCAGGGAATGTTTCTTATGAAAAATGACAGCTTGCATGTGTCATTTAATGTGGCATTTGGGCTTTCCTTGAAAAGTAACAGGAAAAGCTCATGTAGTTGCAAGTAGCTATAAAGACAGAATAAAAATTCAGGCTTTGGTGGATTTTATGTAAAGGTAACTACAATATGTAGCACTGTGGTTCATTTCAAGCACTCCTTGCGTTTTGCACAAGACACCATTTTTTTCCAGAYGTCCTCATGCACTGCATTGAATCTTTTGCTTCCCCCTTTTCTCAACCTTCACAGCAGAGCTGTAACTGTGCTGACTCTCCATGAGTCATTTATGTTATGTGAAAATGGCAGTGTAGGGATTGTTGCTGCTTAACGGCAATTATCTGCAGCTAATTAAACTCTTACTCTGGCCGTTCTCTTTAAAACTATGGTCTCATTAAAACTCATTTTTAAAACTCATTATGAATTGCTTTGGCAATGTTTCTTGTAAATATTTTTAAGCAGAAGAATGAGCATATTGTATTTTTAAGACAGGAAACCAAATGATCTGAAATCTCCCTCCATCTTGACCTTACAGATGTGTCTTTTGGTAAATTATGTTATTATCTTATCTTTGTTTCCTTAACTATGCAAAAGAGACCTAGACTATTATAGGRTTTAGCTCTCTGAATTTTATTGAGTACTTCTGAATCTGTTATAGAAAAGTACCTCTGCATTAATATTTTGCAGTTTCATGAAGTGATAATAGCAACCTGCAAACACAGATTACCGCTTYCTCATGTTCTCCTGTACTTTATAACTCATGGCACAGCCATTTAATCCTTTCCCCTCTAGACTGAATGGTGACTTTAAATGTGGAAGCTGCACAGCCAGTGTTTCTAAGACTACAAGCAATCTACAGCTTTTAACTTCTGAATTTAAAAGTGAAATTTAAACTTTCTGGAAATCCAGTACTTACTCTTTCCATATAGCTGCTGTTTTCTATCTAAGACTTGAGCAATAACAATACTCCTACTCCTACTCCTACTACTACTACTACTACTAAACTGATGTCACCTTAGCTATCCCAACATAATTAATGAAAATACCTGTTATTGAATATCCTAATGCTTATGAAATTTGAGCTAATAATAATCTGTCAAATATTTCAGCACTGATTTGGAATAAGTGCCCATCAAGTGGAAAAGAACCTCACAGCTGTAAATAGCCTGTTTCACCTGTTTTCAGGTGGAAATTCCTAGGATCTGGACATATCTTGGAGCAGTATTCTTAATATGTGTTCATCTGCTTTTCTAATCTGGTTTTAGCTATGTTTTAKTAGTGTTTAAATAATTTTTTTAATTGTACCAAACTCTGTAAAAACTTGAATTTATTCAAGTACTATGATGTTAGACTTTTAAAATATGTTAATATGTTGCTAGTCTTCCTAATTTATATTTTCATTTCTTTTTCTCAAGATACCTGTAGTTCTGTTAGTCATTTTATTAAGATTTCATCTTTTAAAACTACTCATCATTACTGCTGAGTTTTAATAGAAGGGAGTAGAACATTCCGTCATGACTAATACCAAGCCTGCATGATTAATATTATTATTTCCTTATTACATAGCTACGGTCCTCAAAGCAAAAATCCATTAGGGTTCAGCGGGATAGAGTGAAAGATTGAATCACCAGTTACGGCACAACATCCTTCAAATAACTGTCCTTGGTTCCTCCTTTGTCATACAGGTCTATTAATTCTGAAAGCCTGAGCTGCAAAGAAAAGAAACAGTTGAGGAGTGGATTTAAAGTGTGTACCATCAAATGTGCTTTGTTTGTGACCTTGTTTACATTGATATTTTTACTGTAAAGGCTCAGGTTTCTCTTCTTCCTTAGGAAGCAAATAGAAATATTTTCAACTTTATTTGTACATGAGTGCACTTTACCCTCCAAAAGACTTTTTGAAATATTTCATTCTGCACAGCATCTCCTGATTGTGGAGCTAAACCTCAATTACACTTTAGTTCTGGGACCCAGTGTTTTTCTTTCTGGGCATAGCCTCAAAAAGGCAGAAAAATTAAACAGACACAAAACACTCCAACTTAATGTAGGAAAAATGAAAACTCCTATGGGCATGAAAATTATCTTCTCTGGTCACTATTAAGATTTCATTTATTCATAAGGACTATAAAATACTGTCCAACTGGCACCAGTTAGGTTTTCTTTAAACAGGTAACAACCATATGATACAGACCAAAAGCAAATGTTCACCTCCAAAAGGCAACTTCTGTATTTCTAATGGCTTGATGTGGACCTGAGAGAGCAGTAGGAAGACTAGAGCAGGTGTACTCATTTAACTAGCCAGGAGGAGTCACAAGTAGRAGGTGTGCTCAAAGAAGTGCAAATGTGCACACATATAGTCTTCTGACAACTTTCCAGCAGTTAAAATACCTAATCTAACTCTTCAGAAATTTCATTGTTCTCACTATAATAAAATCAAGTGGGTGCCAGGAAAAAACTTTTAATCCAGGGATTATCTAAAACCTGTACGTRTTTTTAGGTCTTTTTTTTCTCTACATTGGGTCTTTGTCTTTTGACAGTTTGTTCGGTGGAGGAGGAAGAGGAAAGGAGAATGGACTCTATATAATTTTTCAATAGTATCCAGTGTTGGCCTGTTCCAGCCAGATACATGGAGGTTTCCAGATGGCCCACCCCATACTTCTCAACCACTAGTATGGTACAGTATGGTACTGGTGTTTTGGTATCTGTTTGTCAGATCTGGGCCTATTTCTGGATGTTTTTGGTTTTTTTTTTCCCCTGATAGTACTGATGCTGTTATACAAGTTCAGTTTGGTACTACCTGTTTCTTGTTAGCTGTTTTGAAAGACTGTGGCCAGTAAAACAGCTTGCTATAGTAAGAGTTTCACAGGTCRTAAGAAGAACTTGTGTGCAGGTTTGGTTACTGAGGAAAAAAGCTCTTCAGTAAAAAATTACAACAGTTACACATTCTGTAGAGTTTTGGGCAGACACCTGCAAGAGTTACCTCCCTGTGCTGAGCAGAATGGGAAAYAGTCACTCCTCAGGCTGAATTCACATTACCAGGATAATGACATATATCTTTAAATGTGATCTAGGAAATGTTCATAGCTCTATTCCACTTCACTTGCCCTTGTCAAGCCAGTAGTGATTGAGAGCATTTAAAAGATTTTAATTGTGCTGACCTGTTAAAAGGAATTTTCAAGGGATTGTTCTACATCAGTAAACTCCCATATTTAAGCATTGACTTGCAGTAGGAAGTAATGAGGATGTTTCTAGTTTTTCTGAAATGCATTCCCTTCTTATACTATTCTGAGTATGAAGTACTTACATAGTAAATGGATAGACMGGTATGTTTCACAAAATCTCCACCATTTTTCAGATTTCTTGAGGGTTTTTTGATATTGTTTGTTCAGTCATGTTTATATGGGAAATCAAATACAAAACATATTCAAAATCCCCTGTGCACTTCGGGTGATGTGTGATTTCTGAATGAGTGATTGCARAGAAGTGCTGGTGAGAGCTAAAGTTTACCATAATGAATGCTAACAGATAAAATATTTTGTTTAAATATCCATCACCATGAAAGATTGCAAGTTTTCACAGACTATAAAGCATCTTTCCATCAATCAATAAGTGAGGTTTTAGGGTAAAGTGAATCACCTACACAACAATGGCAACAACAAATCTGTGAAACAAAGTTTTTGAGTTTTTGGTTGATTTTTTTCCTTTTTTTTCCAATTRAAACACTGGGAGCTTTGGAAATTGAAAGCTTTAAGACATTTAAATTTTTGATTTTACTTCTACAACTGCAGCTTTTAGTATTCCAGGATCTTTATATGYTAACAGGAAAGTGCTATCTAAATGGGGCTTTGTTGAGTCAAAGCATCTGTATATTATGTTCATTAGATATCATGGAGCTATGTAGCATCAGCAGTGATTTTCTTATTTTCTGAATTTTTATAGAAAAAGAGAGCACAGAGAAAATTGTAAAACTAGAATTATTAAGGTTTGAGAGGCTTGGACTTTCTAAAAATGAAACCTGAAGTTCATGCAATCATTTGTAATATTCTTGCATAATAACCTAGCAGCAATATAATAGAGTTATACAAGTCATTCTGGTTTTCTTTTATTGTTGATGTTGCAAATTTTGTTTCTGAAAACACATTCAMTCTATATAATAGTTGATAAATTATTGTTTTTATAAGATTTTATAGTCTCAAATGGTAATTAACTGCTGGCAAGAATGGATTTCTGTGGTGTTRTTAATTAATTAAGAAAATAAGAAAAGGTAAAATAAGAGTTGCAATCGGATAAGTAGCCTAATCAATTTTGATTAATATATCAGATTTATGCTTAATTTTGAAAGKTACAAAGACCTCATGCTATAAACTGATTAAAACTGTAATTCAGCACWTTTTTGTCATTGTGCTGAAATACAAATCTTTTTTATTTCTTTGGAATTAYATGCTAATCTTTTTTGCTTCCAAAATATCTATAAATGTTCTCCAGTTAATTAAATACAGCATGAGTACCTCCAAATCCAGTTTTGCCTTTAAATTTAGACACTGATTAAAATTATTTTAAAAATGTTAAGGAAATGTGATTTCTGAGATTTTCAAATTATAATTGTRTTGGATCCCAGTTTAGCAGAATATGTATGTATTTGCCTAAAATTATAAATTTACAACTTTTTATATTAAGTTGGGAACTTTCTTTATTACAAATATTTTTGAAGAACAAAGTAATTTTCTCAACTTCAACCGGATGCAGTGCAGTTAATCTGGGGCAGAAAAACTGCTGCTGTGTTAAATGGCATGAAAGTATGTTACAGAATCACAGAATTCTTATGTGTTTTCCCAGCTGAGAACTTTTCCCACTGGGCACTTTCCCTGAAGTACTAAAATAACTTTCTCAGAGATTAGATCCTGAGCAGCCATGAAGCTTAGAAGAATTAACTGCTTATATTGATCTAAAACATTACTTCAAATACAACTTTGTCCAGGAATTTTTTTTTGTCATATTGAAGTTGATAACATTCAAAACTGAACAAATAGGAATAGGTTTGTAGAGTAATATTTATTCAAATATAGAATTAGAATTTGATTTCAAACTCTTTAGGACCACTTTTTATTCATTTTTCATGAGCATTTATATTCTGGTGCTTGATTACTGTGACTGTTCTTGAAAACTAAATGTTAAGGTCATATTTGCCAACAGCAAATTTTATATTGAATATGTAAATGTGAAATTTGCTACTAGCTGTGTGTTTGACCCCAGCCTTGCAATGGGATTAGTGTGAGCAAACTCTTGGTCTGGGAATGATCTTTTTTTTTTCTTCCAGACCGGGAGCTCTGCATAGTCAGGCAAAATGTTCAAGCCACACAACACTTATATTGGTTTCAGCAATTGTAGACATATGTCTGTTCATAGAATGYCTTAAAATTTAAGACTGTACTTCAAAATACTGTGTCAATTGGATGTGTTTCACTCTTCAACCATTAAGAACAGGAACAATAGCTGGCATGTTATACAGTCTGGTAATGTGTATGTATTTTGAATACTACTAATGAGGCATTCAAAAATTGTAAACATAAAAAATTGTACTTGTTTAATAGCTGTCTTAGAAATTTCATAGAGAATTCAACCAGGAGGGCACTTTTTTCCTGGTAAATTTGAATTGTAAGAACAATTTGACTAAGAAGAACAGGAGATTCTTATATATTTAATAGATTATTAAGCAGCTTCATTGTTTTGTTAATAATCAGWATTTAAAAGCTCAAACCATTCAAGATCCTTACTATAATAAGAAAAAAAAGTCCATTATGATCAACTATGAAAAGAAAGAAGTCCAAAATCTTTAAATGAATAATTTGATTAGAATTATTTCTTCCTTTTGAGGAGTACACATTACCTGAAAAATTTGAAGACCCTAATTTCAAGTTATTGTCTAGTTTCTGTCACAGTTTACTGGGAAAAAAACATTTCCACTTTCTGCTTTGTTTTGATTTTTTCCCTTACTTAAAAAAAGTTGAAAAAGCAAAACTTCTGTATAAAGATTTTTTTTTTAGTATAATATGTTCCAGCAAAAGAAAAATACATATCCATTCATAAGAGGGTTTCTAGTGATCATCATTTGAATTGTAACTGGGTAAGTCTAGGAATCATGCAGATAAATGGAAAATTGTGCTTTATCCTGTAAATTTGATTTTTTTTTTCTTTATGTAACATGGGTAATGTCTTTAGCCTTTTGCTATATTTTGTATTTTATGTGACTTTTGTATTGGAAGTGGAGAGTCATAAGTGCTAGGTCATTCTTCTGAGGTTTTCCTGGATAATTGCTAAAATGTGGCTTTTGGTTGTGAGAGATKATATACAATGTTTTTCTTCAATTCAGCTCATTATGTGCTGGATTATGTTGTTTTCTCTTATACTGTTGGATAGATCATGTGTTATACACTCTATTTTTTTCTAGAATAGTCATTGCATTATCATGCATTTTGTGCTGTAACACTTTTAGGCCACGAGCAAAATCTTAATATTCTACATAGGAGATACTGATAYTATTACCTGTTGTGCTGGTTTTCACATTTCATTAATTAGGAATTTAATGACTGAAGCTCTGGCCTGTATACAGCACAAAGTTTCTTTGTTTGGGGCAGCTTTTATCACCAGAAAGTGTTATTCCCATATAGTCTGTCATTTTTTGCAGGTTGATGGATGGTAATCAAAAGCTGGCTTAAATAGATGTTGGGGAAATCTGTGATGGGATATTTAGTTGTTGTATATTATACCTACCTTAAATATTTTTTAGGGTTTTTTTTAGTCCAAGAGAATGTGTTTTATTAAATTTTTCTGCTTTCATTTAAAGATGATTTTATTGATCTCTTACTATCTGAAACCCATATTAGAGAATAGCACCACCAAAGATTGGTTGGTATCCTACAAATAATTTGTAAATTACAGATCTGGCTTATGCTCAACACTTTATATTGTATTGGACTAAAATCCACTAAAATGATACTATWTGTATGAGTAATAAAGATTGATTCCGCAAGGGTTTTGTGCAGATATGATGAGTCAGAAGAATTTCTACATATTAASTAAGTATTAAAATATGGCCTGCTTAAAAGAAAAGAAATTTTTTTAAAATTTTTATGAATTTTTATGCATCTTTGAAGGTAAATGTGCAAAGCCTCTGGAGCCTACTTAAAATATGTTATAGGTGCTACAGATGTTGATAGATTTTTCTGAATATTCTCCATAACTAATTGGAAGGAGAAAAAACCCCAAACATCATTGTCAGCATGGACTACCATCATGGTTGCTTTCCAATTATTATGAAGTCCAAAAATCTTGTATCTTAAATTAGAAATTCTCTGTAGATTGATGGGAAAGCCTATCATTCATCTGGCTGTACACACCACTGCACACACGATGCTGTGCAAGCCTGTGGAAAGCTGTGCAGAAGTCAATAGGTGCTGTTGCAACACTGGTGTAAAGGCCTCTCCCATTTTTTTAGGAGTGTTATTTGCTTAAGGGGTTCACACATTTCTCCCAAAGAAGCTTTGGTAAACATCTGSTTTTTACAATGTTGATTAAATTGATCCCAAACAAAATCTGGCTCCTGTGTAAATTTCTGAGCTCTGCTGATGAGAAGTCTACTGCCATATATACAGTTGGAAGGAAGGTGTGTTGTATGCGAAGATGAAACATACAYGTAAATCAAATTAGTTGGAATCTGAATTAGGCTTATGGATTTATAACATTTGACTAATGGAGGAGTTGAGTAGGTTGCCTAAATACAAGTGGGGATTTTATAAGTCTCATAGTGTTGTAATACACAGTTAGAATCACGCAATCACACAGAATCACTAGGTGGGAAGAGACCTACAAGACCGTTGAGTCCAACCCAGCCTTAATACCTGAACTAAACCATGGCACCGAGTGCCCCATCCAGTCTTTTAAACACATCCAGGGATGGTGACTCCACCGCCTYCCTGGGCAGACCATTCCAKTACTTTATCACCCTTTCAGTAAAAAAACTTTTTCCTAATATCCAACYTRTATGTCCCTTGGCTCAGCTTAAGGCTGTGTCCTCTGGTTCTGTCAGTTGCTGCCTGGAGAAAGAGACCAACCCCCAYCTGACTACAGCCACCCTTCAGGGAGTTGAAGAGAGTGACAAAGTCACCTCTGAATCTCCTTTTCTCCAGGCTRAACACCCCGAGCTCCCTCAGTCRTTCCCCATAGAGCTGGSTTCCAAGCCCCTCACCAGCCCTGTTGCCCTCCTCTGGACRTGCTCAAGCGTCTCAACGTCCTTCCCAAACTGAGGAGCCCAGAAGTGCATACAGCACTCAAGRTGTGGCCTCACMAGTGCCAAGGATGACCTCTCTAATGCTGCTGGCCACTATTCCTGATACASGCTTTAACTACCTGAAAGTTTTTTATTGTCCAAAAGCATTCAAGTTTCCTATTTCATATTAAAAAAAATTTGTAAATTACATGCTGTTTAATTTCAAGCACACTGGGAAAAATTCCATTGGTATTTCTGTCATTTTCAGTGTTTTTAAGAGATTTATCTTGTTCCTCTTGGCCAGTTGCTTTGGAAGCCATTACATRTTTAATTTGAAAATATGTGTTCATGAATTAGCTTCGACAGAGAGAAAGTGCCCAGCAGCCGAATACATAATCACATTTAAAAAGTGGAACATCTGTGAGTATTCAAAGTGGAGAACTCTGTAACTAGTTCCTGTGTAACTACAAAGTTCATTTACTGTAGTTGAATAATCCTGGAGAAGTAGAGCCATTCATGGAGTAGAGAATATGAAAACAAAGATAGGCAGTTCTGAACTCTGGCATGTACTCACTACAAATAGATACACCAAAAAAGCTCATAAAGCTTGGAAAGAGYTTGGCTTGAAGTCTTCTTGTTCTTTGGGGATTTTTTTTTTTGATGTTTTCTTAGATATTTTCTTGTCCTGAATAGCTTCCTATCATGCAGAGCTGAATGGCTATTAAATGCATCTTTGTGTATCTCTTCAATGGACCACAGTCCCACACAAGTAGTAGTCCATAGGTTGAGAATCATTAACAGGACCCATTGTTTGATATTGAAATGAACATTTGCATTAGAATCAACCRCCAGTTGGGATGATTCAAAGAATATACTGGCAGATCATGATAAATAGTGTATTATAGTTGGGRTCTATTTAAGGAGTTGTTAATTTTCGTATTTCAGAATATGGTATGAAATGKTTCAGTTCAAGGACCCGTGATGTCCCATATGACCTATGAGTCATGGCCTCCAGGGTGTGTTCTCAGTTTTGGAATATATAGCATTTTTTAATTCCTTGCATTTCGTAGTTTGTGTATTGGCATAATGGCCTTCTAATTATTTACTATGAACTGTGATGACCAGTATGTGCAGCTTTTAGAGAAACAGAATTCAAAATTAGGATATCTGACTTAACATTGCAAATTACACACTTAATAGCAGTATTTTTATGAGTGTTATTATTGATACTAAGATTAAGGGAAGAAAAACAGGGAAATGCTGCATACTTTTTTTTTGTTTGCATTGATACCTTTTGCTACGGCACTACTATATGACTTTTCAAAACATAGACATGCAGTGAAGCAATAATTAGTTGAAGCATGCTACTATTCTGACTGAAAGAGCAATAAACATTTTTGTATTGATTGTGGAACATAAGAAAGATTAAAGAGTTCTAGAAAGCTGCAGTCAGATCTTTTAGACAAACTTGGAAGTGTTGCATATCACAAGTGTTAGACTTAAAAGTTTGAAATCATATTCTTTTTGTACATTGAAGGAAGAACTGACAGRAGTCTATGTCCTCTGTGTGATCTGTATTTGGTCTTCTGTTGCCTGGCGGATGTTTTTTATTTTGTAGGTTTATTATGTTTTCAATAAATTTTTATGAAATTAATCTCTTTCTCCTACTTCCTCAGTACACTTATTCATATTGTCTGCATCTGATTATTTCAGTCATTCCTGTACAAGAGGAAATTCTGTACAGGTCTCTCAGTGTTAGCTAATATAAGTGGCCTACTTGGCATGTAGTCTTGAAAGATGATGAAATCTATTTTTAAAGGAGAATCACTTCGTTTTCTACTAATACACTGTCAAGGTTGCATGTTCTGGTACTTCTGTGACTAAATCCCATGAGCCTGTAAAAGTAGGTAGAGCAAGGATCAATGAAGGAAGCCTGAATATATCTCTAAGATGACTGGTAGGATACTGTACATCTGAGAAACCACCTAATGGTCTAACTAAAACGTGTGCTGTCACCTGGGATCAAGAGTAATTTTCCTTCTAAGTGGCCAGTCTGATGGGACTTGTCAAAAAGCATCAAACCCTGAATCTCTGTGTATGTTACTCTGAAATGGTCTTTTGCGTAGTGCCTTAGTAGCTGGAGCATTCAATAAGCAAGCGCTGCTTCAATTCCATTGCTGTGTCATCTTGCAGGTCCATAAACCTCTATCTGCACTTCTCAGAATAACTCTTTAGTGGTGGGCACTGRAGGGTGTCTTTGCTGTAAATTCCTRTGTTAYTGCATCCCCCTGCAYTTTTTCAAAACAGTGCTAGCAGCRGGGTACAAGCAGAAGAGAGCTCAGAAKAGAAGGGCATGTCTTCCTGTGTYCTTGGGAAGTGCACCACTCTGCCCTGCGGTTCCTGTCCCTTGTTTGAGACAGCCCCCAGTTCTAGTGTGCAGCCCTTGGGTTTGTGTCTAAATATCTGACATGGTTYTTGGAGTCAGACAGCAAAAACTTTAAAATGTACAATTGTGATAGTRTCCAACTATAGTCTGAAGTATACTTTTAGTTGTGCAGTCTGAAGAGGAACTTCTGTCATAAAATTGTGTTCTATATACAGCCATATACACCATACACAGTTCGCTCTGTATATTGGAAAGAGAGATTTTCTGAAGGGAAGAAGCTTTTGATATCTCTTGATAATATATTTCTTTATTAACTTCAATTATTGGCAAATACTGTGATAAATATTAGGTCATAGGAATTAAAAACTCACTATGCACTGATGTGGTCCTAATAGTTCTGTATTAACTACATGGTGCTTTTACTAAATAAAGCAGTAGATTTTTAAAATAAACACAAATTCAAGACAGTTGTGTGCATAAAGCCTTGTAGGTTTTGACCTCTGTGTGATTGTGTTAAAATGTGTGTTTTGTTATCTGCTGATGGACCTGATGCTTAGGCATTGTATAACTGTAGAGTGGCTAGAAAGGTGTCTTCTACCTTTTCTTTTTTCTTCCATTTTCCCWATCTGTATAGTTCAAGGTATTCACCGATAAATTGAATTTTTCTTTAAAACCCGAAGAGTGAAATTTGCTTCAATTCAAGAGAATATAGATCTTGGGATCTAAATAAGTGTTCTGTTTTAAATCCTTACCACTTTATTGGTGGGTAAATTTCACTGGTAATTTGAGAGGGGATTTACAGTCTTATTCAGGAAAGAATACTTACAGAAGAGACTTCATCCTTCATTGCTTTCCTGAATACATTGAGAGAGACTTCAGCATATGCTTAAATGTTTTCTTGAACTGGGAATTTAAAAGGGTTTATAAAATTAAAAGGCAGTATCGTTGTAGACATTATTAAAAATTTGGATTAGTGTTGTTACTATGTAGATATTTTCTTCAGCAATATCACACATCACCATAAAATTTACTTATTCAAAGAGCCCCCTTACAGTCATTACAGTAATTGCATAAAAACATAGTCACTGTCGCTCCAGAAACTCTGACTCTTTTGTCGCTATTTCACACAGCTACTGGCTCAGACATGCACAACTGGGTTTTTTACCTATCTTGTTTCATTCATGAACATCCTAACTTTATATAGGGCTATTTGTTGTAGAAGTAAATGAATTCTTGGTCCCACTGGTAGTAAGGTTATACTTTTTATAACAAAAGTTTATTGAAAATATTTAATGCTTCTGTTTGTATAGTTCTTTCCACATGCACTCATTCTGAATTAAAAATATATATAATGATTTTTAAAGCAGCAGCAAGAATTTAATATATATAGCCATAATGTTGATGAGGAGATGTTAMGATTTTTCTGTGTCATGGCCTTTTCCTGTTACAGGGATGACTTTGTTAGACGCTGTGCACCAACAAGTGAATAGCTGGTATTACTCACTAGCTGAAATAAAAACATAATAAAGGCAAATAAACTAGTAACAGCAGTACTAAATATCTTTTCATTATTTAGTCCATGAAGCTTCTATATCAACATATTAAGTGTTACTATTATTCATTTCTAACTAGAAAAATTAAAACTTGACATAGTTAGGTAATTCATATGCATAGAATCTAAGGCTTCATAGAATATCTCAAAAATATTAACAAAAAAATCTATCTTGACTAGTCTTGAATAGACTATCTTGAATAGTCTGTATAGCCTCTGAAAATAAAACAGATCGTTGCCTTTCAGTGATACAAACAATAAGCAAATCTTTTTAATGGTGTCTGGTCATGCATTTTCTGCAATTTAGGACACATTGCTGTAGAAATTGCCAGATCTCTTCTGAAGGGAGTTTCTCCATGGCCTACAATGGGAATACATAATGTAATGGGAAATTGGAAATGTTTAGTCTACTGCTGAGTTAAATTTTTGTCATACAAATATTCCCTGGATTTAGCACTGGGAATTTCGTGGTGAAGACCACAGTGAGTTCTCCTCACTTTCAGGCTGAACATACCAAAAGTGACCTCATATGGTTTCACCTTCAGACCCTTCGCCATCCTCATGGCTCTCATTTAGACACTCTCTAATAGCTTGATGTCTTTTTTATATTGTGATGCCCTACACTGCTCCCAGCACTCAAGGTGAGGCTGCCCCAGTGCAGAGCAGAGCAGGACAATCCCCTCCCTGGTCCAGCTGGAGATGTTTTGCCCAGGAGACRTGGTTGGCCCTCCTGGCTGCCAGGGCACTGTYGACTCATATTCCACTTACCATCAACCAGGATGGCAAAATGTTTAAAATAWTTTTATTTTWTGCAAATTTAGAGATGACATCTTTGTTAGCAGTAATGAAYTGAAAATCTCTTATATAGCTATGTTTCAGTAATATTGAATTTTGTTGACGATTTCTACACAGTGGGAATAAGGCCCTAATTTAAATTCAGTACTGATACAGACTGTTACTTGTGGCTAGCATTATCTTTAGTAATTTGATTTTTCATTTCATATGTAAATTAAAGACAAAGAATGTAAAATAACAGTAAAGCTTTCAACTGAAAGCTAGAAAAAGACAATAAAGTAATTAAAATGCTCATTTTCTTCACCTAACCTTATTTCCCAGAATGGTATTGTTAATGACTAGAAAGTAAGCAAATGGAATTGATAACTCATCTGCTCTTTGTTGAATCATTATCTAGTAGTTTTCTCTTTTAATCTTTTATCTCTCTTTAGTCTTTATTCAGCATGTCAAAATTTWGTCACTTTCTGGATTATATGCTTCATACACTCCAAAATATATTTCACTGAATAAGTATTGCTGATTTCAACTGAAATGTGTTCCAGCTTAAAGTATTCATCCTATGAGATAAGGAGGTTTGAGGGAGAGAGCGGTAAGAGAAAAAAGTCACAGTAGGCTACTTATGGCCTCTTACAGGCTTTATAAAGCAATATGTTATCAAGTGAAATCATGTAGACTCTTGGAAGAACGATTTAGGGCTGTTGTTGTCTCAGCTTCTTTCACAGATGATATCCACTTATCTTAAAAGGTGACTTTATTTATTAAAGTTAGTAATGCTGTAACTTCTTCACTTTTTTATTCTCTGTTCCTGAGTAAAAAGAAATACCTTTTTTTAACAGCAGAGAGAGTAGCTCTATTTTCCTGCACTTTGTCTGTCCACATCTGTTGAAACAATACAGAGTACATACCTGTAAGCTTCTGCTTTTCGTTCTGACTGCTCTAAACTGTGTGACTGCTACATAAGAGATGAAAAGAATGAATTTTCTGTGGAGGCTGAGGATATAGGATGGTATTTCTCATTGAATTCAGGACTTCAGAGTCTTGGTTTACTTTTCTGCACATTACAAATCATCTTTCTAAGAAATAATTGCTGCTTGCTTACAAATTTTAAGATAGAAAATGCATCAGAACTGGGAACAGCTCATCAAAGAGACTCATGTTTCAGCCTAAGTGATTCCATGATTCTGTGTTACAGATGAAGTTTTTGGATGCAGTATAAGTTATTGAATCTGTTGTGATGTTTCTATGTTTATTTGCACACATACTTATAAAYACATACTAAACTGCAAAATGTGCATTGGCTACTACTGTGCTATTTTAAACAATAAAGACCCTAAAATTTCAGTTACTGAATCAAATGTTCTGTCATCATGTTTCRGTCCTCTGTGACAACCAGCCTGGAGTAGGCAATATTGTGTTTGAAGGCAAAGTTGACATTTTTTCCTGAAGAATTTAAGTTTACAGCATAATGCAGTGATTGCATGTGAAAGCATCCCAATGTATAGTTATACACATGCAAATAACTATGTTGAGTAGGTTATTGACAAGCATAATTAAAGAATAGCAGTGCTTCATGAATTATTTACAAGGCTTTCTCACAAGCAACAGCATGACAGAAGAGTTGCCTATGTGTTATCCAGCTACACAGGAGAAAGGGAGGAGATATGTTCTAGTTTAAGATGATTGCCTAATGTCTCACTGTGTAGCAGCTCTCACAGCAGCTCTCAGCTGCCTGTGATCTGGCTCTTCACAGTATGAACACAGTCACTCAGAGAGACATGACGTTCTGTCATTGTACACCCAAATTAAATCAGCCCTTGAAGAATTTTGAAGTTACAGAGCCAGAACAGGAAATGGTTGTTCTCTGAAGCAGACCTGCTTGTTCTCRGCTCTCATAAGCCAATTCAAACGTTCCCCCTCAGCCATTTAATACAGCATTTGGCTTAGTTGCTTTTGTGTCCTTACTGCTAGTCTTGGGAGGTGCCTGGAGTGCCTCACTCTGCTGTATGTTTGGGGTGTCTACAGCTGTACCCCACAAAAGCTAAAGATGAACAGAAGCCGAAAGGGTAACTACTGGGAGAGTAGAGAAAGGCTRAAAGTATTCGCAACTGGATAGGCTCTTTGCACATTCTATGTCCAAAATGCAAGCTGCCCTTTGGCAAAACTTAAGCTTGTGCTTATCTAAGATTTAAGGATTAAAATAGGTTCTTTTCCTCTGTGTCTGTGATGAAGATTAGGTCTCTCATCCATGCTTGAGCGCCTCAGCTAAATTTAACTCTGAGTGTTGGAAAGACTTGCTCATAGGATTATGGTACAGCTATGGAAACTACTGCTGTTGTTTTGGTTGAGGATTTAGAAGAAAACAGAAAATACATATGCAAAGAGAAAAGTATGTATTTATTTTTTAAAATAAATACATGCTTGGGGGGATGTTCCAGACCTGAAAGAAGTTACATAGCTGAATATTTTCAAGGAGAAAGTCTGCACAGGTCAAAGCCAGTACTAATACAGAAGGGTAATGSCCCCCTCACCCTTTAACTGTATGTGTGGCTAGAAACACAGTAGACAAGCGCATAGTAAGCTTCACGTCTTGCTTTCTTCTCAAACAAATATAATTGCAATAAACTGCTAAGCAGTTATATTCTGGTATGGGAAAGCTGTGTGCTGTTGCTTACCTTTGCTAATGCATTTTGATAATAAATTTATTTCAAGGTGTCTGCCTTTATTTCTTTTCCAGGTACAGGTCCTTCGCAATGCCGGGGAAGAAGTGACCCTAACTGTGTCCTTTCTGAAAAGAGCACCTGCTTTTCTCAAACTGCCACTGAATGAAGACTGTGCATGTAAGCCTTTATTACATGACCAAAGAACCCTCAATTCAGTACCCATGAACACTTGCAGCTTCTGAAACTACTGTGCATTGAGGGTGATTGACAGCAGCTTTTACAATCAGCATTGGTGTCTAAATATGAGTTGATCCTATTGCCAGGGCTTGCGTTGACACTGACCTCAAGAGAAAAATTGCTATCTATGGTAGAAAAAACAGATAACCAGGCATTTGGCTGGTGTGAATCAGTAAAGTTGCAGGTAAAACAGTAGAATTACATTAGTTTGCAATAGCTCACATCCTGGTGCAGAGTATTTAAAATCAATTTTTCGGGCAGCATCAGCTAGTATTTTAGTCCCAGGGAGTTGTTTCTCGTAAACGTGAAAATGAGATTGTGTGTATATATTTAGAGGACTTTGCTGTTTAAAATTCAGAGGCTTTGGTGGAGATGTCTATCTACCTAAGAATAAATTACTCTAGAATGATAAGTATTTTGTTTTAGTCCAAACTGAGTTTTAGTGAACTAGCCCCATGAGAGTCATATGGAGACAGCTGTCTTCCTTTAATTATATTAAATTGTAAGTGTGGATGCATAATTATAGGCAATTGCAGCATATCTAGCCATATTTATATATCAGCCTGTGCCTTTTGCCACCTCTGCTTTCCTTCTGCTTTTTACTCCCTAAGAGAGTAAATTAAATTGCTCAGGTTTAAAGCAACAAAACAATAAATATTTGATTTCAATACTTATAGCCTTTAATTTTAAGTTTGTAGGAATTAAATAATCTAAATAATGAAACAGCATTTTAKACAAACATTTGATGGAACATTGTCTTTTTATTTTGCCTATGTATTAAATTTATATGAAACAAGAAAAAAAGTTGGAACACTGTATTCTTAAATAAAAATGTATCCCAGTATTTTCTCCCTTTTATGAAAGGCTGTGGTACCACAGAGTATTCTGAGTGATGCACAGGAATGTGCATGGGTCCTATCATGTCACTTTTGAGGAGTAGCACTGTAATTTCTTAAACCATTATAAGAACTTTTAGAACTGTAAACTCCACTGGGAGTAACAAAAGGGTTATCTGACAAATTCCTTCCAGTAAGAACTGACAGAGAAGGTACACACTTCCCTTTTGTTGTCAAATTTGAAAGAAACATTGTGGGATTTTTTTCTTACCAAGCAGACATTAACTTTTTTTTAATCAAAGCATTGGGAAAGGTTTTCTTGGACCTCCATTTAGCTTACAAAGGCAATCCACTCAAGCCAGAAGACAGATACTGRCTGAATGGAGAAAGTAAATGAGTGTTATATATGATAGAAGTTTTTGGGTTTGGGGAGAATACATACATACATATACAAATTTTAATTATAGATTAACGAAGAATTTTCTTGTAAATTTGTATTTGTATTAGGTGCCCCCAGTGACCAAAGCAGTGGCACATCCTCTCCCCTATGTGACAGTGGTTTGCATCTCAACTACCACCCCAACAACACGGTAAAAGCTTGAATCTCCTTGATGAAATTACACAGAAGAGTARTTATAGTGTAATAGCTAAGTGAAAGTACTAATAAAGGACATCAACAGGGAGGAGCTCTAGCTAACTCTGGAGACAGACAGTTCTGTAGAGGTAAAAAAGAGTAGCCAGAAATTATGGCTGGRAATTAAGTGTGGCAAATTATTACAGGTGAGATTGTGCCTTGATGCGTGTGATTACTGCTTATTTGGGCAGTAGGGATTTTGCAAAAGTTTTTCCTTCTACGTTTTTTTCTCTGCCTAGGAATTAAAATTCTTAAAATGAAAATATATCTATTTATAAAAAAGGGAGAAAAGTTTTTGAGAATRTTTTCCATTACTTGTATTGCATGCATTTTCTAAAGCTTTTCTCAAAAGATGATTAGGTACATGTTTTTGCCTGTTTTTAAGGTGAGAGTGTTCTACTCCTGGTAGTTTGTACTTGAAATCTTACCTGAAGTGGGATAACATTGTGGAGCAGAGTGTCTCTGGGATAAAATGCTACAGATGTCTGATCAGATATTTAATAAAAGACACCTTTGAAGTGCAACAAGGGCTTTTAAAAATTTYTCTTAGCCAGAAAATGCAAAACTTCCTTTGTTTTATACAGATMTAAAGGTTTTTTGTTCAGTATTTGGCTTTGTGATAGATGAAAATAGAAAAATAAACCAGTATAGATCATAATTAAAAAAAAATATTTAAAAACCTGAAACGTAAGCCATACTGAGCAGCCATTTAGTTTCCATCTTGTTTTTATGTCCTTTCATATTTTCTATTAAATATTTTAAATAGCAGCCCACAGAATTAAATATCAATACCACAGATTTAAACAGAATTACAATCTGGAAAACCCTTGAGAATTATGAACATTTTAGGAAGTGGAATTTTTCTTTTATGATAAAAAGCATGCTTTCATTTGTGAATTCTTTTTTTGCAGATGTCAAAACTGATCTAGATGAGCTGTAGTTTCTGTTTGAACTGACAATAATTTACTGAAACCAAGTGTTTTTCTTTCAGTTTAAATAATATAATCTGGTATCGTGATCCTATAATTCATSCTAAATTAAATTTTCAAGTGAAGACCAAGATGTGGTTCTGACATGTCCCCTTGTCATGGGAACAGAGTTCTTCATAAAACCAAACCTCTGTATGAATTCCTAAGTTATGTACAACTCTTATGCCACGGCTTTTCATTTTTCTCAGAATATTTTCTAGAAGGATTATGACAGCTGGATAAACATGATCAGTGAGCAACTGGCTCATGGCTGGACATGAAGAGTTACAGTAAACAGAGTGAATTTAGGTGACTGGTCACTAGTGGGGTTCTGCAGTATCTTAGGCCCAGTGCTCATCAACATTTTGATCAGTGACTTGGGTTCAGGACTCAAAGGGATACTAAGTTTGCAGATGATAAAAAAATTTGGAGGAACTTTTGATTTCCTAAAAAGCAGAGAGGCTTTACAGAGAGACCTTGACAATCTGTTGAGCTGAGCAGTCACCAACCTTATGAATTTTAACATGGGCAAGAGCTGGATTCTGCCCCTCGGAGGGCCGGCCTCTGGGTGTACAGACAGGCTGGGGAAGGAGAAGCTGGTAAGCAGTGGCACAGAAAGGGATCTGGGGATCCTGGTTGATGGGAAGTTGAATGTGAGTCAGCWGTGCCCTGGCAGCCAGGAGGCCCAGCCCTATCCTGGGTTGCATCAGGTGCAGCATTGCCCCCCAGGCAAAGGAGGGGGTTGTCCTGCTCTGCTCTGCTCTGGGACTGCTTCGCCTCGAGTGCTGGGGGCAGTATTGGGCACCATAATATAAAAGATACAAAGCTGTTAGAGAGCTCCAAAGGAGGTCAATGAAGATATTGAAGGATCTGGAGGAGAARCTGCATGAGAAGAGGTCACTTGGTCTGTTCAGCCTCAAGAAGAGAGGGCTRAGGGGAGATGTCATTGCAGTTACAACTTCCTTGTGAGGGGAAGAGGAGAGGCAGACACTGATCTCTCCTTCTGTGCGAGCAGTGATAGGACCCAAGGGRATGGTGTGTCTGGGAGGTTCAGGTTGATATTAGAAAAAGGTTCTTTGCTTAGAGGATGGAGMRCTGGAASAGGCTCCCCAGRGAGGTAGTTACACATCAGCCTCACAGAGGGCAAGAAGAGTTTGAAAAAACTCTCAGGAACATTGTTGGGGATGTCCTGTACAATGGACAAGAGTTGGACTTGATGATCCTTGTGGGTCCTGTCCAACTCAGACATTCCATGATTCTGTGGCGGACACCCACAGTCTTATTCCTTAATTTATAGTCTTTTTCATTCACTTGAAGGAAGCTTTTGACTCAGAACTTGGAGTAGACAAGACTTTGGTCTTTTGTCAACAGTTTACAGAGTTATGCAGTCTAAAGCTAGGGTTAACGTTTTAGTTGCAGCCATATCTAGGCCTACAGTTTGTACCTGAACTTTTACTGCATTTCATCTTTTCCCTAAGTTTAATCACAGGTGAAGAAAGGTTCCCAGAAGCAGAGAGAAAACATTAAAAATTTGAGATGTTCAAAACAACATCCTAGCGTAGTCTTCATAGCCAAAAATTTATTTATTTTTATTGAATCTGTGGAATTTCTCACCAGAAATTTAGTGTTTTAAATAAGTGAACTACCTRTGAAAAGCTTGCTGCTCAGCTAACATGATATTTATTGTGATATTTTGTTTCATTTACATAAATGATATATATGAACGTATATGCAAAAGCAAAGTTCAAATTGGTAAAGATTTRTAATTCCATTGACCTTACACAGCATGCACACTCTAGAAAAATATAAGGTGTACTTAATTTTTTTGTAATATTAATATTATAGAAGATACCAGTAAGAAAAACCATGAAATTTGAGATAAAAAGAATGCAAATCACCAGGTTTAATTTTACTGATATGTTGATATACTGTCACTTGTTTCTTGGGAGAAGAGGCCACCCCCAGATGGCTACAGCCTCATTTCAGGTGGTTGTGGAGAGTGATAAGGTCTCACTGWGTCTTCCTTTCTCGAGGCTAAACAACCTCAGCTGCCACAGCTGCTCCTCAAAGGACTTGTGCTCCAGACCCTTTTCCAGCCATGTTGCCCTTTTCTGGAMACACTGCATCACCTCAATGTCCTTGTTGGAGTGAGGGGCTCAGGACTGAACACAGCACTGAAGRTGTGGCCTCACCAGTGCCGAATACAGGGGGAAATCGCTGCCCTGGTCCTCCTGGCCTCACTATTTATGATCAGGCCAGGATGCTGATGGCCTTCTTGGCCACCTGGGCATACACTGGCTCATGTTCAGCTGCTGTTARCCAGCACCCCCAGGTCCTTTCTCATTGTGCAGGTTTCTAGTCACTCTGCCCCCAGCCTGTAGTGCTGCCTGGGGTTGTTGTGACAAAAGTGCAGGACCTGGAACTTTGTCTTGTGAATCTCATACAATTGACCTCAGTGCATTGATTCAGTCTGTCCAGATCCCCCTGCAGAGCCTTCCTACCCTCCAGCAGATCAGCACTCCTATTCAACTTRATGTCAGCTGTGAACTCACTGTGMACTTCATCCCCTCTTCTAGATCCCTCTCTTTTTCAATATTAAATATTAAACAGTGCTGGCCCCAGCACTGAGCCCTAGACAATGYCTGTCATGACTGTCCACCAACTGGRTGTATYTCCACTCACCACCACTCTCTGGGCCTCTCCTTCCAGCCATGTTTTTACCCGGTGAACTATGCACCCATTGAAGCCATGAGCAGCCAGTTTCTCCAGGAGAATGCTGTGCCAAAGGCTTCACTAAAGTCCAGTCCTTCCATCTACAGCCTTTCCCTCATCCACTAGATTAGTCACCTGGTCATAAATGGAGATCAGGCTGGTCAGGCAGGATGTGCCTCACATGRACCTGTGCTGGCTGGGCCTGATTCCTGGTTGTCCTGTACATGGTGTGGGATGGCACTCAGRATGATCTGCTCCATGACCCAGGTCCACCWGACAGGCTGTAGTTCCCCAGATCCTCTTTCTAGCCTGTCTTGTAGATGGCATCATATTTGCTAACTTCCTGTCAGCTGAGACCTCTCTGGTTAGCCAGGACTGCTGGTAAATGATGGAAGGTGACTCACTGAGCTCTTGTGCCAGCTCCGTCACTRTCCTTTGGTGGATCCCACCTGGTCACATAGACCTGTGTATGCCTAACTGCTGCAGCAGATTGCTGACCATTTCCCCTTGGATTATGGTGGCTTCAGTCTGCTCCCTATCCCYGTCTCCCAGCTCAGATGTTTGCTACCAGGCAAATAACTGGTCTTACTATTAAAGATTGTGGTAAAGAARGCATTAAGTACCTGAGCCTTTTCCTWATCCTTTGTTGCTGTGAGAGGGCACTTTGAAGAATCCTGCTCTCTCAGAAAAATGACATCATCATTAGCACTATTTTATAAAGCATTTTAAGAGGTGTTGTTTTTTTAGAAACAGGTGTTTATAATTTAACTTTTTATAAGGTTTTCTCATGCAAATCTATATTCTTTAAAAATGCTGGTCAAATTAGGCTCAAGATATTTAWATACTCATTCTTTGTAGATGTGATCATAACCATGATAAAGTTCAGTTTTCATGTAAGCACTGTCTTCTCTAAGTAGGTAAAATTAAAATRTTCATCACTTCAGCATGTAGTTTTGACAATTTTGACAATTTTCATCACCTGTTAAATTCCATTCCCAATTACCATGTTTTGAGGTGATGTCATTAGAAGAGATATGTATGTAAATGTGTACAGAGCCACAGGAAACAACTGAATTATGGTTGTATTGTGGATAATTTAGAAGTCCTATTCAGAATCTTTCCAGTGCTCACTAAAACTAAGGAAAAGCGATTTAGGAAAAAATGGAACACTGCCAAATTAAATATAAGTCTTTGAAGTGTATCTCATTCTTTCCAAATCTGCTGAGTACTTACAATGAAGTTCAAAACTGAGAAGAACCTTTTAATGTTTTTCAGGATACGTTATCATGTTCCTCATGGCCAGCATCCCCAGGACTTAGATGGGAGAAGAGGTGGTGTGATCTTCGATTAATTCCACTTCTTCATTCACGATTTTCCCAGTACCTTCCAGGATCAGATTTGTGCAGGTAAAGAAGTTCTGAAGGCTAAAACTTGACTTCTTGGTTGACAGATGCATGCCCTAGGGAGTTGCCTTGTTGGAGAAACTGCGTTATTAGTTCCATGGCAGCTGACAGATATGTGAAATATAGGAGCTTTCATTAAGGTCTTTCTAGATCCACCTYGGCTCATGTTCTCCACTGACATCAACTGAGACCTGGTATGTGACGAGATGATGGGTGATCTTCCTACTTGCACCTAGTGCTCAGCACCTTTTTCAGTTTGAGATGAAACATACATCATCATGTTTAATAGCTGCTAATACTCCTGTCCTCAAAAGCTTCTGAGTGGCTTGATTTTATATCTTTGATTTTTGCAATACATTGTGGCATTGAGCTCTGCAATGTGATTATATTTTTAAAATGTATTTCCTTCTGTTTGTGTTAAATACATAATCTGATACCTTCATTGGGTGAAATAATCTTGTTTGAGATCAGCAAGGGCTGACTGCCCCATGAGGAAGATAAACCAAGAGAGAGGGTTGCAGTGAGGCTGGACAAGGCATTGTCCTGCAGAAAATGATCCTACCCCACTTCTCATGGAGGAACAGAGAAGGCTTAGGGACAGTCTTTAGAGGAGTCCATCATGGTCAARTGGGGCTCAGTTTAGGCTGGGAAGTCAGCCTAAATGTCCAAATCAGTGGGATGTGTGTCTAAGCACAGGARTAGCTGCAACCATACTCAGGTGAGTACCATGAGCAAGAGCCTGAACTGATAAGCATCTCCCAGGTTTTGTACTTCTTTGCTTTATGTTTGTAGCTACAGAAAGAAGTTGATGGGTTTTTTTTTGTTCTGTTTCTATATAGCTAAGGTTATTTTTTCCCATATTTTACTTTGCGTGTGTTAACATTTAATTTCATTGCAAATTTGTCACAATCACTGGGATAGCTGTCCAAAGCTCATAGTCAGATTTAACTTTATTGCATGATTGTGATGGGTTGACCATGGCTGGAGGCCAAGTGTCAACCAAGCTTCTCTATCACTCCTTTCCTCAACAGGATGGAGGGGAGGAAAATAAGATTGWAATATTCTGGTGAGTCAGGATATAGGCAGTTTAGTAAAGCAAAAGGAAAAGCCACACGTGGAAGAAAAAACCTAAAATGTTTGTTCTCTACTTCCTATCAGCAGGTGATGTTCAGTCACTTCCTGGGAAGTAGGGCTTTGGTACATGTAGTAGTTGCTCTGGAGCACAAGTGTCATAACTAATTAATGCCCCTCCTGCCCTTCCTTTCTCCTAGCTTTCATTGCTGAGCAGATGTCATATGGTATAGAGTATCCCTTTGATCAGTTTGGGTCAGCTGTCCTGGCTATTTTTTKTTTTGTTTCCCCAGCCTGTTGGTGAGGAGGGAATGTTGGAACAGCAGCTCTGATGCTGTGCAAATACTGCTTAGGGGTAGCCAAAACAATGCTGTGCAATGAGTATCTTTCTACCTACCAATACAAAGCACAACAATGTGAGAGCTGCTGTGGAGCTCTCATACAGACCTGGAACTTGACATTGTTTAATTTAATATTATCTTAATAAATCAGAAGAAATTAGGAGGGATGACAGAAATATTCTGTAATGATTAATGTTTGTAAAGCAATGAAATAGAAAGGAAAGTAGCTACAAAGTCCAACAAGGCAAGTATATAAGATCATACTTGTTAAACATTTTAAGCAAATAGCTTTTGTATGGATTCATTTATCATCTGTATATATAAGAATGAAGTTCTCACACTGAAATACTTCTGTGAGCTCTAGTATGTAAAGACATTATMTGTAGGAAAGCTGTGTACAAGTACAGAGCAGGTTACTCCATAATTTCTTCTTCTAATGAACCCACTAGGACTGGATTTATGAAACTCTCAGAAACTGGGGGAAGAAAAGTCTCCTTCAATCTGTTTGGGATTTTTGTGGAGTTAATTTTACTGTTTCTTACTGGTACTCAGTAAACATCTGAAAGTTGCACAAAAGCTGTCCACTGCCTCAGTTGGTTCTTAGGGCTGTTGTTTCTTAGCATTACACTGCCTAGTCTGCCAGCCATTTTTCCTATTCACAGAGCTGAAATTAGTGCAGGTTTGGCAGTAGCTGTTTTAGATCATTGTGGAGCTAAAGCCAGCTTCAGCTTTTGACCAGTTATAACAGGGTCGTATTTGCTTGGCTGCATGACCCTTGGTCTGTTGAGGAACAGTGGCTGGCCYGGGGAGGCAAGGTGGAAACCAAAGGCTACAAAGGCTTCTTGGCTGGACTGAAATGGAGCAGGATCAAGTCACCAGAGAGGCAGGCGGTGTTTTACTAAATTCTGTGAAAGCCTTCAGCTCCATATTTGACAGTGAAGCATAAAGCACTCAAAGCCATTACAGCCAAATCTGAGATCTATTCTGCTGTTATACTTCAAATAAGATATTGAATAGAACTACTCACATGGAAAATTAGCACATAAGCAGCTGTTCAGAGATCTAGGGTTTTAAAATTCAGTCTTCTGCATCAATAAAAAACAAGCTTAAAGTTCATATTATAGAACTTGTACATAGAAAGCAAGTGTCTTGGGTAGTAATGATATACCTGAGATCTGAACTTCTAGAAAACAAAGGTATATTAATATGAAACAAAATACCTGAACTCGTATGCAAACCTTGAAAAACTACTCTGATAATTTTTTCCTTATGTCCTTSTAATCTGTCTAACATGAAGAAGTAAGTCTTAAAAAAACCCAAAAATGCGGGATGCGTATGAAAGAGGGTTTATCTTAAAGCATAGAACCAAGATTTTATGTTGCTAGCAAGACAGTTTATATAACTATTTTAAATTACTGTGAACATTTTTAARTGTTACTCCCTCTCAGAATTTGTTATGAGAGTAAGGTAGATATTTTTTTAAGAGACTGCTAGAAATATAAACATAAAAGAAAGGATATTAAAAATAGTATAAGGAAGCAACATGAAATGAAAGCTAATGCATTACATTTTCCACAGTTACTATTTACAAGACTGTTTTCAGTTTAATGTAAAGCCTAATAACTTTTTATAATTCAGAGTTTGATATGAAAATATATTGTTCTCACATACAATATTAAGCCCCGTAGTCRTGTTCTAGCTTTTCCAGTGGAGTGGTTGAAACACATAAATTTTGGAGCGTATTCATACAGATTTCTAGAAGACATTCATGTTAATCTTGCAAAGCTTAATTATTTCAAATATACCTTTTGTGTTCCAGAAGGCCCAGAACCTGAAACATGTAGTTGAATAGGTGTTTAGCTATTCTCAATTTTTGGTGTATTATAAAGTRATTATTCTACTATTTGTTCTACTATTTGTTCCATTTATTTAATATATTATGTTTTCAGGTTTGCATGATATTATGGACTTGGGCTGGTACAGTTATTCAAGAAAATACTAGTGCAACAATCTAAGGCTATCTACTGCCAAGACACATTCACAAATAATTTTTAGGTGACCATATATCATACTATTGATATTTGAATAATTTGATGTTGATACTTGGGTAATAACATTRTGGATGAGTGATTTTGTACTTGCACAGATCAAATTCCTAGGAACAATAGGAACAATCTGATGCCCCAACTGCATTATATTCACTGTGTTTGTAGTCCAAGGGAAATATGTGCATGAGGATTGAATCTGAAACATAATGGGGTTTTTGTACTTGTGTTAATGTTATTCATTAATAGATATTTTAGATCCCTGCTTTGATTTATGATATGCTGTGTAGAAACAAGAAAAATCCTGAAACTGGTGTTATTTTTCTTACAAGAGATCATCAACAATTTTGAGCCCATGCTATGGTCTTAATGTAAAGGTTTAGAAATTTATTCTGGAAAAATTTGCTATTTCTATTTATAGCCATCTAAATTATAGGATAGAATAAATAAATGCTAGCAACACTACCTGAAGATTMTTTTAATAAATTTTCCTCAAAACTTTACTAAAATTATTGTGAAAATGAGCCTCTGAAAGAAGTCTGTCTTGGTTGGTATTTTTGTGAATTTAAAGAAAAATCACTACCCCTGGGAAAGACAACTGAACTGCTGGATTTAAATAAACCAAAGAACCCTGAAAGATCATGTTAATATAAGCCTCATTATCCTGCAAAAGCTGGTTCTCATGCTAGAACACTCAAAGCAAAGGTATGGCTCTAGTTAATTTCTATTGCTTCTCCTGACTGAAGAAACAGTCTGTTCTCAACATGGATGGAGTGAAGACAGATATTGGCCTTACACTGTATACAACTAGAATAAAATTTTAAGAGGTAAAAGACCCCAAACAAACAGCTTTTCAAAATTGGTATCTCTCTTCAGGTGCCAGAAGCTGTCATTAGTGTCACTCAGTTCTACCYTGGAGATAACAGGCACTTTGCTTGAGCCATCCTCAAAGAATCTGAGTGATGTACTTAATCTTAGCTATGAATTGATCATTAACAGYTGGGCTTGTAGCAGAATGTCAGCAGTGGAACTTGGTATTCTCTCAACGTTTAGTAATCTCCTTCTCTGGGATATGGATTATTATTGAGGCTTTTCAGTTTTGAAGACAGAGACCTGTGAGCCTTACAAGAGCTTTTAGCAAATAAAGCAATTTACTGAAGAAATTAGGTCTGTTACTGCTTTAGCATCTGAAAAATTTTCTCTYGTTCTATAATTGCTCAGTGTCTGGAAGTGGAAAATCAGTATATAATGCATGATGGATTTTTGTATGTGTGCCCAGATTGGTGCTGGGGGTAGAGGCAGAGGTAGGAGTGTATTTTGGTAGTGATCCTATATTCAGAAATTCAGTTGGAAAAATCATTAATGCTACTTGATCAATTTTGACTTCTTCAAGTTTTCAATCAGTAGTTTAGAAGAGAAACAAAATTCTATAAGCTCGAGCAGGCAACAAGGGGGCTCCAGACAGTAATCCAAATGTGTTTAGACACTGTATTATAAAAATAAAACAAAGGTGTTGAGAAAAAGATACTGGTATTCATTGAATTTACCAAATTATTGCCCATGGTTTCTAATGCACTTTCCTCCTAGCCTGCTGTATTAAGTCTTAGATACGCATCAGCTCTATCACTTGTTCGGCTTGTAAGGTTGTACAGCATGCTGATCAAGATTTTGTGGAGCTGGTSTATGGAATTTTTTTATAGCCTTATGGAAGCTTAACGTTGTCTGAGTTGACCTTTTAGCATGATTGTTTTAATACATCAGGTATTTATAAAACAGGACAACCAGCATTTTATCGGTGTTCACTGGCTGACCTTCATTGTAGTTGAAAGAAAAGCATTTTTACAAGTATTGTTAAGATGATATGCTAGAAAAGATAAAATTTTCTTCTGACCTGATCTGTTATGATATGTCTATAGGCAAAATGCGTTCCAAGTAATTGCTGTGGATGGGGTTTGCAGTGGAATAATTCAGTGTCTCTCTGCTGAAGACTGTATTGASTGGCTACAAGCAATAGCAAGTAACATTTCCAACCTCACAAAGCACAATGTAAGTATGGATCCAAGTAAGCCAGAAGGTTTCCCAATCATATTTGATTATAACTGTCATAAAAGCCTAATGGGTTCACACACAGAATTATCTGCATATAAACAATGCTTGAGGCTGTCTGAGAGAAGTCAACTCAAGTTTGTTGTCAAATCAGACTCTGTRAGAAACCATTGAATAGGAAAATATTCTTCCCTGCAGTCATATAATTCACTTTGCCGCTATCAGAGTTATTCGCTTCGTAGCAATACCAATTAGGATTAGAAGCAAAGACCAGATGCACAGGAGGAGRCCAGGTGAGATGCAGAAATACATATAAAATACAAAAATTCTGTGCTTTCTTCATAGTGCATCTCTCCAGAAAGTGATATAACCAGATCTGAATTAGATTTTAGGTCTGTCAAGATATYGTGATGAGAAAGGCAAGGTACTTCTGTGGTGTACATACTGATACTCGTTATCAGCAATGATTAAATGCATTTCTGCTTCATACACTGCACTCTTAGCATCTGAGCTTGTGGGATAGATACCACTTTTTGTTGAAGCAGGAATAAATGTTATGTAAACATTTTTCCAAATACTAAGTTTAATTAAGAGGTCATCTGGACCTGACTGGGATGTATTTACATTTAAAAATGAACATGTAGTTCTCCCTGTGTAGGAACCTGTATACCTTTTGTGGTTTTCCTAAAAAACTGAGAACACATGGGGAGCTCCATTATTTTGAATTGAGTTATAACAAGGAAGCCCTTGAGGATTTAATTTATATTTCCTTAAATCTACTTTGGCTTCCCAAATCTGTCTCTGAATTTGCTTTTGTTTCAAATATAGGGAACACATTGAAGGAAGCTGTATTTTTTTGAGATTTATAATCAAGATGCAAAACTGTGTTCCATCTGGCAGCAATATGTAAAAGTCATTGTATTATAAAAACATGACAGACATGAATTCATCTGCCATCTGCAAGCTTCCATGCAGTACCAGCGAACTTTATGGCTATTTATTCATACTTAAAATGCTGTTGCTATGTAGAACCTTTCTTGTCTCACTAGGCRCCCTGACAATTGAGGCTTCTGGGCTTTTTTCTCTTACCATCTTTACTTCAGTTTACTAATTGTTCTTCCTTCTTAAATCGGTGGATTTATTTGCTTGTAACAGTAGGCAGAGGCACCTAAATTTTACAGGTGTTTTGAAACACTTCAGCTCTGATGAGACTATAATTATGGTTACTTAGCATAACTTGAATTTTGGCAATGCAATGTTAYTACATGATTTTTTTCTGACTACAGTACACTGGTTTCCATAAAATGCAGAAAARATAATCTAATGTTTTATAAGAGGTAAATAGCCTAAATTATGCAGCTATTATGCCAGTCTTTGTATTTACTTTATCTCAAAGACATTCTGTAAAGTAGTCATGAGAGTTAGGGCTTATGATAATTATCCATGGGTCTATTTTTAGAATTGTCCTATTTGTTCGTAGCTCTTACAAACTTCTGGAAAACAATGACACTCTCCTTCCTGTAATATACTTTTCTTTTAAATTGTCAGTTTCCAGAAAGAATTAGTTTTTTGACAGCATAAGTGATAAGTGAATATAAGAAACCTTACGAACACAGAGAGGGAAAAAACCCAAACTACAGAGAAGAATGATTAGATGTGATTAGAGGTCCCTGGTTTTTTTTTTCTTTACAAGATGGTTATTGACATGCACATACTGTTGATGTTCGCATTTTTCCTATCTGAGAGAGGCATTTACTCATAGTCATTCTCCCTTACTGTGTCATCCAGAGCCAAAGAAACAAAGATAGTTGAGGATTTTTTCTAATTCTTTGGGTAAATTGACCAATTTTTAGTTTCAATTAACTTCTCATSCCTACCTAGAGGTTACAGAAACTAATTTATTTAATTAAAATAGCATGCAGCTCACAGAAATATTTACTTACATGATGTTTCTCATAGCTATCTACCTTTTGAAAAAAAAAGGAAATAGAATCAGAGAAAAGGACTATAACAGCTAGATTGTTAATGAAAGCACTTCCTTTACCCTTGGATCAAATCTGGACTCTGTACATTTTGGTGAGATTTCTGTTGCCTAACTTTAGATGTCTTAAAGCAGAAAATCCAGAGTGAATCTTATTATTTACTGTTGACGTCCATTTTATAATGAAATCAATTCCCTCAGGACATGTGTGTCTTTCCTTTGACTGGTGAAGGACCCTAGGGTGGTGAGTTCATACTTGATACCTAAGGAGATAGATATATATCCTGATAACCTGTCATTTGTGTCTTTGAGGGGCCAAAGCGAGTTTCTCTGAATAAATCTCCCAAAGAAATGCCTGGATATTTTTTGACCAAAAAAAAAAAAAAAGGTGGTATACTACTCTGAGTCAGAAAATCTGAATTATTTTATTTTTTCCACACACAAACTGTCTGGAAAAAAATTATCTGATGGTTCAAACCTCAAAAATGTGGATAACAAGTCCTATGTTGCCACATGTATCTAATAGTTGTGAGTATGGGTCCCTGGCTCCAAAATAACTTGTTGAACCTATAATCAATTAGTTTTTTCTCAGAATATTTTCAAAAAACTCTTCTCTTATGATCCAACATGTCCATATCGGACATAAACATGATGTGACTGAATTGCAGAATCAGCAGTATAGCCAGTGTCTACCAAGGACATAACAGAAATGCAGAAGTAGAAGCTAATAGAAATGCCTTGACACGACCACCATTTTTAAAAGGCAGTGTTGCTAACTGMATGGAGTCTGGAGGATGATGTCTGCAAGCAAACACATTTTCCTGYGTTGGTTATATTACTAATCATTGTACTATACAAGCTAGAACTCATATTATTATGCAAAAAGACAGTTAAAATTTTTATGCAGAGATATAGAAATTATATTTTGATTATTAAGAAGAGATTTTAAAAAATCCATGTACTGAGTGATGTAGTTTGCTTCATTTCAGATTAACTGACAAACTGCAGGTATGCACTCTTTTTCTTCATCTTCAGGAGGTTAGCGCAAGTGTCCTCTAGTGTTTTAAGGATACTGAGAGTGATACTGGTAATTTTAATTTCTTTTGGTCCTAAGAAGCTCATATTTCATGTGAGGTGAAATACATTAAAATTGCACAACATGAATGGGGTTGTATACTGGCATGCAACCAAAATGCATACTATATAAATGCACCGTTGGAAGTGACTTAATATCACACTGTAATTGATGAATCTATAAGGATCATTCATTTCTGAAGATGGATTCCTCTCCAACTTTAGTCACTGGAATTGCACCTGTGTTAAAAATTCGCCAGTTTTATCAGTACCCTCAAAAACCAGAAGGGTTATATTAAATCTGAACTTTTCGTCCAAGCAATCCTGATACTGAAGTTAATGTACTGAAATCTGAATATGCTAAATTAAACCTGGGCTTGGGAACTCTAATTCCTCTATGAACCGATGAGGTTCTACATCTTTTTCTTGCCAATTTGGGTGGCTGGCAAAAGCCATTTAAAAAGGGAACAAGCTGCTGCTTCTTTTCTTGCTAATGCTCCAAGTAGGAATTTTCAATTCAGTTGTTCAATTCCGCTATGAACTATTTCCGTTTCCATGATCTTTTAAATTGTATTAAGTTAGGTGGCAATTGACAGGACACTGATTTCTAGTCCTTTACATCTCTTTTGTTTCAGAATTTTAGGATGACAGGATCCAATGGGTCATGTAGCTTTTAAAGAAATTACACTCTGGAAGAGTCTAAGAAAAGAATCCAAAACCATGTGCTCTATAAAGAACCACCAGTTGCCAATACATCTCTAATTCATGTGCTGTAATTGTCAAGAAATGTAAAGGCAAATTTTTTAATGGCTTCAGTACAATGGAAGTCAGACATTTTAGGTCTTATAACAAAAGAGTAATAAAAAAAAATACATTTGAGTTTGCAACTTCTATGGTATAGCTTCATAGAATTTTTGGGRATTTATCCTCACAACTCAGTATTTGTCACTTGCCCACTGCTTTCTCTGTGGTAGATTTTTCTATAGTGAGGGCAATAATATTTTTTTTTCCTTTCCTCTTCCATAATTTCTTTGAAAAACACTGCAACAGCTACACATTTATGCTTTTTACCTTGGAGCCAGCACTTGACAGCAAAGAAACAACATGAACTTCATCAGACAGGAATGACAGGCAGCTGAGGTAAAGTTTCTAAGCAGGAGGTGGCAAAAAGTTTTAACCTTATCTTGAGAATATCCACAAGATCTTGCAAGATTTAGTTCACAGTAACTTCATTTTATGCCATTACATTGTGTTTTTCTGGATAAAAAATAGCATTTGTGAAATAATTGAGGCACACATAGTTGATGGTAGAAGCACAGAAATAGCATGAAAGCTAGCATGAAGAGGTCTACAAACTGGGGATTGGCCCAATAGTGTGTTTTTCAGAACCTAAGCCTTTGTTCTGAAGAGTTTAAAGGTTCAATTGAACTTTTTGGTATGCTTGGAAGGTAGTGCCTAGTGAAAGAAACTGCTGCTAAGACCAAAAAAAAAAATTGTTTCACTTCCACTAGAAAAAAGAAAATTATAATACCTTATCTTTATAATGTTGAAGTTGGGTACAGGGGTTATTTAAGTCACTAGGTAGGAGACAAAGAGTGAAGAACAGGAGAAAAAAACTGATTAGAGTAATACAATCTGTCCCACTTATAAGAAGAATAAAATATCAGAGGACTATATTCAGTGTAAGCAAATTATTGAAATAAATTAGTAGAACATGTTTCTTTTTTTCTGGTGTATGCTACCACCAGTAAGGACATACTGCAGAACGTTATATTACATTAATAAGTCAATAACACTCATGTGAAGTAAACAGATTTAATATTTTAGTTTTTTAGTTACAATACAATGGCAAGCCAATCAGAAAGCTCAAATTTTAGTAATTTTTGAGTTTTCAGGGATTATATGCTCGTAAATGTCCTATGATCTGTGGATTACAATAATTTTTTTTTTTTTTTGGTTGCTCAGCTATGCATATTTCAAGCAAATCCAAAAATAGCCGCATTAGTATCAAACTTCTTACGCTATAATCTGTGGTAGTACAAAAATCAAATACYCTCAGTAATTTAGAAGTTGAAAGCATTATAAAATGAAGGCCAAACAAGAAAGAGTTATAGGAAGTCTATAAAGTATTACYAATAGAATAGTTTTACATACATGATTCACATTTCCCATGACACAAATACTCAGATAAATTGGACATTATTTATTATGTAAATATACATTCAACACTTCTTACAGCAGTATTAGCTATACAGGTGGTCACAGTGYTCTGACACTTTGAGTTTTGTTCTCCATTCCATTCTCAACCTYGTAAAGGGAAGATTATACAGATAGTCATTCCAGTACTGATATTAAGGTCTTTCTTGGAAAATTTAAAAACCAGAACTTGATACACCTGTAACATACTGCTGCCATTTTTCTCCATCTATGATTCTCTTAAGGCATGTAGAGAACAATGAATAACTGTAGTAAATGTGGCATCAGGATTACATAACATAAATCACTCCTACTTTTCCTTACTTTTTTTAACTGCAGGCTGTTATCAGGTGCACAATAAAACCACATTTGTCTCTATGTCACTTTTATCAAGTGTTACATATGGTCCTGTCTGATGTTTACTTATGTTTTTGGAAATTTGAGGTTTGTCTTAATTTACAAACTATTTATTTGTACCTTGTTTAAAGATTTTTAGATTATTTTACACCCTCTTAAATGTACTGATTTAAATGCAAAGAAATTTAAGTCTTGCCAAACTGTATTGCTGTTTCTCCAGTGTTTCATCTGCATTTCTATAATATAATTGAGTCTAAAGGACAATGAGACAAATAGGAAAACAGTGCAAGAAAAGAATATTTCTTTGAGAAATATTTCKTCAAGAATATTTATTCCAGAATAATCTGGAAAATTTGTAACAAGAAACTTCTGTCTTCATAGTTGGAGTATTTGTTATGACGCATTCTGATTATGGTGACAGCATTCATCATTAAGACATGCAGTCTTGCAGTATTGCTTTGGAATATATGGTGTAGATTTCAAGTACCCATGATAGGATTTCAAAGTAAATTACATTTTCTTTCTCTGCTTCTCCAAAATGTTACATCTATTCATGTTATTTTTAATAGTATCTTTTTTGTTTTGCCGTGTACAAGTGAACAACTTCTGCAGTGGTCTTTAATATCTGATTAAAATATTAACATCTCTATGCATATTGTATAGAACTCTAAAATACAATTTAGGAGAAGCAATGTCCCTAGAGACAATACAATCAAAAGCCTTTCCTTTTAAATTTACCAGTTTAATGTAAATCTTAAAAAAAAAAAGGCAGCATTCTTGCAGAGACAATATTTTTGGAGTTTTATATATGATTCTCTCACTCAATAAAGAATCCCTGCACTTTGATTCATCCACTTTTGTATGGAGTCAAATTAAATTTTAGCCTTGTGCTAGTATTTAAATTAAAGCAAAACAATATTCAATATATTCTTTATTCTCTGCAGATTTGTATGAAGCTCTGAGACTCTCTTCCCTCATTCTATTATTATTGAAGGCTTAAGTTAACACATTATGATAAAAACTGTGATCTGTTTGATCAGATCAAAACTAGACACTTTGGAGGAATGACACACTTGCTCTCAACATTCCACCCTGGTGAAAGGTAGCAAGAAGCCTGTCATTTAGGAGAAAAAAAACCAAAACCAAACAACACTTCTTGATTGGTTTTAAGTGGCAAAAAATGATTACAAGATAAAGGAAATAGGACTCTAACTGGGAATAAGGGTAAGCCATTTGGGGGTTTGCAGAGAGGTAACACAGGGAAGAAGAAAGGACTCATTATAGTTGCCCTTTCATGCCAAAATGCCAAGCTGCCCTTTCAGTAGCAGCTGGAGACTTACAGCTACTGTAACCTAGTTTTTGTTGTGCAGTAAAATGTTCAATATTCCGCTGTTGGTTTATTTTCAGTGAGAATGTGTTAAAAGTGCTGTTGAATCACAAACTGCAGTTGATAAAATAGCAACTGGGAAGTGGGAGGCTAGGCAATAATGACCTTTCTTTTTGTATTGCTTCTTTCTGCTATCTTAAAAAAAATCACAACAAACAAAAATATAACTATTTGTATTTAAGGCAATATTATTGTTTTGACATCCATTTCCTCTTACTTTTAAAATATATTTTTTAACGTGGCTACATCAGAAGTTTTGCCTTTCTTCCACAACCAGAGAATTAAAAGATAAAAAGAATAAAAAGAAATTTAAATGCGCTCAAAAAGCTATAAAACACTTCCGGGTATACRTTATTAGTAGCCTAATGTGTTGAAAGCACTTTCTCCATTTGGTTGTCTTGCTTCATAAAGTGCCATAGAGAGCAAGTGCATTCAAGTAGTGCACAGCTTATGTTTGCCTGTGGAACAGAATGGAGTCAGAGGAAGAGGCAAAGGTGTGGGCTAGAAGAGAGGGATTCCAGSCATTCCAGGACAGGCTTAAGAGGTTCAAGCAAATAAACCCAGAGAGGCAAAACAGCAAATGATCACTAAGCTGCAGAGGAAATGAGCCCCAAATTGCCATTGGACTTGCCATTTCTCTGCTAACAGAAGGTATTCTGAAACTCTGTGACAAGTTCTTTATCTCCTAAAAATACCTGAGGTAGTTAAGTGGCAAACACCTGTGGGGGAAGTCTGAAATGTCTGAAGTTATAGCTGTGTTGATCACCTATGTGGGCACCAACATGATTGCAAAGTTCTGTTGGTTCTTCTCACCAGTTTGTTTATTTCAGAGAATGAGGAAATTACATCCAAAACTTGTTTCAGGCTGTCATTGAGGTCATGAAGTCAGGCTTGAAAAACTGAGAGTGAAGCACCTTCCTTCATTCTCATTTCCTAGTGCATGGTACTCTCTGACTTACTGAACTAAAAAACTATTAATTTCCTTTGAGAATTAGTACCTTTTTGAACAGTTCATAATGAGTGTATGAAGGTTTCTGCTTTTCTCCTTTTTTCTAATTGTTTACAAATTTTTTTGACAATTTTGCCATCTATGAAAAAGCATTTGCCTAATGATATCAATCAGGAACTCTAGTACAGTGAATCAAAGGAAATTTTTCTTTTCTGCATTTATAAGATCACTTGATACAGGTTTTGCCTATAAAAATTGTATGAAACAATTTTTGTTGCTCCATCTCTTTCTGAAATAAAGCCTGCAATCCTTTACTATATGAAATAATGTCTCAGAGGCTATTAGTCATGTATATTTGACAAATATTAAAATAGGTATACATTTTTATATTTTATGCATGTAATCATGTAATTCTTATTCCCCAATTTTGCTTTTTTTATGAGCCAATTACCAGTTATGTTTGGGTAGTTTGTCAAGAGAGCACTTTATGTGCTAARGAGTAGATAACAGGATCCTAAATTCTACTTTTATATGAGATCTTCTGTGATAGGAAAGACAGTCACTGATTTTTAGACACATAGAATAAAATACTGCTGGAAAGGAGGCAACCAGGCAGTTAAAGAATGCCTGTCCATCTCACCTGTGACTACTTGATAGTTCAGTTCATAAAATCCAACATAAAATGCAACTGGGGGATAATTTGATTTGTGTTAATACTTACACTTACTTTTAGCTGTATTATCAGAAAGGTGGTGTAAGGTCAATGCAGATACACAATTCAGCTTATCCACATGATAATTCCAATTGTATTCATAAGGCTACTTCTTAAAAGTCCGAAGGAAAACCTTATTTATTTTTCTAATTACTAATAGATATTCTACTTCTCTTCCAGTGTAATGCGTTGAAATCACACGAACAGTAAAAAGTGTCCTTTTAGCCTACTGYTCCCATTATACACTGATCATTCAAATAATAGATCACGTTGTTCAGAGGTAGATTTAAAGATGTACAACAAATCTATGTAGATGTTATATATTTGCATGTTTCATTAGTTTCCTGCTTGTACAGATGACAAATCTTGATAAAAAACAAAGTAAAATACTATCTGTCCAAATTCCAAAAGTGTTTATTAGTCTGTTGGTGAAAAAAACCCACGAGTTTATGGCTGTTTACTCCAGGGAAAAATCTGTTACCTGCCTAGCAGAAAATATTGTTTTCACTGTGTTTATTTCCTAAAGCAATTTTGTAAAGTAATAAAAAGGATGAAAAACTTCCTGTGGTGTGTCAACATGCTGGCGCTTCTCACATAATTCAGTCGATTTAACATTGTTAAAGGAGTTTCAGCAGTTCTTCTCTGGTATCTGATTGCCAAGGAACTAGACTTCTCTTTTTATAACAGCTTTGTACTTTAGCTGAATTAAGTAATGTGACAGAAATGGTAGCTGTTCGTCCCTAAAAAGCAAGATCCTCTCCCCCCAATCTCCCAATAGAATGAAGGGATATTAAAAAATGGCTTTAAGAGTTGAAGGAAGTGAACTCATCCTCCTAACATAGGCAGTTACTTCTATCCCATTAACTATATAAAGACTGCAGATATCTCCAGAGGGTAATTCCATCTCCTTGAATTAAATACTTACCTCTCCCACTTCTAACAGGAAATGGCAAGAGGGTACTTTAGCATAATAGCCTACAGGTTGGTAGAGTCACCCTGACATGAGAGACAGGAGATCTCTGTGCTACTCAGCCTGCAGCCTGATGCCATCTGCCTCGCTGCTGGCCAAAGGATCTCCAGGGACAGCACAGGGCTGAGGCTGTGCTTCTCCTTCCAGAGGCTCTTCTCTGTGCTGTCCATAGAGCTACACGTAAAATTCTTGCCAATGCTGTTGGCAGGGGGCTCATCCATACTGTCTGGTGGGATTAATCCAGCAGGAGTATTGCTTAAGTGAAGCAGATAAATACTTACCTCCTGCAGCCTAAGTACTGTAGCTCCCATATCCTGGGCGGCTACTCTGGTATTACCTCCCATGACCAAATAGGACACTTTACTCCCTATACTACAGAGTAGATTTTATTTTTGCRGATTTTTAACCCAATTTAGTTCTCTGATTTTATAGACAGTGCAGTCCCATGAACAGTTGTTTCAGCACAACTGAAAGGCTGGGTACATAGTGTGGATATACAAGCAGGATGAGAAAAGTCCACATACATTTCTGCAGCCAAGTTTTCCATGAAAGAGAAAGATCAGCAAAAATAGGCTGATGTAGATGTCTTTAACTTAGCAGCTGGGGATTTTCTGTATTTGTGAATGTTGTACTCAGATAAGCCTTCTTTACCCCTTTCCCTTCTTCTGTAGTTGTTTGCAATTCCCTGAAGTTCTAAAAACTGATGAGAATGTCTCTCAGGTTTTGAGAAGAAATTAAAATCCATGCTTCTTGAGATTCTCTCATCTCATAGGAAGTGTTCCACACCATTTTGGAGCATTTAGACTACTTAGCTTGTGGCATAATTTGTGTGAAAAAAACAGCTTCGGGGAAGTCAGACTGATGGAAAATGTTCTGGTCTGCATGAGCAATGGACTCATTCATTGCTGAAAATAAAGGGTGTAAATAAAACTATTTTGTTGCTATTCTTTTCCTCTTTGCATTCCCATTTATTGTAGCTGCTGTTTTCCCTTCCCAGGTGCAGATGTACCTGGGGAAAATGATAGCCTTTTATAGCATTATTATTGCATAGGGAAGAAGTTTTACTGGGTGATTCTAAATRTATATTTATTTAATATTTCTTCACTCAAATACCAGACTACAGCAGCTGTGTAGATTTAGAAGAACTCCTAGTGTCCATTGCTCTGCTTTACTATTTTGTTCAGAAAGGAAAAAATATTTCTCTTCTAATATATGCATTATGAAAAAGATAAACTGAGGGTTCCCATTCATAGAAGAGGAGGGAGGTAATCAAAACATTGTGCAAGCAAAATGATTGAATAACCTAAACTSTCTCTAGAAAGTAAAAAAGGCACAAAATTTAAACTTTAAAACCTTTAGTAAGGTGCATTTTATGGGTAAATGTCCACAGAATTGTGACTATCATTTTAATGAGGACCATTCACAAAGAAATGTTCTGCCAAAGAGACAAAAAAACCTGACATTCAGATGCCTGTTCTGCTGTTTCAGATCCCATTTCTTGTATTAATGTTATTAGTTACTTCCATGAAGTGTTCTGAGGTGTTGAAATGACTTTTCTTGAGATGCTCTAGATATCTGCAAAGAAGGTCATGAAGTTTTTTATTACAAGAGAAGTCATGGAAATGCAACTGCAAATATGAAACAAATCAATTATGAAACAAACAAATATGAAGGGCCTTTGCTTTATATTTATTAAATTGAATACAAATGACCAATGACTCCATCGATGTTTGGGCTTCCACCTGTACATATTTTTATGTGATGAAGATGTTACAGAGAATGAATATATTACTTTTACCAATTATTTTGTTCTATGCCCAGCAAAAAACCCACAGGTGACTTCTCAAGCTTATATTTAAATAGTATGTGCATTCTATTTAACTGTTTTTCTCATTTTGAAACTGTAGCAATAATAATTTAAAAGGGTTTTTTTTTTTTTTTTTTTACATCATAAATAGAGTGTTTCAGAAGAAGAAATATGTCCTTAGGCTGACATAACCCCTATAGAGTTGTGGAGCTAACATTGTTTTCCAGTTACTCTTTAAATAATTGATAAATCACAGTGTGTATGCATGTTTGATATCAGAATTATTTCCTTTTGCACTAGATTAACATAAATGTATCTTTATATTGCTGTATAAACATAAACTGTATTTTAAAATATTATAGCAAGCGAAATCCTAAGAGGCTGTTGACAAGCTGTTTAAAACAGATTATTTTTGAAGTTATGTGCTTAACGAGATAGTCAGTATACCTCTCCTGACTATTTAACRATGTATGTCTGCACCTTAATTAAGCTAACTACTCTTGCTGCAGCAGTATGGCTATTAGCTCATTCATTTACCAAACAGTAACCATAAACAGCACTTTCATCTCAAAAATATAATAAGCAGCAGTCAGGAAAACAGATTATGCAATTTGAATTAAAGAAAGTGTATTCCCTGTTGTTCAAATAGCAACTAGAGTTCTAGAATGAACATCCTGGCTTGCAGACGGCTCTACCAGTAAAATAATTTTCCATTTACATAGCTGGATAGATTGCATGCCAAATGTAGCTTAAAGTAATTATAGCTATCTGACCTCTATTTAGTCTTCTGATCCAAAACCCACTTCCTTTTACCTTTGTAAGTTCATAGACCAAACCAAAATAAATCACGTCTTATTTGTTTTATGCTTACATTTTTTTAAAGCCATAGAAACAGACTTGTGGAAACTTCCTCCTTTCTCCTGGTTATAATACCACTCAGTCTTTACAGTGAGGTGACTTAGGAGGCAATTTGCATCTTAACCAGGTCAGCAGCAAATAAAAAAGAAACAAACTTGCCTCATTCCTGGTCTGTGTAGCTTCACTGGCCATGTTGGGTTTGTCAAGCCACAACTCTAATGCTTGCTTTTTTTCCTTTGGATTTGAGTAGACAACCCTTTAGCTCCAGAAATGTTACCTTTTCAGCATAAAAAATACTGTTTTGGGGTTTTTTCATATTTTCATCTTCTATCCCAGGCATTAGAAGATTGTAAAAGTTCATATTAATAAAGGGATTATTTTCAACAGTGCCAATCTTTTTATCAATCTTTTATCCGCTTCTTACTAGCTGTTTGTATTCTTTGTCTCTGTGTTTACTCCTGTTATTTCATTTATATTTATAATCAAAACTCACTACATAGCCATATTTTCTGTAAGATGCATACTCTACGTGTCCACTGGAAAGAAAAGGAAGTGTCATGGCTAAGCGATTAACTCTTTACTATYCCAAAACAGAGGAAATGAGTATCACAGTAGAATTTGTAACTAAGAGTGGGCTTGGGAAATATCCCTTGTCTATGTAGAACCAGAAATGTGATAGGAAAACATGAGATCTCCTCAACTGGCAAACAGCAAGAGTGGAAATAGTTTTATAATATACCATTAATAACAGAGAGGAGAAGAAAAGGGTTGGTTGACTCCATTTTGAAAAGAAAATTATTGGTAGACAGTGAAAAGAAAGATCTTGAGTGTTCTTTTTTGATCAGAATTTACTCAAAAGGTCAGTTGTAAACAGGTGATTGTCACCATTGATAAATGTGACACAATCTTGAATAAAATCAGATAATCTTAGAAACCAGGGAGAGTGTTAGGTATACATTAGTGAAAAGCATTTTAGATATATGCATTCCAAGTACATCCTCATTACATTACTTAAAACCTTCAAGAGATTGAACCTCTGTTCTAAGTCCATTTGCTATGTACAGGAAGTTTCTAGATGAAATAAATAGCAGTAAAGTAGAAGTTATAAATTTTGTGTGGCGCAGAACAACCAGTGCATATGGTTTCAGAGTAAAAACTCTCTTCATATAGCTTTATTTTGTTATGGGGTTTTTTCAGTTGTGACCAGCTCAAAACTAAATCTTTTGCAAATTGTAATATGTGTGTTAACATCCATCTAATTACTGCTAGGAACAGTTAGTAGTCATGCTGAAAGAGTAATTCTGTATTTGATGAAATTGCTGCCTTCATACATCTTTGGGATTCTCTTCTTTGACTTTGAGCATATGCTCTCACAGCAGTCTATGCTTTATGAATAGGCATGATACTAATCAGATATTTAGTGGCTTTGTTCAGTTCTAATTTCTTAAAATTACACACCATTTTTATATATATTACAATTTGAATTGTTTTTATAATAATGTCAAATTTATGCAGTTAATTCTCTCATTGTGACAATATATAATAATGTAACCTCGTATAATTTTACTTATTACGCTGCATCTGTTTTTGTTAGAGCTTGACATAYGCATTTCACTTGCAAATTATAGCTTTTATGTTCTACTTATGCCATTGTCTTCATTATACCTTTGTTAAATTATTTGTTTCCTGATTTTTCTTTTAACTATAGTGCTGGAGTAATTTTCTCAGTGAGTTTGTGYATGCTCTTTTCTTTCAAGAAAGATAATGTCCATAATAGACAATTAGAATTTCAGTGAGGTAATGAGAGAAGACATTGTGGGGGGAAAAAAAAAGAAATTTTTTTTAATTGATTCCAGTAATTTAAATGTCATAAGGACGATTCTTCCTTTAATATCGCTTTTAATGTTGAAACTTAGAGAATTGTACATATCTTGGTATCTTGAAAATGCGGGATGGTATTACTTGTACTTATTACCTTATGAGATTATAGAATCTTAGAATATCAGGTTGAAAGGGGACACTGAGGATGGTCTGATCCAGTCTTTCTTGGTAAATGCACAGTCCATACAAAATGCTGAGAGCCCTATTCAGGTGAAGCTAAAAAGTATCCAAAGCTGGGGAATCCACTGCTTACCTGGGGAGGTTATTCCAATGACTCGTTGTTCTCAGTGTCAAAAATTTTCTCTTGTGTTTAATCAGAATCTCCCGGGGAGTATCTTGTACTTATTATCCCTATGTTTTCCCTGTGACTCCTTGTAAAAAGGGAGTCTCCATCTTTGTAATCACCTTTTAAATACTGGAACATGGTAATAAGGTCTCCCCTAACCCCTCTATTTTCGAGGCTGAACAATCCCAGTTCTTTTAGCCTTTCCTTTTATGGCAGGCTTCCTAGTCTTCTGATTGTCTTTGTGGCCCTTCTGAGGACCCTCTCTAAATCATGTTTGAACTACAAGAAATACTGATAGAGCAAAAATCCATACTTTTGACTAAACAATCTCCTTTACTGCTGAAATGCAATTAGACAGGGAGTTGCTGTTCTGAAATCTGTCCAAAATGCACACTTAAGTAAAAGTCATCTATAAATTTGCCTATAACATCCTTAGTGCCTGTCTTAGCCATTCCTAATGGCAATAAATTGGAAGTTTATGAGAGATTCGAGAAAATCATGTTGATTTTAACTGCTATATCTCTTCCTATTAAAGGATTAAAAGATCGTATCCAAAGCAAGAAAAGTATACTATTACTAGTGTCAGTTTAACAATATTGTTAAAATTAAATGGTCCTTTAGCACACTTCTCAAAGAAGAATGTAAAAAAAAAAAAAAAGTCTGAGATGAAATTAATTAATTTGTGCAAAAAGTTTTACCCTATACTTTTTTTTACCTTGACATCTTCTACTCCTTGACCTACCTTTCATCCATGGTCTCACTGACAAACAGCTCTTTACGCTTGTATTTGACCATATTGATCAGTATTTGAGCATTTCTTTTCAGAAATACCACAAGATATTTGAGAAAACCCATATTTACAGATATTTTCGCATACTATTTTATAATGAATTCTTAGTTAAGAGGTGAAATTGGAGATAAATAGAGAGAACTGTGTTCCTTAGAAGGGAATGAAATTCAAGACTTTTTAAGCTAATGGCTCAGCAGCTTGTTAAGAGAAGGAAGGTTAAGGAGAGTCCAATCTTTCCTATTTATGGCAATCTGGAAGCTTTATTGCAAAAGAATTTCTCATTAAAAGTCAGCTCAGGGTATAACTGAATATTGTGCTACAGTCAGTCTGTGATTAATGTGAATAGAGAGTAGAGTGATATCAGGAGGAGGGGCAGGGTGTATTTTATAAAATATGAGGACATGACTTTTAACTATACAAGCACTACAAAATAATTTTGTAGTGTTTCAAGTGAAATTTAAATGATCAGTTATACAGATGGATAGGGAGCTTCCGGCAAAAACAGGTACTGAAAAACTCAGGTGTTTATAATGATATGAAGTTTCTTTTTCTTTTGTGATATAAAATTTAGCAATTGTGTTGATACCAAGTTTATTATCATGTGAACCTAATTCTCAACACCTATTTCATCTCATGTCAAGCAAATTATCTAAGTAATGTAATAACAAGTGATTTTTTTAGCTTACAAGAAGTTTGTCTGGTCTTGTCAGACAAATTGTCTCATAAATATTGCTGTTATTCCTGAGAGCTTCAAGAGAATAGAATTGAGTAATTCTTTCAGACAGAAGAAGTGAAATGTGACATAACACAACAAAGACAAGATGTTTCTATAATTTTATATTTAATCCACTCAAACTAAAGTAAATGAATGGGTTGATTATGGAGTGGTGGAAGATATAATACCTGTAAACACTGAAGAAAACCTCTTTACCTTTGTTGCCTCAGGTAAAAGTATTTGTTTATTCTACTGGCAACTGGCCAATTTAATGAATTTTGATATCAGGAATTCATTTAGACTGGTATGCTGTGGTGTAAGTATTAAATGTGTTTTAAAAATCACTAGCTACATTTCTATTAGGTTCTGTCAAGGCAGTTAATTGTCTCCTTTTATATACAATTTTAATGGTATAAAATTCCTCATTTCTTCTKTTATTTTACTACCCCTTTTGTCATATTAAATTCTGGACTATGAACTGCAAACGTTATTATCTGTACAAAATTGAGGAATCCTGAAACAATGCAAACTTGGCAAACTGTTAACTCTTCATGAGCAAGATCASTAGATTGTCTAGGGGCTGAGGAACAAAATATGTTTAGTTGCAGTCTTCAACAAGCTGCTTTATTCTATTTCAGTCCAGTCAGAATGAAAAGACCAGTTTGGAGAGAGGTATCTAAAAGGAAAGGACCCATTTGACTCAGTAAAGAAGTGGCTCAAAAGCTGTGGATAGGACTTCTAGGGGTAAGGAATAAAAGGAGAGTAATGACCTTCATTTAGCAAACGTATCATATACAGAGCAAACCTCTGATGAAAATGTCAGTTTGGTCGTGATGTATTTTTCTTCCAATACTTGCTAACAGTTCAGTTGGAAACTTTCGGTGGGAACCAAAAGTATTGATGTCTAAATCCAAATCTTAAACTGACTTTGTAGGAATTATGCTTTGCAGTTCTCTTCCCGAAGAAGGCTGAGGAAGATGCCTCAGCTGTAACGTATGTGCTGGTGAAGTCTCTTAAGAAGTAGTTAGAGAAATTACAAAGGAAAGCTGACAGAGTGAAATCTGAAATGGGGGTGTGGAGAAGGTGGTTGGTAACAAGTCAGGAAGATCTACAATATCACCTACTGTGACTGAGGAAAACCTAGCTAACAAGACATTTCAACTCACAGATTTTCTTMATAGGGAAATTATCCCTCCTCAGGCAACGATGCATTAAAATGCTGCCCACAGGAGCTGAAGTTTCAAGCCTAATGACAGAGTGGATTAAAAATAAAATGTAAGCCTGGCAAGCTGGAAAAGCTGTGAGATTAAGGATCACTCTTCCCATGAGGAAATGATGTGTTGGTTGGTCATGAGTGACTCACTCCTGTGTGTGATGAAAACTGCTCTAGTGTCTGGACCTAATATTGTGGGAAATCTTCTATCTACCAGGAGCTTAAATCTGAGAGATGTAGCCGAAGCCATCTAGTCAAATGACAATTACCTGGGACTGCTTCTTCATGCAGGCATGACTCATTTCTGTGTCACTCTAAGCAGATAAAAAGTGGCTGCAAGACTTTTGGAGGATGGCTGAGGGGATCAGAACTATTGTAATGCTCTAGTCAGCTCTCCTGGTCATTCAGGAAAAATGTGTGTCATTCAGTGCTCATATGCAAAAGTAGCCTACCAAAATAAGCTCTGGCCTCTTTGACAATAGCATGAACTTGGAAGATAATACAGGATGAAATGGAGCTGGCTTTGCCTGAAGAAAAAAATAATGTTTCAACTTAAGAAAAACTACACAAAGGGCAAGCAGCTGGTTCTTTGGGTCTGTGATGGATTACATGAGAAGCAATGGGATTAAACTGCAACTATAAAGAGTCTGGTTCAATATAAGAACTTCCAATGCCAAGTAGAGGTGTATTTGCTAATAGATTGACTTATGATGCATTAAGAGACTCATCATGGCAGGACTGTACAAATGGGTTCGACAAACAGCTTTAATTGACTGAGTTGCTTTTCAGCAGCTGTTGCTGTTCTTTTATATTACATAGAATGAACAAATTCATATCAGTGCTTGCAACCTGCATTCAGAAATACTAGGATAAGATAAACTGTGGATACTATTAAAGTTTTTCCCCTATCATTCTGTGAAAAATTCTGAAAGTAAATAGTATGTACTGGGTATTATATTGTCTAAATGTTAAGTTTAATGAAATGGTAAGTGAAAAGTAAAATTGAAGTTGGCTTATCTATAATATTTAATTGCCTTGAAAAATCAAGAGGTAATGAACTCTGGTATTTTACACCAAGAGAGACATATAGATCAATTTTTAATAGTTTAATTTAACAGTTTAAGTCTGGTTTCTGCTGGAAAAATGACATGGCTTCCTTGCTCTRTAGTAATAAGTAACGCCAGCTTTTTTACCTCTTCGTGCGATTGATACTGCAGTAATCATACTCCAGTGAGCAACTACTATTATGATATAAGCCACAATTACTCAGTTGCATTTCATTATCTGAAGCAATGATTCTGGTGTCTCCTTCTGGGTCAGGTTTTTTTCACRTCTTTTCAATTCTTCTTGTTCACAGTCCTTCTAATAAGTCTTCAGTACAGAGAAACATGTTTCTTACTTTCAGATGGGACCATAATAGCTTCTTCAGGCACTGGATTTAATTTGTTTCAGTGTCTCTAATAGTATGCATGTTGCTGTTGGTATTTTATTTATGGAGATTCACTGTTATACAACTCTTTGTAACACATGTATCTTCTTTAAAGAGGCACAATAGAAATATTATCATTAAGGYGACATTCAGTTTTAGGAATGGCTGTTAAATATTGCAGGATTAAGTGATGCCATTCATCTGTCAAGTAAAAAAAAGCACAATGCTTTTTAAAAAATAAAATTTTAATTGGAGTAAAATTAATTGCAGTCCTATTGTTGGAACCTCACAGATGTTTGAAGAGTAGGTTTTGTGTTTTTGTCCTTAGGGCTCCCACTATGCTTCCATGTAATACGCACAAATCTGGTATTTCTTTCTGATATTCATTCTTTACTTCTGTGCTTGTGCTGTTCAATGTATCACTGAATCTCTTTGAGTGAGAAAGAAAAAGGTTTAATAATATGAAGGTTTGTGATCACATTTCAAATGGCCATTTATGCTTTGATAGCACTTTTGCGTGTCCTAAATTACTAACAACYCTCAATATACAAATATTTTCTTTCAAAAGCTCAACACCTCTCTTAGGAATGATTTGTATTCATCTCCTTCTGGTTTTGGAGGTGCATTCCTGACTTTTACTATCTATATTTTTTTGTCCCCAAAAGTATTTATTAAATACCTGTATTTATTGGAACTCAGCAAAATATGGAAGATCTCTGCCTATTTTGTACAGCTGGCTAATGAAGGCAGTCAGTAGGATTTAAAAGGAAGCCTGTTCAGTTCTGCTTTCCAAATGTGACCTCAAGATTATCTCAGGCCTCTYTTCCTCTACTCCTATATAGGATTAAAATGAAACATTTTAGTTTCCATATGGATTAAGGTGATTCATGAGAACTGTTAAACTGTACTAGAGTAAAGAWCCATCTAGTCCTGTGTCTAGTGATAACAAAAGAATGGTTCTATTTCATTTTGTCTTTCCAGCCTTCTGCTACTTTAGGACTTCTTCAGACAGCTGATTAGRGACTTCCTGAATAATGTCTACTGTGTCCTCATTGTCTATAAACTTTACAAATATTTCATCATTTTTAAAAAATTTTTTTGATTGGCAAGAGAGATTTTATAACATTGATTATATAAGCTGAAACATATCATCTTGGTTCTCACTTTTGTTCTCATCTAGGAGCTGTAGTGAGGATGATTCAGCCTGCAGGTATCTATAGGAACAGACTGGAAAGCAGAGGTCATGCTTGTGCTTATGCATTATTCAGTGTTGAATCAAGCCTCTCCTCTATGTAACTGTTCGTACATTCTGGAGTTTTTCCCTTTCTTCCTTCAAGGAAGTTGATGCTGAGTTCCTTCAGGCTGAGTGTGTTTGCAATCCCCTGTGTCTAGTCTTGACAAAAATCCAACTAGGACATGAAAATKCTAGGGATGATGGAAGTAATCCTAATCTTTTATCCTTTGAACCATTCAGCTGGTTAAATATGATCAACACATGACAGAGAATGGTGCCATCAGTGGTAGGTCAAGAGGCAKATGTGAATTAAATACTTCCTCTGCTCCCATATTTTCCAGAACATATTGACTGATCATTTTGTATAATTTAGCTTATACAGGTTTTTTGGTGTGAATTCTAAAATCTACTTCAACTTGCAAAACCATCACCAAGAATTGCTATATTTGTTCTATAGGCAATTACATATATTTGAATGTATTCACCAATATATGATGTATTTTCTGGGGGCTGTTRCATGCTTTTTTCAAATCTTCTTTGATTCTTTCAATGCTCATAAACTCTTGGACAACAAAATTTCACAATCTTACCACAACTTACCTATCCCACTGAGTAAATAAAAACCTAGCAAGGACAGAAAGACTAGCCAACTAGCAGTTTGAAGTGTTGTATGTACTCTTTCTTATTCATTAACATAAGATTATCACAGCATGGACTCATGTTTTCTTCAAAATTTTAATGATCTGGCTTTCTCTTTGAAATCACTTAACATCCCAATAGAACAAACTGTATTGTTGCTTGTCTTCATCTCTATGCATGAGATGAAGAATTATGTAATGAATTTATGTTCTTCTCAAGCTATTCTATTTTAATAGCCTGTTAATGAATGTGAGTCAGCAGTTGTGTAGTGCAAACAATTGATAGAGAAGGTTAGAGAGTCTAAACTGTTTGGGGAAATCCATAAAAATGGCTAGCATAAATTGAAATAATAAAAGGTTCTTTTAAATTGGAAAATGGCTGTTACCTGCAACATTGTATGATACCTACAAACTGCAAGAAAATGAGAGCTCAAATAATATGTGAAAGTGTGGGGAGTATCTTATTTACTGCCTAAGTCAGCGAAAGGCTGAGCAGGCACTGGTGCCARCTTGTTTCTTGTGTTGCCTTAGCTGTTCCCCTAGGTACTCCAGTGGAATGGTCTCTGTCAGGATCTCTGTCCTAGCAACTAACACCTGCTCTGTTATTCTTTCTTCTGGAGGACTGRATGTATTACCTTAATCTTAATTGTCTATTAATCATCTTTCTCATTATCCCTTTAGAAGTYTGAGTCTAATTTACAGTATAGTTTATAATTAAATAGGATCTAAGGAAATGTGGTACACGTAGAGTTTTCAAACATGTGATTGCTTCTGTTTAAATTTTTAAGGGTTGGAGAAACCTGAAATCTTGATCTTGCTACTTTTACGAGTRCTTGGTTCTTATTGAAAGATACATTTCCTCATCATCGCATGGGGATCCTGTGATTAAATTGGAATAGCAAGTTTTATTAATATAAATAGGTAAGAAAGGGAAAAAAACCCCTTATAAATAGTAGTTTTCAAATTGCRCTTTAAAATCCTCATATGGAAACTKAAAATAAATATTTCTGCTGTGCTGTTGGCCCCAAGAAGTTCTGAAGTGGTATCTCTCAGAGGAGTGAACGATTCAGTTCAGCTTTGACTGAATGTGAAAATTTAAAACCGAGCTTTTATGAGCTTAATCAGCTGCATTTCAGCAGAGGGCAACAATAATAGGCTACAATTAATGGGAAAAGATAATAGTATGGAGCAGTATTCTTCTGTATTACTGCTTCTCTGGCACAAAGACTTTTAAATAATAAAAACTAAAAAGCCCAAATATTTGCAAACATTGTGCACACCTGAAGCCAAGGCTTGCTCATTTGTGTTTCTGCTGAGAAGTGCTGTGTTCCATGTTCTTGTTTGTTTCCTTTGCAAACCAGGCACAGCCATCACTGTGAAAATATCCATCTGTAGTTGCAACACCTAGTCCACAAAAATGACTGAATGTGACCATGGGACATTTTTCATTATGTTCCACTTCATATCATCTCCTTGCCCAGCATTTTTCTTGTCTGGGATGTTCAAACGTACTGTGAGATGAATTTTTGGAACATATCTAGTAAAATATATTTGTACAATTAACAATAAGTTATATTTTGAACCAATCTTCTTTGGTAGCTTTTTCCCRTCTCTRAAAGTTTTCAAAGCCAGAGCWCTGGATGGYRCTCTGAACAGCCTGGTCTAGTGAAAGGTGTCCCTGACCATGGTAGAGGGTTGGAACTAGATGATCTTTAATGCTCCTTCCAAACAAAACCATTCTRTGTTTCTATGATRCYATTATTGGTCTTGTRTTRTCACCGCTTATCTYTTTCCTTGTCAGATGCAAGATACTGCAGAGACCTTATTTCTGACTCCTTCTTCCTCCTTCCACCTTGAATTGATGATTAGTTCCCGAATTACTTTCTCTATGATGTTCTTAGATTTTTTTCCCTCCTAATTTGCATTCATGGAAATTGAATCAGAATAGAATATCATCCCTCAGCACCTGTATTTTTTGTTCTTGAAGCAGAAGCAGGTAGTTCTTGCAAAAGTCAAATCAGCCTACTTTGTCTTTGCCTTCAGACAAGAGTTTGTTTTCTAGCTTCTTCTGTCTCCTTTTGTGCCATTCTGATTTTTAATTGCTCTGCACAAACACATCTTTCTAAAAAATATTCTCAGAACACCTCTGTGTTTTTAGTATGATATCTGCTGGTGTGTTTTATTTAGAAATATTACATTCATGTATATTTGCTGTSTATTGTACTGGTGAAAACAAATTTTATTTAATTGCATCAGTTACATAGTTCTGTGTGCTATGATTGTRCTTAATAACACATAGTAGTATTACAGTGGGTTCAGTAAAGTTGGAAGACTGAAGTAACATTTCTCTTTTAGATAACCAGTAAAGTAATTGAAATTTTTTTTCTCTTTTTTCATTTCTGGAAAATGTTTACTTTTAGGTTTTAATTACCAAATAATTTAGGTCTGGAAATTAAATTTTACTCAATATACATTGTAACACACTGGGAAGAACATATGTGTGCTGCCTTATTCCTGAACTTTTTTATTCTGTAATGTTCAATATTGATGCACATGAATTATGTTTAGGTGTTCCTAAAATTAATCATACTTAACAATTTTTAGTTTCAGGTAGATTTGAACAACTATAATACAGTTCTGAAGTTTCTGTAAAAGAATTAAAAATAATGCATTTCAAGAAATCACCTTATTACCTGAAAGATAAACATAGTTRTTTTAGTTAATCAAAATAACAGCAGATAAAACAACCATGTAATGTAGATGCTTAGATCGTATTTTAGAAAATGAGCTGGAAATTTTTGAATGAGAAAATGATATTTCAAGTATGTATTTACATTTTAGAAGAACATTAACAGCACAAAATGCACCTAATGTACTTGGTTAAAAAAATTCAGTCTTTATGTTTGAAGTAAAAACACTCCTAAATTATTCAATATATAACTGTAACTTGCCACTAAGTAAATATTTACAGTATTTTGTTTAGAAAAGTAAAATTTTTTTTCTTAACATTATACTTTCAAGACTTAAAATTTTCAGGCTATTAGCTGTAGTCTTTACTTAGACTAAAATACATGGTTTTCACAAGGACTTTAATAGTTTCTACTAACATAAACAGGAATTTATCATGCTGGAGTAATTAATCCCAGAAGTCTTCAAGTATTTTTTAGGTCAAAAAATGTGGGTTTTATCTGCTTTTTATTTTAAAAAATCACATTAGATAGTTGGTATCTTGTATGGATTAATTTTATACTATTTCTTTGTCCTTTGAATGTCCTTGTTCCTCTAATGCTTCTCCTTAACTGGCATTGAAGAAAGAAGGAAGGGTAGAAATGTTCTTCTGACGCTTTTGATGGAGGATACATTTTAAAAACCAACTGAAATTGCGTGCCAGCATGTTCTTGACAGTGGGAATTATCCTTTGATAGCAAAATTGTGGGATGTCAGTGACACTTGCTCAGTATTTGCATGAGGAATTCAAAGAGCTTGTGACTGCAGCCTGGTTCTGAAGTCTGCAAAACACATTGCCACTCASATCTCTGCGTGTAGTTGTTTAGGGACAATATTGTAAACACTGGAGGAAATTCAGTGGTGATTCTTCTTTTCTTCTAAAACGATGTTGCAGGTTGGTTGAAGCAGTTTAATGTTATACTGTGGTTTCAGGGCTTTCCAGATCATTCAGTTACATTCCATATGGAGACCTAGTTGACAATGTCTTTAATTTAAATATGTTTTTATTCTAGGTACTAGGTATCTGTCATGATTTACTAGGTTTTACATTTACTAGGTTGTCAAAAGCTTTCAGAGCTTATGCTTAAAAAACAATATTTTTCTTCTAATAATGGTATGAATGGGTATGTTCTACACATAACTCTCTTTGTGTTGGACACTTGTGCCAGAAAGCTGACAATGTTTGTTCAGAGGAAATCCATGAACTGCAGGGCTAAACAGAAACTTGTTATGAATTAGGTGTCTCAGCCTGGTTTTCTCATTACTTTTCACCTAGGGATATTGTTGAATGTTTTAAGAAAAAATTACTTGAACAATTGTCAGAACTGATTTTGCATGCTTGATTTTGCACCTTGGATAAAAGGATAGAGTAAATGATGCTTCCAAAGCTGTTCCAACCCAAATTTTCATCCTTCCTTAARGAAAGGAACTTGCTTAGAGATTGAYGMCTTTGCTGGTTGGCAGTAAGTTGCTCTGAAATAATTTTATTTAGAGTTAAATATTCTAGTTTATTTTATATCTTCTAATAAGAAGAAAAAAAAGAAAATTACATTGTGTTTCAGAATTTAGAAATAATTTTGTGTATATACACCTCTTCTGGGTTCTAAACAGCAAAATGAACCACAGTAACCACAGAAATATCCCATTGTTCAAATGAGCTTGCCAAAGGTTTCAGTTCCTTTACTGAAGGAGATTTTATTTTCTTTTTTGCAAGCATAATTTGGAAGGGAGAGTCTAATATATGTGTCTAAAATCCAGTTGGTTTTCTTTGTTTTGTTTTTCATTCTAGTGACTGAGTATTAATCTATTTCTTTATTCATTTTTATAGATTAAAAAAATCAACAGGAATTTTCCCGTAAACCAGCAGGTAAGAAAAAGAACATTTGGACTTTTAAAATTTTTAATTCTCACTTGAACTATCTTTATTTTTGTGTGGTAGCTGTTCATTATTCTACCTTAAGAATTCTCATTAGATTTTCTTTAGAGAGTACCTTGGTGTTTTTACTTTCTCAACTCAAAGGGAATTGGAGTGTTTCACCAAAGTGAGAACATATCTAATCTTTTCAAATTAACCTATTTGATGCAGGTATATATGCTTTTCTTCAGATTGTGTCTTACCAATTTTACTATAAAAGAGAAATGTTATCATTATCCTTTACAAAATTAACGAAAATAAATCAATGTTCCAAAATTCTGAAAATGTATGGTCTTTTTTTTTTGGCCTATTGACAAATTGAGTCATAAAAAATTAATATCTGCACAAGTATTTAAACAAAATATGAATAAAAATTACCAAGGTAAAACTCAGTACACTGTATAGTTAAGTATGTATATGTTGTGTATGACAGCTATTAATTATATAATGATAATTTCCACACAAGGAAATGTGTTAAGGGGAAGCAGAGCAACCTGATTCGTAAGAAGGAAAAAATTGCTTCCTCATACAAGGGGAGAAATATGTATCGGACTGAGCTGTAAACTCGCCTTCAAGGGGAGAGATTTGAGGAAGAAAAGTGCTTTCACCTCCTTTACACCAAATCTTCAGTTAGCCAACAGATTTCTCAGTTCCCTTTCTCTGGTCCAACTTTATTTATATGGAATTGCGTTGAGTGTAACTCACAAAGGAGGGAGATACTTCTATTTTGTTTTCTGTTTTCTTCATGAGAAGATGTGCAAATGTAAAAAATTAATGAAAATAATATAATACTACTAATACTAACAATAATATCAACTATATGGGTAAGTATAAATGAAGCTATAATAGATGAAGTTAGCATTTGCATTTGGGAATTTTCATAATAGTTTGTATAACATGAGATGCAGAGAGTGCGAAGATATGCTCCTATCTCAAAAGAAGGAAGAAAACACTGCCTAATGAACAGAAAGCWGTTAATTGGTTCCATTTTCACTGTTATGATTCACCCAAACTTACCTCTTTGCTTTCATTACTATAAAAAATAAAGACAAAACTATATAAACAACAGTTAAAATGTTCTACTGCCCTAACATATAATTGAGGGATCTCTGCTGGTTTGGAGCCCTTGGCRCATGGGGTCAACAAGGCATTTTATTCTTCATTAGAACTCCTGTGGAAAGCAAAAATATCTTTCCTGGCTTGAATAACTTTTTGGCCRTGATCTTTGTCAGGACAGCCTGCAATTATAATGCATTCATCTCTCATCAGCCCCGATCATTATACTCCAAAGGAATTACTGTGGAGCACTTCAAGAAACTCAGTCAAAAGGTCAAACTGGAAAGAGAGGCTGATTTGATTAGCAGTGAGACTGGTAGGGTCTTGTTGCCTGTCAAATACTGCAGAAGAAAAAGGTTTACTTATCTGTGGATGTCTGAAATTTTAGGGAACACTAAATTCAAAACCAGATTTCCTTTTTGGCTTACTTTATGTAGAGAGGGTTGTAGTTTTTTTATCATAAAAGAAGTTAGGGGAAATCTAAATGAAATGAAATTACCTAATTTTACTGAAATAGTTCAATAATATTTTTGAGTAGAGTCAGAAAAGGCTACACAGATGTAAGGTTAATTTCTGTCTTCATGTGCAGCAAGTATCAACATGGTATGCAGAGAAGAAACAGGACTCTTTACTTGTTGTATCAACACATCATTTATCTAAAAATTAAAATACTATCTCAAATAGTCTTGTCATCTTGGTTGTTTTTTAAATAAAATAAATTTTTGTCTAAGAGGTTAAACAGCTAATTTTAACTTCTTTCTGCAACCACATCATGAACTTAAAAGCTCTCTTCATCCTGTTATACTTTTTTTTTAAAAAAAAGGTGTATATATTTAATTTCACTTAAATACCCACAGGATTTTTTTTAATGAGCAGTGGCAGGGTAATTGAAGGTTATTTTCACTTAGAATTTTTACACATATATATGTGGATTTTAATTRGTAAAGTAAAAAGGGAAGACAGTTGTCAAACTAGAGTCAAGGAAACAACCCTTAGGATTCCTTAATGAAAATATTCTTGATATGGAGAAGACAATAGGAGCACAGACAGACCCATTAGCATTGCAATGAGGAAAAAAATGTRCCTGAAAAGGTGTGTAAGATGCTGTAACTCCAGCAGTGTTATCCAAACATCTCAATGTTGCAGCAAGTTAAAAAGATAAAAGAAAAAGTAATTAGAAAAAACTTGTTGACTGTACATAATGTGGCAGCTTTCCTTTAATGCAGTAATTGTGAAAGTAGGTTTGTCTGGAAAATCGTTAGAAAGATAAGATATGTTAATTAAAAGTTAAGGTTTAAAGGTGATGGGTATTGATAAGAAGGTGGTAATTATTTGGACAGCATGAAGCAATAAGAAGTTCTCAGAATGGTGGTAGTACATTAATAGTGGTGGAAAGATGATGAAAAAAATGCTGGAAGACAACCCCACAGACCAAAAAAAAAAAAGAAAAATTGAAGAAGATTGTGGGACAAAAGGGAAATAAAGCTCCCCCTCTCTGAGTTGACAGTGATGAAAAGAACACTTGAAATAGTAAAAAATAGAAAATTAGTTGTTTTTTCTATATTGGAACTGCATGCATTGGATGTAAATAGTAACACTTAAGAGWATAATAGCAAGTAGTTGAGAAAAAAAATAATTTTGGACTCAAAATATACCGAAGATTTCAAATATTCACTAARAAATATGATGTTGTCAACAAAATTTCCATAAATTCAGAGAGAAAATTATATAGACCTCATAGCAGAGAGGCAGAAAGACTGGAATATTTCAAGGCTCCAGCCAGAGGCTTCTCTAGYTGATCAGCCAAGATGAGAGTGGAAACATGGGCATGTTTCCTTTTCTTGGAGCTCCTGACCTCTGTTGAGGTTGTTACACTGATTATAGCAAGTGTCAGCTCCTGCGAGAGCCATCGTTCGGCAGGTGAGTTTAGAAAGGCAGCATCAACTCCCTGCTAGATCTTTCCAAATGACAGGTAGTAAACTGTGGTGGTGTAATGAGAACAAGCACTGCCTATTCCTTTTCGATTCCCAATCTTTTCGTAGTCTACAATGAATTTGCAAATGTGCTGATCTCGGCTGAAAATCAACTTGATAGCATCTAGAGAAATGAAAATCAGGCAATCCTTATAAAGCCTTCTGATCCTTTTCAGTGTGAGAAACCAAATGTAGCCTCCAGCTAGTAGAGATTTTACTACRCATTATAACTCTCATTTTCTATTTGGGATTCATTGGGATTTGTCTTTTACTGGTTGCCATGACAGGAGGATGAATTGCAACATCTGGCTTAGGTACACAGTGGAATTCACAGTTTAGATATGTCCTAGTCTGGCCTGCAGTTCGCCTCTTCTTGTCCCTACATGGACAAGTAAGTAAAACGTTCATAAACTGCAGCTGGGAAGGTCAAAACTTTCTGGCTCCCATTTCACTCCACAAGGCAGTTGTAAAAAGCAGATGTCACATGTGGCAAATCTGGCGAGTAGATTTTTCATTTCATTGATTATTGTTATGTTCACATGCAAGTTCATAAATGTAATAAATAGACACTTGCTTCTCTACTACATGGGCAACAGTCAAATCTCAAGGTTTCACATGAAACAGATAAAAGCATCATGGCAGAGGAGTGTATTTTAAACTTCCTTTTCCTATGTTGTATGTCTCGTCTCTGTTAGGGTGAATATAAAGGGTATGACCCTCTACTTTTCATATGTTGAATTCACTAAAAAAAAGTATAATGGGGAAGAATGCTATAATCCTTTTTCTTTTGAGCACTATTTCTTTTATTTCCACAAGTAGCATGAGACTTTTTGAAATATTTCTATCTACAGAAGATAGGAAATTTTCATTAAATAGTTTTAGCTTTTAAGGATAATGTGTCCCTCTAGAATGTTCCTGCTTTATGGGAAAAGAACTGGTAGCTGGTCTATTCAAAGTGGACAGTTAATAATGAGAATCGTGTGAGAATGCGTGTTTAACTGTGTTTAACTCAGTTTTGAAACAAGATCATGGCATAATGAACTGATGCCATGCTAAGGCCAGAAACTGAGGTATCATTGTGTGTTAGATTCCACAGTCAAGGACCCTGTTTTGCAGATAATATTTTACATTCTTGATGGCTAAGAATTGGGTGATGGGATACATCTGATGTCATTCAAAAATATACATGCTTATACCCATTTCCTTTTACTTCTTATATAATGTAATAAAACCAGCTATATACATCTGTACCAGATCAGCTGTGTTGTATCACCTTATATTCTGCTTCAATAGGGTGCTTGTTGTCCAGTTTTATTAAAGTTCTGCAGCAAGAACAATCTCATTTAAAATMAATTCTAAAAGTCTGACTTGGTGAGTTTATTTAATAAAACCTAACTTATATTTCCTATATAAAGGTGAGTACACACAAATGTCATGGTGACTGTCGTGCCTGTCAATCAAGCCAGTGTTCTTTGCTTAGAGRCACAACACATAAAGATGTGTTGCATCTCTATTGCATCTGAAAAGGTGAATTCCATTGCTCAGGTGAATTGATAGGACTGATGGGACAACATATGTTTTACTGATAAACACCTGTATGAAATAAAACACATACCTTTCTTTTTTTAAATTACTAATTGCAGAGTAATAGGCTCCATTGCTGTTGTATTGGTGTTTTTAAAATGCCGTGATTAAGCAGAGAGTTCTGAAATATGACATGTTCTCAAAAGAAAACAAGTCTGTTCTAGAAGTACATTAAGGCCAGTGCTTTTTTCCCCCTCTCCTTAGTGAATTCTTTTTTTCTGTTTTTTTCCTTCTAATTCTGCATGTCTGTTGAATTAATTATTTTTCAATATTCTGTTCTGTGGTACCTCAGAGTAGCCATCCTGCAGCTCTTGACTGACAGTTACTGAACTTTCAGATGAAATGATACATCTGCTCTGTCACCATCTGTTGTCACAGTAAGGATCTGATCAGGTTTATTTTGAAGGAAAATCTCTGGAATGAAGCTTCATTGTTAAATGATTATAGAAACACGCAGGGGAAGCTGAATTCTTGCTGTTAAATTAAGCAGAAGTGCACAATAGGGTGTAAATTGTGTTGGGCTAATTCCCTGCCATTGTCTGTCATCTATGGCACTCAGCATGGATTATTGCTTCATAACATACACCCTTGAAAGGCTTTTGTTGCTTATTGATACTTAATTGAGCTTTCTGTAAAATAAACTGAATATATCGATCTGTATATGTATCTATCTATGTTGAAAAATTTCTGTGCTTGACATAAATATTTTTCCCTGAGCAGTTTCTGTAATTGTTTTAGATGCTTCTGAGGCAGTCTTTGTTATAAAAACTTTGCTTCCTGTAGCCAATAAAAGATTTTTGTTCCCTTTACATTATAGTCTAGAATAGCTTCTGAACTTCAGGGCATAAAAAATTTTAGAAGGGCAATACACATGGTAGGTTGTTAAAGACTTTAGGCTGAGGAAACCATGTTGACTTTTGAGAGGAAGGTCAGGCAGCTTCCTGAAGCTAGTTGATTACCTGATGAGCTAGATAAAATTCATGTTGTGAGCCACTTGATGTAGTTATTGGATAGCAATGCTTCTGTCCTAGGGCTGCATACCTTGTAGCTCATGAGARGATGAAAGTAATTGGGACACCTGCTGGAAATTTAGATGATACGAAAGAGTGATTACATCAAGTTCTTATTTAAATCTCAAAATATAAGTCTCAAGCTGTGCATCAAATATTTTCTGCATGTCCAGCAAATTCAATTTTGCCTCAAGTAGAATTTCATCCTCCTTTACATATTTTTCTCATTTATTTTCTTGTATTTTTTTTTCTAGTACTAACTCATTAGTGTTACAAGTATTAGCTTTTTTTTCTCCACCTGCAATCTTAATATCTCTCTCTGAAAATTCCTTTCAGTAAGAATACTTTTTCCTGACCAAATTCAATGACCACATCTGTGTTGGCTGTGTGTTGATACTTTAGTCAATACAGGGGTGAATGTACTGTATCTCCACTAAAGATTTAAATAGGACAGGTGAATGAGGTGGTTCTAAATGCCTTGCTCCATTGTAGACCTTTCAAAGTGAGTGAAATAAACAGACATGTCCCTAACAATAAATTGATAAGGCAATAAAAAATCGTTACTTAATTTTGGATTTGAGAAGAAGAATTACTAGTTATTGTACATTGGTGCTCTAAACAAATAAGCAGATAAATAAATAAATAGATAAAGATATATGTATTAAAAATTATATATTTATGCCTATTTTKGGGTGATAGCTGTGGCTTAAATGTATTTAACTGTGAAGTGGACTGCCTGATCCCCTGCTTCTGAGATTAAGRTACTCTTACCAGATCCTTCACCTTCTATTTACACGCTTGGGTATGAATTCAGGCTCATTCTGCTCCCACAGGTCTTGTGTGTCTTTCTGTATAGTGCCACAGCTTCAAAAGGAGCCATATACCTCAACTGTWACGTTGGTGGTTAGGTTACAAGATGAAAGACACAGGTCTGACAGACTGACTTTGTGAGTGCTGTAATTTCTAGGTTACAATAATAAGAGCTTTCCGTTTAGCTGCTACCTTTTGCAACAGGATGATATTAACATCCTAATAAAACTTGATCCTGTCTGAATGCATCCCAAGGTGTTCTGAATCAGAAAGCCATAGCAGACGTAATCAAAGGAATAATTGCTTCCTGTTTTGTCATAACATAAGCAAATACTTGTTCTCCCCAGAAGTATAATTCTGTATCTGCGGTGAGGTCAGACAGTGAGAAACCACTGAGTTTAAATAAAAATCAAAGGCATTGCTTTTACTGCATCATTTTACCCCATCTTCTATTTATATGCATGACATGAGGAAATCCCACTTTAAACATATTTGGATCTGATATATTGCCATTTTCCCAAGAAATGGGATACATAACATAATGGGACAGTGGAAGGAATGCCTGCAATTTGAAGGACAGATTTTCTGCAGGATTTGGATAGTTATGATATATAAGAMTGGAAATAAGTAGCAAACATTAAACCAAGAATGGGCCTTTCATTCTACGAGAATGAATGTTTCCATCTTTTTCAAGTATCTTTTGGTCAGATGGGATAGCTACTATTTAAACAGGCCAACAAAGCAGTGGGACAGGAAGCAACTTTCAGCATTCTTGATTGGAAGTAGATGCCTTGATGATGCATATGTCCTGTAGAAGTTCCTGARAAATGGTAACAAAGAGAAAAAAATAAGGAAAAGTGGGGAACAGAGTCACCGTCTTGAGCCTGTCTGAGTTCAAGATGCTTTTGGACAATGCTCATGATGCTATTTTTAGGTGTGTTCTGTTCAGGGCTAGGAGTTGGACTGAATCAACCTGGTGGGGCCTTTCCAACTCAGAATTTTCTATGATGCCCACAAAATAAATAGGTCTTTCTTTTCTTTTCCTTTTTTTTTCTCTTTTTCCCCCCCAGTTATACTTGGAAAGATTAAGTATAGGTGAAACTTTTTTTTCCCTCTAGCCTCACCTTAAATAAGGAATTGTTAATATCTGTAGCTTACAAATATGAATTTGTTCTGTCTGGTCAGATTGTAATTTTCATTGGAGGCTGAGGCTAGAAATAAAAATGTTGCAATGCTTTATTGTAATGTCTCTTTTATTGCATCAAGTGAGTGTAAAAGTTMCCAGGAAAAACATTAATTTTAGTATACTAGAAGGAAGGTATTCAGTAAGCCTATACACACATTATTCCTTGGGGAATTGTATCATCTAAAGAAATTAATTGGAATCAATGAAGCATATACTTTAACTATAGATTTTTCTATTGGAGGAGCAGATGGGACTCAAAAAGGCATAAATAAAGTATATTTAATTACAGTTTACTTCAAGAGGAGAAATGAATAACACTTCATTTCTCTCATTACTTATTCTACATCTGTGCAGATGATTGGTGCTTCATAGCTTCTGATCAGAAAAATATTTATTCTCTTGAACTTTAAAAACAGTGGTTAAACAGAGCTCTTTGGACTGYGAGGTGGTCATTTGTCTTTTCTCTCTCATCGCAATAATAGTCCATGGGACCAGTGACAGAGTTGCTACCTGAATTTCAGAAAATAGTTGATTTATATAATAGTACAAAGCAATTGACAATTTATGGGTTACCTACAAATGAAGAAGGAAAAAGATAACGCTGAGAAGTATTAATCACTGAAAATGTTTGAAGGAAAACTGTAAAAATGTTAAAAAATGTAGCTAATTGCAAATGCAGAAACATCCCCTAGAAATATATAACATTACAATACTTTTTGATCTTTCCAAAGAGTTATAGGTCCTGGTAAGGAGACAGTGCTCAGTGAGCAGTATCTGTTATATGGTTAGAATATTAGAAAATATTTGCTTTCAATCGTATTGTTTTTGGAAGCAAGACTTAGTAAGTCTGCCATATTTTATGACACAGCAAATAGATATTTATTAATGTCAGGTCAAAGAACTATACTGAGGAGCTGACAACTGACAAAATTATTTCTTTATTTGTTTAATAAGAAACATTTTATCTTGTTGGAATATCACTCAGCAATGCTGGGTTGGAAAAAGCAAAACAAAATCAAGTGATGTAGCGTGGGCAGGTCTGAAGGTCTGAGGAGGTGTAAATAGGTAGGCAATTCCGTGCCTGGGCTTCTTGCTCTAAACCAAGTCTCTGCCTTGATGGCTCTGTTAGTGTGTAAGTGCTGAGTGACCAGAGTCACCTGAGCCAGCTCAAGAGTACCCGCAAAGCCCAGCACGATCAAGATGCAGTAGTGTACAGTTTCTGGYTGTTTTCTGCAAATATACATCCAGAAGTCCTGCTGCTTCCCATTATTTGTTTAACAGGCTACTGTTTGTAGTAGTTGCTTACTAGAAGCAATAGTCACTCTTCACTCCAACATATTGCTCCCACGCGCCTGCCCTGATGGCAGTAGGTGGAATAATGCAGCCAGCTCTTCTTCCCCTCCTGCTGAAGTAGGCTGCTGTTCAAAACCAAACCTAGACAGTGGGAAAGAAGAGGATCTGATCCTGTTATTCAAATAGCATCCAGACTTCTGAGACTGCARAAAAAAGCTTGAAAGAAGGGATGCTCTCTTGTGAGAGGAGTGACTTCTGGCTAAGTATTAATTGTGAGTTTACATCCATCAATTGTGAAATAATGTTCCTGCAGGTCACTGTTTGCACTTCACAGGGCCTTGAACTATTTTGCCAGGATCTCTTCTTCAATCAGTCAGATGGCACCCTCAGAGGAGTTCTTATGTTATCTTTCTATGGGTGAAGGASCTTGCTTGTCCCTCTGTAGAACTCTGTGGATAGAGAGCCTCAACATGTTACACTGAAATTTGAGCTTCATTTGGGACAATTTTATGGGTTGCTTCCCTCCATTTCACATGATAGTGGGACACTGTGTTAAAAAAACCCCAAAAAACGAGTGGAAGAAAGCTCTGATACTGCAAAATGAGTCTCACTCRGTACTTTTTAAAGACTGAGCTTTTCCAATGAAACTGCAAAATTCATGGAAATGCTAGAGACAAATCAACTATTGACAGGCATTACTCCACTGTCAAAAAGTAAGTGCAATGTGAGTTCAGTAAATGTTATGAACACTACTCCTAACTCCCTGCCACAGGCTATTGGCATATGACCAGCTATAGAATCCTCAGGATAGCCTAGATTCAATCTAAACACCAGGAAAATTAAAACCATCTTTTTTATTGTAATGGAATCAAAACAGAACCAAACAAAACCAGGAAAATTAAAACCATCTTTATTATAACAGAACCAAAATCCCATCTTGTTAATAAATAGAATATGGAGAGAAGCATGAAAATAATAGCATGTAGAACAACATACTGAATATAATGTTCTTCATCTAATCATCCCCTAAGATTTTTTTTAGCTTCTGAAGGGGATATTTTAGCAGTAGTTATCGTCTACCCTGCCTTGCTCTTTCAGAATGGGACTGCATTCTGGTTCTCTTTCTCAACACATTTGTATTTTAATACCACTGTTTTTGATATTTAAAGTAATTCTTGCRTAGCATCATTTTTATTTTCTTTATAATCCAAGAAGAATTTTATTTACTTTAAGAATGTGTAGAATGCAAGTTATATATCGTTACTTTGGTTCTTTAATAGTAACTTTATTCTTGTCTCATCTGACTTCTCACTTCCTTTTTCCCTTCCTCTTCAATCTCTATAGTAAATCAGGGTCCTTCACAAATCATAACATTTTCTCCCCCGTTTACAGTTGAGAAGTGGTGATAGGATACATCTTTCATTGCTGCTTGTGAGCAATGTCTTCATTCTCAAGGGTACTTTGCCTGCAAGTAATCTCTACTAAAAATTCCTTTACAGAGTGTATTTTAAGGATGAAATCTCCAGTGAGGAACTTGATACACGGCCTCTCTGAAAATTAAGGTAGATAAAAAGTGGGGACGTTTAGAAAATGCTAGGSAGCTACAGATGGATTATGAAATGTGAACTACTGCATATGGTTTGTATATGGTAATGAAATAATGTGAAACTATAATAAAAACRATGCTGAAGCTGTTTTTCTAAGAGCAGTAAGTCAAGACCACTTTAAAACAGATTCCAAGACGATATGGCTGCTTTGAGATCCAAGAATCACAGAATAATTTATATTGCATGAGGTTTTGTAGGTCATCTGGTCAGAATCCTGCTCAGAGAATGGCCTACATAAATCAGATTGCTCTGGACTTTCCCCCATCAGATTATGGCTGTCCTTAAGAATGGAGATTTCAKAACATCTCTCACCAAGAGAAGTAATTGAGAAATGTTAAAAACACTAAAAGGCATCAGTGGTGCTTTGCTACATAATTTCTTTGCCATAGTGCTACAAAACAGACATAGTGAGTAAATCTCACTGTCTGTCAGAGTGCTTACTCTAGATTTCAACTGCAGAGTATTTATTTGTTTTTATAAAAACAGCTTATTTTTCAGGCTTTTTGTGACTGAAAGTTTGCATTCTGAAGGCAGGTGAAGGAGAAAAGCAGTGATCCATAACATTATACCTATTCAGCTGTAGTGGAAGATCATTGGGACCAGTTTGTTTAAAAACAGAACTATTATTTTTTTAAAAGTGGTCTTTATTTCTTTTATAGATATATTTGAAATACATTTTGAGTTAGATAGTGTATAAGTGCTATCTGATTTTTCTAATAAAAAAGGAAATACTTCTGTTATCTATATATATTAAATTTATGGATTAATTTACAATTTCTTATTACATTATATGATCTGAACTGAAGTTTTACTGCATTGTTCATTTTTTATAAATAAAGAAGGRTTATTATCACTTTCTATTTAGAAATTAAGCTTAATTAGACCTATTGCTTAATGGTCTTGAAAACTGTGAAATCATTAGACAAAAGATTATTTGCTGTAGCTAATAAGATACAAAATTACCTTAGGGAGTATTCTTTATTGATTTGATTAAAATTTTATAGTACYTCTTGGTTTTTTTCCCTATTAGTAACTGGCAATAGTAACATTGATTCTCCACAGGCTTGTGCAGATGCAGCAAAATTTCTCACCTGTAGGTTTCCATGTTCTGTACTTTTGAAAATAAAATTTCARCTCCTGTTGACTTACTTTTCTTTCAGTTACATGAACTGAGTGCTTGAAAAATTTGTTTTGTTTCTGAGAGGCAATGTAATACTGGTCTAAAATGTTTCAATTTTTGAGTTTTATTTATTTTTATTATTCTGGGAGTTTATAAGCAGTAATTGTGTTCTCTGAGAGTGCTGAGAAAGTCTTAAGGACAGTTTCAGTTTGCAGAAGTCTTTTCATTTTGATAATCAGACAGCATTGAAAATAACTTTTCTTCAGTAGAAATAGTAAAAGAAATTTTGCAAGCATTAATAGCTATTTTCATCAGTTGCCATTTAAATTACTGATAATGAAAATATAAACAAGTGCCCATGGATAGATTTATTTTATTGATTATTGATGTTGATTTCATGCAGTATTTAAATAAAATATTTTAAGTCTWAAAAGGCTTTTGTATAATTACATATATATGTGAACTACTAATTTTCAAACTTTGTTCTCACAAAGGTATAAAAATATTTCTAAGTCAGATCTTGTGAAGTCATTGATAGCAAAAAAGAGATTTTTCTCAGGTATGTTTATTTTGCTGTGCAAACAGCAACACCAGAGACTTCAAAGACAACTTTAGTGTACATTGATTATTTGCAGGTTTATTCTGGCTTTGTGAGCACTTTGAAATGTAAACATCTAATTCTGTAGAAMTGTAATTCTGATGTTATGCAAACTCAAAACATTTATTACTAAAATTCATTTCCAACAACCTATACCCCATCATCTGTATTTTCTATATACTCAGTCATTTGGGGTTCTTCYGTGGTGCCATCTCCTTTGGACTGAGTTCAGTAAGCTCAGGATGTGAGCAAGGCAGCTGCATGAGCTGTGTGATCTCACAGGGACAGCCACATAGCCTAAATTGCYCTAGTCCTCTCCAAGTTCTGCTTGYCAGTCTTTTTCAGAGAAACAGAAAAAGAAAATCCAGAAGTTATCTGTRGCCAGTCATTGAAATCTAATTGAAAGATATTCCTGGGACAAGTTAGGAATGGTATTCAATGCTTCTGTAAATATTTCACTCACCTTGGTACTTAGGAAGGATAAATATTTAGTTGTTTGCTCAGTGGCACCATCAAAAATCTGAAAGGCATTGTCTGGTGACTTATAATATTCTGATCTTTTTCTTCATTCAGCATYTTTCAGCAGTCTACCCTGTGGTGAAAAAGATGAATGTGATAGGTTGTTCATCAAAAGGGAGAGATCATGCCCTCCAGCATCATTATTTGAAATAATTTTGTTTGACCCATTTTTATTTTAGGCATKAAAAATACATGCTCTGTACATTTAGAAGAGGAAAAAAAATGCCATTAATCAAAAGACAAGTCTTAAAACCAGTCAAGCTACTAGACTTTAAAATAAATGATGTTTACTTTCTTTTCACATGAGTGCTGAGCTTGCTGTATTGTACTGTTATCTATTTTAAACCCTCAAAATCCCCCAGAAATTTCATTCTGGATTAAAATTTGMAGCTGTTCTTGTGCCTGTTCCTAAATTTCACCTCCAATTTCCAGTGAAAAATTAACAAGAAGGAATTCAAAAATGGCCATATATCAAAGATTTTTTTTTGTGTTTTTCCCTACTGGTTCCAGTAATACAACAGTAAAAGAAGGGGGAAACGATGATAGTGTGATATATAGTAATTATTTTAATCAGGAAATGTGTGAGACATGCACATTTTCAAAGTATCTGCTGAGAGCTGCTCTGTTGAGGGTATCAGTGAAGATCTGAAGCCTCTCAGGTCAGCTGTAAAATGCCTCTGATGTCATCAGGAAAGAGTCTCCTCAGTGGTAATCCTGGTAATCAAATCAACCTGCTCAGGGATGTTTAAATTGTGTTGATRTGTAAATTGCTTGGAAGGTGAGTTATGTGGTGAGTAAATAAGAGAAGTCTACAAGAAGGAGAAGGGTCAGTCAGGTGAGGAAGGCAGATTACTTTAGATAGCACGAGATTTTTTTTTTCATCATGTAGCTACCATACCTCTTTAGCAGGAAAATGCTTAATGCTGTATAAAATGCACACATCCCTTCTGTATTTCAGGGAGTTTGCCACATGCTGGCTAGCTACTCTAGCTAATTTTTTATCTTTTTTTAATTACCCAGTCAATATCCTGGAAGACAGGACTAGCGTGAGCTATTTTTGTACTGATTCCTACTCATAATTTCACACACACCACACTCCTGAAATTAATATAGATTGGTATCTAATACTGCAGTTTGCATCCAAATCCATCTTTGTTATAACAGCTGCATAAGGTCTTTCTTGGAAAAATTCTKTGCTTTCTAAATGCTAATCATCCCTATTAAAATGAACAAATTCAAATTGTAATGAATTTTAAATACACGTAATTGTGCATTGACTTGAATAATTTAAGAGAGGCAAAAAATCCCAACTTCTAATGTTGACATTTTGACAAAGGCACACAGTTGCCCAATTAAGGTTCAAATTGACTTTGTTGCTAGAAGAATTTATTTCAATAAACAGCTACTTAGAAGTCTTAAATAAGGAAAATGAGTGCTTTGAAATAAGCTGTGAGTATTAACGTGTAGCACTGGATGAAAAACCCAATGAGTGAGCCAAAATGTTTCTCTGGGTTAGTAGATTATAACAAGAAGAAGAAACCTGGAAAAGCAACATACAGTTCTTTTCCTGTTTGGAAACTGTCCTGTATCCACATGTAGCCATAATTTTTCAAACTGTGGAGGAGGGAGTGATGGCATGCAGCAGTCAATATAGTCCTGAGTTCTAGCAAGATCCAGTACATCTCATTGGGAATGTGCAAGGTTTTCTCATGGGATRCTGTTGGATGTAACAAACTGTTGTGCAGGTTTTTCAAACAGCACTGTTAATTTTGGACAGAAAAAGTAAGCATCTGTCTTTGCTCTGATTCTGATGTTATTTGATAAGAAAGCAAATGTCCTCTGTTTTCAGTCTTTGATACCATTTTTAATTTATCTGGATTGTAAGCAAAAAATCATCTTTCATACTTAAGAACTATTTTCTGTTTTCTCTGACATTATTTACGTTAAGACCTGATAATATTTCCTCAATTTTTGTGTGGTCATTTCAATAATAGAACAAGACAAAGCCAAATGGGAAACCTATACTCAGCCTTGATCTGGTAGCAAGATGACAATGTGAGTTCTTCATAAGAAGAAAATTAAGTTGTGAGATACATGTGTAACCTTAGATGGAAGAACCTATTTATAGTTGAGTGATCTTTAGAGCTGTCAGTCATAGCTAAAGTTTAGTGAACTTTTTTTAATGAGCAAGAAAAAATATAATTCACAGGAAGTAAAAAAAATGTGGAAAGATTAGCTGGCTTTTCAAAAACCTGAAAAACAGGATAGGAGACATTTTAACTTCATTTAAAATAGAGCAAAATTTTTCTAGCATCCATTCAAAATTTTATGTGATTAGTTCTTCTGTTGACTTTGAAAATTTTTTTTTTTTTCACTCAGCATAAAATTCCTAAGCCTTTTCCTAAACCAGTTCTGAAGCAGAATAGACTTTGCCAATGATTGCGTTGTGACCACCCTTTTTCTTCCATTTTTCCCCACTTTTCCAGTGTGGTTTTTTACTGTTTTTCTGCTAAGAATTGACTACAATGAATTTTTAGACTATACAAAAAATTATTTTTAAAAGTACAGAGAAAATCATGTTAAAACCAGAGTAGAGAGCATTATCTGAATTTCTCATCCCTCATTACTTTCCCTCTGTGTTGTCTGCAATATTTATTAGTTTTTGGATCCCATGTACATCCTGTCACCCTACAGCACAATTTCACATAAAGTCAGTATGAGTATTAGACTTGCAAGATAAAAAGCTGTCAGTGCATCTGTTCTGATCTTTGAATTGCCTCACTTTTATGATGTCACATAGATATTACATTTCATTTGGGGGAAATGTTCTTGTATTTTTGTCTTACTATTCTTCCTAAAATATAAGGTGTAAAAACTCTAAAAAAGTCACCCTGATAGTCAAGGCTCTTTAAGTCATTTTTAGCAATATGTTGGACTGATATAAAATATGGTAATTCATCTTGCTTGATTAGGATGTCTGTGTGATTTAAGAACATACTAAATTACAAGATTATGGATTTTTGACTGAAGAAATTGTCCTGTTTCATTTATCATTTCAATATAGATTTTTTTAATTGTCTATGATTCAAGTCATAAACCATAATGACTTATTGAATCTCTGTTACTGAACCAGCAGCCACTAAGTTAACTAATTTGTGTCACCATTTGATTTTGAAGAATGAGCTGTTGAGGTAAATTAGAAACCAGGAATACAAAAAWTATCTTTTGAATGGAATGCAAATCATAAATAAAATCTGTTTTCATCACCCCTTCCACATTCRTTGATAACAGTCAACAGTTTTATAGGGACTCAAAAAAACTTGATAGAATTAAAAACTAACTAGATTTTTTGATTTTATAAAGAAGCATGCTGTGCACTGTCTGTTTGTGATTAGCATTTATATCTGTTCATTCTGGGTCTGTGCTAAGCATTTCTTTTCAGAAATGAAATTTCTGGAATTTCATAATTTCATTAAGTGCCATATGTGCCAAGTCCCCATATGCAGCTACRCTGAGATACGGTCCAAAACTCTCAGTCATATATCATATTCATCCAATATTTCTGTTCATATATATGCATGATCTATTAATTTTGTAAGTTACAATCCCTTTCACGTAAATAAGTTTCTCTAAGTTTTGATAGGTCAAAGCTTTTTTAGAAGTCAGAACCTTTCCCAGTAACTTTCAAAAACATCATCTACTTTACCACAGAAGTGAAAATTTTCAACAGTTTCTCACCTTCATTTTATAAAAAAATGCAATAATTTATTTAATTTTACACATTTAATATGYTTATTTAAACTGAGATCGCTTTAGGAACTTAAAAGTTATCATAATTCTCAGAGTTATCTATTAAAGTAGTTATCAAGTATTTTAGTTTTGCCTTGTTTTCCAGAGTATAGCCTGTGCTATTTTAATCCAACATGTAAATATGCATATGCACTCAAACAAACTTGTAAATGTTCCTAATTATGATCATACAGCCTTTGCTTGGCAGTTCCTCTCTGTGTTGAATAGCAGGTATTGAGCCTGAAGGAGAAATGTTTTTCTGTTAATAAAACTTTTGGTACAGCAGGTTGTCTGGAAAATCAATCTAATTTTTCCTCATGATCTACAGAGGCAAAGGAGAAATATGTAAGGGAGCAATTGCTCTAACTTTCATGGCTACTTCAGTATTGAGTCAATCAAATGTGGAATATCAATACCTCTGCACAGCATGAGTGACTGTATCCTGTTATTGTGACGAATAGTAGATGTAGAAATACGAAAGAGAAAAACACTATGTAACATTACATGCAATGTTACAGGGATATTAAATATCATCAGGCAAGATGAAATCTTACTGTGTGTCCAATTTAAATCAAAGAAATCAAGATGATCAAATTAGTTCAATTGAATTTATTTTGAAGCATGGATGTCTCAATTCCTAGAAATTAGAGATCATGCATTTTCTTGAGTTATAGACAGAAGATGTGCCAAACTTCTGCACGTAGTAGTACAATTTGTTTATACTTTCACACCTCTTTTGTGTAAAACCACCTCAGTCACAGAGATCTAGAGACTGCAGTAGAGTCAGAGGGATGAGGATCTTATTTATGGATAGCATATGAAACAGCAGAAATGAGAGAAATTTGAATAAACATTGAATTGAAATAATTTAAAACTTCTCTCACTTTACCAGTCAGTTGTTTATTTGGGTTTTTTTTTTCCTTCTGAATTGTTCTTCATTCAAGAATGAATGAGATTTCAGAGAACATGGCTTTTTAGTTATTGCATAAAAATACAGTGTTTAATTTTCTTTTTGGTGGTTGAATATTGTGGTACAGATCTGTCTTTTTGACTTTTATAAACTTATTTAGTCACCAAACGAGCAGATATTTCAACACATATTTGTCATTGAACCTGAGACTATATGACAGTTTTAGTGTTTGATATTGGCAAAATAATTAAGTATTGARGTGTCCCTGTAGTAAGAGAAAAATGGACCTTCTCCCTGTCTCTGGTTATAGACCATAAAATGTCAAATAAACTGTGACAGAGACTAGTAGTGTTGATTTCATAAACACTTTTGAAAAAGATTTTGAAAAAGAAAGCTTATAACTTCCAGTGTTAGGATAAAAATATACAACCTCCCCTGKTTTTGCCCACCCCCYCMAAAAAAAAMGAAAAGAGAAAAAGAAAAACAGTAGACACACTATTTATTTTATTTTAATGGATATTCCATGAAGAAATGTTGCTGAAAATTTTCTGCCCAAAAGTACGGAAATAAACTAGTGTAAATTTCTTTTCAAAAAGTACACAACATTTAAAATCTGGGAGGATAAAACATGCAGTTAAAACATTCATTTTAGGGACATTCATACCACTGGTRCACTTACAAACTTGTTGYGTTTTTTACCTTTTTSTTACAYAATTATTACCATTTTCCTTACACTRTTAATACTGTCATTTAAGACAATGYCCCACAACTTCTTTGTTAGTRTAGAGATCAGTTKCACAGAGACATTTAARAATAGATCTATCCCATGAGCACCACTGTATGAAATATGGGTTGAACTATTTTCTGTAGCAGTAGTGTACCCGTGCACACTGGAAAATGTATTCTATTACTARTGGCAAGGTTGTAAATCAAATGTCCCTTGATGTGTCTACTCCCTGTTTAGTGGTTCTCCAGGAGTTGGCATAGTGGTAACTCAAATTCTACTGTTTAAGGATTTGATATTAAATAACTCAAAATTAACAAGATAGGTAGGAAATTACATCTGAAGTGAGCTGGAATAAGTTCTAGCTCAAACACCTGTGTCAGAAGATCTGCTGGTAGTGGTAAGACTCTGCAGGATTCTACAACTCCGTTGTAGCTRCAGTTGAAGTCTGTTCAAAATAGTGACTGAAAATAGTCTGCTAATCTCCTCTTTCTAAGCAAAAAGGTTCAAAATTCCTACACAGATTTTCAGGGAGTGGAAAAAAAAGGAAAAAAATTGACATTATTTAGAAATGAAATTTGTAACATATTGTTTAATRTGTGACTGTGAACTTGCGTGTGGAGGCTGTATCTATGTTGCTGTATAATAGCAGTTGCTTGACTTAGATTTCGTGGCTCCTTACACTTCACTTACATTAAACCTCACTGACATGATCTGTCAGCAAATATGTAGAATACACCTTTAGCACCCCTGGAGTATATGGTTTAGGTTTTTTGTTGTTGCTAGTAGAATAAATATTTCTTCTCATGCTTTTGCATTGTCCTAACAGGCATCATTTATAAAAACTGACAATGTATGATATTGTGTCGGGGGTTCAAGATTTGCAGCTATGTTAAATTTAACAGACATCAGTTTATGCACGTGAAATACTTGCAACAAAAGAAAATTTCTGAGAAATTTTCAACACTTTTGATTTTTTTGTCAGATAGTCTACATGGGCTGGACTGAAGAACGGGAACAAGACTCCCTTCAGGACCGAATGTACACACCAAAGTTTCTAGCACTGAGGGGATCTTCCCTTTATAAATTTATAGCACCTCCAGTAAGTATGTTTCTTATGCTTAGTGGGAATAAATGTTATTAAATAAAATGGTGTCATATAATATGTACACGTCTTTCACAACGAGATACCACTCATTGGGCTRGCAGGACTGTAACTAACAGCATTGAAGAGTTCCAGGGTGTGTGGTAAAGAAGTGATGGAAAACAGCTCTTCATCAGATGATTGGATCTCTAGCAAGAACCTATTTTCCCACACTWAAATGAACACTTTAAAAAATAAAAGAGAAATCTGCTCATGTTAAAAGGGAGCTTTTAATTTTCTTTTGGCAGGCAGAAGAGGCCCAAAGCAACATGGTTAGATTTAAACTGAACAATCATTCTAGAGAAACTGCTGAGATTTGGGGAAGTATCAAAGCTTTTTACATGCTGTAGAGATGGCAATATATCTCTATTTAGATTCCATCCTGAATGTAAGTTTTTGCTGCTTGAGAGCACCAAAAGGAAGGTAGGGAATCAAATGAAATTGGTTTAAGTTAAAATATTAATTGGAATCTCACTGGGAACACCAGGCGAAATTTTAGCGCTCGTCTTATACTCAGCAATTCACTTTCACTGTCTTATGGTACATCTAAGATGCAGTAAAGATCCTCTAGCTAACTTTCTAAGCCAGTTGCTAAGGAGACAGTAGCAGTCCCATTCATACCTGCAGCAGGAAGAGTCATGTGGATTAATTTTTCCCGTTTATTGGGTGACCTTTCTGAYTGCTGCTAAACCCTGTGTTTGTCAGGCTGTAGCTCCTTCCTGCCTGAAACAGAATCATAAAATAGTTTGGGTTGAAAGGGAGCTTTAAAGGTCGTCTAGTCCAACCTCCTTACAGCAAGCAGGGACACCTTCAACTGGGGCAGGTTACTCAGAGCCTGTCTAACCTGGTCTTGAATGCTTTCAGAGATGGGGCATCTACCACCTCTCGGGGCAGTATCTTCCTGAGGTAATTCAAAGGCATCTTGCAAATCTTTAGATTGATCATCAGTAACTATTGGTGTTTGTTTAGCAAAAGGTTTAAAAACATGTGAAAAACATGGGGAGTGGAAGTAAGTATGAGCTGAAAACATCATATGTTAAGTGTTTGAAGACTAGTTCATGGATGTGGGATTTTGGCTCTCTCAGGTCTATTAATTAATTTATCAGGGTCTGATTAAAATGTCAGATTATGATAACAAGTACCTTAATTTAAAAACATCTCTCCTGTCTTTGCCAGACCTACTGCAGCATTTGCTGCCTGTCAAGTAAAACCAGCTCCGTTCTGGATACTAGATAGAATCAGAAATAATGATGAGAAGTCTKGTTCAATACAAAAGAAGATTATTCTTTTCTAAGAACTATGGCASAGACCACAAACCTCTTTACTAAAGAATCATAAATTTTTAGGAATAATATACTTGTAGGGGGTAAATGTCTGAAGGGGTGTGATAAATGGGTGTGAAAGGAACATGCTCATATGAAGAACCTGAACCATGGTGACATGAGTAAGGAAAATCTTGGCAAGCTGATATTGTATAAGACAAAAAATCCATCCTCAAGTTTTTATAGCTCGTTTCAGCTCAGCTGCAAGCACAAAATGAATTTGTATTGCCAGATTCTGATTCCTAGTCTAAAATAGAAAAACTGTTCAAATGCAGAGAAAAATATTTTCTCTTCATGGASTAGGAGGGAGGCAGAATGATAAGCATGCTTTTTTTAGGACAGAGGAAGAGCTCCTACAGAGCTGCCTTAAAGACATAGAATCATAGAATGTTTATGTTTGAAAGGACCTTAAAGTTCAACCAGTTCCGACATGTAATGTATATAATGCATTCTAAAATCCTATTTTYTTTGTGCAAACTTTTACATATACAGTTTACTATTCTGAAGGTTTGTCTCTTCCAGGGATTAGAAAATATTATGAACAAAGTTTCAATGACAGTTTCAGAGCTTCTTTTTAGGAGATGTATAAAGTGTAGTTAAAATTAAAACTGCGTTAGTTATATGTGCAGTATAAACTGCTTGAACAAAGTTGTTTTCTGAAAAGAGATGTCCTGCAAACTTTCTTAACCAGAAAATCAAACAAAARTATTTCCCCAGTCTCTGCCAAATTCTAACACATTAGGGAAGCATGTGTTGAAACTATGTCTGTCAACAGCCTCCCCTGCCTCTTTTTTTATCTGTTTGATCAATAGTACTTCTACTTCCCATGCTCAGATAAAAGAGCAATCCTAGTGCTTCCTATTTTCATTTTGAAATTTTTAAAGAAAATTACCTCTTACTATTGTTTTTTTTTTATTATTTCCTGCCTGGCACATTTCCTTCTTTAGAATTAACTGTGTCAACTCTGGTGGTTTTCGATTTCTTCCAATTTATTATTGGAAATTTACTTGAGAAAGAGCTACTAACATCCTTTCTTTTGCTACTCAATATTTTAAATTAAAACAGTAAAAGTGAATGGTGCAGCAATTTCTATGGGTGTCTTAATTCTAAAATTGCTTTTGTTTTACACATACCTTTGTACAGAAAGAGTTTTGTTTTGACCTGAAAAGAAGTCCCTATACAGTTACAAACAAAATCTGGAAACCAGGGGAGAAGAGGGAGCTCTTATATTCCCTCCCAAAATATGGAGCCTATTGTAAATTTTTAAACATAGCTCCAAATGACTTTGTGCTTCAGGAGCAATAATAATGACTTTTCCTCATGGTGCAATAGGACTCCATCTGGTGTGACTGGGTGTTGTGGGCTCAGTGGGACTGTAGCAAGGCTCCTCTCCTCATTTTTCTGTTCATGGTGAGAAATTTATCTTTTTGTCCATAGGAAAAAGAGTAGCTTTRTGGTTTATTACCCACAGTTCAATAAAATGGGGAAGACTACATTTGACAATGACTGTAAATAAACAAAATTCTAATAGAAGAGGATCTATAACACTGTGGTTTTGAACTTTTCCTTCCTGCCAGTGATTTCCTTAAAGGACCGTCCATTACAGCAATGTTTATAACTAAAAATTAGTTAGATATAGTATTTTCTCATACAGCATCAAAATAATTTTGATCTATTAATGATTACTTTCTCTTTAAATAAGAGATAAATTGATCTCATACAATATTTTGTTCCTTASGCTCTAGAAACTATTAAATTTTTTTTTAAACTTTWAAAAACTTTATCCTGAATCTGGTAGAAACAGTAATGTATGTTTTCACMAACCTCTTCATTGTGTCTAACAAATTTAATGATACAGCTGTCTTCCTTTGGATATGGGCCGCTGTCCAAAGTGTCTTACCATTAAGTTCATTATTCTTTCATTTATAACCTCAATTTGATTCTATTTTGTGCTTTCTTCTTTATTTTGAGATTTTTGATATTTTCCTGTTTTCTGCTTTCCTTTTCCTTGGAAAATTTATACACTGTTCTGATATTACCTTAACTCTTCCCTTACTGAATATATTAATCTATCCCTTTCTGTCTCATTTAAGGCTTAACACTGACCCTTCCATTATTTAATTTAATTCTTTTATATATGCATTTTTCTGTGTAAAACAGTTGCTTAAAATGAACACAGTTAAAAACAGTTGTGAAATACCAAAACAAAGAGGAAAAAAAAAAGACTATTCTTCAAATCTTAGTTTGTTGGAATTTAGGAGTAGATTGATCTTGGTAAGAAAAAATGAAAAATTATTATCTGCCTGTGTTGTTTCATACTTGKTTTTTTTCCCTCTGGATCTCAAGGGATGTGGGGTAAGTGTCTGGGACATTGCAAGGTTGGAGACTGGTTTTATGGATCTGCAATTGCTGTAGGTGATTGGGAGCAAATAGTGGCATGCAGTTAAAAGGAGGAAAGTGGTGAGAAGCATGTTTTCTAATGRGCAGGGCCCTGGCTCTGTGAGATGAAAATTCAAGGGCTGTATTCTCTCAGGATCTCACTGCAAACCCTGCAAGTTCCCAGGGGAAGTATCATCATTTTGCATAGAGCAGGCTGCATGCAGAGGATCTGCATTGTGAGGACAGGGAGGACATGTCCTAAGCATTTCCTTGATTGAAGGGTCTGGTCCCTGCTAGTTGCTGCTTTGAGGCAGTGCTTGGTCTTTCTAAATGTATTTTAATCAATGTAAATAATTTAGGGATTTCTTTTTGTTACTAAGCTTAATTCTTAAAAACCAACAAAAATAACTTCATTTCTTTTTCTGTTTACTTTGTGTTTTGTTTGTTTTTTAAAGGTCACAACCTGGGATTGGACACGAGCTGAGAAAACATTTTCAGTTTATGAGATAATGTGCAAAATTCTCAAGGTAGGATAAGAAAGTGTAAAAGAAATTGCCACTTTGACAGACAAGAGCATAATACTAACTACCTTGCAGAAAGAGATCTATTTCTTTTTCCCTTTAAAGTCAAATATCAGAAGTTCTGGTGTCAGTAGGTACAAAGTTGAAGTAGAAGGCATGGCAGAATTGGAAATAAACTGATTTTGACTAGGAAATTACCTTATTTCTCCAAAATGCTTTATGGAGTTTACAGCTTCACTTTAATGTCATATTTAACTAGTTCAATACTAACTTTTCTAACTGAGGACCTAAGGAAGCAGTGATCACTTTGGTTGTTTTCAAATATGTTGATGGAACTAATAGCAGCTGCAATGTGTGATTTCGCTAGGACTGAGACCAGAGCTTTTAAAATATGCAATACCCTTCTGAAAACTTTTGTCTTATTTTTTCCATTTTCTTCAGTCTGTCTGAAGTGTAATAAACGGGAAGAGATAGTGATACATGTTTAGAAAGCTAAAATTATGAGAAGCAAGTGAAATAAGACCATTATTGTACATTGCTTCAAATTTTTTTATTGTGAATTCAATCAGAATTATTTTATCTGCTCTTTTCTCTATTTTAAAAACAGTGAAAAACAGATGCTTAAAATTTCTCAAATGAGAAGGAAAAGAGATGCCTTTTTCTATTCGTGAAGTGCTTTCTGATTTATGTTGGTCTTGGGGTTTTTTTGGTCCAAATTACATAAAAGGTAATTTTAACATTTCTATCATTTTATCTAGGCAGAGGCAGACTAGAATCAACAAGAAATATGAAAATACCATACTTTTTAGAAGTGTTTTCCACTGGGAAGGCCTTTTACTGACATAAATGGTACATTTCTTAGGTTTGTAGGTCACATAGGTGCACTATATTTTCCTTAGGGAGACAGATTAAGGTTGCAATTGCTCAATAAAATTTGGAAACTTTTTACACTTGAGACTTAAAAAAAACCAAAAAAAAACCAAAGAAAAAAACCCCACCAAGTTTATAGTGTGAAAAAAATCCTCTTTGCTAGCGATCTGAACAGAGAAGTGAAAAGTTTTCTTTTACTGCTATGTTGGCTGTGAGGTCTGGAGTCTTCATCAAGGAGTAGAACCTCCCAAAAACCATCCCATCCCTGTGGGATGCCCTTCAATTACCAAGTGTGTGCAAATATTGGCTCCTTAGCACYGCTCATGTAGGAAGAGGAGTAAGAGGACAAGTTGTTCACTTGGTGAAGGCATTGCACTGAGGATGTAAGTGAACAATGCTCTGAGAACACAGTCAGGCTTTGAAAGAGTTGATAAATGCCGCTTCTTACATGCGCTTTTTTCCCTTTTCTTTTGGTAACCTCTAATTCCTTCAGGCCTTGGACTTAATGCAATGAGCATCAAGGTAGCTCCTCTTTGCAGAGAATTAAGTGCTTTGGAGCCAGGATGACTCCTCCTTATGACTTATCCAAAGATACTCTTTGAACAGAAACTTATGGAATGTGTGCCATACAATTTTCTGTAATTTAAAGGTCCTTCTTCTTTTCTTTTAGCCATTTGCCTTTGTTAATGGTCTTCTTAATTCACTTGCAATTTTTGCCGTTTTTCTGTTCCCCTCTTTGTTCTGTGTCTCCTATTCTTGTATATCAATACATTGCTTTTTGGTTTATTTTCATTTCTCATTCATGTAGCAGAAGTTATTACAGCCAAGGAGACAATCCACAAAGCAGTAAAACCTAAAACAGTGCCTTTCTGGCACTGTTGTGTGGAAGCACAGAAAAGAGTGCAAATATGCTGKTTTTTTTTTATCATCCAGCCATCCAAACTGTCTGGGAAGAGGTGTAGATTTTCTAGCCTCAGTCTATATAAACGGAGAGGCAATTCCAGCATAAGTAATATAAGAATATAATTTATGTGTTTCTTTATCACTTTATTCATATTCAGTTATTTGTTTATTTTCTGTAAATATGGTCAAGCTTATAAAATGCTGAAATGTTTCAAGCAGGTTCTGTAGCTTACTAAAACCTGTAAATAATAAAAACTGGAAGTGGGAGAATCATTGCAATGGAATTGCAGCTGCTGACATTGGAGCATTAATCTTCACCATATTCTAGTTTTCTACAGCAGTTGCTATAGAACTTAACTATGGTTTCACTAAATATAAAAGCAAATGAAACCAAAAAAAAACAACTTCCCATTACACTACTACATTGAACATCTGTAGAAATTCAAGGTTATGTTCAGCTTTATGCCAGCATCTTAAAAGTCTCTATTTAAGCAATGAGTGGTTTTTAGACCCATGCGAACAGGCCCCATGGATATTACTGAACCAGAGGCCACATTAAAAAAAAAGGTTGTTATGGTGTTTTGTGATCACCTTCAAACTTCTTCCCTTTTACAGTACCTCAAATGCTAGTTTTGATAAAAATTGATTTGACTTGGAGAATGACACAGGTGTTTTGGCTGATATTCTCTTCAAGTAGGACTTGCAGGTAGGYTGTGCTAACCTCTGTATGAGTTAGCTCAGGAGTGAGAAGTAGTGCTTTAGAATTGTTACCACATAATTTACCAAGCAAAGTGTATCTGTATTGCATGGCTTGCTTGCTTTTGAATGAGATATTTAAAAAAAAATTGTCCATAGTCAGACTTACATTCATAAGGATGCAATGTCACCCAAGGTAGCTGGTATTTTTTCTGGTATATACCGGCAATTTCAGTAACTGTCCCTCATGCCACAAGGACAGGACTTTACTTRATATGTCTGTAAGTACTTTTTCTCCATTTTCCACTCCTTAATTGTGACTAAAATTCTGATGAACTTCACAAGAACAGTCTGGATTAGAGAGACTTAGTACCCTAAGTTTGTCTTTTTAAATAGGATTGTAATTTTCCTCGGTTTGAGACTGCTCTAAGTTTCTCTTCATGACAGAAGCACTACAGTGGAGAACATGAGCTTCCAGATCCTACTGAATGCATACTGAATGCCTATTTTAGTGTTTCAGGGTGAGAGAATAATTCCTCTTCTGGTAACAGTAGAGATATTAAAATAGTAAGTAAATATTAATGTCTACACAATACTTTCTCTACTACAAAGTACTTAACTGATTTAATTTTCAGGAAGAGTATATAGTCCAAAAATGTTAAGTAAAACCCAAAACTTGGCTGCCACCGTGACCAATGTTTTCTTTATATTTACTTGCATGTGTTTAGTGTTCTTTTTCCTCTAGTATCCATTCCAAAGACTCTGATTCCTTTCACAAATAATACAGAAGACTGGGATGCCATTTTAAATTGACATAGTTGCACTAGTGTGAAGCAGCTAAAAGGCAGGATGTTCTGCACCTTATTCAGAGATGTCAGAGATTATTTTGTGATTTATAGCTATAATGCTCATCAAATAAATCACTCTTTTGTTGTAACTTTATGCTTTTTTCTTTTATTTTCTGGATCAGATTACAAAGAAAAGGAAGTAGAATCAAGGCAGTAAGTCTCTATTCTAATTTGATTAGGACCTTCTAAATGACCAGGAAGATTCTTAAAATTTGAAGCATAAAAATACACTTTAAAAAGCAGTCTTTTCACTGTGTGAAAAACAGCTTTGTTGAAAGAAATTTAGCAGAATGTCATTGATCCCCTAATTTAGTATTTACAATTCTATACAGTAAAAAAAATTTAAAAAACCCCCAAATCCTCATAACCACTTTCATGCACTACCATAACAATAACATAAAATAAAAAAKATTCTGTATAAAGTTTACAAACTACCAGATAAAAATACATATCACATAAATATGAAGCTCTTATTTGTCAAGATTTAAGGGATTAAATAATAATTATTCATAATAATTATTCATATGAAAAAATGAAATAAAAATTATTCATATGAAACCTAGATAAAGCTAGCTGAGTACAAAAATCAAATTTTAATTTATTCTGTTTAAATTATTAATTGTGAAATAATGGCAAACAGCAGTRGCTATGTTTGATGTAAAAGGAGCATTTATGGAGATGCAAATAACTTAAGACCTGGGGGGGTAAATGCATAAATTGGTAAGCACTTGGAATAGTTTATTAAAAATTCAATAGAAGTGTTTATTAAGGGGTGGAAGWAGAGAGAAAACAAGGCACTGAGGAACTCTTTGACCCTAAAAATAGCAGGTAAAAAGAAAGTGAGTGGACATCAAAATCAGGCGAGTTAAAATGGCAAAGAAGGTAAGAACTGTAAAAGCTGTGCTGATTAGTCAGAAGTGACAGAAGTTGATGCCATTGAAACCACTTGAACCAGTACCCCACCATTTGAACCAGCAAGAATTTGATAGCATTTAAACCATTCTTTTATTTTTAATCACAAGTTTATTCAGACTAATGCTAATGGGACAGTGACACCAGCATGTGGATGAAAATCTGTGATCTGTGTTAAGAAATTTGTGTGGCAAGATAATTTATGATACCACTTTTGACATTAAAATGTGTCTATGAGTCATTTTCAATAGAACTGCTGGAAAAATTTGCTATCAATAAATATTTCTAATTTATTCTACCAGAAGCTTGTTTTACCTTATCCTCTATTTTGGGAAGTAAAGCCCCATTAACAGCCAACTAATTTTAATGTTGCAATTGGACAATATTCAATATTCCAGAAAAGCAGGTCATTCTATCACTAACTTCAGAAAGGCAGGGGCTCTTACTGTGTTCAGTATTTCAAATCTGATTTAACTGTATATGTCTTTTTGGTACCACTTGATACACAGTTTTAACATGTGTATTTTGACAGTGTATACATGTGTAAGTGTGTATAATTTAAGAAGATTTAAGTACCTTAGTTAATTTGTAAATGATTTAAATATTTAAACATTTTTTCCGTATAGGGGTAGAAAAAGTTCTGTTATGTGTTTCAGGTAAATTATGAAGAACAATATAAGAAATTCTCTGTCCTTTTTGCTTCAGTTACTTATGTTCTTCAGCTCATCTAAACATCTTGTAATTGTGAGAGAATGCTTTCTATAATTTAGTCACCTGCCTCCTGTCTTCAGTGGCATGCAAAAATATTTGGAGATTCACAGTTAGATCATGCTTTATTCAGCCTAAAACAGGAAACATATTCAAGTGTCAGATCAGCTCTGAAATGAAATGTGAGGATAACAGTGGAAGSCAGTCTGTGCTGGCAACATGTCAGGGTAGTGAATCATTGGTGTTCACAGTTAGTACCATTCACATCAGTGCAGCTATAATTTTCTTTCTATATTAATCAGGACCAACTTTGTGTCTCAGAAGACTTGTGATTCCTTCCTTATTTTAGCTGTTAGTATGTGTAAAATCCTCAAACGTAGTTATGTTAATTTTTTTCTACTTAAATTAATTATGCTGTCCATTTCCAGTAAGCCAAATGTGGGAACAGGATAATATAAAAATGATGGGAAACTACTGACAATGTTATTGTATTCAGGTAAGTTTTAAAATTAACTCCAATGGACACATAAACATATAAAGTGCAGGTAAAGAACATGTTTTGAGGTCTGTCATTCATATGGTTTGCTCAATGGTGAGCCTTGCATCCTGATGTGATTCCACTAAAAGACTGCCAACACTAAAGGGGCAGAGGTAATGCATGCCTTTTATGAATAAGTTAATGCAGCATCCAAGGAATACTAGATTTTCTGCTGGGGTTTAGCCAGGTTCTTGGAAAGAACGCTAACTGTTGAGTATTTCAGTTGARAACAACTGAAGTAATTTTCATTCTTTGGTTTGCCTTCAGTCCTACATTTAAGACTATATAATGTTTCCACATAAAAGAGGATCTGTTTCCACTCTAAATAGAATTACAGTTGTCTTCTAAGATAAGAAAAATAGTAATAGTCAGAAATATCTCCATGTCCACTGGCATCAAGGCTGACACTAAGTTGGCTTCAGTTAGGCCACAAGGAAAAATTTCTGTATTGAAATAGAGCTCCTGACAAGGCCACTGAATTTCCAGCACTGGATCCTTTTAAGTGTAAGCAGGTGTGTAGCTGCTCTTATCATGCCCAGAGATAGGCACTAGATGGCTGCACCTCGGGCGAGATCTTACACGTCTTCTGTGATTCTCTATGTGATTTCAGTTCATTTCTCCTCAACATCTACATAGTTATACAAGCCCTAATCCATGTTCATCTGGATAAATTTACTGGGCTCTGTGTGTAAAAGGTCTTGATGTAGCTGTAACTCTGCAGTGCCATGTAAGASACTTTTCTGAAAGCAGAGAGGCAGTGTTATTACGTGCATGACAACTACCACTGTACAAAGACTTATCATTTTTTGTTTGTTTCAGAGAGAAAGGACAAACAGTATTTGAAATGTAAACTTATTGAAAAAGGCTTTTCATGTTTCCCGTTAACTTTAGAGAGGTTTCTCATTTTTATTAWTTCTCCCCCTCTCTGCCTTCTTCTGACATTTCTTATGCAATATTAATAAAACTGTCACCTTTTRGGTGAAAAATAAATGACTTGCATTGTACTGGGGCTGCCAATCTCAGAGTCTGATCCTTCGTCCTGGAAGAAATWACAAGATAAACACACAGAGGAAAACAAAAAGAATAAACAGATACAGAATATAAACTTTAAAATGACTTCTGCAACCTCTCCGTTTCAGAAATTGCTTTTTGCTGCCTGYCTAGTTATGAGACTGACAGTGCTGTTGCAACATCCTTGAAAAGCAAAGCCAAATTAACATTTAACATAAGGCAAAGRGAATGGTGAAAAAGAGCAGAAATGAGGTGTGAAATATAAATACTGTGTAAGGATACTTGGGAAAGACACATATGTGTCTTAAATCCAAGATACTTGAGATTTATCTGCGGCTTGAGAAGTTTCCCTCCATTGACATAATCTAACCGGAGCATTTCTAAAGATTGGAGTGATTCAGTATTGTATTAGCTAATATACTCTGACTCATCAATTTTAGTAGATTTTTGTGAAACATTTTTCCTCTTATTTATCAATTTTCTCTTCTTTTATGGTCATGGACTTTAATTATTTGAGTCTTTTCCTATCTTTATTTCTGGCTATTGCAATACTTAAATTTTGCTTGAGATGCTGCAATCTTATTGTGCAAAAAATTTGTGACTCTAGGCATTCATGCAGCAGTGATAATTTTGTAGTTTTCACTGAAATTGTGTCCCAATCCTTATATGAAATAAAGTGTTCCTGTCTCAGGGGCAACTATTCAAAACTTCATTTGGTGCATTCTCTTCTCAGTGGAGGTCTAAATGTTGATTACTCTCAACAGCCAGAGCCAGCAGTGAAACCAGAAATATTAATTTCTTTAAAAATCTTTATCTTGTTGTTTTATGATAGGCCCTTTTTAACACAGTCCTTTTTAATTTTTTTTCTTAGCACTATGAGCAAGTACATGTAAAAAAAATTATTTTACACATTTGCTTATACAAGTTTTCTGACGTAGTTATATTCAATACAAATGCTTTTCACTACGCTATTCTTATGTACTCTCACCTTGACATAATGTATTGACAAGGTATTTGAGTAAGGAATTCTGTGCAAATMAGAAGGGAAGCTAAATAAGAAAGAGTATGCAGTCAAGTAGATAATTCTTTTAATATAACAAATAATCAGTTTGGTGGGTATTTTTCCAAACTTTTGTTAAATCAAGTTTAATGCTTCTCCTTCCAGTGTTTGTGTCTTTCGTGAGGARGACCCTTAAAAGATCTTTACCTGCTTTTAAAACAAGTACATCTAAAGTTGGGGGAAAAAAMCCAAACACAAAAACTCACAAAAATGAGGATGAAAAGCACTTTTCTTCCATGTAATGTCTTTGTCTACTTCTGCTATTGAGTCTGGTGGTTTTTCTCTTATTGAAGAGGTGCATAGACACTTTAAGAAAATGTAGAGTATCCTGTTCTCACCATGGCCAGTAGGATGACAACTCCCGACAGCTGGAAATATAGGGAAGGTTCTCTTCCTATACACYATGGGGATGCAGCATCTTCAGAATGATATCTTTAAAATGGTTACAGTCCAATTTTGCCCAGAAACTAGGGKTTTTTTTGGTAGATCTTAACTTTTCTTCCCAAAAGCAGCAAAAATGTCCCTGTCCTTGAATCAGCCATTGCTAGTCCAAAGAATGGAAATCCCAGAGCAGCTCAAAAAGCARATGTGGGGGCTGATGCTTCTCTGTTTATTTCTTTCTTTTTAACTGGTACAATCCAATTTAATTTATTTTTCTAATTTATTTTACAGAACTGATTTAGCTGTTTTAACTATAATGTAAAATAYAACAATATCGTCAGACACACGAATAACATGGGGGGAAAAAATCAGCTACAATTATTTAAATTTGAGACACTATTTTAAAAAAGAGAATGAAAAGATAGGATCACTCTTTAACATTGCTATCCATTATCATTATATTTACTCTTACAGGATCTGTTCTTGAACTTAATTTCCAGCAAATAATGTCTTAAAGTTTGGAGAGGTAAAAAACCTTAGTAACTCTCTAAAGAGATGATCACCACATTTTTTAGTATCTGTTTGTAATTATACTCATCTCTGATTTCTCTGTAACAGAAAATAACCACTAATGCCTCTCCAGAAATTATTAGAATAATTTTTTTCCTCAAAAGATTAGTCAGTTTTATGAACATTTTGAAAATTTTCCTCATATGGCAAAAAAATAAACAAATTTCTTAGTAGAGTTCATTAAGAAATAGACACAATTATGACACTGACTCAGAAGAAACCYGTTTTCAGACTCTTGCTCTGATTCAAATGTGGGTCTTCAAGACTGTCTTTTTATCAGGCAGAATAGGAAATTAATTTKCCTTTTCAGGCAGAATAGAAAAGTGATTCAAGCTTGATGCTGAACCTAATGGAATACAGGGAAGGAACTTTTCTATATCTCTCCAGCCATCAGACAGATCTTTCTAATGGAAATTTCTCCATTAAAGTAAATGGAGAAGTAAAAGTAAAAGTAAAATTTCTCCTGCAATTATAAACAGTGTCCCCCATGAGTAAACATACTTTTTGTCAAATCTGAACATCATAATATTTTCTGTCCAGTTTTAGTTTGGCTGCAATTCTGTGTTTGCCTAAATATGTGTATGCATAGATATCTGCAATTTCAACTTTTTTTTTTACATTTCTTAAGAATGAAATTCAGAAGGGTCCAAATAAGATGAGCTATGTACAAATGCATGCCTTCATGGGTATTATTTATTTATTACTTGAGTAATGAGGATATGTTGGAGAAGCTGTATCTTTTTTTTCACTCTGGAGTGAATCTCTTCCCTGCTGCCTGTAAATGCTATTAGAACCATCACCATAGCAACTAATGGTGATGCTCAAGCAAAGTGTTCCAAAAATTTCAGCTGAAGAAGTAGATCATTACATGCCCTTGGAAAGAAGGATGTATGTTTATGTAGCCAGAACTGATATGTAAAGGGAGACACAAACAGTAAAACTATCAAGACACTGATGCCAGAAAATGTAAAGGCATGATGTGATTCATTTTTACAGTTGCTTTGGAGAGACTGCATGAGAAAATGCTTTTTATCTTCAGAGAATTTAGGTGCTAGGTTTGAATCTTGATTATGATAGGACTGATTTCTTTTGGTAGAATTGTCTGAACTAGGTAACAAAGAAAACATTTTCTCATTTATGTGTTTTGAAGAACTGTTATAATTAATATGAGAGACATGAATACTTACCTCATTTTAACAGCTGAAATATRATTTTCTTGCAAGTCTTGCAAGTAGTATGGTCAAAACTGCTACTACATACATGTACTATGGTTTTAAACATCTTACATGAATTGTTGTTCATGTCAAAAACTGCTCACTGGTGTCACTAACATCTACAGTTCCATAGCAAAAATATATGTACCACTCTCTATATTACATGTAACTTTATAGGTAAATCAGACTTYCAGAAAATTCTTGAGCATCTTCTGAGTGAAAAATCATGCCATGAGCATGAAAGTGGCAAATGTTTGTTTCTGTTGCAGAGAGCTATGTAGAATAGACAAATTCAACTCTCACTATCACAAGAGGTGTGGGCCTCCTGCATCTTAGCAGATTTAAATAATAGCCAAAATATGAGTATTTAWTGCACTCATCCTACTTAAAATGAAATGACACGAGTAATCAAAAAGAAGTGATACTGCTTCTGGAAAGTGCAGTCTTTCAAAAGAGAAGAGATTACCCCTGCAGAAGAGAAGGCGAAGTCACTAGTTAGTGATAAAGAGGCATTCTGCCTTAATTTGGAAGGACCTGCTTAATGAGCCATGCTTAGTTCCCATGGACAAATTTATTACTCTCACTTAAYGTGGATATCATTATTAATTAGGCAAGCAGGAGTCATACTGTCCTGTCAGCAGAGATGCTGGATTACCCTGAAGCTGGGTGTGAGCCAATGTCTTTCGTCACAGCCCATCCTTCAGCAGGACTACATTCCCTCTCGTGAGAATTAGCACACTGCTAAAAGTTTTGTGTGTGCTTCTCTTCAGAGAGTTTTATTAATTCACAACGAGAACATCAGGGGCAAACGGTACAACTAATCATTATCAGTRTGAAAGAGTTCTTAAAACTCAACATGAAATTGGCTTGTGTCCATCATTGACTAAATGAATATAACACTGGGTCATAGCGGATTCTTAAATGGGTAGAATGACATTTATATTTTAATTGAAGTAGTGGTTTGGTAGAGGTTAATTAATTAAGATTCCTGCTTCATCCAGACCTGGTTTTGAGACTCTCTGCAAGTTTTGTTTTGTTTTGTTTTGTTTTGTTTTTTTCTTAATTTGCAGACTTTTGAACAATTTCCTGCTGGTTTTCGTAAAAAAAAAAGAAAAAGTGCTTTAAATTCCTGTCTTTATAAGGACATTTGGATAGCTATCTTTTAGCTTTGCCTACATATTGATTTGTCCAATTATCTATTGCAAAAATTATTACATTCTATAAATCCAGAATACAGATTTTTAATGCTTGAGAAGAAATGCAAAACTGAAGAAAGATCTTGCAGAAAAAGCAGAAAAAGTTGCAGAAGCAATACTAAGGGGAACCTTGCACATAACTTTTTTTTACATGTAGAATGGAATAYCACTAATTAGGAAAGGAATACCTTATAAGTATGTTAGCAATTTTAGAAAAACTAAAATATATAATTTAAATGTATTCGACTTACAGTTCTCTTATCATGGACCTAATCATAGATGATGATATCAAAATCACAAGTATATACATTAGASCTAATCACAAATTGAAATTATTATTTGGTTAAATTATTATTTCTGGGGAAATGGTTTTTTTGTGTTTTCATTCTGAATAGGAACTTCACAGAATGGAAATTCCAATAATAAATGAGTCCATTATGTGTGTTGTTTGTCACAGTATAATGTAGTGGATGAAATATTCTAAACTTTTTATATGCAAAATACTGAGGGGAAATACTACCTAGTACTGATTAGGTCTTTCCTAAATCAAAGCATGTTCTCATTTTCATACATAAGTAGCAAAAACTTGGATAATTATTGTAGATCCGACTTAGCTTTCTTTTCAYCATCTGGGTTTGAAGTAATGGTTAGTAAAATCTAGTACAATTCTTACTGTCAATGTTGATAATGAAGTACATAGGTTTTTATTTAATCACTTCAAAGCTTCCAGAGATTTTTGCATTTTTCAAGTGTTTTTTAACAGAGATCAATCTCAATGAAACTTCTAACATTTCGTTTTTCACAGTCTGTGCAATAACTCTTTTTCCTAAACAGCATAGTCTTCTCAATAGGAGACAAAAAAAGCCCATAAGACTGGAAGAGTCTAAGAGTATAATTTAAAAGCATCAAACCTTAGCTGTGCCCAGCTAAATAGAGATATGCATTCTGAAACTCAGCCATGCACTAATCTCTGTCCCATCTGTAAACAGGGGTTATATTAAAGTCAATGATTCGTGTGATCCCACACAGTTGTGTTTCAGAAAAGCTTTAAACTTCATTACTAATAATTGCTTATTCTCTACTAACTGTAGACATAAATAAGTAAAGAAAAGATTTTTAGTTTTTTCTGTGGTTGTAGCTATGAAGAACTAAAACCTTGCCCAGGAAATACATGTACCTTACACTTGAGTCTTGCCACACTCCATGCTTAAGAGGTCCTTTGGCTTGTGGGCTAACAGGCCCATTCAATCAGGTTTAGCTCTGGAAGCACAGGGAGTTCAAGATCCCTTTTAAGATTTGTTAGACAAGAAGTGCTACTTCTAAAAGAAGTAGATTTTCTGCCCTGGAGGAGTGAGGGTTTTCCAGTGCTTTTCCTCATCCAGAATTGAGATTGTTCAGCCTAGGAGAGAGGAGGCTTCAGGGTGAACTTATTGAGGCCTTTCAGTATCTAAGAGGATCCTATAAGAAAGATGAAGAGGGGCTTTTTTTCAAGAGCATGTAGTGACAAAACAAGGCAGAATGTAGGAGACAGTACTCATGACAGAGAATAGGCTTAGATTAGATGTTCGGAAGAAATTCTTTATTGTGGGCGTAGTGAGGCACTGGAACAAGTTGCCCAGAGAAGTTATGGATGTCCTATCCCTGGAAGTGTTCAAGGCCAGACTGGATGAGCTCTGGGTAACCTGGTCAAGTGAAAAGTTTCACTGCCCATACCCATAAGGGGTTGGAACTGGATGATCTTTAAGGTCCCTTCAAGCCCAAGCCACTCCATGATGCTGTCTTTTGTTGCTACACGTATCCACAAGGTTAAACATTTGTCACAGTGCTGCTGCTCTGTGTGCTTTGAGGCTGTGTGTGCAATGGAGCATASATGTCATTAGCACCAACCTGGATATTATAACCTCTATTTTGAATGCTGGTCAGGACATACTGTGAACAGAATTAACACTACAGTTTTAGTAGAAGGGCCTGAATRAAAAGGAAAAAAAAGGGGGGGAAAGAGATACAAAAAAAATACAAAAGGTGTTTCTGATAGGACATAGACTATTATTTAGCTACACCTAACTGGTTCAACTACACATCTTTGTAAATATTTGGAAGAAAAATCTGGAACAAGATTCTTTTTTTTTTTTTGAAATGCTGTCTTTTAAGACCAAACATGTTCATGCTGATTTTTTCATACATGACTAAACACTGTACAGCTACTAAGCTGAGCACTTGATGGAAGTAAGGAGAGACTGGTCATTTTAAAATCATAGTAACTTGTTTTTTCATGGTGATTGAAAAGAGTGGATATGCTGGATATCAGCCTCATAGCTGATTCTTCTAGAAATTGTAAATCATGCTTCAACTGGAAGCATTCATGAATGCATGCTGTACTGGCTTTCTTGAACAGGTTGGTCAMATTTCTGCTAAATGAATGGGAAGGGGAAAGTAGTGCTTGCTTTCCCCTTGCCTACTTGTATACCTGAGAGTGATAGTTTCAGGCAGGTTCCTGTTTTCTATATTTTGTCCTCAATCAGCTTTAAGTTGCTGGTTCTCTGCCCCAGGGAGAGCTGACTTGAACAATATAAGCTGCTTTTCCAGCTTGTATCAGCTGGTTGTGCTCCCCTTGGTCTATTCAAGTTGTGTATAACCAGAAGGCAATACTGTCCCATGAGTTTCCTTTGCTCAGCTTAACTCTGCCCTTTGCTATGGGATAACTTTGTGAAAATTGCATGCAGGCTACTTATAACCAAATCTCCRGATGTATTGGCAAGGACAACTGGTGAGCTTGTGACTTGTGGCAACTTCTTTGATGTAGCAGGGACTAAATTAATTAAAGCTGTTTCTGCAAACCTATTTTTCACAAGAACAAATTACATGCCAGAAATTTAGCATAAAGCATCCTTTTTATTATATAAATAAAGTTTAAAAATAATTGAAAACAATTTAATGAATGGATTTTTTTAACTTACTTATTCTTTGGTTTAGTACTGATTACAAATACTAACAATCTTAAATTATTAAATATTTATATCCTGATGTCCATTATGTGATGTTATGTTGAAAGTTAAGCCAAAAGTAATTTTCTACTCCAGGATCAAAGCCAGCAACCTAACCATGGGCAGCCACTATAGTCTCAACCTGCAGTATCCATTTAAAGACYAATTGTATCTTGGCTTTTGTAAGCCTGCAGAAATATGAACTTGTTTTCTCTAGCATCTATACAGGAAATAGAACATATGGACTTTTCATACTTCTTAAAATAAATATATTCCTGTGACCAACCTTCCAGAATAGGGTGTATAAAATAGATTAGAGAAGCTGATATTTGTGTTCCTCATGTGAATAGAAAGTGGAAAACTTTCATGGAATGCATCGAATCAATAGTGTATAGCTGATAACATATTTGAGAAGTGATTTGTTAAAATATTTGACGTTACTACCGGAGATATGCTGTTCTGTACCATTCTGAATGTAGGCATCCTTTTTAAAATTCATTGAACTGYCAATGTTTAGACCAAACCCCTGATTTTCAGTTCCTCAGCGACTGTGGTTATTCCTGTCATTTAAAATGCCTTTAAAAATGCTGGGTTTGACGCATAAATGTTTGCAATTAAAAATATTAATTGATGTATGCCAGATTATATAACTTCAGGTTTTCATCAGGACAGTGATCTACTGGACCGTCGGAAACATTGCTTCAGTGTCCAGTCTGAATCTGGAGAAGATCTTTACTTTTCTGTGGAGCTAGAGTCTGACCTAACACTATGGGAAAAAGCCTTCCAAACAGCAACTTTTTTAGAAGTTGAACGGATACAGGTGAGAACARCTGCCTTGTTGATCATCTTGTGGTACATTAAAAAATTTGGCCCATATGAAATAATTATGTAAATTAAGAAATTTTATGAYCTTCTGCAGCTCTCAAGTTATTACTGTTTTATGTAAGTAATTGCTTTTGCTGTTCCCAAGCAGCTCGCAAGCTAGCCTTCAGAAGAGGTCACCTGAAATACAGTCTTTGAATTATTATGACAACATGATACATGTTTGTTAACGAAGTTCACAGACAGAAAAACAATCTATGGATCAGGGACAAAATGCAGGTGTTTAGATATTCTTTCTGCCTTACATGCTACCTTATTTGTTACTGAATATCACAAGAGAACTTTGCAGGAGTTAAGTAGTCCTTGTAATACCAGGAGTGAGGGTGTACTGAGTGAAGTACTTGCTGGATACAAGCAAGAACAAAAGTTGTACCTCAGATGCATTATTCTTTCTTCACCAATTACCTGTTCCTTGTGTATTTACTCTATTGTCAGGTRACAGTGCAGAGATGGATGACACTCAAATACAGATTACTAGTGACTTTTTATAGCAAAATTACATATCAGAGTGTTTAAAGATAACTTCTTCTCACATGACCAAAAAGTCATGACATTTTGACTTAAAAAAGGAGAAAAAAGCCACCCACCACAATTGTAATTCACCTAATCCCAATTGTAATATTGATTTTCTAATAATGAAATATACATGTGGTTAGAACAGCTTTAGTTGCTGTTGGCAGGGATGATACACACCTACCTGAGCCATATTAGCATATTAGCCTGTGCAAGTATTGGCTCACACATTTTCTGTGTCCTCCTGGGAATGCAAGCAGTGGCATGTTTTTATTCAGAGAAACTGTTAGTTATATGTTAGCCCTTTTCTGACCTGCAAACCACCACATGCAGATGCACTGAACTGGTATATACTCATGAAGGTCCAATATGCAAAAACTACCCCACTGTCAGTTTTAACACACAGTATTTTGTTGCAAGAGGAGTCAGGGGAGGTTTGGCTTTCCTCTTTTAAATTCATGTATGCTGCTACCTGTTATAGAAACTATTCTTATCTTTTAAGCTGTACTTGCATGCTGGAAAATCTAAGACTAGGTTTTCTGTGTAAGACTTGCAATAATGTTTGTMCTCTGCCACTAAATATTTGAGAGTGGTTGACTTTCTTATATAATTCACTGCAACATACTTTATAGTAGCACTGCTGTGCCATCAGTAAAAGAATATATGAAATTTTTCCTGAATAAATTTTATCTCAGAAGCCACCTCRTATTTGTTCTACTTTCAGATTGATTTATACTGTAACATTCCTGGTTTAGCTTTTCCTTTTGAATTTTAGAACTGCATTTATTCAAAAATTGCCTTCAGATTTCTCCAAAATAGTTTCCTTTATAATCTTAACCTCAGATTCATCTTATTATTTTCACCTTTTTTTTTTGTCTCTCCCGATGTTCAATGTAGCAATTAAGAACTCAAAGTAATAATTTCCTGATTGACTAGTTGGTTGATTATAGCAGATMTGTGTAAGTGGAAAAACAGGCTTCTCATGATAGAATATTACTGTGGAACTCACACTCATTATTTCACCTTTTTTCTTTATTTTCTCTATCTTGATTTGGAAAAAAATATGGAATATTTTAAATATAAATGGGTTTGGCCTCCTCGTTTTTCTTTTAGCAATCCATTGCTGCTTTCATCTACCAACCTGCAGATGCAGATAAAATCTGGTGGTATACTTTGTTTCTAACAAGTTCTTTCATTGCTCTGTGAGACAAAAAAAAGGTGACARGTTCAAAATTAAGGTATCAATGGTACCTTTTTACTAAAATTTTGATTTATGCAATTGTGTTGACAGTAATATTCATATTTAAAGTGAATGCTAGTCCAGTAGGTTTGTCTTACAATGAAATACTATAGCTTTGAAAATAAAATTTCAGTTTAAAACTACCATTTAAAAATATTCAACTGCATTGTGTGCTACTCCATAATCATGCAATGAGTAACTCTTCCTCAATGGCTATAACCTCCTGAAGTGGTTAATCAGGGGCCAATTCTAATCTAACTCCAAAGAATATATAACAAATTCAAATATTTTTAAATGCATTACTATAAATATATAATGAATTTTGTTTCAACCTAATTTATAKCTTCTGCCAGAGGCATATCTAAACCAAAAATTAAACAGTTGGTTTTTCTTAGAAAATAAATATATTTGAAGAGGCATAGTCAAATTGATAATAATTTAACAATAACATGGTACAATGATACAGTGATGTCATTTTGGTGTGTTACACTCACTCTTTAATTAGTTTTGTAATGTAGTAAGTGATGGYAATCCATTTTCGTAATTACCTATTAAAAAAAATTACTTGAAATGAAAATCCTTTTTCCTTACTCTCTCACAGCATTATTGCACAAGGAATCTGTGACTACTATAACTTGCCTAATGATGTGCAATTATATATATGCCTGTCACATTCCCTTTGTGTTCCTGCTACTTTAAGCTAATATTTTCACCTCTTGCATCATGAATTTTTTTCTTGCTGTCCTTGCTTGTAGTTGTTTGTTCTCTAATGTAAGGATTATTTTGTAAACTGTAACTTGCAGTACTTTAACGCGTGTTTTCATTGAAGTTGAATCTGAGTTTAAAAGTCTGAATTAAGTCTTAGATTTATAGTTCACTTTGTTTCAGCTTCAGGGATGGCTTTCAAGAAGTTCACGATATATTGCTCTTTCCATAATTTAAATGKTGCATGTTGAGGGAATGGTTTCTAAGGAACAACTTCGAGTTGTCTCCTTCAGCCTCTGCCTGACCCATTGAATTATTAATAAACCAAAGTTAACGTTCTGTATTCTGAGGAAGAACAGCAAATGACTGCTGAGGTGTGTTCTGCTTCTTTTGGGAAGGGGATACTTCAGTCCTCATGAGGTTTTCGTGAGTTCTTGTGAGAAATCAGCAACCAAAYCAAATACCCACAGTATATATTTTTCATAGTCACTTTTAAAGTTTTAAAATGTTAAATGTATAAAAATTTTAAATTATCTTGTACCTTGATAACAATTTTTGCCTTTCTGTTTTCTCCAAATATCTGAATTAAAAGACATCTTAAAGAAAATAAAGATGAGAAAAGTCTTAGAAGAGTTAACTAGTGTCTGAAAGTTCACATCCCTACTCTGACCTGTCACCAGAATCATGCGCAAATGGATACAAGACCTGCAAAAACCAAGGGACATTCTTCCCCAAGGAAACAATTCTCACTGTCCAGAGATCTTTTTATTATTTTCACATRTTTTCTTCTCTAAATTGTTTTGAAAATCATAGTCTGAGGGCGTAGAATGGTCTTTTATATAAGTAAAGGATAGCTAAATAGGATAGCTAAAAGGATAGCTGCTAGTAGTGATATGCAGTTTCTTCCTGCAAAGAACTACACTGAGCTGAACTAGACGATATTTCTCCACAAACTGAGCACTGCATTTTGTAGAAACACCCTTCAGTCTTGGAAGTAGGTTGCTTTTTCAGTACAGCCTTGAAACAAGGCTGGTATGTCCTGTTTCTCATGAATCTTAAGTTCCCAGTGAGGCTAATTAGCCAGTCCAAGTTCTGGGCTTAAAAGCAGAGGGAGCTGTGTCAGTTCAGCATGGTGCTGCAGTGCACACTGTGGGTTGGCCTCTGGTGTTGGGGTGGGAGGTTAGAAAACTTGAGATGACAATATGTGTTTTAAATCTGATACACATTTTCCATGATCTGTTCATGATCTGTTCATCTGTTCCAGATCTTTAATGTTTACAAATAGAAATGTAATTTGCATCTTCTAAGATGTTTGCAAGATAATTCCACAGAACTGTGCATTTTTTTGCTTTGYATGCAAAACTTGAAAAGTTTTGCATTTGCGACTTAATTAACTRTAAGTAACTGTGAAATATATTACTTTACACTTTTTTCTTCTACTAATGAGATAATTCCAAAGKCAATATCCTCTTCTTTTTCAGCACTGATTTACAATCAAATTTTACACATTCATAACAGTCTCATGGTGTAGCTGATCGAAGGGGAAAAAAATAAAAAGCACTTTTATTTGTTAGTATAAACACTAAGTATGAAGTTTTCAATTTTCCTTCATTGCATTTTCTATTTAGAACCTGTTAATGCACCTTCCAGCTTCTTGTGTTCTAAGGAAGACCATTAAGGATGCAAACAGCACCCCCTTACAAAAAGAATATATWCGTAAAGGCATCTGATTTATCTTTATAATCAAAATGCCAAAAATAATCATAGGTTCTTTTGTAGTACTTACAATTTGTAACCCACATTGTTCCCACATTTGCAATTTATATTTTGATTTTGCTGACACATTATAAGGTCATGGAAGTCTTTGTTCTCACTTCATAATTTTAGCAGCTACAGCAATATTTGAAGAGCATAGCTGTATTTCATTTAATCTGGAGGGCAAAATGTCTACAAAATAAGAATAATTTCTTTAAAGAACTTGCATCTGATTTGGAAATGTTTTGATTTTTTTARTGTATTTTGTGATGAAAAAGACAAGTCTGTCATTTTGTACCTGCAGTCAGTCTTCATGCATAGCTTGATGCTAAAAATTACACTTCTAAATGTCTCACAGTGTGTATTCAAGTGTGATGTTATGGCAATAAATAGAAGTGTATATTTAAAAACAGTAGAATGATAAACTCTTTCAGAATTCCAAGGTTTCTCATAGAAACCTTTGAGATATATTGATCCACTATCTGAAGCAAAAAAAAAAATAAAGGAAAAAAAGATATTTCAGATAATTCCATTTAGCTGCTAAATGGTATGAAATACTAGTTTTTTCCCTGAGATTTAGGACAACAGAAAACCTACAAGAAACAGTGTACGAAAGAGATACTTTATACAAGCTTTTTTTTTTCCTTGAAAAGATAAAAGGAATATATTAATCTTAAAAGTTGTTGGGTATGAAAAAACATAAAAASCTTTGAAAATAATAAAGTTTTCCTTTTAGAAAATGTTATTAGTAAGCCACAGACGCAATTCTGAACCTTTCATTTTTTCCCTAAAGGAAACAAGGCCTGTTTTTATGTGTCTTAGACAACTTCTTCACTGCTAAAAATCCTTTTATGTGAAATACAAAAAAACTGACATATTTACACAAAAATGACTTTTTTCTGATATTAATTTTGAGGTATATAAACATTAGAATAAAGACTCAGAAACAGTGGTCCTAGAAAAACATTTAAGAAATCTCTTCTGTGGTAACTACCTTCTCTGATTTTTCTTTTACAGTGCAAGACGTATGCTTGTGTTTTAGAGAGTCATCTTATGGGACTTACCATCGACTTCAGCATGGGCTTTGTTTGTTTTGATGCTGCCACAAAGGTAAAGTTCTAACGTTTCCATCACACTGTTATTATTCCTCATTATTTCTAATATTTTGAGATAAGTAGTACATGCTAAAATTGTCCTTCTCTTTGTTATAGAAACAGGTTATCTCTTGTAAGATCTCTCATATTTTAGTTTAAATTCGAGACTGATTTCTAATTATGTGAGAAATAGTATTTTGTTATTTGCTTGTTATTGAAAAATCARTACTGATACCAATCTAAAACAAGCATCAGATCTTTATTCTTTAATTTCACATGCAAGCTCACACAKATTCAGCTTGATGGTTTGTTTTGCTGGTGTGTCCTTAGTTTTGAGAAAAGATAACTTTCTTGGTTTCAGTCTCATCTGTGAGATTGAAAATAATCTTCCATTCTCTTCTCTTGTTTCATGGGAGGGAATCTTTCATGGGAGGGAACTCCTAAATTTGTGTGCTATTACAGCAATTCCACAATTCCCAGTTTATATTTTAGCTATTATTGTTCAGGCGTSTGTAAAAAGAAAAACCAACCATAGTGTAAATGTCTCACCCATCAGCTTTTTCTGTCAGCCTTAAAAAAACTCAGTAGAACTTATGAAAGAGTTTGCTTTATCAAGCAAATAGCATGGAATCAATTTCCATATTGTATTATTGCATGTCCAAGTCTCAGTAAAAACACGGAGACCCTGAGCAYGTCATATGTTGACATTTGCACTAATTGCTGGCAAGTCTTAAAATATGCTCAGACTTTACTGCTACTACTTGACACTGCTGATAATGGTAGAATGTTTCTTCTGAGTGAAATCTTTCTTCTGAGTTCCACTTCTCTTCAATACCTATTTTCCTTTGAGATGCTGCAACATTGCCACTACCAACTGCTGAAAATGCCCTTTTGACTCCAGAATTTGTTCCTGTGCTCTATCTGAAGTTACCCCTTCCCACCTCATTACTCCACAAATCCAAACCCTTTTATTCTTCCCACTCCATTCTATTAGTTTGCACAAAGTGATGAATTTTAAATTCAAACACTTACATAACCTTGTTTCTTTTTGTTAAACAAATCTTGTATAATTCATCAATGAAACGTGACTATCAGTTTAGACGGTATTACACTAAAATATCAGTACAACAGAATTAAAATGCAGTAGCTCTGTAAAAAAAAAGTGGTTTTCCCCACCCTCCAATAATATTTTTTATATATATAAAAGTATAATAAAGAATTTCTTTTCTATATCTAAACTAAATGTACCCTTTCAGTTTTACCCTTTTAGTTTGAACCCATTACTTCTTGTATTATATGTACTATATTGTATTGTGTGTTAGAATAAAGCATTACACCATGATTAAAAAAAAGGACATTGTTTTGTTAGGTAATCAGGCATTAGGCAATGAGAGATAAGGATGACAATTGCATTAGAAAAGAAAAGAAACAATACAATAGAAAGCAACATCATCTGTTGCCAAGTTGCTGCTGCAATTGAAATTCTCAAACAAGCCATAAGGTGAAATGTCTGAAATCTAAGTGTTTCAACCACATTTTTAGTGGGTGCTCAAATASGAAAAACATTACCTAGTCTCCATCAACCATCTCCTAGTTTCTCTTTATGGAAAGATGAAGATTGTAGTGCTCTCAGCCAAAAATTTATTCAGATATCTTTATTATGATAATGACAAGTGTAARTTGTGTCTATGCTGGCAATGTTCTTCAACAATATTGCTAAGCTTATATATACTGAAATGCAAACAAGACCTGTATAGTCACTCAAGCCAAAAATGTYAAGTTCCCACCTTATGAAGATCATATGAAGCAAAATATGTTTTCAAAAAAAAAAGTGAAAGAACAATGAAAAATGTATTCCATTTTTCAGAACAAGGAAARCATTTGTACACTTTTAAATCAATCATACCTATCTTAGTAGTATTTACATGTGTATTTGTGAATTAAGGGTATACAAAAGTCCTAGCAAGTGTTCTGTGAATTAACATATTCAGTATTAAAGACAAAAGCATTATTTAAAATATCATRCCATTTGTGAAAACAATATTTACATATAATTATTTATCATTTCTAGGATTTTTTTTCAATTTGTATTTGAAAAATCAGTATAAACTATTATCTTTTCACTTCCAAWGACAGAGTATCCACAGCTCCATGGGGCACCCTGTTCCACTGTCTCACCACCCTGATCCTCTAAGATTTCTTTCTTATGTCCAATCTAAACTCTACGTTTTTCTACTTTATAAACATTGTCCCTTGTCCTGTCACTGCAGCCTTGGTAGAAGGTCTTTCTCCATTTTTATATAAGCCTTCTTTAAGTACTGAAAAGCACCAGTAAGATCTCCCTGGAGCCTTCTCCTCTCCAGGTTCAACAGCCCCAACTCTTTCAGCCTGCCTTCATGAAAGAGATGCTCTGATCATCTTAGGAGTCCTCGTCCTCCTCCTGTACATGTTCTCTTCTGTTATTTTGCTGCTGCTCATACCAAATTCAACCACTCCTTTTTGGGTAAAAATTAACTTAAAGCCATGTTTCATAGAGTTCATTAACAGATTGAACTGTTCATTCTGTATTTCTCTCAGAATAACTCAGAGAATAACTCTGCAGATGCAAGATATTTTAATGAATTCACAGAAGGTCTTGGACAAGTACCTAGAGGAGAAATCTGCTGAATATCATTAAATCTTTTAAATTCTTATTTATTTATGACATTTTCATGTTTTGGAAACAAAATAGTTTCTGAGAAGTCCTGTCTAATATTTTGTTGCAGTGGTATCTTCGGTAAATCTTCAGGCGATTTCAGTTTTATACTTATGTGCTCATGGTATTTTAAGTTTTCTTTCTTAATTACTAATGAAGTGACTGTGAATTGTCTTTATAAGTGCATAATTACTAATAAACTGAAATGAAAGAAGCCAAGTTCTTGTACTCATGATTTTAACAGTTATTCAGTTATTCAAATGTTCCAGTTATTTAAGCAGTGCAATATTTAAATTCTTTATTCCTCTCCCATTTCAAGTAAGTGAATAGATTTTGTCCAACATGCCCTGACAAATTGCAGTCAAAATTTCACAAATTTTCTAAAYGCCAAGCTCACCCCCAGTCTTCCTGAACAAGTGTCTGGGGGATAATGGCTCTCATTAAGTTTATGATTTCCAGACAAAAGTCTTACAACCCTGTGTAGGCTTGTTTCCTTGTTTGCTATCATTTAATYCTTAAATAATACTTAACTATCTAAATTGAAATTAGTGGTTAAAAGCTGTCATCTGTGCTAAATGTATTTCAAGTCAAACATCATAATTAGATAAAAACATTCTCTCTGTGTCTGCACAGACCTATGATAAATATGAATACACAAAGTATTAAACTGAGTTATTCAGAAAAAATCTCTGCTGTGATGTGATTATAACAGCACTGGCATAAATCATAGCTGTATCTGCTGCATATTTCTCTACTTTCTCGTACTCATTTTCTGACTGATAACTCATAGAATCAACAGTAGCTTGTCATTTGGARTATTTTCATGTGATGCTTTATAAAAAGCCATTGTAATTTCCTGAAAGGAGAATGAACAGCTTTTAAGACTATCTGGTTAAATCTGATTATGTAAAAAGTTCAGAAAATTACTTCTCAGTTCAGGTAAAAATTCTACCAAATAAAATTTTGGCCACAAAGTAATTTTTCTCTTTGCACCTTGAAAAGTAATAACGCSTATATTTATGCACCTACTCTTCTGTAGCACTTTTCAGAGCCAAACCATCAGTGCAAAATGTCATCTTTTATTAGCAATATGTGGTTTGAAAGCAAACTGTGACACACAGCCCAAGCCAACAMTGGCACGTGTTTGATTATGATTATTTTGGTGATGTTGTCCTCTGTTTGTGGTAGTTATAAACCTGGACTCAAAAAGCCACCTGCTTCCTGTGTTGGCATACACAGAAATGCAGTTCTAATCAATAGGGAGTTTTCTCWAGGCATCTCTTCCACTGGGGACTTCTTCCAAAAAAATACCCACCAGCTTTAACCAATTTTATTTGCTTTATTTGAAATTCAGGATGTCAAATAGAATCCCTCACTGAACTTCCCTCTTTCTTCATTGCTTGTATTCTGTGAAAAGTGAATTTAGCTAATCTTTATGAATACCCTTTAGATACTTTGTTTTCTGCCTTATTCATATTTTCCAGATTCTGCTTAGTTACTCCTTGAGTTACAAGGTGTCTTAGCATACAGCATCTACTCCAGAAATAAGTTTTCACTAGACACGTTCCATATGCTAAATGTTTTGTTTGGTTGGTTTTAAAATATGAAAATTCTAAAAAAGTTGCAAAAGATTCTGTGGCAGTTCTTAGAAGTTATATACCAAATTTTATCCTAGATAATTTTTGCAGTATTGTTTATCAATGTTTACTGGTGAAAACATTTTTCTCAAGTCCCGCCCAACTATATCCTAGCACTCATGTCCTAAATTTGTCTAACATCAGCTAGTATATAGACATCAATGTTTTAATGAACAAATGTAACTCCCTCATGGGCAATTTCTGTTAGATATGGAAGTACATAGATACTGTGATGAACATTTATAAATAAGATTTGCAGCTGCAATAACCAGCTTAAGAAATAAGTATGGAGRCTGATAGGTTAAAGAGAATAACAGGACATGTACAGATGTTAATCTGACTACTATTCTGAAAGTGATCCAATGCATAAAACTACTTACTCAAGTGCCATTCAGTAACTGATTCTTAATGTGCTCCCATAAAAAATGTATGGGGGGATATACACAGAAATAGGTATATKATATATATTTCTGGATTACTGACAWATTCATTAAAATTGTTTTCTATAGTGTGCATATTTGCATCATCAATTCTACTAATAATATTTTATGTGGTTTTGTGAATATACATTGCCATATACCTACCTGAGCAAAGTGCTGTGTCTGTAGTCCATCATATTTACTGATYGTAAAAACAGCAGTCAAAAATATATATTTGTCAGAAGAGGAAAAAAAGTATCCCTTGTAGGATTGAAAATAAATTAAGGTGCTGCTGAATTATATGGTGATGCTAGAACAAAGTAAGAAAAGGCTCCATAATGGCYCACAAGGCACCTATCAACAAACCTCCGTGTACCTGGCCTGTGTTCTCTTACAGAAACCTTCACCAAAAAAGAGAATATGCCATGAACAATAGGTAGCACTGCAAATATCTTTAATTTGGTTTCCATTCCAAAAGCCTATTAAATYACACAGATCACTATTTCTCTTAATTTCTTTAGGAACAATCTCCCATGTTTTCTAGGGATATATACCTTGTCTGTCTCTTCATGAAACTAATACATATACAGCATATTGAAATAAAACAGCATATAAAAACCTTCTTGATATTCAAATTTCAGTAGTAGGGAAGGCAGAAAAAAACCAGGCTCACTGGAAGATGGAGATTTAATGATGTAACTCTTATGAAAAAATATTTATTCCATGCTTCAATGTTTAAATGTYGAACAAATAGCTACTATAACTTTAATATAAGACATCAGCATGCTTCATACAGTTTTATGTTCTCTGGCTAGAAACAAATGTTGGTAGGTTTTCCATCAGCACTAAGAAAATACACTGTAGTCTTTTAGCATTTTATGTAATTTCAGTAATGGACAAGAACAGTTATTTTAAAAGGGCCAACTTTCATGTTTTTTTCTTTTGTCTCATTTTTGTTCTTTATCCTCTGTGTCCTCCCYGTCTTTCCCTTTACAGTTATAAAGCTGCAGCAGCTGACAAAGGAAATTGCCTTGGACCATAATTCTTTTGCAGTGAGACACTCTCCAGAGATCAGTAACACAGTAGAACTGAGCATGARCAAGATCTTAATCCTACTCAGTTCCCTACCGCTGCTATAACTCTGGACAAAGTGTCACTTGGCAAGAATGAAATCTTTCTCAATTAGCTATGAGACAAACAGACAAATTAAGGTGTATCCCAGGCGCCTGAAGACTCAATTACTTTTATTCTTAGAAACAAGGACCTGGAGGGCTTAAGCTCTTGATTTAGCTTGACTTGTAGGAGTATCATGTATTTTAGTTAGATGACAAACAACATTAGCTTTAAAGGTGCCCATTGAAGTTTAGCATAATTCTGTAATATATATCACACATTAAAAAATTGCCTTAAAAATCTTAAAGGAAGAATAATCCAAACAGTCAGAGTATCAAGAAAAAAGAAAGCAGTGTTGGAAACAGCKGTAGATTTTTGAAGGTGTGATGGAAAACACAACAAAGGAATYTGATGGAAGTAGAACTTGAAAAGTGACCTCTGACATCCTTTCCTTTATAAAGATGGTTTCTTTGTTTCCTCCACTATTTACAGGTGATCTGGGATGTAGCTGTCCAATCAATATAAAACATTTAGGTTTTTTTCCAAGCATCCTACTGAAGGCCAAACTTCTTTTGCTAGTATATAATAAAACCTGATTCATACCAATGGAATGGCATTGTTTATGATTTCCATAGATCATGTATGTAGACAAGGCACACTTCATAAAATCATAGGATATCCTGAGTTGGAAGGGACACATAAGAATCATCAAAGTCCAATTCCTGRTACTGCATGGTACAGCCCCAAGAATCACACTCTGTGCCTGAGAACACTGCACAACTTGAGCTCTGTCAGGCTTGGTGCTGTGACCAYGTCCCTGGGGAGCCTGTTCCAGTGCCCAAGCACCCTCTGGSTAAAAATCTTTTTCCTGATACTCAGCCTAAACCTCYCCTGRCACAATTTCAGGCCGTTTCCTCAGGTCCTGTCRCTGTTCATCACAGAGAATAGTACAGTGCCTCCCATGCCTCTTCCCCTCRCAAGGAAGTTGAATACTACAATGAGGTCTTCCCTTAGTTTCTTCTTCTCCAAGTGGCCTCAGCTGTTCCTCATGTAGCTTCACGGCAGGTGAAATGATGCCATTGTAGTATGTGATGCAAACACTATTGCTGAAGTTTATTAAGTGTAAATAGTCTTTCTGCAAGAAGAGAGTTGGTCCACAGTGGATAATTCAACACAGAAGAGACAAAACTCTTAAATAATAAATTAAAGGTAGTTCACTGAATCCACAGGACACAAAATAAATGTGTTCTGGTTGGACATTCTTATGTTGACAAAATACACATTTTATTTCCTAGCTGCAATGCTTAATGTTCTCTGTATCCTAAATTATATATCTATCCCAGAGCCATGGACTAGTCAGAGATTCACATTTATATGAATATTACTTAAAGCATACTAAGTTAAAATACAGCCTCCTATTTATTCTGTTTTTATTTGATAACCTGATCTCTATTTAGGTTTAGAACAAACTCCTTGACCCAAAATAAAACAAAAACTCTAATGAATATTCCTAGTCATAGCCCAAATAATGATAGTTACAATTATGTATTTCCGCATTTCTGATGTCATTACCTAGATGGAAAGTGATTTTTTTTTATGTCATCTCACCAAAATTGTAGTTGGATTAGTCCAAGATTCTGGGAATGAGTAGCAAAGTGACATATAATATGAATGTGAAAGTGTTTTCTAGGGTGTCTTTAAGAATATGTGTTCTAGATCTAGCATTATTGCTAAGAATAGAAACAATAATAATTTTCTTCATTTGTGTGGCTGTATTACAGATATAGACAAGTCAATAGCTTTTCTTCCATGTGTCATTTGTATGTTGCATTTAGGTACCAACTATAAAATAAAAAGATGCAGGCAGAGAGAATCCTTCTTAATTATAGTAGAATAACACTAGCAGAAGATAATAAGCAGTAATTTGTTTGCAAARACTAGCACAAATGAGTCCTAGATGATTACTTATAAATAAAATATTTCTCATTAAAAAATATTGGTGAAGAATCTTGGTCCCAGATACATCACAGGAAAAAAAATCCTGCTAATTCAGTGAAGACAGGATTTTGCTTTTTGATCATTTGTTATTACAATAATTTAATAACATCTCAAGAGGAGTCTTAAATCTAATTTGTCAGCTTGTCTGCACAGTTTATTTGTTTGCATTGCATTCTGGTATTCTTTGAAGTTAATTTTATTAAATGGTGTAAAATGCAAAAGGCAGCCTAAGCAATATATGAATAATAATTGGAAAAAGGATTTATATCTTATTGGTTGTTTTCAATTTTATGCATGATACATACTGTATTTGTTCAAAGAGATTGTCTTCTTACAGTGCATTTTTCAAGACATGGATTAATTATGTCAGATTTTCTGTGGCCACACTGGGACTGTGGAAATTGTAGCACTGATGGTATTTTCAGTGTATGCCTTGGTCCCACTTGTTGAATTGAACTGCTTGCTGTTGTTCCTAAATTCTATCTCTACTCATTAAATGAGAGTTCACTTTTCTCTCTTTCATTGAGAAGCAATAAATAGTGCATACTGAGTTCTCTTCATCTTCCATCAAGGCATCCTAATGTTGTGTGCCTTGACTTAAAAGGTGTGCTAGGATCCTCAAGAGTAGCTGATGCCACTGTTTACAACAGAATCTTTTTTAATTTGGCTGCAATTTGTGCTTTAGAAGGAATTGGCACCTGGCCCACCTGTCCAATCTATTTTAGGACAAACAAAAATTTATTGCTTCCTATAAATGCTGTATATAGACCTGTAAAGTATTCTCAGTGATGCAGGTAATGCACAGTTAATGAGGAAACTAGTTGAAGAGAACAGGCTGTTTTTGTCAGCTAAAAGTAGCCCTATTAGTGCTGAGCTTAGTAACAGTGCAAACCAGTAAGTGCTTCTGCTTATAGTTCATMATTTCTGAAAACTGATTTAGAAAAAATTTATGTGACACACATTTAGGTGTTTGACAATTTTCAAAAAAGCCAGCATGTTTTACAAGTGTAGTTACTGGTTTAAAGTCAATATATATCCATAAATATATTTATACAAAATTATAACAGCCTATGTTAACTTTCTGAAACAATCATTCAATAAATGGTTTCAAGGAACTCTGATATTCAAAGACATTAAAAAATAATGACTGTGACAGGGATGTGGATCAGTATTCCCAAGGAAACCTATACCTAATGCAGGAGAATTAGCCTTTAAAAATAGAATTTGGAAGAGTAACTGCAGTGAACACTGAAGTCAACCTATAGAATCATGAAAGATAACACATGAAACTCTCTCTCTTGTGTTAATGTCACTGCTGTAGTTTCACATCTGTGTGAAACTGGTGCTCAGGTGAGTGGGTCTGGTCTCCTTTCTTACTGTGGCACTATAAAGTAGTATTTGAAAAAGTATAGGTCTGGTCCCTGTTCATTGCTTATGCATTTTGCAGCAATGAAAATGAAAAGAACCACACTCAGAACATATGCAACCAGAGAAATTAATCCAGTGATCCCCAAGATACTTTATTTTAAGCAATGTGACTACAGTCTCAGCATTCTGTATCCCTTATAGACGTTCTATGCCTGCAAAATGTGCAGTACTGGCTACACAGGGCAGCACTTCAGCCTCTCTGGTAGGAGAAAGGATTTAAATGGGTCTTACTGGGCATATAATTAAGTGATTTACTCAACTTTTGCTATCTAGAATTTGAACTTTTAAGCTATCTGTTACATTTTTAATGTAGTATAGTGTATTGAAGTAAACACACATGCAAACTCTATCCTAATGAACCAGTTCTTGCCATTTTAAACCAGGATGTAGGATTTTTTTATTCAGAGATTCTCTAGAAAAAGAAATAGCCAGGGTGACTTGCTTGAAATACTTTGTATTCATGACTTGGTGACTTAAAGCTCACAACATTTCCCTATTCTAATTTTTGCAAATGACCGATCCCTCATGTGGACAATTTTGAGGGAAAGTGTGTGTGATTTGTTGAAGATCACTCAAAAGGAGCAGATAATTCTTTCATGTGGGAATCATTTAATGCATTGTCAATAGCATTTCTACTCCTTACACTTTAGATGAAGAGTATTTCATTGTCTCTGCAGAGACTCACTTCTAAGAGCTTGTTTTAGTATCTTGATGTTGAAGTGCAGTTTTGTTGGGATTACTTCTCTCCACACTATAGACCTGATTTTGCAGTGTTCTTAAATAAGAGCCCTGGCTGAGTAGTAGTCTCCAAAACCAGTGTTATGCATAAATTGAAGTGTGTTCCTTGTTATGCATAAATTGAAGTGTGTTCCTGAGTCGTGCCAATGGTTTGGTGTGACTGTCATTCTCTTTCCTCTGAATGGGAATGAAGTACATGGCAAAGCATGGAAATGTCAAAGTACCTCAGTTCTATACATCCTTCATCTTCATTCAAACTTTATCTGACTGGGAATAAGGCCAGGTACCCTGGGATTTTGCCTGCACATCTAAGGGTCCTTGTTAAAGCTGCATCTCCCTCCTGGCCTCTCCATATATCAGGGAAGAGAAAGATGATAGCTCATTGCTTTGATTGTTTTCTCCTGAGATAAAGAGAAAATCAGTGCCCTTTACATTTCTCATCCAGGAAATGACATACTTAAGTAGATTTGCTGTCCCTGCAGAAAGGCAATGGTCTTGATCTTCTGACAAGATTTCATAGATCTGTAAAATAAAAAGGAGTTTACAAAGCAAGTAGAAATATAGCCAGCTGAGTGATGTTACATACTGGATTGTTTTGCTTAGAAGTTTTTTTTTCCCC
>JACDOX010000001.1:5793211-5845063 GCA_014549065.1 Cardinalis cardinalis
AWTTWAATAAGCACTTTGATCAAACTACGTCAAAGGAATTTCACACACAGAAATGAGGGAAGCTATTCTATTTTCTGTAGCACAGATTGGTGGGCTCAAGAGGACAACATTTGAAACAAATAGGATATATTTTCACATAAACTGCCAAATTCCTGTAGTTTATATGAAACAAAATGTCCTTAACTCTGTTTATGGCAGATGGGAGCTCACCTGTCACATACACTCGGAGAATGAAAGTGGTGCTGAGACTGGGGCTCTTTCTTTTAATCTGGAAGGGGCAACTATATAGACACAATTGTGGAGAAAAATTCTAGCMCTTGCTTTGTGTATGGTGCACAGTTAAGGTGCTCTCCTTGTGGTTTCTTTTCTCGTTAGGTTGCTAAGACAAACACAACCAACTCTATTCAGATTGGTGCAGKGTAGAGATTTTGCCAGTCATAAAGAGATCAACACACCCCGAAGCAAAGGGGCCTGCACAGATTTAGGACAGTTAAAAATTTGACCTCCCCCATTTTCTGTTTAATTCCCAGTAGATACTAAACCATTSATAGATAAAGACTAAGGGCACAGATGGAAGTGTCCTCCCACAACACTGAGAGGGAGTAATTTACAAACCTTTGTACAAAAGGGTTGCCTTGAGTTTCTGTGCTGTCAGATACCTGTGAAATTATTGTTCATCAAAGTAGTAGCACAGTGTAAGTGATGATCATCTCCTCATTATGGGAAATACTACTGGAATCACAGTGAAACATTTTAACAATCCAAAATATCTGGATGGTGGGGGATGTCTTTGAATGAGAAGAAAAAGACAACAAAAATAGCTCTTTTCCATTTTTAAGCAAAGTAGTTTATAATTTTTTTTTCTTCATAAATCCACACTAGATGTAATTATAAAGAGATGTTTTTCCAGACATCTGTACATTTTATTAATTGTATATTTACTTTGTAAAGCATTATGTCTTTTTAAACGCAATGCGATTCATAATACAATTACTTGAAAGGCCACTGATACGGTTAGAATGAATGATTTGCTCAAATTCCTCACTAGAGCTCTCATAAATAAACTCAAAATATGTTCTCTTWAAAAAAATTCTTTTGTTATTTTATCTTTTAAACATAGAGATTTGTTTTTACTATTATATGCCCTTTATGTTGAGGCTTGRTTTTTTTACTATGGAAGGAGTGGTCTTGTATGTCAGATCAACATTTCAGATAGAGTAGCAAAGCCACAGATCATCAGTGGAAAAAAAAAAATCCTTCTCTGTTTGCTTTAAATACTAAATAGAGATAAGGGAACTTCAGGGTAAATTTCACAAATGTAGTCTGACAGGTGTTATTCAAGCACTGCCAAAGTATAACATATCTATATGATTAAAGGAACATCTATCACAGAACACTACATTTATTTAATTATGTACCATTGAGGTGTTAAAACTTGCCTTGGAAGGAGATCTGCTATTTCTAATACAATTTTCAATGATAACTACATYGACTTATTTGTGGATGATTTTTTATATTTTGGTTTGGCTTTTTTTTCCCCTTTAGGCTGTGCTTTGGAGGTACAAGTTTTCCCAGCTCAAAGGTTCTTCAGATGATGGGAAGAGCAAAATCAAATTTTTGTTCCAAAACCAAGATACTAAACAAATCGAAGCAAAGGTAAAAACAATACATTGTTTGTATAAAGGCAATATACAATTTTCAAAGCARCTAGGGGAGCGGGGAAGTATAGTAAACTAAGTTACTTGGAAATATTAGATTAATGCACAAAAAATGCAAAGAAAACTGRTGAAATTGAAGAAAACTGAACAGATTACTTCCATCTAGTTAGAAGTTTTTTGAAATGTGTAACTAGATTTAAAAATAATAAAATGCAGGACATATGTTATATATGKGTTTAGGCATGTTTTCCAACTCTCCTCTTTGTAATTGTGATAAAGCTATCTGAGAGCTGTTTATTGCCCTATAATTGTATCATGAAGAAATGGTGGAAAAATATATCCTTAAGTCAACATGGGAGCAAGACTCAGCAAAGGTTAAAAATCTGGTTTTATTTCTCAGAGGAAAAAAAAAGTGTGGATTAAATACATATTTCCCAACAAGACTGAGGTGTCTATGTCTAATGCAAAATCAGAAAAGTTGTATTTCCAGTCATGCTTTTGACTSAAGAGTTAATTCATGAAAATAGTATCTGTGAGAGATTTAAGCTTACTACAATTTATGTCTTTTGAGAWTACAGCCATTTACTGTTCCAATATGTGTGAGAAGTGATCTCCCCAAAGTCTGTGATGGTTGTAACTGCCTTAGAGTCTGGGTCAAAGTTCTTTTTTGACTAGAATCCAAATTTTAGTGTGAACCTAAAGACTATTTTCTTGTTGATGTCTAAGCTTTGCTTTAAAAGCAAAGCTATATTTACTATACTGTTTTTCCTGACCATGTCGGAGACAAAATTGCTGAATGAATGTGATAACAAAACAGTTCCATGAGCAAAAAGGAAATGGTTAAATCAATTGACTGTAATTGCTAAATATGCAGAGTATTATAAAATATATWAAAAAAAAAGCATTGTTTTGGGCATAGTTATGTGTTTAAATGCCAGTAGCWACATTAATCATCCTTCTCCATGTTACTTTATTCTTCATGTTAATTATTTTTGACCCAGCAGCTATTTACTTGATTTAAAGTGTTTTACTCAGTAAAATAAAGGTATGTAAGAGTTCCCATTAAATCAACAGTGATAAAATGTGGGGACCATGGTTTTCGTACCTTCATGTTCTGTTGCATCTCAAAGATAAATATTTTTTTATTTCTGATTTCCTTCAGAAATATTTTTAGTAGTTTAGTAGTGCAGAACTTTTTTTCAGCTCTAATAAGAMAATAGAGTTTAACCTAATGTCATGAAGATGATTTTCTCTTAAGAAAGTAATTGTAAAATTTTATCCTGCTCTTATGTACAGATGCAGRGTGAAAGTCATCATTATTTTTCTAATATCAGTCTGCTATTGCTGTCAGATTAACACATTATTTTAGCACTAACAAAAATTCATAGGAGTCCAAGAATGACACATTGTTGAGGTGTTTGGGGATTTTGGGGGTTTTGGTTTGCTTTTATTTTTAAACTGGTATAACTAGAGTGTATTTTTAATACTGAATTACATTAAAAAAACTCCCAAATAATAAAATACAGATTTTGAAAAATTGGGTTTTTTAATGTTTTAAATTATGTCTGTCATATAAATCACTTACATATACATAAGTATGTTGGACATACATAAGCCTTAGAGGTATCCTGTGCCTTTATTGTACCTATTGTTATTTCCACTCAAATTGAGTTCTAGAAAATTCTGCCAAACTTTTATTAAGGTAGAAATGCTACGTTACACTTTATGAAGCCAGAGTATTATACAAACCTGCTAGCATGCTTATTAATATGCTGTCTTGTTCCCTGGTTGCTGCTCTTTACTATAAATTTAAACTTTTACATTACTCAATTTTGAAATAAGATTTTGTTTATTTTAATTAATTTTCTTGGTGAGCAAAGCATACAGCTACATGCAAAGATGCCAGGTTATATTCTCTTTGGAAGGTGCTGTGGCATTTATAATGGGCACTTCTGTCCATTCCAATTTTTTGTATATTAAGTATGTTGCTTAGTCTAAGAAATGTAGATAAATGTGTCTGTAAAATGAATGTGAAGGTTCTTGGGTCATATGCTTTCAACACTGGTTACCCAACAATTTTGTGGATAACCCCCTTCTGTATCCTTTAAATGTTTCATAGATTTAAARCACTATTCATCATAAGGAGAGGTGGAACAGCCTAGCCTCTATTTTCTTGCTTTACATTCCTGAGTCAGAAGTATAGCTATTTGTGGAACTGTTGAGTCATTAAGAAATGTTAATCAGATTTTCAGAAATATTTGTAATGCAAGATTTCATGAATACTGTATGCAGACTTCATTTGAAATCAGAGGATGGAAATTTTGTAAAACATCTGTTAAAGGTTGTGATGAATATTCATGCCACATCTATCATCACCTGTTAAATGCAGCCCTGTTTTGCAGCTGGCCTGGAGACCCACTGCTGCAGCATTTTCTTTATGATTCTATTCTTTTTTTCCCCAAGTTATAATTCATKGGGAATAATCAGAATGTGGTGAAAGGAGAACTCAGCAGAGAATAAAACAAAAAAATTGAAGAGCCATTGCACCAATGTATTAGGGCTCTTTACTTACTTATTCCCAAGCAGCAATGTGGAAGCAGGGATAGCAGGTAACTTTCCAGACACCACAAATACATTAAGGTGGTGAAGTGAGTCCAGAAAAGGGCAACAGAGCTGGTGTAGGGTCTGGAACACAAGTTTGATGAGGAGCAACTGATGGAGCTGGGGTTGTCCAGCCTGGAGGAAAGGAGGTTCAGGAGGAATCTCATTGCTCTCTACAACTGCTTAAAAGGAGATTGTAGCCAGGTGGGATCAGCCTGTTCTCATAAGTAGCAAGCAATTGGATTGAAGATGAAATGGCCTCAAGTTGCACCAGGGGAGGTATGGGTTGGATACTAGGAAAAATTATATTCACCAGGAGGGTTGTCAATAATTGGAACAGGCTGCTCAGGGAAGTKGCAGAATCACCACCCCCAAGGGGATGATCTAGATATGTAGAGGTAGCACTTGGGGRCATGGTTTAGTAGTGGACTTGGCAATGCTGGATTAACCATTGGACTCAATAAACATCCTATTAAACCTAAATGATTCTATGATTCTATATAATAGCTTCACAGAAAAATATGAGTCATCAAAACCAAAWTCTTCCCATCTTCCTTCATTTATARTGCAGAACATTTTGTGTATTTCRTGCTTTCCCAGATGTGTGTGATTATGGCAAGGCGAACCTCTGTGATAATACYCTTTAGCTTTAGAACACTTAWTCAGGATCTGCAGAATCAAGAGTGYCAAAATGCTCATCTATAGAATTTTGATCCAAACTTAGACAAATTTTTATTATTCTAGAAATGTGTTCCAACTTATACATTTCTTGGGAAAAAAAAGTATGCATCTGCATTTTAAATTTTATCATACTATCTTCATAATTGTCCAGCACCTTCTCTGTATTCTGGTGGAATTTACTGAGATACCAATGTTAATGTTAGAAAAATCTAGGAAAAATGCATTTTGGAGTAAAGTAAAGCACCATGTACTGGTGGTTATCAGTTAGCTTTTTGTTGTTGTTGTTGTTGTTGGGAAAAACACTTTCCACCAGCGTTTATATTCCTAAGTGAAAGAAAGTCCTTCAYTGACACTGAAGAGCTAAGATTTTTGTGATTCTGTCAACATTTTTTATGGTGTGTTTCATGCCTGACTTAAAAAATTCAAAATGGTATGCCTTGAGACATACAGCATATGCTATGGATTTAGGTACAGTTTGACGTATATCCCATTATTGTTCTTTTCAGCTTTAAAATAATTTTAGGTATTTAAACATTTCAAATACTGCCTTTTTTCCTGTAGAGACATTGTACTCATGCTTTTTTTTGGCTTCTCTCTAAGTGAAATTATGTTATTCTAAAGATATATAATGTAGAATAAAAGAAGTGTTTCCTCATGGATTTAAGCAGTTCCAGTCTAAAAATCTGAACAATAATTTCCATGGGTCACACCAGTAGGCCTATGGCAGGGGGGCTGAAAGCAAATACCTAACTTAAAAGGTATCTAAGGCAAGGYCTAAGTGGTTTCTGACAAGAAAACCACTTAAGGGTAGCATTAATCACTGATACCCCTTAGACATTCCAATCTGYAGGTTATTTCCCAGCTGTCACTCAGCAGGAGATATTGCACAATTTTGCTCAGTGAGACAAAATTTTTATGAGTGAGAGCTACAAAATAGAGCTGTCACCTTGACAGAATGTGGAGCCAGTGTGTCCCTGTGTTTGTTCTTACTGAGCTGTTTGGGTTAAAAAAAAAAAACTAACTTGGGATAAAAAAAAAAACCCTAAGCACAGGCTTAGGGGCAAAGTTTTCTCTGCATCTGTAAGGCCCAAAAGGGATTCACTTAGACCTTCCTATCTAGTTTCTTATCAGTTAATCTATTTGTTTAGCTATAGTTTAATGATCCGTTAGTGTCTCAATAGTATCACAGCAGCTTCTGGAGGTGATACACAATCTAAGGGCTGTAATAAACTCAGAGTAGTGTGGCCTTCAGTATAACCTAAGTATTAGACTTTTTGGACAAAACAGAAGAGTACCTTAAGTCTTTGAGAGTTCCTGTTTTGAGATAAACATATGCTTCCAAACATAGGAGTAAATGATGTGTATGAAAACCAGCATATTATTACCTTATTGAATTTTTACCAAGCTGGCAACTGAGTGTCTTTCTATGCTTGGTAAAACACGTATAACTCAAAAGCTGCACTTCAGTCTGTGCTTTCACCTCCCCAGCTTGCAGCACAGCAGTTCTCTCAGAAAAAGGCAAAGCCACATTGCTGTGCTGCATCAGGTGAGCTTTTGTTCACAGATTGGCTGAACTCCTAAGCGGAGCAGTACAGAACTGAAGTGGGTACAAAAATAAGTTTATCAAGATGAAGGTCCAGTCAATTATCTTCGTCTATTTGAATATGGAAAACCAACAAAGGCACAAATATGGTATCAGCTRAGGAAGAAATTTAACTTCAAGGATTTCACATTAATCTCATTATTAATTAATACTATCTTAGTATTAATTAATGCCAATTAATAGTACTTGAAATTATCTTGTAAAGAAATCTAATCTAAATATCCTGAATGACTACTGATCACATTACTGTGAATAAAATACCCACTTTCTACTGTTGCAAGGTGACTTGATGGGTGCTTGCATCATTTTCCAGGCTGACATTTCTGCTCAAGTCTGTTCTCCAAAATGCAATTTTAAATTAATCCTTGTTCTTAGCCTTGAGGGTTTTTCAGTGAACATCACAGTGCTCTTCATGTTTAGAGTATCATCTTTAAATGGGTTATAAGTATCCAGCCTTAAGATTTTTATAGAGTGATTGCTCAGTTGCAGTTACTAAATTTTCAAATTCACATTTCTGACTTRTGTTGATTTCTGTGGTTCAGTTTTTAGTTTGCCCGTGTCTTGCATATGGATTATTTGTCTAATATCTATTTTAGATCAGATTCTATGCAAATATAGAGAGACCATGTAACTCCACTTTTGATGAAAAAATATCTTCTCATACCAGCTGTTTATATATGGATGAAAGAGAAGACTTTTTTAAATATACCTAGGGTACTTCAAAACAAAATTGCCGTATTTTGTAAATGTATCATTTATGTAGCTGTATCATACTACATAATATATGTATAATACAATGCAATAAGAGATTGCTGAGGTTTGTTTTTTTATTTTGGGAAAACCCACTTTTTTCTCTTTCTTTCTCTGTCTGTTCAATCACAAAGACTTTCTTTGTGAAAGCTACTAGAATTCCAATATACCAATATRCTTCTGACATTTCCAGTGGCTGCATCTTTCTCACATGCCCTTTTGCCCGCTTATGTTGTCCTCAGCAGGAGCTGCAGATGTTCAGATTAACAATCTGGTGTAATGACAGCAATGTAAGGTGAGAGCAGTTTAATCAAAATATAGCTTAGAAAGACAATTTGAAGACCAGAGGGTACRCTGATATTCCTCGGAGAGTAGGGTTTTAGCTGAGCTTTGCAGGCAACAGTCTGTAAATTGTAATAATTGTAAAATGTGTACTTGTGCATGGACAAGTAGAAGTGGCTTAAATTAGGATTTCTTTGCTTTTTGTAGGATTCAGAGCATGTGACTTTCCCTACTGGTATCAACTTCAAGAGCTTAACTSTATATTTTTTCAGGTTTGTTAGGGTTTTTCTGTTTGTTCACTTGAAACTTCATCTTCACTATGTGTGCAGTACACACTACCCTGCCTAGAGCAAAGTGTATTCAGACAAAAGTATGGCTGAGGACTAAGTGTGTACAGAAACAACCAGAGTGGCTGGGGGTGAACAAGGGTGAGCAAGAGCCTGTGGGTTCCCCTCTGTCTGCTGGCAGTAGTGCCATCCTGGAGACACCTAAAAGGGCAAGTTCCCAACAGAAGTGAGGGMATGTTTTTTCTGTCAGCAGCCCTTCATGGAGTCGTATCTGTTTGTTAAAGTTTCTTGTGATTAGGCTGATCTGCCTGAAAAGTGTTGTTCCTGATAAAGTCCTGTTCCCATCAATCAGGCTTCTGGGAACTGAGTTGCAGCCATTAATCAGACCCACACCTACTTGCTACATACCAGTCAGCCTACTGTGCTTCAAGGTGCTTTAATTTCTAGTTAAAAATGCATGTCTTCATTGCAAATAATAACTGAGCATTTGCTGATTTCTCAGTGCTGTTCTTTGCAGTCAAGGTAATTTCCATGTTGTGTCATTACTGTTGATAACAGTTATCAAGTGGGAACATCCAGAGGATATTCTGTTGCCTCACCCATTTCCCTTGATGGTCAATTGAGCAGTGGATACTCCTGATGTGTTACTATTGCAGGAGGCTGTGATAACTCTTTCAAATAATTATACTCATGCACTGTGAAAATTCAGTGTCCAGTAATTATGATAATAACGTTACCTAATTGACTTGAACAATTCTCCAACTGTAGCATTTGTTTTAATATGGTTATCTTGTTGAGATAGAGGGGGAACTGCAGTCTTTCTACAGATAATACATGCAATYGATATTAAAAATATTAAAAATATTTCATTCTTCCACTAAATATTTATTCCCTTATCTTAAGCTTCAAGTGTGTTTTTATAGCACTAAAAAGGTAAATAAATAAATTAATAAAATGAAGTTAACTGAAAAGTAACTTAATTCCAATGACTCRTAGTTGTTATTCTGAAATAGCTTCCCTAATTCCTTGATTCCTCATCTTTGAATGACCATTGTTTTCTTATTTATGATAAATTTTCTTATTTTAAAATTTGAGGGAGGAAAAATCCACTTTGATGTAGTGATAAAATTTCCATCCTCTTTGGGYTTAAAACTGAGAATGTCTCTAAATGGCTTAGTTTTTTATATAGACACAGCTGGCAGGTTTGTGAAACTTGGCATAAATTTTTTCTTATTGAAAATTGGTCATCAGGGGAGTTTAAAGAACCTCATGGGATGTCGTCAGTTCGTTTCTGAGCGTGTCTGAAGGACATCTGCTGAGGCTGTAGGAGACCTGAACAAAGCTTCACCCATTCAGTACATCACTGGACACTCTGCACACCCAACTGTCTGCTWTCACACTGTTGTCCCTCACCCATGAGGGCTTTGGGAATGTCCCCATGTATTCCCTGAAGCAATGTCTACCAGGAAATCTCAAGAGGCAGAAGATTGCAGGTTGATGTCCWTTGAGAGATTTAGCAATTTTTTTTTWATTTAAAACATTTTCAATATTCTTCTAAACTAAAGAGCAAACCCTGGCACTMTACAGACTGGAAATACCAATGCTTGACAGAAAGACAAGTAGAATATACCACAGATAGCAATTATTAGCTTCATGTTGCAATGAAAAAATCCGTATGGGCAGTAAATCGAAGCAGAAATGTAAAATCTGTACTGCTTCCCCATGACTTATATTGAAGTATTGAATTACTGAGGTATTGAAGTACTTCAGTAATTGCTTTCAAATACAACAGATGTTTATTGATTAAATACCAGCTTCAAAAACACATAATGAAAATAAGCTAAAGAAATTGATCAGATAAGGTCAATTAGACATAAAGGAGCAAATTTGTATGTGTTAAAAAATGTAGTTTTTATTTATTTTCTCTCTGATGTGGTSTAAAAAAGGCCCAGCAAGTCTAATCACATGCTGAGCAGGCTATAAAGAAATGTAAATTAAAGCAGAAAAATAAGGAATTTTTGTAATATTCCTAATAAATTTAAAACATGGAATATATTCATTTTTTTGACCAATAACAAATCCAAATTATCACTGTGTGATATTAGCATATTTTGAAAATATATCCTCTCTTTTTTAATATATATTGAAGAATCAGGTAAGAAAATAGCTGTTAAATAGTGTGATTTAATAGCTGATTAATAGTGTGAGGAGACATGAAGAACAAATGTAATATATGTGGAACTCAACATTATTAATTTTTGTGGGCACATTGGTTAAGTAGTAGTAGTCCAGGGATGTGCAGACTGTTACAGCACAGCCATAAAGTTTCTATCTAAATTAACCTGCAAAACTGCCAAATGTGCATTAACCTGAGCAAAATAAAAATTATATAGTGTCACTTTCTTTCCCCTTTAGCTAGTAGGATCTCTTATTTCTATGAGGCACTTAACCCAGAAATTTGTCMATCTTAGCCTCCAAGCAATTATTTACAGAATGTTCCATTTTCAATGTCTAAGTCTCTATAATGGAGAATTGTAAGGCACATCAGCAGAATTTCATCAAGATATTAAAATTATTKCTGTTTTAACAGTGGTTCATTCCTGGTTATGTGCTTATGGGGTATTTTTCCATTTCATGTTTAATCTTTTTTTTTTTTTTTCACTTCCAGGAGCTGGAGTTTTCTAACCTGTTTGCAGTCCTTCACTGTATCCACTCATTCTTTGCAGCCAAAGTGGCTTGTTTGGACCCTTTGTATGTAGGCAGCCAAGCCACAGCTTCTGCTGCTCCCACAACTTCTGGTACTGGCAAATTAAAGTATTCTACTTGACAACCCCCATGAAAGCACTGCCACTTAACAACGAGACATTAAAATGTATAAATATTCATAAGATTTAGACCTTTGGTGAACCATGTATGTGGAAACCAATCCTGGAGGCAAGACATCTTGCAGCATCAGCAGATAAATGGTCACGTGGGATCATAATTTCATCTCGGTTCTGCAAGACAACAGTAAATAATCCTAGTCAAAACCCCAGAATAGGATGGATATGCTTTTAGTATTATCTATTTGTACTTACATAGTGCTTTAAGCAACAGTGGAAGCAAAGGAATAAATGGCGAAATGAAGCACTTGAGTATTTAATAAAATTTTCAAATTGCTGTAATAATACACAAATAGAATTGTCATTTTCCTCTCTTCAGATGTTTTTTAATGACAATATGCTAAACTCTGAGTATGAACATAGTGCCCTATCATTATATTATAAATGAGACCAAGCATACAGTACATGGTGACAAAGGAGATAAGCATGAAAAGACATTTGCGTAAGTACCTCCTCAAATAAGAAAGCACTTTAAGCACTGTTGTAAATCCATACTTGTTTTCATACATGGAATCATGCTGCTTTTTCTATTTTGTTCTCTTTGACTAACAGGAACAACAGCAAACATATAGCCATACTGGTCTGATACATTAAAAACAAAGCAAAACAAGCCACAAAAAGAAAAAGCACTTTTTCATGGATAAGTCATTCTTCTTCAAGTAAAAATAATGGCATATGAATTTAATTTTAATTATAAATTAAGTGCAAGTACAAAAAATAGTGTGTCATCTATTTATTTCCTCCTTTTTTTTTTGTTAAGAATTAAATACTGTAAATCTAACAGTCTTTGTTCACAAGAGTTGGAAATTGTTTCAGACAACTCACTTAATACATTGTTTCCATGGCTAACCTTGATTTCACATCATAGGTAGAACTTRTGTTTCATTTAAACTCTCAACAAATACACATTTTTCATTATGCTTGAAAAATTATTTTACCCTTTGAATTCTTAATAAGTTATTTTCTATATATATTGATAGTAAAACAGGCATAAATTGAATAAGCTATAAAGAATGCATTACAGGATGCATAATTTCTTTGTTTTTTAAGACCTTTACATCACTCTGGATCAAGTACTAGTTTCAGAGTATCACTTAATGATTAAATATAAAGGACTTCAAGTTTAAAATTAGTAACTTTGTTTAATTGYAATTTTATAATATAATTTAATTTTGTGCTATGACACACGTAAGTGAAGATGATGGAAAAAAGGTATACATTTTCAGGAGTAGTTTTTGGGGTTTCTATTTATTGTATTGAAATCAAAATAACCTTTTTTTCCCCCCTCCACTTAGACTTGTTAGTGGCACTTATGAGATAGGACCACAGTTTTCCTTGTGTAGCAGAAAGAGTCATTCTATCACATCCCTTTCTATGGGTGAAGATGATCAATACTTCAAAAGTGAAGCCAGAGGAGAACTTATGCAAATGGGAACAATTCAAAATGCAARGCAAGGACAAAAGATGGATGAAATTAAGGAGTAAATCATGTCTCTGGGTTTTTTGCTTTGCATTAGAAATATTTGTATTTACATGTGTGAGAGTAACATAGTTTTGTACCATRGCTGATCTAATTTGATACTAGTTCCAAATAATCTGAAAATATTTGGGGGAGGGGAACTCTTTCATCACTTTCAAAGGTCTTCTGGTACACACGTACTTCCTATTAGTACACCTCCAAGGGCTACACATTTATTTTCTTCCTAAATTCAATGGAATGATGTAACAATCCAGCTATTAAATGCCACTCTAAGTGGCATCAAAATTCAATGTTTTCATAGACACCATCATGAACTTTTTAATAAGAATTGTCCCTAAATAAGGGGGTCACATCTGAAGGATAGATAAAGCTACCATGGCTGTCCTTAGGATCTTGAGCTTGGACACAAACCCCAGATATTTTGAATCTAAAGTTACCACAGTTTAAGAGGTTTAACAATGGTAACTCAGGCACTGCCCTGGTCTAGAAAGCATATACTGGAAACACAGATTTTGGCAGAGTGTTGACAGTGCTGAAAAGAGAGGCCTAATATCTTTTAATGACAGTTCTCAGTGCTCCCAAATAATCTCCTCCACTTCAGTGCATTACTGTGGCATTCAGCTGTCACAACAGTGTGGCCATGTGCTACCATCTCTGCTGGCAATAGCAGAATCTGATACTGGTCAGCTGCTGGTTGAATATTTTCCCTTCAGCTGTTCATGTGATGTGCAGTTGCATCACTGAATCTGAGGGGTGTTTAGGAGACCTGCTTGAATGAGCGTAACATTTACCCAAACCAGCACAAAATATGCCATTGCAAATTTCTGTAGGTGAAGGAATTCCATTACATGAAAGCCCCCCTGAAGATCTCTGTCAAGAATTCTCTTTATAGAACACCTGGATTCATCACTGAGAGTTTTGCAACTGAGCATTAAATACAGAATATTTAAGAAACACATTAGCCTGTAAATTTTGTTGTTGTTGTTGTTGTTTTTCTAAGGAGGTAAACTGGTGGGGCTTAATCACTACTTTTATTTTCAAGAAGAAAAGTGTTATTGAGAGAATATAAGATGTCATAGCTTTGACTGCAGGTCAGTGTTGATTTGTAAATGCAGCAGGCATTTGTGCAGTGACCTGACAGAATATTCAGAGGTGACTCTGCATCCAACCTTGCCCTTGTAGAGCAACTTGGTCAGAAATTCAGTCTTGAACCAAAGAGGCAAAATTTTAAATTCTGTGTTATAACTAATCCTGAAATACCAAAATAAAATTTACAAACATATTAGATGTCTACATTTTGCATTTAAATGCCTACATTTAAAGCATAGTGAACTCCATATGCATATGTCAAAACTCAGGCTTTGTGTTTCAGCCTGTCATTTCACACATAGAGTATAATGAATACAAGTATTTTTTAAGTCAACACAGCCCATTGACAATGAAAAGACAGAATTATAATGATCCATCAGCTTTTGCTAAAAATCTGTATGCAAGTGATAGCAAATATTTTAACAAGAAAGAGTAAACAAACCAATCCATAGCATAATACGTAATTTGTTCTCTTTRTGTCATGATATTTTCAAGTAAGTTTACTATAAAAATTCTTTATWGTACTGTGCCTATTGATGTTATATAGTATACCAAAAATATGTMATCTTAAGTATAACTAAACGAATTTGGCTTGATTTGATTTGCTTTATGATGGGAATTTTAGATTATCTGGTCTTCACAGAACTAATCATATGCTAGGTTATAGTGTTAGCATAATTTTATTATGGAAGTGTTAAAAATTTGAATACATTTATTCTTGATTTCATTAGTAAATTAATATGTTTCATTTTCTACATCTTTTTAAAAATAACAGTTACATATTTTCAAAAGAGCTTTGCATTCCAGTAGCACAAAGGCACCTTTGAAATAAAAATCAGCATACATTTAGCTGTTGGCCATTTTATCATGTTAATTAAGTGCATCAAGAACTTTGTGGAGAAGAGCTAGTTGTAAGAGGGCTATTTTTCTGAACCAGTCATTTAAAGTTTTATCTATTCAAACTAGAATTATTAAGAATGCAAACCAATTATATACAGTATCAATATGCTTTGAGAAAAGAATAATGGAAAATCTTGTTTTCTAAATTAGYTCTTGATTCCACAAAATGATATTTATTTATTTTAAATGCAGAGACTTATCAGAACACCTCAAAGTGCATGATTCAACCTGTAGTTGTCAACACTGCAGCCTGTTACTTTAAAATTGATTTGGTTTATTCAATGCCTTAAGATGTTTCTTGTATCAGCCAAAATGTTAAAAAAGACTTGAGGTCTTGAGAATGTACAACTGTTGCCCTTAGAAATTCAGATCAGTTTTCATTCTTTCTTGGCAATTCCAAGAAAGCTTTTGGAAATTTTATTAACAGTGAAAACACTAAGCCCTACATTTCACTTTCGACTTCTTTATGTGATGGTCTCTGAAAAAGTCTAGTGTCTGAAAAAAAGTTAAAGCTGATTTTAAAAAGTTCTGTCTCAGTCAGTTATGAGTCTGAGCTTAAAGCTCACACCTCTGACTGGTTCAGTATGATGGGAAACATGAAAGACTCACTTAAGGTCCCAAAATTTAAGTACCTGTCTTAGATGCCTGAGGTTGCACTTCAGGCACTTCRAAAGGGAAGCACAGGGTGGGAATATAGCTTAAGATCTCTGAAGGTGCACGTGTATGTGTCTCTCTTTCTCTTTGTTTCTCTAAGGAACTAGAGGTGCTTCTATTTCAGTGTTTTCATTTTATCAGGAATGTGCTTTTTAAGCCAGGCTCCTGCCACTCATGCAATTTTTCTTATCACAGAGCAGTCGTCAAGCACATGAGCTGTTTCTTTCAAGATGACACTAAGCAAGCATCCTAGTTCCAGGTCCTGGTGRGCTTTCAGACCATGCAGCCCAGCTGAAATGAATCCAGAGGAAAAAACCCTCTGAGATGCTACCAGCAAGACTGCCAGGTCCTGGTGCCAGGCTTGTCTGTGCCTGTGGCAGCTGCTGCTCATGCACCATGGAGAAAAAGCTAAAAAAGCTAAAAAGCTGAGCTTCACAGTGTAGCYCCCTGGAGCTCAGTGCCTGGAGAGGGATGCTGTGCAGCAACAAGGGGCAGAATGAAGCTGAAAAGGGTTAATGTGCCCAGGCAGGTTATTCTGCATCACTTTTTCCCTCACCACACCAGGGGAGTGTTGGCTGCAAGCAGGCTACCCCATGCTGGTCAGCCCTCTGCCCCTGCTGCATCTTTCTCCCCATCTGCCACAAACACACTCCTGAATATTGGCTCTGGGGTCCCCAACACACTTCCATGTCCCCTCACTCCTGTTGCTCAGACAGATGCCAAACTGTTCTTAGCCACATAATGGAGCCTCTAAACCTTGTACAGGGCCAGGGGACAGAATTAAGGTTTATGGCAAGAGCATAATGGCAAGAGCTTGAGTGTGTGATTAACTTTCAGGTTATAGCAAATAATGTCTTATCTGTGCTTAAGTGCTTTCCTGACTTGGAGGGATGTTAAATGGAATTATTTTATTTTCCTGAAATAAGTTCTATAGTGTCAACACATTTCTACTTGCTTGGCTCCATTTTCAGGAAGTTTAGCAGAGACAGTGGTTCATATCCTCTTGGAATCATAAAGAAAAAAATATTGGAATGCTGGAATAAAAAAAAACAACCCTCCTGTTCAGATTCTGTATATTATTACAGTACATTGCATAATCTATTGAACAATGTAAAAACAAATGCTTTCATTTACATTTCCTTGTCAGTTTTCGCCATGGTGTACATGCCTTCCACTTTCAACAACTTTCTCCACAGGAATCCCAGCTATCTGTTAGTGAAATCTTTTGCTATTCAGTATATACTAATATATAATTCTGTGTGTTTGTATGTGTGGGTGTGTGTGTATGTATGTATGGGGGTGTGTGTCCATATATTAGTATATACTAATGGAATATATTAAGTATATATTATTGAAATTTACATATTAGGCACAACTGTAAAACAGAAGCATACATCCATGAAGCTTTATATTTAAAAACTTACAATACTATAAAGAAACATATGTATATTAGTTGAAGAAATGGCTATTTTTGCAGGGTATGCACAATCTGGATATATGATAATAAATTGATAAACATTAACAGATTTATTATTTCATACCTCCAGGAACTTAAAGATTTTTTTAATTATTCTTATCCCTTTAGCATATTTGCAATATATGTCATAAATTTTAATTTGTTATGGATTAAAATGACTGAAAAAATGTAATAGAAAGTCCTATATATTTTATAAATATTAAAAAAAAGAAAAGCTATTAAAATTATTTATTTCATTTTTAGTTGAGGTTTTGTGATTGTTTGTAATATGTATTTGTGACAAGCATAAGTCACCTAGTTGTTTAAGCTCATTAATGTACCACTAATAAAATGCTATCTTCTGTTTTGTTTTTGTTATGCTTCTTTTTGTAATGGAACATAGCAGAAAAAATAGAAAATAAATACTTTTTTAACTAATCTTTTGCATTCAGTCATACAGTGTATGAGTTTTATATCATTGAAAGCCAAGCCTGGGATATCAAGAAAATATTTGAAGAACCTGGGGTGGTAAAGTTATTTCCCAGCAACTGTTTATTTAATAGAAATAATGACCATTCCTTACTTGTATGATCATTTCTGCAAGGCCTGTCACCCACTTAATGCCTGACTAGGACTTTGGAAATATCCCACTCTCCCCTGGATATGAAGCTCAGYCTACAACTATCACCCAGCCACCAGATTATTTTACCATTGACATTTAAGTGCTTATTGGTTGGAATTAACCTAGGCCCAATATTGCACTGAAGGTATTTTGGTATATCTTTGAAACCAAACAGTTTTCAAATGGTCCTTCAACTACTAGAGCAAAAACAACCTTGATGAGTTTAATTTTGTTTGTTTGGTTTTTTTTTTTTTCTGACTGGGGGAAGAAATGCTGGAAGATGGGGAGCCCCTGCTTTTATTTAGGCACATTTGTACCTTTTTCTCAATTTAGGGTAGGAGTCTGCAGTGCATRTCTCACATGCACATCTTTGATGCTTTTTTTGTGCTCCAAGTGTGGGAAGGCCAGGTAGGCTCCCTTACAACAGTGCTGCTGTCACCTGTCTCAGCCCTTCCAAAAGCACTTCCCARGGCTTTCTCCAGAGGCTGGGGTTGCCTTCCTCAGCTCTCTACCCAAGGAAATCTTCTTTGGTGGCCCCAGCCCTTCAGCATCTTGAAGAGAAGGAAAAAAATATTAACTAATGTTAAGCATGATGAATATCCTGTGGTAAAAAAAATTCTCAGTCCTCATTCCCTGAAGTAATTAGGCTGTTGTGGGTCAGCAAACATACATAGCTCTGCCAGATCAGTTGCCTTCCTGTGTCTAAAGTTTGGGTTTATGCCTCATTAAGTGAAAGGGCAGAAAAAATGAGGAGTGAGGTCTTTAAAAAAAGAGGTGAAGAGGAACTTAGAATATTACAGYTTGGAGTACCTTGATAGTACATATATTCCAAATGTACAGGAATTCTCTTAGAGCCACAATTTTCATTTGCTCATTACGTATGAACTATATTTTGTATTAAGAGCATGGACTTACATAGGACTGAAAGGTTTGTTTATTCTGGAAATACCTTTCTTCTTCTGAATTATCTTTTTATCTTCTTCTGAATTATCTTCTAAATTACCTTRAAAGATAATTTACATCTTCCCCACATGTTTTGGCCTCAAATGAAAGTTCTTGTAATCAAAATTTCCGAAGATATAGTCCTTGAATAAGATTCTTTAAATTCATGTTTGTGTTCCACAGCTAGTATGCTTTTACTCCAAGCCCTACAACCACTTATTCTTGCAACATTTGAAATTATGATCTATTTATCTGTGCATCTGACCAATAACAGTTTAAAAAGTATATTTGTGTCTTTTCAATGATAAATTTTAGTTGTCTAGTGTTTCTTTTTCAGTTTTTGTACAGAAGTCATTACATTTACCTATGAAGTAGTAGGTTTTTTTTAAGTATTCTTAAAACACAATTCCCTTTATAAATTGAAAAACATATCCTTTTCATTTTCTAACCAGAAGCAAAATAATTTATTCTCTGTAGTGCTATGGGTGTTATTGCTATATATTTGTTCAGAAAAGTGGAGGATTTCACTCCTCATTTGGCATTTGTTGGCTATGTGCTTTGTGTACTTTGCATGCACAGTCTTCTCACCACTTTGAGCAGAATTTCTTCCCAGCCCTTTCTTCCATGTCATGTACAACACAGATTTCAACCAGAGCTGGCTCAGGACCCTTAACACTGTGAGAGCAAAATTTTACTAGCCTAAAATGCTTGCTCACCAGTCTGGAGATGATTTATAATTGAGGCCATGAGTGGAGATTTATTTCTTTTTCTAAAGTACACTGCATAAAAGCAGCCCAGCTGGAAGAGGTTGTGTGGAAGCACTGCCACTCCATATTCCCTGGCTTGGCCTTRCAGAATTGTAGGCATGGAAGATAGCAGTGTTTTTGTTTTTCTGGATTACATAAGGTACAACCTGAAACTTTTTTGAAGATTTTTTTTTTTTTTTTGCTGCAGGGTGGAGGATTAGAAAGACTTTTATGAGATGCTGAAAGGCTTTGAAAAAAGGGGTTCTTTTTAAACAAAAAGCTCCATCAAGTACCATGAGCTGCAGTGAAGAGACCAATTCTGAGACCAGTTTCAGTGAAAGTTCTTATGCTGACAGATCCAAACTCTCACCTTTCTCCTTTGAACAGATACAAAATCCTTTTAGCTAGATGTCTTTATTCTTTTTCTTATTTTGTTTCAAGAGTCCAGCGAGGGAAGACAAAAGGTCTTAGAAATGTCAAACCCTTAACTGAGGCAAGGAAGCGAGATAGTGGTCTTTGCGCTGCAGTTCCAARTGCAGCAAAGGGTCCTACTGGGGCAAGATCACAAACAACTTAGGTTTTCTTCACACCAGAAGACAAATATTTGAAAGAAATGTGAAGCCGAGGGMTTTCATCATTTCACAGGAATCAGGAGCTCAGGCTGTACTTAACATGGAAACTCAAAMGCGAAATGAGAACTCGTGCCTGCGTGGTTCATGCAGCTGCAAGCATTTCCACAGGGGCATGCACTGCTCTCTCCCCTGGCAGAAARTTTGAGAGCCCCAGTGGTGGTGCAGTATTAGGGATATCTGAGCTGTGTGAGAAAATTAGGGCAATCTTGTGATGACTATGAACGGCCAAGGGGCAGGAAAGTGTTCAGAGGAACATGAATTTAGGAAGAGCTGCCTGAGCTGCTGAATCTTATCCAGTTTCCTCAGGCAGCAATGTCATATAACACTTTCACAAATATTTAAACCTAATCTTAAAAGTAATTAGGCTTTTTGGCCCTTTTCCTCTTGTTGGAAAGCCTTCTGGAATCTCACTGCTCTGATGGTTTGAAACTGTCTTCCAATTTCCAGCCTAAACCTATTTGTGACTAGTTTATATCTATTTGACTTCATGCCAGTGTTATCCCCTAATTTAATTCTTTTTTCCCAGCCCTAGTATCATTCCCCCATCTCCCCTCCTCTTCTTGATATATTTATAGCAAGCAATCATATGCCCTGACAGCTTTCATTGTGCCTGAATGCACAAACCAAGCTCATACAGAAGATGTCGATGCAGTGCAGTGAAATTTGGTGCAGAGAATCCTGAGCTATTGCTGACTCCAGCTGATCTGTCTACCTGTTGTGCTGCAGCAAGACCAGCTCAGGGCCAGAAACAGTTCATCCACTTTAATGCACTTTGAGATAATAAATACAGCCCATCAGCACCATGCTGTGATGTACTGCTTCCAGAGCAGATAAAGTCCATGGCAGCTCAGGGCTTTCAGCACTGCTCTTCTTCATTGCTCAGTGCAGACATTCTCTAATCAGGCTCCCTGGCTTATTTCCACACCATCCTAATGGGATGCAGCCTTACTCTAAATCTCTTCCAAATTCTACCTTTTTCCCAGACTGTGACTACTTCCGCACCTTATGCCATGGTCCAGATATGATSTCCCTTATGTCCTGCCCTATGGCCATAATATTTGTCACTGTCTGCAAAGACTGTGACTGGTAGCGTGAGTTATTTCTGTGACTACATCACACTGGTGACTCACRGACATCCTGAGCAAAGCTAGTATATCATGGAGCCACTTGCTCTTCCAGTCTTGTGATCAGCTCTCAGCTCATCAGTAATGAGGATGGGGTATGGGAACAGGTCCATTTATCACCCAGAACATAAACTAGGACTTTTTCTGGTTTTCCGCCCTGCATTATGGGGATGGGGAGGGATAGAGAAATRAGCCATCATTTTAAATGTTAGCTTTCTGTAAGACAGCTCCAAAGGGGGCCAGGGTAAAGATGCATATTTAGATGCAAATTYTTTTTCTTGGAGGCAGGTTAGAGGATTTATATGCCAGTTCTACCCTTTCCACATCTTTTGACTTCCAGCCATGACTAAATAGGAGAAAATAAAAAGCCCTGAAAAGGGCAAAGGAGAAAGAATGAAAGGCACATAGGAAACCTTTTCTTTATGGTTTTCTAGAGGTAAAATATCTCTAGTATTTATCAAGTCTTGTTCCATCTTTGTAATCAGACAGTTTATTTCTAAGTGATTTTTTTTAACCCCCTGCAATTGAATTAAATTTCAGCAGCCTTGATTGAGAAAGAACTCCAATGACAAAATCAACACKATATTCTATATACTTCTTTTTGTTTGATCAGAGAAATGACATTTTTCAAAGCCCATTCTCACTTTATGTGAGCAGAGCTTTTGGAACACAGATAACACTAAGGAATTTTGACTCTTCAGTGGGAGGGGTATTTTTTTGCTGTTCTTCTTTTTAAATATGAACAGGTGAAACTCAATGAATAAATGTTGTTTCCTTTTTTTTCCCTGTGTATAAATAACTTCCTTTTTTTCCCCCTGTGTATAAATAATTTATTTTGACTGCTCTGTGATCAGCTTCAATGACTTTTAAAAAGAGATTTGCAAATTAGTACAAAATTTAAAAAAGTTATTTGCAAATATCAACTTCAGCCAGGGGTCAGGGAGTTATCTAAGTTATTGAAATTTTGTGCAAAACAACATTCATTTTAAGGAACAGAAACATTGTATTTTAAGTTTATACATGTATTCAGCTTTAAACTATGAGTTATGAGCTGTTTCTATAGAAAAAAACACAAAAACATCCTGAAACATAAATTGTCAGACTGCCTCATAATAAATACATAAATTTGGCTAAACTTAAATCAAATACAATGTGKTGGCTGCACTGCAGAGAAGATAGATGACTGTTTAAAGTGGTCTTTCACCCCTTGCCAGTTGGCTGCTGAGAGGATTTGCAGCTGAGCCCACGAGCAGGCTCATGAGAAGTCTGTAGTCCATGGGTTCAAGCTGCTCAGAGGARGGCAGGCCTGTTACTCTGTCCTTCACAAAAAGACCTGTGTCAATCTGATCCTTTCTAATCTCAGTGAGGGAGACTTATGTCTTCTCTTCCATTATTTGATGAGAAAAAATCACTGGCCTCACAACACTGAGTAAAGATGAGAGAAAACCASTGTCAGGCTAGTTCAGAAGGACATCTTTTCTGAACTCCCATGCTCCAGATGAGAGGATTAATAAGTAAAAGACTATAATATCCTTTTTTTTTCCTAATTGTTATTTTTAGGATTCCCCAGCTTTATGATAGATAGTGATAACCCTGGGGTTAGGAGCATTGGTGGTCTTCATTCAATTGATGCATGAGAGGAGCAGAAGAGGGTATTTTTATAAATTCTTTGCTGTTTAATGCTAAGCTTTAATACTGTGATTCCCGTGTTTGTGACTTGAATAAAGTATTCGGTGTTTTATTATAAGGCAAAGATTTTAATTAGAATAATTTTCTTTATTATATTGATATCATGATTCTTCCATATTATTTCCTCATATATCTGTCGGCTCCCAATTCTGTTCTCCCACAATTTTTATGAGATGCCTTCAGTAGTTTCAGGATTTCCATTCACTTTTTTGAAAAGGTGCTACATTCAGTTTAGATTGGTTTAATTACACATTGTTATATTATGAATAGTGCTTAAGAGAGGAAGGGGAGAAAGCAAGGGAGAAGATAGTGTGTGTTTCAGTACAAACAGATAAAATTATTGATGCTTTCTGTAAAATTATAAATCATAATTCTTGATTATTTTTAATTTATACAATATKTAAAAGTATTGTTGATGGGACTGCATTTTCTTTTATGAGTTCTGATACTTTTTGTATATCCTAAGTAAATTTTTCCCTAAGGTTACAGATACATTTATCTAGGTTAAATAAACCCTGAAAAGTATTGACTTCTATGTGAAGTTTGTTGGGACCAAATCAAGCTGCAAAATTATTGTTATTTGCCTTATTTCTAATGCTTTCTTTTTTTCRGTTATAAATTTTGTGTGAACATGTAATCAGAGAAATGTACGTGGGTTGTAAAAGGAAGTTTGAGTTGCTCTAACCCAAAAGTTGTGTGCTTTCTTGTTTTGCTGAATTCCAGTACTGAACGGCCAGATGAATATCTTAAGTTCCTTAAGAAAAAATGCAGCAAATCTCATTCTTTCAGAATCTCTTCAGGCAACATCTCTGGTTTCTGTGTGCTCTCTCAAATAGTCTCTGGGCCCTGGTACTTAAGGTATGATATTTTCATGAAAAAATTTTCCTACAGCTATTTAAATGGATGGCACTATTTGCTAATATTTTTCAGCAGTAGCTTTACCTGGAGCATGAACCTCTTTTAACACTGGGTTGTTTGTTTTAATGTTGTGTTGTTTTTTCCTAAAGCCTTGCTCTTTTCAACACTTTAATACCAGAGGATCCCAGAACAGATAAGTGTTTCAACTGGAAAGAAACTACAAACATAAAAGCAGCTATAGCTAATATGTTGATAATGTGTGTAWGCTTATAGTCTAAAATCCTCTACTTAATCCTATTCACATGTTTAGAATTCATCTGTCAAGTATCTTTGAGACAACAGAATAAAAAAAWTTCCAGACTTGTTTCAGATAAAGGCCTCCACTCTTTTTTTCATGAAGAAAATGAAGGAGGAAGAAACTATAAAGTTTACCATTTTCTTCTAAAATCTGGCAGAAGCCATAGTATACAAAACATGGCTCACTTTAAAGCACTAAAAAAAATCCCTTTATTTTTAAAACAGTTCTGTGATGGTCACAATTGAAAAKAAACATTTTGTTAACTTCAGGTCATTCCCTCAGGTCCTGTCACCACTGGTCACCACAGAGAAAAGATCAGTGTCTGCCCCTCCTCTTCCTCTCACAAGGAGTTTAATATCTTTCTTATATTGCAGTGCCGAAAAACTGCCCCCAGTACTCAAGGTGAGGCTGCCCCAGTGCAGAGCAGAGCAGAGCAGGACAATCCCCTCCCTTGCCTGGCTGGTGATGCTGTGCCTGATGCCCCCCAGGACAGGGCTGGCCCTCTTGGCTGCCAGGGCACTGCTGACTCATTCTCAGCTTGCCACCAACCAGGACCCCCAGCTCCCTTGACTGAGCTTCCCTCTTACTCCAGAAAAAAAAATTTAACATCTTTGTCCCTAATTGTTTGATGACAGTAATTTTTTAAAGTGTAAACTAATTCTGGCCTTATTTTTTATGTCTTGCATCACTTTACAGTTGATCACTGCCTGAAATGTTTCCTAACATTGTAAATACATGATCTAATGGATGCAAAATTTAGACCTTTTCAGGTCATCCTTTTCATGAGTACCCCAAGCTGATGTTCACATTGTTTCTGTAARTGTGATGCTGGAAGTATGGCCAGATAATGACAATAAAAGGATTGATTTACATTAACAGGACATATTCCCATAGTTTTTCCCTTATAGCCTTTTTTTCCTTCTCAGGCAGCTCAGCTGACTCCTTGATATTGTAACTTATAGTGGAGCAGAAGATAAATTAATCTGGAAAGTGCTTAGAGGGCTAATAGGAGATAGAAGATATCAGGCAACATGAAGCGATAGTGTTAGCCAGGGAAATTTTTACTCTGTGGAAAGATGGCAGCTTCCTAGACGTTAGCAAATCTAAAGGCAAATAATTTCATCATCAATCCAACATTATTATCAAACCAAAGTGCTTTCATTATGATATTGCTGAGATGCTTGATGAAAGATAGGGTCTGCAAGGTAAAAGAAAACAATTTATATGCCAGTTTTGTAATTTCATGCCTTTCCAAATTACAGTAATTGAAGAAGTCTCCACTCATTGCATAGCACAGTAGATCATGAGAAGGCAGAAACTATTCCACTCACACTACTAAATTTCTGTATGCATCTGGGCAGATTCTTTCCAGTCTGAATATCAAGTCATAGCCCCAGAAAATATTCCTTTGAATAACACAAAGGTGTCTTTGTTGGTTTTTTGTTTTGTTTGTTTTTTTTCTTTGTTTGTTTGTTTGTTTTGGGGTTTTTTTGGCAGGCTTTTATACGCCCTCAGTCTAAAYCAATTCCATAAGCTGGCAGAGGCCAAAGACATCAGATCTAATAKTTCTGCCATTATCTCTTAATGACCCTTCTGTGGGCTATCATGAGTCATATATTTTCTGCTTGACCCATTGCAGACAATTCTAAGTTAGAGACACTTAAGCCAAAGTAGTTGTATAGAAACCACTATGTCTGTTTACAGAATTATCAAATTATTTTAGAGTAGCTCTAGGTGAGTCACAGCAGCAACAATGCATTGATGAGTCCAGCAGAAATCAATAACTCTCTGCATCTGCTCAGCAATCTGTATAAATTATGATTATAGACCCCAGAACTGGGGCCAAAAGTCARCATTATATGTAAAGATTTACTTTAGTCTTACATATGATGTTGAAAATGTTCAAGATCATCAATCATTTCATCAATCTTTTAGTGGTCAGTGAGAGTCAAACAAGGATGGTRGCTATAGGACAAGATCCTAAGTTTGTTTAGCATACAGCATCTCCCTAAACAGCCAGGATGGGYTGCTATCTCATATAAGGGACAATGTGAGGAGTGGCTGAAAGAAGAATTTGGATCCTTTCTTCCTCCTCATAAAGTATATTTGTAAATTTTGAGACCATCAAAACTCCAGTGATATAAAAATAAAACTGCTGCTTCTCGGCTAAAAATAAATGCTCCCTGAGCTGTGGATAAAAGGCTCCCATTATGTAAAAAACAGCTTTTTTTTTTTTTTTTGCTGCGTCTAGTGCTTTGTGGTGTGCATGTTTCCAAGTAAACCTCTAATGTTATTAGTGAGCACTTGCTATAGAATACTGATAAATCATATTGTAGTATGGCCTCTTCTCTTACCATGGTTTTCAGCCTATATGGAACAGCATACATAATAACAAAACGGTACAAAAACAATTGTCATATTTTACTATTGTCGTTGCCAAACAATATAAGTGAGCAAGAAAATTTCTGTAGTCTTCTTCACCAAGGCTACAAAAGTTGAGCCCAAAAACAGGTTCCCAAACTAAGGATCTCAGGTCCAACTTGAAAAATGTATGTGGGATCATAAACCTCAAATCAATTGGATTTTAATTTGGGAGAAWATCAATTTAATTAGCTAAGTGTATCATTGGATCACATATTGGTAACATAGGAAAAAAAATTATTTGGAAGTGGATCATTACCAGAAAATGCTGGGGCACGACTTTTATAACAATAAAAATGAGTTTGCAAATTTATAAAGACAGTCCTGTGAAATTACTTGTTTCTCTTTTTCTTTCTTTCTTTTTAAAAAATTTTAAAGAAAAATATCAACAGATCTAGACTGTAGAATTTAATGATAATACATTTTGTATACACCTTATATCAAAATGTACATGTATGCTATATTAAAATGTTACAGCACAATGCAAGCAAGCCTGATAGCTGGTGTGACTTCATATATTGTCACATGTCCCTTACAAAAAGAGGACATGTCAATTCTTTGACTTCAAGGTAATTCRATTGTTTTCAAGTTTTTAGTACTTRGGAAAAAATGCCTCTGGTTTTCTAGACATTTATTATGAAGTGATATAAAACAGATATCCAGCTTARATGGCAGGGTATCCAGCCAACATAGCTTCTCAGTAAGAAATGATGCTGGTGATGTGAGCAAAGTGATACTTGGGAATATTCCTGCGTGCTGGAACTGAACAACTTTTACTGCTCAATTGTTATGTCCTACTTATGTTTTTAAACGATTGATTAAAATGTTCCCTGGCACATACTTGGCSCGGGCTGTCTCCAAAGCAGTTCCTGGTGCGATTACAGAGTGTGCACTGATCAGGGCCATCCACCACAAGGAGACAGAATGTCATCATTCTGTTCTGGAGAGGGAAAGAGTATAGTGATATGTGTGAGGGCTACTCAATGCCAGCTTGTCTCAATTCCAGAAGACAATATTGGGCATGTTTAATTTAGTAGCATAGACATAGCCTTGGAGACCTTTTCCTGTGTATTAACAGAAAATCACCTCAGAAATCAAAGGCTTAATTAGAACCAAGGCATTAGTTTAGTTTATCCCTGTCTACTGGTATTTTAATGTGTTTGCAGTAAAGCTGTGCCTGCCTTGTCGGTTTTGCATTTCAAGTGTGACTGTTACTGTCAAGGCTCACAATAAGTCTTCTCTTATGGAAACATTGTGTCAGGCCTTTCTTATGGGGAATTATGTAAGATGGAGTGTGGTCTCTSCTGCTGTTCAAGGGGCATGAAACATTAAAGCCACTTGGATATATCAAATTACAAGAGTCTGTTTCACTCTTCTGGAAGATGGAACAGCTTATGTTATCTGTTTGGGAGCAGTTTCAGGAAARTATTCTATCCCATAGGGACAGAAAATGAATAACACCTTAGATGGCTGTGATAAGTATGCTATYTTACCAGACTTGGGATATGATATAACAGTCATGCAATCACAATAAATTTTATAAACAATTTTTTCCCTGATCCCATTGGATGATTATCAAAGTATTTTAATTACTYATCTAGGGAGATAAGTAAATTAATTGGAAATATGAAGGAAAATTCAACCACACAAGTTCTTTTCAGAGTAAAAAATGATTTTATGACATTTGTAATMATATTAAAATGTTATTACCAACTATTTTGTAAATCTTCTCATGCCTAAGTTGTTAAAAACATGCAATAATTTAACCACTCACTCAACAACTGYGCAAGACTACCTCTTGGGGTGAGTCCAGAGGAGGGCCACCAAGATGATCAGAGGGATGGAGCATCTCTCCTATGAAGAGAGGCTGAGAGAGTTGGAGCCTGGAGAAGGCCCTGGGAAGAGCCTAGAGCAGTCCTCCAGTCCTTAAACAGGGCCATTATGCCTTCTGGAAGCTCAATGTGGAAAGAGCCAGTACCTAAATCACCTACTCATGCCACTATCTTACGGTGTGTTACAGGCATTTTCATTTTAGARTGGCCACGAGCAGCTCTAACGGCGCAGTGGGCTTTTGGCTAAATTAATATCTCAAGTGTTGAAATCCCAGGAGCAAGTTACAAGCATCAAGCTATTATTTTGTCTTAACTTTACTATTTTTTGTGTGTTCAAAGCAAACCTGAATGGGAACAGTTATTCCAGTGAATATCAAAGTCCTCATAATAGAAACTTTAAATGAACATGACTAAGAAATAAATCAGCATATAAGGGAAAAGTGAAAGTGCCAGTAATTCTGACATAACTTTTCATGTTTGGTTCTGAGGCTATGAACTCAGCTATGTTCAAGCAGCGTTTTGTCTTAATTTCTACTTWTTTTCTTGAGCAGAGGTACACAGTGGCTTGTGGAAAAAACATAGACATAAAAAATAAAAATAAACCAAAAAATAATGGGCTAGGGAAATTAGGCTTTTATGCTGTAGATGTTTTTTAAATTTGTATGGTCCTCACAATAAACTCAAGATCTCATCAACTCTTATAGGGTGCTGCTGTTTCCAGTCTTAAGGGTTAGCACATAAAAGGGAATTTTGGCAGCAGCAGCCCATGGAGACTTTCCCTTTCCATGGCAGAGCCGTGGTGTCACAAATGCCAACATGTTGAAGCAGACAAGATAATCTTCTGCCTCTCTGCAATTCAAAGCCTTTTTTGAACTTACCTGCAACTAGCAGATACATACAGAGCAACAGGAATGCAGTATATCCAATCACTATCTATTTTCCCCATCTCTCCAAGGCAGTTTGGAAAGCARTAAGTATGGTTAGTATAGATTCCAAGCTCACTTAGAGTGACTGACAGCTGGAAAGACATTGTATCTGCTTTTGGTCTAGGAGAGCATTTATTCATTAGTATACTTCATTAATTAATAAGTATTGTTTCTTTCCCCTATCTATTCCTAAGCCCCTTTGCTTGGGAACTAAACCACTCCTTTTTCATTTATGCCACCTGCAATCAAAGCAGCTAAGGCAGCAAATCACTAATGCTTGAGCTGTGAAGTAAAAGAGGGTGGACACAAATATGTAAATTTATGTGAATCSCCCTTTTCTGCAATGTACTGTAATTTATGCTCTGAATTAAAGAATRGAAGCACTTGTTTTCAAACCTACATCAGCCCTAATGATACAATGACATTTACTACTTTTTCTTCTGCTTAGCTGAGCTGCAGCCCGTATGTAAAAAGTACTGTGACAGGTCCATTAGTGAGGATTTTAACTGATATTTTTAAGATCTTTAATACTATTTATGGTGGTACTATTAATGAAAAACATTAAATTCTTGATAGATTTGAYGATATGTCTACTGTAAGAGCTCACTTTCTGTAAAATTTCCGTGACCACTTACAACAACTGAATATTATTTATGTCAATTTAAATGCACATGTAAAAGTCACCCTTTATAAATTGTGAGCTTTAAGCACAGAATAAATATAAAGGAACATGCTTCATATGAATCTGAAAAGAAAAAACCCACAGAATCAAGGAGAGTCTGGTGCTCCAAATGATCTTCCAAATAAAACATTACTTTTTATTAAAGCATGTTCAGTTCTAAGGTTTTTAACTGAGTTAAATAACTTAAACACCTGTAAAAAATAATCACAGAACTTTTTTATTAAACAGATAACAGAGCAGGAAAGAAAGAAGATGGAAAATGTATTTCAAAAAATATATGACTATAAAGGTAATTTATTGCAATATAAATTAAAAATTAAATAAGTTAGCAACAGAATTGTCACAAAAAAGCTTACATATTTTTTGTTGATGGGTAAAAGGAGGCACCAAAATTTTGRTATCTTTTTTGTTGCTGTTTTATGAACCAGCTACCAGGCAGGTATAGTTTTAATCCTCTTTTGAGATAGAATCTAACACTGAATCATGAAACTTTATGTATTACCTACATCAATGTCCAGTTTACCTTTGAAACTTGATACATTCTTTGTCTCAAGGTCATGATGTTCCAGCTCATGCTGTTGTGCAATTATTCATTGTTCAGACTTTTAAARAAAGACGTGACTTGGCACATTTCAATCTGGTTGATCAGCCCTATCTCTTCAGAGCGTAAGACAGAGTAAAAACTCTGAATTTATCTTCTGTAATGCATATTGCTTACATGTATTTTCAGCTTTTTTGTTCTTCATTGCATTCATAGTCATTAATCACAAGTTTCCATACCATAAAACTAAAGAAAATTAAACTTCCTAAGTCCAAAAAATCTCTTRTCATATGAGCAGTATTGATATTGTAGTACTAATCACATTTAAATGCTATTTTTTTAACTTATATTATCACTTGCTGCTTTGCTACAGAGGCCTCCTGTCTTATTCAAAGCACAAAATGAACAGTGCTTAATGAACAGCTAGCTATTCGATATTTTCTCTTTTACTCATCATTCAAAATCTAGCTCATGTCTTATTTACTGGATGCTCTTAAAATCCACTCTGAAGAAAGGATTATTACATCTCCTGGGGTTTCTGATATTACCCGTTGCTATAATGTCTRAATACTGCTAAAATGCTTAACCCATTTGTTTCCATAAGGCACTGGAAGAACACTAGGAATTATGCATGTTTGCAGACAGCAGATTGAAGACAGGGTGATTAGAAGTGAAAGTTGTCCACTCTCATTTGGTGCCAGTCTTTCAGGACAGTTTACTAGTTTCCACAACTGCAAGTCCTCAGGGCAGAACTCTCCCACATCAGTCACAAGTATGCACACTCGGAAATTTGGAAACAAGCCCCTCTGACCTAATTTTAGAAACCCAAGAAAGAAATTTCTCTTAATACATGAAAGGGTTGCATATGTTTCAGTGKCCTTGAAAGAAAGGTATCAAAGACAGAAAGAAATCAGTTCTTCACTCAGAATTCAGTTGTTTCAAAAATAAGATCCTTCTTTCTTTACCAGCAATGTTATCCCATTTTTGCCATTTCATTCCACAGCTACAGCAGAAGAGGGGTCACCTGTTCAAGCAGCTTCATTTCCTAAAACAGCACTGTTTTACTGCCATGGGGTGAAGCCTAGCAGAAAGTACTGTTCAATAAGTGACATCTTGTCTGCATGTGTCCAGTYATTAGATGATTCTTTTATGTTCTGGGGGAAAAAGTGAGCACAGATAATTTTCATGGGAGACGCTTCCCTCAAAAATCTAAATCATATCTTCTCTACTTTAATGGTTTAGATTTTCACAGCAAAGAAATAGAGAAGCAGAGATGAACTCTCAGTGACTTTACATCCATCTAACATGCTTAGGGCAGGACACGAGAAGGTGACAGTGAGCCAGGTAACAGCAGTTCATTGGCTTTAGGTACACAGAAAATCAAAGAGATTGGCCTGGGGTGACAAGATAAACAAATAATTTAATAAGATGCACTTTTTCTCCTGACATTAATTATTCTGACTACATTTCTGAAAAATATACCCTCCTCTGAATCTCGTCTCATGTAGCAGAACTATATGGAAAGCTACAATTATGTACGAGGTCTTACCATATATTTCTGTAGCTCTATTAAAATGTCTGTATAATTCTCTGACCTATTCATTTTGCTGATTTTCTTAACTGTATTCTGCATTTTTCACTTAGCTGTCTGCTGTGATATTCAAGAATAGTGCTTAAGAACTTTTAGGGAACACTCTTCCAAACAGAGTATTCTCTTTTATGAAATTCCTTGCCTGCAGTTTTTCTGCCAGGAAGGCATTTCTTTCTTCTTTGCTAATATATACAAGGGTTCTGACCATAAATCTCCAGATCCCCTTGATTTCCCTTATAGCTGCATATCATTAGAAGAGCCATTCCCACATCTTGATCATTCTCCTGCCTTGTCCCAAGCTTTTAGTTTTTTACTGACTGAAAAAAAAATTGAATTAGGGTCAATTTAGCTGAAATTTTCATAATTGCCATTATGATCAATATATAAGAGAGGTCTCATTTATTGTTGGGGTTTTTTCAGGTTTTATTTGTTTGTTTGTTTTTTCTGGGTTTTTTTTTTGGTATTTTTGGAATTACTAAAAATAGCATGCTACTTTATAAAAAAATTCTAACATTAGTATTTTAACTTTTAAACTATCARAAGCCGCTTCATAAGCAGCTGGTGTAGAAATGGAAAACTCTGAGAGGGCACTGAGGTGAACAACTGAAGCAGGGGCAGCAATTTCTACCATCCTTTATTGCCATTAAAGCATACAATAGGAACATACAGATTTTTATATCTTTATGAAATACAGTCTTGAATCCTGATAATTCTGTACTTTGGAACAATAAAAATGGCAGGGCACCCTTACTTCCAGGGTATGAATATTTGTGTCATAAAATTGTCTAATTTAGACCTACTAGCAAACATTTTGGTTTTGGCATTTGGAGGGTAAACATATCCCTAATCCTGACAAAACCTCAGGATTCTGAAAAGTTTAGTCCATATTCAAGCTGTAAAACTCACCAGGGCTTCACAGCTTCCAGGAAAACATACCAAGCTTCAAGTGCAGCTTAATTATATGCAGACCACATAATGGGACTGGTCAAAATACATCACCTTTCCCCATCTGTTCCCAMCTTCTCCTTACCTGATGTCCAAATTTCCAGTGAAAGTAAATCAAGATATGTCACAGAAAGAAATGTCTAGCAGGTCTGTGCTGAAAGTAATAAGAAAACAGGAATTGAACATTCCACTTAAAAAACAGTATTAAGTAAATTTGGACAGAGAAATTAAGTTGGCAATTCCACATTTGGAAGCTCTGGCACTAGAGCACTTTTACCAAACTGATCTTCCAGAGTTGCAGGAATCCGTAATCTGGTGTTCAACTCTTAGCTGTCCCAGCACCTAGCTGAAGTTATCTGAGCTCTTCTTTTATATGTAGTAGGAGCATGTGAACAAGATTGAAGCATAAAGATTTTCATATTATTATTTATTCAGATGAAAGTATAGTATATCATTGCCTAATTAGGTTGTGACTCTTTTAGATGCTGTGTTAATTTCTGTATGAATAGTAGGATGCAAAAAGAAGACCTCCCAGGACTATGTAGGGAAAATATGCATCCCAGGGGATAGTAATCTGGGAATTCTTAAACAAAACTAGAATATCTATAGATGYCTGTTCTTGAAGAATGGCTTTGTTATGGCCCGCATTTCTTTCTGTCTTGTTAAAAATAATCTCCGTTTCCATAGAAACAAAAATAAAGCAGGAAGATCAGGTAAATTTGATAGAGAGAAAGAAAGCTGTTGGTGTAGTAGCTATGCAAGTGTGGTAGAAGAAAACACTCAAGAAAACAAGTAAATAAATCAATTTTATAATGGTAGGCAAAYCATAATTATGATCCCAGAATAATATTCAAAAGATAATCCTGTCTASGGAGAGCAAGAAAAAGTCTTTGTGACAATAGGACTATAAACCAAATGYGACTGAGAGTGTTCACCTCATCCAGACCTAGATAAACTGCTCTTAATTTCATGGTTTGGAGAATAAAGTATCTCCCAGTATTCTGCATCTTTGCCTACTACCRTGCAAAGAGTCATAGCTAAGGAGATGAATTACTTATTTAGAGATACTATTGTAATATGCTATAGGGTTGCTTCCATTGCATTCCTAATCTATCAGGCAGATATCTTTATACAAAAACTCTGGACTTTAATATTTGTCCAGTGATTTGCTGAACAGGACTCAGTTCCTGCTAATTTTCTTCTGTGTCAGAGCAGAACTCTCTGAGTTTCTCCTCCCTATGAACTGCTCTATGYACACCCCCACGCCAATACATTACTTTGCTGATCTTCAAGCAGCCATTAGGTCTCCCACATGTCCTTGGTCTCCCATTATCATCCAARGAGCTGAAGTGGATTAAACCAAAATTCTCAGAATGGCCAGCACAGCTGGACAGGTGAAAGTTAGTGAAGGAATATGTGGAAAGAATAACACACAATAAAATACCACAGGTTTCAAGTGTCTGATTCAGCAGTGTTGGCTTTTCCTGACATCTTTCTGCAGCACACAGTACCCCTGAACATTTTAAACATCAGAAAGAGCAGCAYTTAATTTGTTAGATCTACTTGAAATATCTGTTAAGTAAGTTTGTCAGTAAGCACCATGAGAACCAAGGTGGGACTCTGACCAAACTTGATCCTTAAAAGGCTCTTGACAATTTTCCCCAGAGGCAGATTTTTTACTCCTTAAATTATAAAAATTAGACCATAAAATTATGGTCTTTGTAAAGCCTAGCTACTCTGTCAAGTTGCTCTCCTAATGTAGACTGCTGTGCAGTGCTACTGTGTGTTAAATGGCTTTCACATTGGACAGGCAGAGTTTAACTTCCCTCTTATGTTGGTCTGATAATTTTCAGTTTGACACATGGAAAATTCTACACACATGGCAYACATGGGTTAGGCTTGTGAAATCAATTAATCTTTTTCTAGCAGAAACTTAACAAAAAGTTACAGGCAAACTGTTGTAGTATTAAACAAGGACTAGAACCCTTCAGATGCTTCTCAAAAACTCTAGCATACAAAGGATAATTTACCTTTATTTAGTTTATTTTATTAATGAGTGGAAGCGTGCACCTAATTGTAGATGTACCATAAATCTCTTTCTACATCTTGTTGTAGAAATTATAGGCTTTTCTAGCAGAAGAATAGTATTTATTTAATCTTTTCTCGGCCATAATAAATTATATTATGTTATAGAATTGATATGTTCTATATATTTACTGCTTTCCAGGTGGCGTTCTCATTTTAGTCCATCTATAAAAACATGTTCTTGCATGCTCTCTGGGTATTAAAATTAGATTTTTATCCTAGATATTGCAACTGGCAGTTTTCAAGGGCAAAAATTGTGTAACGTAAGCAATCGCCCATTCTTTGAAAATGAAATGCAATTCTCAGTCARTGGAGCTGAGACAGAAGAGTAAAATTCCTGTAAAATTGTATTTTACAACAGTTTATATCATTGTTCTTCAACAACAAAAGTGAGGTTATCAGTGAAATGTCTTATATCAACACAATTTGTTTGCTTTGACAAGTACTTTCCACACCCCTGAAATGCATTTGCTGTGATTACATTCTTTATTCACAAAGTATTTTTCATTGTCAAATATACTGAAAAAAAGTAAGCAATGGCTTTCAGCGTTAGCCATTCTATCTCAACATTTTAATTGAATTAGCCAACGAACATAATGTTCCATATATCTAATGGCAAAAATCCCTCTGTTGTGCAGTAGAGTTAAGAAGACTGGTGAAAAATTACCTCTCCTGTCTGCTCTACCTCCCAACTCAAACAAAGGAATGATAGAATCAGAAATATGTGTGCTTAACAGCTACATGTAATAACTGTCAAGGTACCTATCTTACACTGGGCTTGTAGCTTTTCTGGACATGAGTGCCCTTTGAGTTTCCTGGTTCCTGAAGAGTAGTCACTTCTGGGGATGGTCACGGGGCTGGAGGAAGGAAAGCAAAAGTGACTGCATGATGGGAGAAAGCAAAGCCAGGTTCCTTTGTCTGGATCCTTTGTCTGGATCATTAAGTTTAAAKGCATTCATTAAAGAAATTAGAGATATAAGTTCCAATCTCCCTGGGCAGACACAGGACTATGACTCAGGTCATACAATTTACTGGACAAGTAAATGTTCTAGGGTATGACCTCCTCTAGCAGGAGGTCATACAAACAATGTATTGCTTCGTTCAGTTCTGGTTTTGGCTCAACTAGWCCACAATTAGAGATCCAACTATCATTAGGCTATGAGGTGAAGTCATTCAATCCATGAACCCTTGTTTGTGTTGTCCATGGAGCCAAAAAATTTTGTAGCAGACAAAACCAAAATACTTAAAAATACACAAAGAATCTTTTTGCAAATAGCGTGCAGACACCTAAATGCATTTACCTGATTAGTGTCCCTGGTGAAAGACCAACAAATGCCAGATAAGGAACACTTCAAATAGCTAATTATTCTTTGGAATCACAAGTGCGTGTAATGTAACATTCCTGTAATGTCATATAGAATGTCATTGTTTTCTACTACACTAATGAAGCKTCTGAAAATAAATTGCTGGAAAGAGTTATTTATCTCCAACAAGTTCAAGATGGCAACTGTTTGAATTCATGTCTGTGTATTTTCTCATGAAATTACTAAATCCATGTATAATGTCTGGTTTTCTGTATGCTAGATGGGAGAATTTTGCACTKTTAAATAGAAATATTCGTATATTTAACAAAGTGTCACAGCAAATCAGAAAAGATGGAAGACAGAGCATCTGAAATTCTACTTCTGTTCTGAACTTACRTTGACTGTAGAGAACTGGAAACTGTTTTCCACAGCTTGTGTTTATAGCACACAAACCTTTCTGGACTTCAATACTTAGAAGTCATTTCTTTAAGATACACCAYAAAGAGGGTTAAATTGTCCTCCAAGGAAGTTCAGGGTCTTTTTAAGTACTGAGTACTGAAATTCTAGGTATCAGACCCTTGTATTTCTAATGAAAAGGTTCTAATAATTCTAATAAATGTCATGATTCTTCATGTATGTTGAACTGGGTGATTAACTGCAATGATATCTTGCTGATGTTAGATAAAGTGCTGTCAGTAAAGGAAGAAGAGAATGAAGGGAACCAAAAGATTTTTCTTTTCATAACATAATCACTAATTCTAGTAATTTTGTCTTCATATGCAGTGACAGATTACTGTTGAGAGCACAGTTCCATCCTTCAAGATGAAAATATAGACCTATCCTTCATTTTCCCTACAGCTTTGCAGCTTTCACTGTCTAGACTTACCCTCTAGATAGATGTCAGAGGGAATTCTTGCATCGTGAATACCTGWCTCTGTACATGGCTCCATCAGAAACTTTGCCAGGCTTACCAGTGATCTGCCTAACTATAGTTGCAAAACTATACCTCAAGAGCTCATTTTTTCCATCTCCTGGATATTGCCATACCAAAACCATGGATCGGATTGGTGTGTCACTTTTCACAACGAAAAAGGTCACACAGATATTGCCMGACAGCTAAAGAATTTGGGATTTGCTTTGTTTGTCTGGAAGTGTACACTCTTTTGGGAGAACCTGCCAATAGTTTAGCTGTGCTTGCTGTCTCTTASTAAGTGACTATACATTGTCAGTTTTCAATGCAACAATTAAATGAAATGCGATAAAGCTTCCCATTAACTTTTGTGGATAATGGCATAGCATTGTTGCTTTGGAGGGGCTATATGGATGATCCTTTACAGATAACAAGTTGGTGGATATTTACAAGCATTGTTAATTTTAGACAATTTATTTTCTAGCTAAGGAGACTACCATAGACTCTTCTTCAGGACTTGGCACAACATTATGCTGAAGACAAAAGCAGAAATACAAGTAAAACTTTAGTGAGGCACTGACAACGGATATGACTCAGATGTGACAATTATCCAGAAAGAGGTAGGTCAGGAATTAATTACATAATCCATTTGACAATGCTTTTAATGTAAATGTTTTTGGTAATCAGTCATGTTATGACAGTATTTTACCCTGACTCATTTTAAATGTAGAATTATGTCTCTGTGCACACACACACCCACCCACACAAACATATATAATTTCAGCACCTAGTTAATGATAAGTAAAATACTCAGGGCAAGCTCCAACTAGCAACAAAGAACCAGACAATAGAACTTGAGCAAAAGTGATTATGAAATGGCAGATATTGTATTCTTTAAGAAAGGAAGAAGTAATAACAGAAAAATAAAAACCAATAGATTTGAGGAAGACAGACTTTAATAAACTTTGAAAGCTGGCAGCCTCTCAGTTGAAAATCTATTTGAAAAGGAAAAGAGAACTGGCAGGTTCTTAGAGAAATGACACTGAGGTCACAAGTACACACCCTCCTAATGCAGAAGAAAAATAGACACAGGGTAGGTGACTAAACTATGACTTCTTTGACTTGGGAGAAAGAACATATTCAAGAAGTAAGATACTTGTAGCAGAAAATAGGTCAAATGTGAATGTAAACAGCAGAAACATAGAGAAAAAATGAAGTGCTTGGATGTTCATATTTATAAGTTAGTAGGAATGGTATAGTCTCTACAGGTGATATGAAGGAAGTTTAATGACCTTTTTTCATTAATCCTTAATAAAGTGCTCAGTTTGGATCAATTATAGAATAAATTCCCCCCTTAAAACTTGAAGGACTCAGCCTTCAGTAAAGAAGATTATATAAGCATAGTAAGTGCTTGGATAAAATGCTTTTAAATGAAGAAGTCTGGAAAAATCCCATCCAAGGATGTGCAAGAAATAGCTTCTGAGTTCTCATAAGCCTTGTGGGTTATCTTTGAGATTTCACACGGCTCAGGTCCCAGRAGAATGGAAGAACTTTTCTTTCTTTATTTGAAGAGGAAATGGGCGAACATTTCTTTCTTTATTTGAAAAGAGGAAAAGGAGGAAATATAGGCCCACCAACACTCAGTACTACTACAAATGATAAAAAAACCCTAATTGTGCGTCACTGGAAATGAAGAAGGAAATTAGTAGCAGACAAGAAGTATTTGTCAAAAGCAACATATGTCAAGCCAATTTAATTTCTTTCTGTGACAGGGCAGAAGACCCCATGGACTGGGAATGAACAGTGTATGTCACCTATCTTGAATTTAGGAAAAATCCTGACAGAGTTTCACGACATCATTTTAAGTAAGCCATTAGGTGCCTAAAGAAAAATATTTGAAAAATCTTCTTAAGAGAATAACAGAATAACAAAATAATATTTAGGTTGGAAAGCACTACTTGAAGTCACCTAGCCCTCTCCATGAATCTCCCCTGCTATCTCCCACTCCATACTCATGCAGAATCAGTTAGAATAGATTGCCCAGAACCACATGTAGTAAAATATTTAGTATCTCCAGAGGCAGAGACTGTAAACCTTCCTGGGAAACCTTTTCCAGTGTCTAGTTTATCTCATACACCTTCTGTTCAGATGGTGTTTTTGAGTCTTTTAGTTTGTATCCATTGCCCCTTGTCCTGTCAATGTGTGCTGCTGAGAGGTCTGTCTCCCTCTTCTTCACTGTCTCCCATGAGACCTCTTAACACAGAAGGCTCCCTCCGAGTTTTCTCTCACCCAAGCTGTAAACAGAATGTGAAAGAAACTCCAGTCCCTTCACCATCTTTGTGATCCTTTGCCAGACTACTCACATCACAGATGTGTTCATGTTGCTGCCGTCCCTCTCTAGTTTTGTGTCTACATAGAATCACACACAGCCAAGTGTGTGAGATCCTGTATCAGTCACATTGCAGAATTAATCTAAGTTAAGGAGAAAGTAAAAAAACCTTGCAAGACAGTAGTTGATGGAAACATTACTGTTCTTATCTTATTTCTGTACTATTTTATTGCCTTTAAAAGTTAAGTCTCCAGGCACTTTAGAGAGCACTTAACTCTCTTACCCAATGTGTATTCAAAACTATTTTGCAAGATACCCCATTTGAGTGTGCACAATCCTATCATATATTTACAGATATTTAAGACCATCTTCCATTCCAAAAAATCCAAAACAAATACCTTTTCCTTGAACAGAAATAAAACCCCAACCTATCTGGACCACACATGCAAAACATTATGAAGGTACAAGGATTTAAATTCTTCTTCTTTCTTTTTTTTTCCCCCCTACAAATAAATTTGCAGAAAAATKACTTTACTCCATAGCCTTTGTTCCAGTCCAGAAGAAGTTTTAAATCTACTCCAACACATATATAAATTATTAGATATATTTGGAATAAGTTCAGTGTGATTTCTTGGAGCGAAATTAATTTTGTCTGTTAGAAAATGTACTTTTATTGTAGAGAATTAGTTCACATTTGCTTAGTGATTGGGAGAATTTAGGATTAAAAATATACAGGTCAAGTTTCTAAAAACTTTCATTGGCAAAATGTTTCTTAGAACCATTTTCAGACATTATTTGAGCACTTAGCTATATTTATCTCATTGAAAAATAATGAAAAACAAATCAAAGGACAAAAAAATTACCAGAAAATACCACTTGAAGTTTGATCTTGCTTCTTTATCTGTCATTTAAAAATATGGAGATTATAGAAATTCTTTGTGATTATCAAAAATAGGGATAAATTATATTTTGAAGTGAATTTTAAAAGGAATAATTTTCCTTCTCTGCTTAAGTACTATAGTATACTCAGTATTTAAAAGAGTGTATGAAAAAATGGACTTTAGTTCTATTAGCATCACAGCACAATGCAGTATCAGTGGTCTGATTTTTAAACAATGGTATTACTTATAATAAATGCAAAATTCAAACAGAAGAAGGAAGTSTATGGCACATGGAAAAAGGGACAGGCCACTTGGGAGTAACAYAGGGAAGCTGTTGGAATGTGCAAGGGTGTGACAAGGAAGGATGAGGTCCATTTGGAATTAAATCTGTCAAAGGGTATAAAGGACAATAGGAATGAGGATTTCAGGGAAAGCCAATGTCACTAGAGTTTTAARAAAGGCCATGGAAGAGGACACAGGAAAGTAAAGGCCAACCAGCCTCACCTTCATTGCTGGAAAGGTGATGGGGCAGCTCACTCTTGGAGGTCACCTTTGAGTGTGTGGAGCAAAAGAAGGTTATCAGGAGTAGTCAGCATGGATTCACCAGGGAGAAATTGTGCTTGACCATTCTGATAGCCCTCCTATGATGGCACCAGTGGCTGAGCACATGAGACAAGACCAGTAYATGCTTGGCTCCAGCAAGGCTATTGGCACTGTCTCCCATAGTGCCCTCACAGGCAAACTCAGAAGCATGGGTTAGATGAGAGAACAGTGAGGTGGATTGAAAGCTGGCTGATTGGCCGAGATCAGGGGGTTGTGATCAGCAGTGCAGAGTCCAGCTGGAGGACTGCAGCTAGCTGTGTTCCTTAGGGGATTGTACTGAGCGCGATTGTCTTCAAATTTGCTGTCAATGACTTGGATAGAACGACAGAGTGTGCCCTCAACAAGRTTGCTGATGATATGAGACTTGGAGGAGTGGCTGATTCACCAGAAGGCAGTGCTGTCACCCAGCAAGACCAGGACAGGCTGGAGATCTGTATGCAGAGGAACCGAGTGAAGTTCTACAAAGGCAATGCAGGATCCTGAACCTGAGGAAGAATAACCCGGAATACCAGGAGAGGTACAAAGCAGCTCTGTGGAGAAAGACGTGGGGCTCCTGATGGACGAGTTACTATGAGCAAGTAGTGGCCAAGACAAGGGATTGGAGAGGGTCCAGAGGAGAGCTATGAAGATAAAAAGGAGAATAAAATATCTCTCTTTTGAGGAGAGGCTGAGAGAGCTGGGCCTGTTTAGCCTTGAGAAGAGAAGATTGGGAGGGGATCATTTCATTATCAATGTCTACAAATATCWTTAGAGCAGCTGTCAATAAGATGGGAACAGAATCTTTTAAGTGGTGCCCAGCGACACGAAAATTAAAAACAGGTAGAAACTGAAACAGAGGAAGTTCTGCCTAAATACTAGGGCAAACTTATTTSCTTTGAGTGTGACAGAGCACTACAACAGGCTATTCAAAACCCATCCAGACATGAGCCTGTGCAACCTGCTTTAACAGTGGGGTTAGACGAGATGACCTCCAGAGGTCCCTTTCAACCCCAACCATTCTATTTTTCAAAAGTGGTGATGCTTTTTCAAAATCTTTCATTTTTTACTTATGTATTTGTTTTTGAAAGTCTTTGACTCTTGACAGAATAGTGACATGTAGGTGTTGCCTTAATTTCCAATATAGCTTTGTCTTTGATCCCATACTGCTATCCTTACAGCTGAATTCAGTTACCAATATTGACACCATAGAAGGCTTCATACAAGCTACTTGTCATTTTAAGAAAACTCTTTTTCAAACAAGAAAGCCAATAAGAAATAACACAAATGGATTCTTATTAAAAAGTGGCAGATCTGTGAACATGTACTGAGCCAGACTTTAAGCTGTGTAGCAGCTGTAACTAAATGCAAAGCTACAATTGACCTTTACCTGTTGTGTGTTCACCAAACAAATTGTTATTGACTAGTTGAATGTCTGTWGTGGTCAGACAGATGGATTAAATTTATAGAGATTTTGGGTCTTGTTTTGTAAAGGGTCAAAATCAGCACGATTTTGTAGGATTAAATTGTTTTATAATACATACAGGATATTTTAAACCTTCATAGCTCATGTGGCATATATTGTAAACTCGTGATGTAAGGAGTTATGAGGAAAATGTGTGGATATGAAAAACAYTCTTTGTGTTAATTGATGATTGACATCTGCTGCTATTTTTGTACTAGTCATTTTTCTAGGGCTCAGTTTCTCCCTTCCGTCTATATATATCTATCTCAAAAAACTATCTTCATACCCTCCCCTTCTATTATATTTTACTGATTCTCATTTCCCCTAAATACATGGCTCTTCACAAAATTAATATTTTTAAAATAAAGAGATGCATTAAAGAGAAAACTAAAAGTAGCACTTTGCTTTTATTACTAGGCTAAACCAAGTAGTGTTTCTGTTTTTTTCATAGGGAACAGAAGCCAATTTTCCTGCTGAATTAAAGGAGAAAGAAGATCAATCTGCTGGAAAAGGCTATAAAATGCTAGTTTTTCTCTAAAAATAAGCAATAATGGCTGCCGCTGTTTTCCATTCACATTGGGGAAACATGTACTTACAGGCCAGATTATTGTTATTTTACATCAAGTGAGACTACAAAGAAAGAATAAATTTGTAAGGAAAATGTCTCTATGTGTACTTGGGCAGAGTGTCATTGCTGCATTGTGTGAGTATTAACAGTGAAAATAAATCTCCTGAGGTTTTGGGGGTCTTTAAGAGGGAAGTTTTTATACTTTTTTGTTTTTCTTTCAACTATAGCTTCACTATCCCTGTAGCATTCCTCTGGTTTTTATCAGCTTCAATTAGAGAGGGGAAAATAAGGAAACAAAGTGGACAATTATGGACAATTATGGACAAAGTGGAGAAATTGTGGACAATTATCCTTCAAAGAAACAATCCTTTGAAATTCTCCTTCAGTCTTCAATGTGAAAAGTTATACATCTAAAAGAATGCTTCAATTTTATCCAAAAAATTTAAAGTTCATAAATGAAACTTTTTATTGTGTATCTCTTGTAAAACCTTAAATATTGTATTTATAAATGATTGTATTATTAATACCTCATGAAATGACTTTTGGTATATTAATAGTATAGATATAAAGCCTATTCATAACTTTATATTAATGTGTGAGTGACTATGGGAGCTGAAGCAAAAATGCTCCTTAGTTTATCTAAAAAGACAGTGTTGCTCCAAGAGAACTAAACAAAGACAAAAATCTTGTAGTGTTGGCAGTAAGGAGCAAATTAGTGCTCTTCAGTATTTAATCTAAAAAGGAGATAAATACCTCAGTTCAAACATTAAATAAAAATATAGACCAATATGTATCAATAAAGAAAGTCTTTCTTATGCCTGTTTGTTTAGATTTTTCAGGTAATGTCAAGAAGATCTTTTACATAGAGTACTCTTAATTTCATTTAACTCAACAGCAGAGGCACTGGCTTTCTCTTCACTGCYTGGGTGACAGCAGGCTATGAAGCAAAACACATCTAAACATGGACTACTTCCATGTATAAAAATCTTTTGATAAGCTTTTTTAAACACTTAAAATTTTAAAAATTATATATCTCTGTTTTTGCAGTTGTGTAATAGAATAATAGCATGAACATAAAGGTGAATTATTTAATATTCCTGAAATTTGCTATTACAAGGCTATTTGTGTAAGCCTGAATCATAAGTGCCTGGGAATGATTCTGAAGTACACAACTTTTCATCATTATCAGTTTAGAGCTAGGCAACATCAAAATGACTGGCAATTGCTTGATGTACATTGTGAGTTGCTGATTCTTATGCTAGGCCATGTCTAGTTATTCAGGTGTCCACTTCCAAGTCTGATTTTCATCAAGGGGGAAAACCAGAAGAAAATTGTTGCACTAGCATTGAACAAGCAACAATTTCAGTTTACATTAGTAACACACAGCAAAATCAGTAAACATTTCTTTCTTAGCATACCGGAATTTTAAGAACCCACTGCTAATTAGTGGAGTTATGTTAAAAAATCCTGATCCAGGTAGTCGTACAACTTTAAATTTGGCAACTGGGCTAGTTTTGCTCTGCAGATTCAAAAGATAAGACATTTATTGCCATAAAGCAGTACCTAAGTTCTGAACAAGACAATTAAGTTTTCATCAGACTAATGTATCATCAGACTAAGGTATTCATCAGACCATTTATTCTAATACCAATATAAATTAGCATGTTATAAGGGAAAAAATGATCTATCATTAGTAAACTCAGTCTTCCACTGCAAACAAATAAAAAATTTAGAAAGAAGACTATTAATTGATTTCAGGTACTTAAAAGATATTTTATTGCTTTCATTAGGTTCAAATAATTATGACCTGACATCACACAAAGGATCTGAGCATCCCAACACTTCAGTGAACTTACTATACAAAGACACTTTCAGGAAAATTACCAGAGATGAAATTACTTCCCAAAAAACTCCCAAAACAACAAGAACAACAACAACAAGAAACAAGCAAACAAACAAAACCCCAAACCCAAAAAAAAAACAAAAAAGCAAACCAAAAGAAAAATAACCCAAACAAAAAACCTCAAACCCCCACAACTCCTCCAATAGGTAAAACAAACAAACAAAAAACCCAAAAATAAAACCAGAACCAAAAATTCCCACACCCCAAAGGAAACAAAAAAATTGTTTACAGGTAAGTTTAAAGGAGGAGTGGTTGGCAGATAGCATATGACAGACACCTTCTCAAAAGCCAGAAGGAAACATGAATAAAGAAGAGCAAAGCAATAAGGTGGGAAGCTTGCAGAGACCATTGGGACTGTGACAGTCGCAAAAGGAAATGAAAATGGAAATGTAAAGCAGGATAAGACTATGTGAAAATTTTAAAGAGAAGGATGTCCTGGAAAACAAAATGCATTACACTGAGGCAACAGCCATCCAGAATGAGATTTCTGGAAGGAATAATGGAGTTAAAGGARAGGAGGAGAGATTATGCAGAATTTTGAGTACAGAAGATGACATTCTTGGAAGTTGAATGGAAAATTAAGTTAATCAAACTCTTTGAGGAGATAAGTAACTCAATCCTAACATAGATTTGAATCCATTCTATAACTGGCATGGAGATTTTATYTTTAACTGCATTCAACTGATTTTTTTAGAAGCCACTAGGCATTAACACCTACACTTATGSACTCTGAGGAAGAATATTGAAGTGGAAGTAATGAGCAAACTGCTGCCTGTTTCCCTTGGCTATTTTACTTAGAGGGTTCATCTCTTTCAAAATATGCTGAACAATCCATGGGTAAAACTACATATTACTGAACACTTGCTTTTTAATATTCTGATTTCCTATTTTGTTATGCACTGTGCAGAACTCAAATTACTTATCACCTCAGGTATTTCCTCAGAATTTATCAGTATTAAAGAGAAGAGCTATGGCATTTGGAATGGGTCTTGGATCCTCAGTACAGAGCTGGGCTATGTTATATGATGCAAGATTAACACTATGATAGCTTTTATGATATTTCAGCTGCATCATGAGAATCCTCCACACGGTAATCCACAGGGTTTCTTTCTTCCTCTCAATTACATTGCCACATCATCACTGTGCAGTTTTGGTCAGCAAAGTTGTTCTAATTATGTTACTCTTTTAATGTGATTGTGCAGTAACCATGATGTTAAAGAGTGTCCAGTTAATAGATTGCCCAATTTAAGTGCATTTGCTAYAGCAAGTGCTTGAAATTGCAAGTTTATTTTGTGAGCATCCTTGACTAAGGATATACATGCTTTGGATTTGAAGACATTGATGACTTTTCAGGTAGCTAAATTTACATAAGATCATAAAAATTTACATAAGTTCATCAAATTTACATAAGATCATCATCATCATATGCAGACCGTCTCCACCCATAGACTCAAAGCTCTCATGAGTAACAAAGCTTGTAATAAAGTTTAGAATCTGCTTGCAGTTTTTTTTCCCTAGATTTGCTATTCAACAAAATTTGTATCGCTTGTACTGTACCCAGAAGAGAAGGCTGATTGATTTTCTGTTCATGTCTCTACAACTTCATCAGTCAAACAGACCAGAATAACTTTGTCTTGTACCTTTCCAAGCAGTTGTCAGTTAAGGAATGCCCTGATGATTATCACATGATGATTGATTTCACTTCCTTGCTCACTGATGAAAACTGATAACATCTTTGAAATCTTTTTCCTAGGCTCCTCAAGTAGTGAATACTGAGTTTTCTTACCAGCTTGTGCAAAACTTATACTTTGACATTTGCTATTTATTTGTTAGCTTTCACAGTTGCAGAGATACTTAGTGATCTTGAAAACTGATCAATTATTTGAAACAGTTTGCAATTATCTTGCACTCACTGTATACCAAATGACCATTATGCTTATTATGTTAATGACCAACCCATTTTTTCCAGAAGCATTGTGTGACACTTAATACAATGTTTATTGACATTGCAGCAGAAATTTAATTTTCTGACTACAGCCCATACACAACTTTAAATTCATCAAAAACAAGTTGAAAGCTTTTTTGCCATCTGAAAACTCWGGTCATTCAATTTTCTTTCATAAAATTTTATTGTCCATTATTTGGAATAAAGATGTTTTTCTTCCCCTGCAGAAAAGTTGTACTTACTTCCTTTGATTGTTTAGCATTCTGGAATGCTGAGCAGATAATCTGAAGACTGGGCAGTAACTGTGAATAATGTATGCAGAAATGAGACAGACCTGGCAAAAATATAAAAACAGACAAAAAACCCCATACTGAATCACAAGGTGTTATGAGGTTTTTTCTGCTTGTTTTGTCAAAACTATTGTAAAAAACCACAACAAACCCAAACCCACAAATCCACAGGACATCTGGCTTGCTTTTACTGTGCTGCTTACAATCCTAATTAGTAATTCCCTTTTAAACTCTGTACTTAGTGGATATATTAGAGCATTGAGTTTTGGCACTCCAAGACAATGGCTGTCTTTTTACATCAYGGCAGTAAGCTATGAAAGTAAAGTTCAAACCTTTTGGATCTTTCTTTAGCCATTATTTATAGGATAAGTATATAGCATATTAACAGGAATATACTATTAAGAATAGACCAGAAAAGGTCTCCTGAAGTTTTTAGACAATGTAAGTGCAATTAGAATGAAGAAGAAATATAGGAACATGCTGTTTAGAAGAGTAATTTTTTGGACCTTTTTTTCTGATATAGTTTTTTTATATATTCCAGTTTCTAAATTATAGCAAAAAGAGACATAAACTGTAAGCCAAACTGGAAGAARTAAAGTTAGATTATTCATCCTGTTTCTGCAAGGAATTACATAGAGATTAACTTTTAAACAATTTTAGCAGTCTCATGGCCAATTTCCTAGTCTTGAGGTGTTAATGAATTTGAAGCAATTTTTTAATATATGTTTCCACTATTAATGGAGACGAAGGGAGGARGCAGGAGCAGAACCTTAGAGCTTCCACATATGTAAAATCTCCACACATATTTTGAAATTTATGTCACTGCTTTAGCATTCTCAGTTGGTTTTTTTTGCATTCATACTTCAACTATTCAACCATCTTTAGGGAAAATAACCCCATACATTTAAGTTCTTTTTTTACAGTAGAATATAGCTCAAACCTAGCACTAAGTATTTCCACCAGTGTGTGTGGAAGTGACATAAAAGCAGGTTATATATTTTGAAAGGTATTTTATTTTCAGGGAGGCATATTTATTACCTAACTTTCTCTTGTATGAAATAACCTTCTGCTGTGCATCTTGATTTTAAAAGAAAAGCAGGATCTTGAACAAAAAGTGATATATGACATATTTTATGTAAAATCTTCTTCCAAGAGACTGGCTGGTGGGCACATCTTTGAATCCTTTAATACCTTCCTTAGATCTTTCCTTTCACCAGAAGACAGAACACTTAGCTATTGGTAACATCATGCTACCCACCCAAATATCAGCAACGAAATTGACAAATGGAAACAAATCAAGCAGTGAATGACTCTTTATTCATGTGGGCCTGATGCCATGCTCTAGTCAGCCTGTGCAGAAATTTCAGTGTCCTTCCATCTGTCCTCATTCTTACCAAAAATCCCGATTCTGGAACTAGGGCCAGCTTCTACAGAACTTCTTTTCCTGAATCTAGACATGAATAACGTTTTGATGGAACTGTTTAAATCAATATGATCTATTTGCCTGCATTTTACATTTCCATCTCTGTGCAAAATATCTCTATTTTAGGGCTGTTTCTAATTCAGAACTGAAATACAAARATTCAGTGTATGTAGGAACTGGTGAGAAATCAACTATAAGTTAATAAAAAATTACTTTAAGATAGTGCAGTTTTAATTTAATTTAATTACTAGTGTAAATTTATTTCAAACTATTGAAATAACATTCCTTCTAATGTAGCTTATATTGTTTCCTCACTTCAAATCTACAAYCAGCCACCTTTTAAAGACACTCATGCTTTGTTCCTTGTGCAGTTCTGAGCTCGCTAAACAGCCATTTGAATTGCCGAGAATTAAAAACTTTCCACACCTTAGAAAACAGAGTGGGCACCATTTCTATAGGTTTGCCTTAATTTTATACTTTTGAATTAGTGTGATTTCACTGCTAGTATGCTAAAGGGTTATTCTCATGGAATTAGGAAGTTGAATTCTTTTGGCTGTGTTCATTATAAGAAAATCAATATCATAAGGTCGTTAATTGTTTAGAAATCTTGAAAATTACACGGTAAGATGAAGCATTTAGACCAGTGTTGACATGAAAGTCAGTTTCTACATTCTCAAAATAAATTATGTCTATTCATGCACTTCCCTAAACAGTAGTTACTTGKAGAGACCTGTTCTGCCTTCTTTATATTTTTCTTAATTTTTTCATTTTTTTTTTTAATTATTCAGAGGGATCACTCTGTAAACAGCAAATCGGGCATTACCACTTTCTTTGTCTCTCTCTCTCTGTCTTTCTCTATTTTTTCCCCAGGCAATGTTTATATGATTTAATTTTTTTTGGTATTTGAACTCCATTTAAATGTATGGCAGACTTAAGGTATAAGCTTTTTCTATTAGGACTACCCATTTGAAGTTTTTTTAAGTATTTAATTTTAAATTTCTAGGTTTTGATGCCTTTTATGCTGTGATTGAAAAACACCCAAACAAATTGCAAATCTGACTGTTAAAAGCATCATTGCAGTTAAAAAGACCAAGGTGGCAAGAAGTATCTTTTTAAGAAACCAGCTGATACAGTTGTACAGTTGTAAAAGTGAGCAATTTTCAGGCCCTCTAACTTTCAACAGATCTGGACAGACAGATCAAATAAGCAGCTATGTATAAATCAAGAACAATATCATTAACTTTGGGAAAAAAAAGCATCAAGCGTCTCCACAACAACAACAGAGACAGGGGTTAGCATCTCCTTGACAACCAGGAATGAGAGGTCAAAAATGGAGATGCATTTTTTAGGAATTTTTTTTCACTACTGGCTGTATGTCTAAATTCTGCAGATTTTACGTAAGAAATTATTGTCATACATAGCCATTGCACTAGTTGAGTGTCTGTGTGCTAATTCACATTTCTGACAAAAAATAATATGCTTGTAGGATCCACGAAAACTAGTAGGGGAATCCTGCCACTTSCAGATTCTCCCAGCAACCAACTAATTAAGGACAGAAGCACACAAAGAACAATTAAACACTGGTTTTCATACAACAGCTGTGCCTTCTAACTCAACCCTYAAAATCTGAATCTTTAAGGGAGACCTGCAGGGCAGCCTCAGTAGATAAAATGGAGAGTAAAATTCTATTAAATGCTAAAAACGAGAATGTAAAAGATGCTGAGACTGGAGACATCACAAATCCTAGCAGSCTCACAGGCTGCTAAAAGTTCATTCTCTCAAAAATGCAAAGCTTTTTTCCAGACCCCTGCTGAACCTGTCATCTTTTTGCACGTTTGTATCCCATTATGCCATGTTATCACTAAGTAATTTTCTACCTTAAAGTGTATAATGGATTTCCATCATTCACAGGTTAATGTTCACAACCTAGTTTTGGATTTGCTTGATTATTTCTCTGCCTGTCAGAACCAGTGTGTGGCTTATCATAAAAATATRTCAATTTTTCCAAATATATCAATTGCTCAACTAAAGAAACTGTTTCTTAAGGCAAACCTTACCTGGATTATATTTTCAGATATATCCAAGCATACATTCACTTTACTTAAACATTTCAATCTAACATGGTACTGTGGTTCTGCAGTTCAGTGGATCGTCTGAATGACAGAATATTGAAAGGAAAATTTTTAAAGAAATCTACATAGATTAGGCAAAAAKTTGTACATAGTAGATACACATGCTGAAAATAATGAACTATAAAAAAAGCTGGTTTTGTTCCTTTAAGATCATCTTGCAAGTCTTGTGACTAGTTCGATGAAAAACATTGGCTATGAATAATTACCTTCAGTTAAAAGAGTGTGAATGGAAGGAATTACTTCATACATTAATAAAAAAGAAAATTTCCTTCCATTGTTATTTGCACTTAGATTATATGCAGTCTGGAATATTTGTATTCTGTCCCTCTACTTCAAATGATAAAAAGGTATATAAAGGGTTATAAATGATGATTGAGGGGCTGAGGTGACACCTGTACTAGGAGACATTRAATAGACTGTGACAGTGCATCAAGAAAAGCAACGACCAGAAGAAGGCATTAGGGAGGCTTTACATAGTGGGATGAAAACAAATAGAGAATGGTAATTTTTCTTCTAACCATACAAGAACACAGCAAATAAAAGGGTCAGACAGCATGCTGGAAACACATAAAAGACAGTTTTTTCAAGCAGAAAACAGTCAACAGCTGAAGTCCCTGCCAAGATATTTACAGTCCAAAAGCATAAATAGGTTCATAAAAGATTAGATAAATGCATGGGAAAATTACCCTAGAAACTGCTATTAAAAACAGATCTTTTGGCTGAGGCAGTCCCTAAGCTGCAAATTGCAAGGATTTTTCATTTCTCTGCTGTTAAAAGGAGGTTTTCCTTAAGCAGTGCTGACCCCATTCAGAGGGAGGATTCTGGGAAAGATGGATCTTTAATCTGACCCAAGGCATCTATACATATGTACTTACACTGTCCTGAAAATCTCCAGCTCAACATGAAACCATAATTTCAGCAAATACTTTGATGTTTTGCCAAGCACTAAACATTTTGCTAAATTAGTACCTTCTACAGTAACATTTCACCTTTGGTGCAGCAGAGTATATTTTCTTTTTCCATCTCTATTTTTGACAGAGACACAGTTTACACTAAAGCAGAGGTTATGGCTCCATTAACACATAGGTCAGTTTTATTTAAATGGCAACATTGAGCCATGACAGGTGAACAGTGTGTTGTAACTGGGTCCTTCTACTCAGTAGGATATACATCTCTGTTGAAACTTATCAGTAAGTGTCATTATATCAAATAAGAAAGAATGACATCTAGGCCATCCTCATTAAATGCAAAAACAACGACATCAAAAATAAGTGGACAGTTTTTCCACTGCAGGATTTAATAAAGTGAGTAGCACACTATTGAATGGGGGGGAGAGGTTGGAGGGGGAAATGGAAAGCTTTCAGTACATGACTTTTCATATATATATATATATATATATATATATAAAAGAACATCTCATATTTTGCAGAGAGAGACTATTTGAGTTATGAATTAAATGTTCTCATTTGGGAGACAGTTTTCCAGAAACTCCTAGCAAAAAGAGGACTGAAACAGATGTCCCAAATTTCAGCTGGGTTCTCTACTTAATGAAAGAAGAGATCTGATCTGATCTGATCTGATCTGCTCCGATGCTGTAGTGCCTTGGGGTCATGATTACCTTTGCCCACTGGTCAGGTCTCCCTGTCCTGAGTCAAGAGTCAGCATGCAGCTTCATTTCCCCCCTTAGTTTTCCTTCTTTCCACAATCTCCACTCTAATTTCTAACAAAAAAATTAAGCATTTTTTCCTACTTGTATCCAAGTAACATTTTTTTGATAGTCAAGATTTTTTTTAATGTAGGGTAAGTGGTACTTTTAATTTTTTTTTACTGGCACATAAGCACACTGTAGAAGAGAAGGAAGGAAGG
>JACDOX010000001.1:5845113-6094749 GCA_014549065.1 Cardinalis cardinalis
AAGGAAGGAAGGAAGGAAGGAAGGAAGGAAGGAAGGAAGGAAGGAAGGAAGGAAGGAAGGAAGGAAGGAAGGAAGGAAGGAAGGAAGGAAAATATACTAAATTATAGCTGAAGCAGGTCAGAACCTGCCATTAGTCAGGTATTGTCCATTTTTGTGTGAGGGAATGCATTTTGTTTGATGTCGATCTCCCTTTCCTATCTTACAGAGGCTTGCATTGCTCATGGGGTCTCAGGACAATTGTTTGTGCTCAAGTCAATCACCACAGGCTGTGCTATGCAAATAAAAGTAAATAATCAAAAAGCCAAAGGGAGCTGAGAGCTGAGAACTTGAATACAAGTTCCTGCTGAGTGTGTGACTTCTGAAATGGCTCACAGCCTCTTTGGCAATGTGGGCGCTTTTCACAGTTTGCCTGTCTATGAATTTTTGGAGCAGTTTAGGTTAAGATTTCACTGGACCACACTAAAAATGCACTATTTAGGATATATATTTTTTTTAATGTGCAGTAAGAGAAGATATCCCAAGAAATCACAATACCAAAGGATCACATTGTTAGAGAAAAGAGGAAAAATTCTAGCTTTCCACTTTCTTTTCAGTGCCAATGACAGTTGTCTTTCAAACAGTAGGCAATACTTCTACCAGAGTCTAGGTAAACAAATGAGAGAGAAAATAAAACATTTAAATATGTCTAATAGGAAAAAAAAAAGGTGGTTTCATCAGTGCAACTCAAATAATTTAAATTAGCATACTAAAACATAACAAGATTATCTTTCAAGATTAATTCTACCTTCAGAGAAATAAATTTCCTCCTCTAGAATACAGAAAACACATTTTGTCTTTTGCATACTAACGTTTGCAAACTAATGTTTTCTTCTCTCAAGGCCCATTTTGCAAGGTTAGTGAAAGCCATGTAACYACTTCAAATGCAAGTCATTAAAGCTGAAGTACTCAATAGCTTGTCATTGTTTGTCCACAGTCTGTGAAGAAACACAATTCAGGTAATTTCTGAAGATTTCACGGAGCTGGTATACAAAACTGAATAGAACAGCAGTGATCCTTGATTCCTGTAAAGAAATTTGGCAACACCAGGAGAGTGAATTTATTAAAAGTGAGCACTGGGAAAACACACAGAGAACTAGGACTGAAAAGAAGTGGGAAGACCTTCCTTTAGCACTTCATAATCCCTTACATCTTTCTAACTATTGACAATCACGTTGAGGCTGGGATGGTTCTTTGAGCTCTGACACAAAAAATTGCCTTGTTTATGAAAGAAATTCAGCATGCAATTCTAAGAAAAATAAAGGTTAAGAAAAAATAGAGGATACTCTGTGTACTTGTCAAATTCTGGGAGAAAATGACAGGAAATTAATTCAGGATATTTATTTTTTTTAATTTTAAATGATTAAGAAAAAAATTAAAAATTCAGCATAAGATATTAAGGATCCTTCTGTCTCAGAGAAGAAGGATAAATATAGTAAAGCAGTAATCTCAAGGGATTGGTGCTTTTTGAGAAAGCAATCTCRCATTACATGTTTTCCAACAAAAAGCATTAGATTTCCTTCTGTTGTGAGCAGGAGCATGCAGGCAAAGAGCTACAAGCAGCTGATTTGTTTTACTGGTGTGTAAAGGCGAACAAGAGCATGCCCCTAGCCAGGTACTTACTTGTCCCTGGAGTGCATCCTCTCCTTTCCCAAGGGGAAGCTGCCAACCGTGCTGCCATCTGGTGGCTTGTGTTCCTTGCAGCTGCCTCGGTTTAAACTTCATTCAAAAAGTAGCATCTCTCAGTTGCTGTTTGCAAACTGCTTCAACCAATGTGTCTGAGCATTACCTTCTACAAAATGATACTTTTACAAGTAACAGTTGACCGATTTCTTGACAGTTTGTTTTGGCACCTGTGTAGAGGGGATGCTGTGGTAAAATTTCTCTAATTTTTTTGAATGAGTTAATGGAGGAGAAGGTTGAAGAAAAACACTGAAGAACTTAAACACTTTCTAGAGATAGGGGTGTTGATAATACTGTTAATCTACTGGACTAATGAGGAAACTGAGGATAACAAGGATTAAACAAATAGATAAAACAATGCAGAAAATACTATTTAAATGCTTCAAAAATACTAGGCACATAAACTACAAAATGGGTACATCACCAGAGATCTAGCACAATCAAGGACAGCCTGCAGGGCCACAAAGTACAGTTTATTCTCTGGGGATTTATCAATCCAGTCTGCAATTAGTCTTCTGTAAAATAGTTTTGAACTATTCTGCAGCACATGGAGATCTAAACACAAACAATAAGATGCACAAAAAGCAATCTTCCATTGAGGTTGAACATATTTATTAATCCAGTGATACTCTTACAAAATTATCTGAACAGTTTTGATGGCTAAAAAACATACACATTAAAAATATTTACCTCTGTATTTGCAACTGAAATAGAAAATTAATTTTAGAAAGACTTCTCATTAAAAACTACATTCCATAATGTATAATATTATAACTATATTAAATAAATKAATTTWTTTCTGATTTACCCTGGACAAGAAARGGTGTAGGAGAAACTATTAGCTAAATGTGAAACCTTGATTAGAAAACAAGTGAAGATTAAYTTTATATTGACGTTTTGTAAGTGCATACTGCCCAAGTAGTTTGTTCACACAAGGCAAAGACCTAGTATTTTGAATGCTACGATGAAATCAACAACAGTTCCTCATTTTGSTGGAATAGGTGAAAAACATGAGGGTATTGGGATAGTTTAAATTGAAACAGCCCACCTCTACTGCTGTATAATTTATGAAAGCAAAGTAACACAGTACCCTATAGTTATCATGTGCTGTTCAAGCCCGATATTTTTAAAAGTGTAACTTGGCAACCTCATGTTCAATTTCCTCATAGTGCTGTGAGCATCAGCATGCACCTATCTGCCAACCACACTCACTGAGTAAATGCAGCAGAAGATAATCTTCTGTGTTAAACTGGGGGAAATTAAAGCTCAAGCCTTTCATTCTGCCTCAAGACTGTTTTAGTTGATTGGTTACAAACTGGTTGTCAATAGATTAAACCTATAACTACTGGGTTCATACCAAAAGCATGCAAAATAATGTATTTGCCCTGTTTTCTAAAGACAAACATTTTAATCTAAAAATATATACAAACAAATTGTGAAGGTTTGGAAAAATTTTATGGGGGATTTTTTCTTCTTCCTTAAGTATCATGATAAAACAGTGATCAAATGCTGTTTATGCAGGAGACATTGCCACCTTGAAAAAAATTTCCTTTTTTACTTGGAGAAAAAATGCTGTTTGCGAACGAGACTGAGCTTAACACTAATGAAGAGGCAACTCTGTCAGTAGCAGTTTTTGTAGAGTTATCAGAGAACCTGAGATTAAATTTACAGAGRTGMCTCTMTAAATGGTAGAGCATGAATTAAAGGTTTTGAAAAATTAATTGCCATCGAAGTATATAAWATCACAGATTAAATTTGTACTTTTAATTTACTTTGAATTTAGTCCCATATTCTAAATGAGGACATATTTTGACATGTTGTCACTTATGAAGCTTTGTCATSAATTTTTTTTTGCTTTTAAGACCTTTGTTTGTCCTCTGCTTTCATAAGGCTCACATATTTTCTCCTTCCCTTCCCTGAACCTTATTCTCCTAAATTCAGTGACATAATTTTAAATACAAATAGAAAAAGTATGACAATAGAAAAAGACAATATTTCTTCAGGAGGCAAAGTGAGTTAAATAGAGTGAGACACCCTGGAAAGTAGGGGTTATTTTGCTGTTAGCCATASTTAAGATCCTTAGTATAAAAGGATTAAATGAATATAAGCTATTTCCTTATCTTCTAGTAGAAGCACGCGGCAGTGGGTTTTGGACAAGGGGTAGGGTGAAAGCAGAGAGAGAAGAGAGGAGAGAGAAAGGGAAGATTAAAGGAAGAAAGGAAGAAAGGAAGAAAGGAAGAAGTATGGCCATTCCTGGCTCCAGTATTGATCAAGGTGATGGGGAGACAAGGGTCCTGAGGGTGCCAGCTGGGTTGGATGGGTGTGCTTTATTACAGACAAGTTTCCCCTGCCCTCGAGCTACATTTCTGGCTTTCTATGCAAGTTAGTTATCATACACATTTCCTCCTTACAGACCTTTCTGGAAAAGGGTCAGAGTGCTTTTAGGGGCTTTGGTGGTTTTGATACTCCATAATGAGTTTGCCTTTGCTCTGCAGTCCATATCTGCTTCTTGGCTTCACTCCTGCACACTTCMCGCTTGCACTGCGTTGTGCTTGTCTCCAGGAGCCAGAACAAGGCTGTTTGTCCYAGAAAAATGCTGCCCTACTTCCCTATGGTCCCCTTCTCCAACAACATCCTACTTCTTTCTCCCAGCATGTTCTTGCCAACAGTTGGTAATCCATGGCTATCTAACTATAGGTGTTTGACACATACACATTTGCCCTTTGTCTTCTGAGATTTTAAGACCCCTGGCAGCTTTTCTCAGCTGAACTATAGCTCTTGCTCTAATTCCCTTTCGAGTAGGAATTGCTCTAACAAAATTTGAGTAAGGCACCACCTTGATTTTCCAAGACATTAAACCTTGTGGAAAACTCCATCCATCTCGGTACCAAACATCTCCACTGCCAGTGGCTCACTAGCTCTTCTGCAATATGTTAACAGCAGATAGCACAAAAAACACTGAACCAGTCACCATAGTCCATGTCCCATATTCTCTGGCATAAGAGGAATCAGTGTAATTACAAAGAAAGTGATTTAAGAGTTTGTGTTATGAATCAAGTTCGAGGCTGGGAACAAAGCATTAACAGAAGCTTTTTCTTGTGAAAGCTTTATTTTAGCAGATACTGAGGCAGCTTGCCTGGGAGACATACCTTAAATATTGGGCAAAMCAGTTGTGTAGCTCATGAGGATAGAAGAAATTAATATTGCAGTCCCACGGCYGAGAAACTGGGACATGGCCTGGCAAGAGAGCTGTTCATTATGTGCCTGGCTGTTGGCTGCCTCCAGTCTGGGTCCATCTGTTCTTTCTCCATCCTCTTGTGAGCCCTAGAGCTCTCACTGTCTTCAATAGAAGTCAATTATGGGCTACTTGATGGCTGTGCAGCTCTAAAGAGCCTGTGTAACACTGATGCCATAATCTGAGATCCATTAAAAGCACACTGCAGTGGTGGTATTTCTCTACAAGAGACAGGAAATTTGGAGTGGTCTGCATGACTTCCAGTTATACACAGACACACTGAGTATTTTTATTTATTGTATCACTATTGAAAAAACAGGAGATCTATGAGTAACGCAGAGAGCCAGCTYCTAGTATTCAGCTTCTGGTCATTTCAGATTGATCATGGCATTTTCTATGTCTTGCAATGAAAAGAAAGGTTGTCAGAAAGAAAAAAAATCAGTATCYTTTTTGTTGTTATTTTCATTAAATGAAACAAAAAGTTACAGTTATGGTGAAAGACTCTATTTCTCCTTGRAACTGAAATGTGGTACAAAGTCTGTCCTTTTAGAATCTTTGCAGACKGAGGAAGGGTAAAAAATCCCAGAAAATAAAAATTCCTGATGCACTCAAATAATGTTTCTTGTCAAATTTTTGCAGGTAAAATTAAATTATTGTTCTTCTGATTCTATTTAGTCTTATTGCAAGGAAATGCAAATGTAAATAGAAAATAGAAGACAACTGCCTTTCAACAAGTCTAATCAAATGTTTAAATATGTGTCTGTTTACCATTGTTTTATGCTTAAAGAAGATATCTGTGCATCATTTGTTTATATAACTAATGCGCATAGAAATACAAATTTAAAGACAGAATGTTTTTACATTAGTTATTAATTATTAAAAAATAGTACCCTAAAATCTTGACTCACAAGTAATYTTTGGGCATTTTCTCAGGGTGATCTTAAACATTCTTACCAGCTTTTATAGAGAAGTGCTAAACTATAATTTTCAGACTGTGGTGAAAATGAGAGCAAGTAATAGGCACAAGATACTTGTGATTTGGGTCATTGCTATAATTATTTTAGCAACATAATTAAGTCTCAATCAACTGCAGTCACTAAGCACTGTAGTAAACAGTGCAGTACAAATAACTGCTGAAAGTAATTTAGATAATGCTTCTTGCTAAATTCTACTTTCGCTGTCAAGCTCTCCAATAAAAAGATATTTTCCTGGGAGGCCTTGCTTTGAAAACTATTTTATTCTTCCTACTCCTCAAATGCAGTAAAATTAAACCTTATCTACAGCTAGTCAAGCTTCTAGAGCTTGCAAGACAATTATTTGTGCTTACATAGAGCTTACATAGAGCAAAAAACGAAAATAATTAACTTTTGCAACCCACATTTGTTCAATTGTTTGTTTCAGAGATTGCCCCTCATACACCTCCCCTTTCAGTCTTTCCCTCATATGCCTTCATTAAGCTGATCAGAAGGTTGAAATTTAGCCTTCAAGAATTCTTCACAGCAGGAAGAATTTAGCATTTGATCTTTTCCTCTGTTCCATGCTGTGTGGAAAGTGTTCCATTTTATAATGTAAAATGGTGTTTAAATTATGAAGATCTGTATGTAATCTCAGAGAAAAAGGAAAAAAACCACATCAAACAACCAAACAGGTTTGAATTCCAGTCAAGAAAAATAAAGKTTTTTTTTTACCAATTCTTTGCTCCCCACTATGTTTTTATGGGACTATTTACACTAAATGAACAAATAATCACATCATAGCAGATTGGACAAATGGAGGTCCTTTATGTATCTTCATGGAAACAGAACTTTTTCACTTTTAAAGTTACATTTTCAAAACCGTATGCATGTATGTGTAAGTGTAGGATATATATATCCAAAAAAGGCTGAAAGACCACTGRTAAATATCATTATAATGGTCACTATTTTTTGTATTTTTAATCATATTTTATATTATTCCTATTGAGCACAAAAGAAAGTTGTTCCGTTCTGCTCTTCAGAGAAATTAGTTCATTCTTCAATTTCATCCAATGTCAACCTAATAGAGGAGGAGGGAAGTCTGTTCTGCTCTACTGATAATTTCATGACTTGCAGAGCTGGTGTTTTTCTTTCCAAAGTTGTGTGTTGTTTAACTGAGAAAAAAAAATGTTTTAACTGGTGCTATTATGCTATTACCAGTATTCTTTTGCATTGTGACTCACAATGTGAAGAAAATGCATCACCTTGGATATCAGTTAACCGATGTTAACACGTGATATTTAGATGATTGAATTTAATATGGTTGCAGAAAGATAGAAAACGATAAATGTGGCAGGACAGCATTTCTAAYGCCACAGTCAGTGTTCACAGCTGGGATTGAAGTCTGTGTCTGGGTTCAAGGGTCTCATTATCTTCTTGCACCTTTAGCTTTCCTCTTCAGATGAGTTTTTTCTATGTCAAAGGCAAAGATTTCTGTTGAAGGAAGTCAAAGGTGTATTCTGTGACTGAAATTTTTTTTTGTTTTGTTTTAGGAGAATATTAACCTACTCTGTCAAAGTGAATTTTGTTACTTGCAAGAAACAAAATGCATTTTATTGACTAGAACTCTTCAGAATGGAACATGAACAGCAATGTGTGTGAAACCAGGCTCTCCACTCTGGAAAGCAAGGCACAATTAAAAAAAATTAATCTCYTTCTTCATTATTCTATTCCTCTGTATATGAATAATTAGAAGAACCCTCCTCCCTTTCTTCTCTCAAATTGTTATGTCAAGGGAATGTGATATTAATTGAAAATTCTTCTTTCCCCTCAGGTATCCAACTGTTCATATGGCAGGATTAATCCTTCCTGTTAATTTGATTACTAAGAAAAAATTACAGGTTTTATTTATTGCTCAGTTTAATAATTAATTTCCTCCATCTGCTGTTTGACAACACTGGACTACACTGAGATCGTTATCATAAATATTAAAGGTTGATRGATTTCTGCCAATTTATGCCAAAGTAAAATTTGCCCTGTGCACGAGCACTATCCCCTTTTTGGTGGCAATACTATTACCCTATGTAAACAGTGSAAAATAGGGCATGTTCTCTGGATTCATAAAAATTTACTGAAATCGATGCTGAAAATCAACCCAAATGGAGTACAGTACAGAAATAATGTGCCCTACCAATTTTTTCATGGGCTCAAAGAACAAGTTAGATGTCTATTTTATCTCTGAAAAACCTTTTTCTCAGTACTAATTGCAAAGAGGCTCATCTCTGCTGAAAGAAAATTAGGTCAGTTGAACTGAGAACAATATTATCTGCTCCAGGGAAAATGTAAGCTTATGGCTTTATGGATAGATACAGTCTATATGTRTAAATACATGTTTCCCTCCATATCTATAGAGATATAAAAAAACGGGGCTTACATATGTATAGATGCATATGCACATAGCCAAAATTAAAATGTACTTACTTTCAAAATGACATAAGGTCCTTATTTTCCACTTTATACATCTGGGGTAGCTTGTAAATGATGGGAAAACACTATTTCAGTTAATAATAGATGATGTTGCTTTTGAATTTGATGTTACTTTCAAATCCAAACTGCATTTGACTTTGCYGAAAGGCAAATAAACTAATATAGTAGGCCAGTGTTTTTACTAGTGACACAGTGTAAACACATGTTAATGATGTTGGTAACACCAACAATAAAAACAAGTCTGAAAATGAAGATCAAACTGGTATTCTTCTTCATTTACTCAAAAGTAGAAAGTTAATTCATCTTGGAGGAATGTAGGTCTTAGTAAATAACCCCTATACAGAGAATTGTCATTTTGCATAACTAATTTAAGTGGGAATCAAAATCAGAAACCAAAACAAAATAACTTACCACAGACTGCAGTCTAGATCAGTAGCAATACCACAGATGGAACTTTTTTCTGGTTGTGCATTGAATTTAAAGAAACTGAGAACTTTTATATTCAAATATCATGCTTTTTTTGTTTTTGTTTAAATAGCAATTTAGCTTCTTACACACTCTCCCTGTCAAAAAAAAAAGAAGAAAAAAACAAGAAAAGGGTAGTGGAGAAAAAAATTACTTAACTTTCTACACAGAAGAAAATGTAAGACTAAGCAGGAATTCTATTGGATACTCTGAATGTGTTATTACTGTACTAATCCTAAATAATAAATTCTTCATGTACATTTTGAATGAATTAATGTCATAATTATTTCAGRGGCAAATCAGTTTTACTCTGCAAAGATGAACTTCCTGTACTTAAAATTTCTGTGCATTTACCTATAGTTTTTGAATGAATTAGAAAGTYTTATACTATGCAAGTATTGAATCAGTTGTGCTGTGGGAGAGATCTAAGCCAAAGCACTCATTCAGAATCATCAACTTTGGCATAGAGTGGTACTACTGAACTAGCCTTTGGAGTTCCCTCAACTTCTTTGGAGCCAAAGTAAATTTGACAGAGAAACAGCATGTATGTAAGTAGAACAGGGAAAACTGATTCTCTATCTTGATACTGGAGAAGCCAAAATAATCCTTTGGATTACCCATGGAAGGGAATAAAATTTTAAAGAAAAAAATACCTTTAATTAGACTTTCTTCTCTCTGTAAATCCTTGAATTTTGAGCTTTTGATTGATGATATAGCAAAAGCCCCTTCCTTTTTACCTCTCTTTGCAATGAATTTACATTTTATTAATAYGCAAAACTTGAAATATAAAATCTTTTACGTATTTTTTATGCTTTTAAATCTGCATTTTATCAAGAAACTTATTTTCTTTCATTGACATGGTGGGTCACTTTATATTTACCTAATATTCTCTTACTAGAATTTATTTGCGTCCTTAAATTAAGGGGTTATGTCTCTATCTTATGAAAAAAATAGAAAAAATCACCTTTGCTAGATTCTTCAGACTTCATTTAGCTTTCAAAATATCTCCTAACAGCTGAAGTAAGTCTGACTATACAAAATATTMAAAAGAAGGCATTTCATTCAGTTGTATGTGCTCGGTGGAAGAGTACAGGTTTCTTATCTTTTTATTCTAGCTCTGACAAGAAGCAGAGTATCTTTCCAAGGCAGTATATCTGATCATAGTCACCTGCAACATAGAGGTTAATTCTATGAATTTCACTGCATAATTATCTATGCATATTTTTATAAAATATGCTTAGATAATTACTAGGAATTAGAAATKAAACCTCATTGGCTCAAATGCAGTAGGAAAGATAGGTAGAAGAACCTGACACGGCATATCAGATGATAATCTTTGATATTAATCTGACAGKAAAGTATCAAAACATTCTGCTATCTCACATGAAGGTACAGAGATTTTTTTAATAAGCAAATACTTCTAAGGATCTGATAATGTCACTACTGACATGCCATGTTTTRAAAACACAAAAAAATCTTGGCATCCACCACTCTTCCTGGCACCTCAGGGAATATTTGTTTGTCGTGTGCTATGAAAGCATGAGATAAGGAACTATGCAATTATACACAAAAAAAGATCCTTCCAGTACTCAGGGGAGAATGAGCTGGGATGTTGGTTAATACTTTTAAACCTATCTCTATTTAACTGTGGATATGTGAGACCTATTTGTGTTGTTAAGTAGTAACAAGTGTTTTATGGGAACTCTATTGATAACTCAGACTAAAGCTGACATAATTTTTCACCTCACTTAGCATTCAAATTGGACAGCAAATGAACAAAGGAAAACCTGAGTAGCAAGTAATACTGATGAAGAACAAACAGGTTTATGAGTGTGGTAATAAAAAAGTGTCACAGAATTACAGAATAGGCTGGATTGGAAGGGACCCATAAAGATCATTGAGTCCAGCTCCTTGCCCTGGACAGTAACATTTCCAAGAATAGCATCATGYACCCAAGAGCATAGTTTAAAAGCTTCTTGAAGTCTCTCAGGCTTGGTGCAGTGACCACTGACCTTGGGAGCCTCTTTCAGYGCCCARCCACCCACTGGGTGAAGAACCATTTCCAAATATCCACTCYAAACCTCCCCTGACACAACTTTARGCCATTCTCTCAGGTCCCATCACTGGTCACCATAGAAAAAGGATCAGTTTCTGTCCCTCCTCTTCCCCKCAYGAGGAAGTTTCAAACTGCAGTGAGGTCTCCCATCAGTCTCCTCTTTTTCAGGCTGAGCAGACCRAATGACCTCAGTCACTCCTCATACGGCTTTCCCTCAAGGCCCTTCATCATTTTTGTTGCCCTCCTGGGGASTTTCCCTAACAGTTTAATATCATTCTTATATTGTGGAACCAAAAATTGTCCCCAGCAGGCAAGGTGAGGCCACCCTACTGCAGAGCAGAGCAGGACAATCCCCACCCTTACCTGGCTGGCCATTCTGCGCTTGATGCCACTCAGGACAGGAGTGGCCCTCCTGGCTGCCAGGGCACTGCTGACTCAAGTTCAACTTGCCATGGACCAGGACCCCGCAGGTTCCTTTCTGCAGAGCTGCCCTCCAGCCTCTTATTTCCCAGAGGAAAATGTCCATACATCCAGGGTGACCCTATCCCAGGTACAGTATCCAACACTTCAGGCAGTTGGTGTTTGCCCAGTCCTCTGATTTGTTGAGGTCACTCKGCAGGGCCTCCCTGCCYCTGAGAGAGTCAACAGCTCCTCCCAGTTTTGTATTGTCTGTGCACTTGCTTACTATCCCTTCCAGTCCTGTGTCCAAGGGATTGATGAGCATGTTGAAGAGCACAGGGCCAGCAATGGAGATTTGTGGAACCCCACAAGTGACAGGCCACCAGTCTGATGTCACACCTCACTATAAGCCTTTGTGCYCAACCTGGGAGCCAGTTGCTCACTCATCACGTGATGTGTTTACCCAGCTTTGTGCTGGATATTTTGTTCCTGTGAGTGACAGTATGGAAAGCTTAACCGAAATCAAAAAGGRTTACATTGACAGACTTCCCTTGATCAACTAGGTAGGTTACCTGGTCATAAAAAKAAATCAGGTTTGCTAAAACAGGGCTTTCCTTTCACAAAACTCTGCTGACTGTGACCAATGACTGTGCTGTCTTTCAGTCTTTTAATACCTCCCAGTCTTTTAATCTTCTCCAAGGAAAGAGAGGAAAACTTCTGTAATTTCAGTGTTTCCTACACTCACACTGCCTGTAGAACATAAGAAATGCCTTTATAAAAGGCAAAAATAAAATTTTCCATATGGCTGAATATATCTAATGATTACATCTAGACTTGCAAGATTTTACATCATTTACATCATTTACATCATTCACATCCTTTACATCAGTCACATCCTTTACATCATTCACATCATTTGCATCATTCTTTTACATCATTTCAGAAATTGAAAGTAGGGAACACACTAAGCCAAAACAGAATTTTACTGGACACTAGAAGCTGAATACAAGCTTCCCTGTTTKCCCCTCTGGGGAAAGATTTGCAGGTCCCAAATGTATTGCAGCAAAACTGAGCTGCATGTATCCTATGCCCCACAGGGAAGGAGAGCCACATCAGTGTTCCTCTACTTCTTTCTTAATTAAAATGTAATGCTTTYCATTAAAATTAAATAGTTTCAAAGGAAAGCATTTCCTGCCTATAATATTCTAGCTCCCACAATAAAGACCCTTTTATGTTATCTTGATAACTGATTAATTTAACCTACAAAACTGAACATGATAAAWAGTAGTACTTCATATGTACTAGTTACTTATGCAACTCTCAAAGTTAAATAGGAGTTTTCTGCYCAATATTGAAAGCTAATCAGTTCCAAGTTAAAGAGGAACAAATATTTAAATGATTACAWACATATGATATAAAATATATGCTTATTATATTACATATTTATGGATATGTATGTATGATGCTCATTTATGTATTTTCAACTACTTTCTTTCAAAGATTTAACATTTTCTGGCTACACAAAGGCCTAAATTTTGGAGTATTTTAAATTTATTTTTACATTCAAAGATGGACAATCAGTGGAAGCCCAAAAGGAAGTTTAGCTTGTGCTCTTAGATTTGGATAGGTTGGAGAAAATGAGAGGAGAGGAGAGGAGAGAGGAGAGGAGAGAGGAGAGGAGAGGAGATATGAATTGGCTGACACTTACAATGTCCATCTAGTAGAACCGCCTGACCTTTAGGGCTGAACAAAAGTTTAAGCACATTACTAGGGACATTATCCAAATGTCTCTTAAATACTGACAGGCTTGGTGCATCAATCACCTTCCTAGGCAGTCTGTTTCACTTCATAACCAACCATTCAGTAAAGAAGTGCCCCCTAATATCCATGGAGAGGACTTCTATGATGGGTAATGCAAACAAAAACTGATGCGATCTGTGTCTACACCATCTACTTTCTACAACAAAACTGTCTGAATTTCTCCCAGATAAAATAATAAAAGGAAGAATATATTCTTAGTAATCTTTAAAAAAAAACCCCAAAAACAAAAAAACCACCCAAAACAAACTAAAAAACCCAAAAAGAACCCCTAAAAATTCAGATTCATGAAAATGAGAAATTAAGATTTCTAAAAGTTTTTTTTACAACATTTACCAAGGGAGTTTATAACAAAATAAATTAAATAAATTAATATATTTGGTTTGGTCACAAGTAAAATACGTACATACCTATAATTTTAATTTTATTTTCTTTAATGGGAAAGAAATCATGCTATAATCAGYGTTTAGCTTTCCTAACTAGGAAAATCTGTCCATTTGACTGGATGTGACCTAATAGTTCCAAAGATGCTACAGCATTTCTCTTTCCCTATTAATATCCTCATCACTACTGCTGATTAAATGTCTTTTAGTTATTTAATACTAAAAAGCTGCTGTACAATAGACTTTGTTGACCCCAGCTTGAGACTTGAATTACTTTCTTAATTATTCTCTTAGTTTTCAACTTTAGTATGATTAGAAAGCCTGATGTGAAATCTAGCAAAAATAGGCAACTGCTTGTTATATTAAAGAACTTTCTTATACAAGGTTATGAAATCAGATGCAGAGGAATTCAGCAGGACTTCCATGGATCTACATTGCTCACCGGGATTTCATTAGGAATTTATATAAATGCYTGCATTTACATGAAATTGTCTATAATTTTTCACTAAAAATACATAAGCATTTTTAGTTGATTTCAGTGCTGTTGGGAAAGGAGTTTATATGAACCAAGCAGTATCTCATGTGTAATCTTTTTCCTAAACAACTCTCAACACAGCTGGTTAGATGACATTTCATAATGTCACAGAAGTCAATTGTTCTTTTTTAAAAATGRCAATCAGGATGACTTTTAATCTCTGCTCCTTTCATACATTCAGCTATTTACATTATTTCCATCTGCTGTTTTGGTCCATTTTCCATTCTAAGGCAATATGGTGATATTTCTCAGTGATGTTACCAGAATGTTAGTGAAGACCTTACTCTGGAGTTTAATTTGGGTTTCCTGCTGCTCCTCTTGCATTCCTTACACATGCAGAGGTTCTGCTAGTCAGAAGTTTGAATGCTTGATGAATGGAAATTAGACCTTTTGTCTGTGTGCAASGAGTGGAATTTGAGCACTGAGTAATAGCTCAAACATGCTGGGTGTGGTTTCTTCATTACTAGTTTGTGGTTGTAGTTTTACATTTACAAATATTTTGCGGGGCTTGCTCTTTTTCTGATTGCACTGTATATGCTGAAACACATTGGAGTGTTCAGGAATGAACAAAAAGAGAAGCAATCATTTCTTGTGCTTCATGTTTTCCCTAATRAATGAACTGGGGATTATATGGAGATTACTTCTAAGAAAAGTCTCATATTAAGAACTGCAGCAAGACAGCAACACTGTGCATTATGTTGCTGGGCTTCTTTTGGAATCAGATCTTTAAAGTAAAAAAAAGATAAATCTAGACCTTCAACAAATTCATCATTATTCAAAAAAATACTTAAAAGCAATAAAAAAAAAACTCCAGGCCAGGTTGGATGAGTCTCTGAGCAGCATACTCTAGTGGAAGGTATTCCTTTCCCATGGCAGGGGGATTGGAYCTAGATGATGTCCAAAGTCCCTTCCAATCCAAATCACTCCATGATTCTATGTAATGAAGTACCTTTGGTGTGCAGACAGRCTCTTGTTAGTCAAAACAAGTATCAGAACAGAAAAAAGAAAGTYGTACTTTAAATACAGACAACATATGAATTGAGTAGAAAGCTGTACATGGATTATGCCAAAAAATTTATGATGGTAAAGTACCAAGAGGTAACTATAGTGCAAGTTTCAAGAAAATTTTAGGCAGAACAGAACACACTTGCTGCCCACAAATATAGCTGGAGGGMAAGGCAGAGTTTTTGTTAAGTGGGAAGAATGACTTAGAAGAACTTTTATGCGACAAGGAAACCAGTGATTATAAACTGGTCACAGCAGAGATTCTSTGGAGATCAGGGAAATGCTAAATATTTTTAATGATTATATGAAATTATTATTTGTAGTAGTAAAAGTAGGTTGGTTCACAAGCTCCCTCTGAAATCACATTCCTCTGCCATTTGTTGGCTAACAAAACCAGGATGAAACTGCAGAAACTAGCGTAGTGCATTTTTTTCCATTTTCTTAAGGAAGGATTTGTTATAACAGCAGTTTAGACTTGTTTCAAAAATCACTGAAATATCACAAAGTAGTTGAAAAGAGGTCTAAAGCATTAAAAGATTCAATTTTTAGGGTAGTAGAATCCCTGGAGAGACAGAAAACTGATTTCAAGAAGAAAGAGTTTTGTTGAGCAATTTCAGGTACAGAAATCTAAGATATTAAGCATATCTGGAGCATAGCCATGATCTTAATACAAAGGTGTCTAAATATTGCAGGAGCACAGCATTTCATCTTACAATCCAGGATACAAACTTGGATTCTTTACCATCTTAATAGACCTCACACTGCTATCAKTTAATTGAACTACTACACAAGCGGAGACAGGAAATGAAATGTTCATTGCTCTAATCCAAGTTGATAAGACTTGATGTTTAAGGGAAAGTTAAATAAGGAATACAGMAAGAATGGGCTGTAACATTCATATTTTAGATACACAAAAAGCTAGACTGGAATAATGTTGTTTTTCCTTGTCATTATATCTGGATGAAATTTTTAAAGGRAATTGATTAGACTTATAGCCTTAAWAAAAAAGTTAAATGAAATAAAGCATTTATCAAAATATTGTTTAAACCTGAGCAAAAATTTAAGAAAATCAATGTYTAACTATGTTGTTAATATTCTTTTGTATCTTGGGGAAATTTCATTTTCAATATGTTACTAGGATAGCAGAAAAAATTGGAATAATGCTTTCTATTGGGTTTCATATTAATTATTGAAAAATATTTAGGGCTGACTCTTTTTWACTCTTCAGATTTTCTTGCTTATCATTATCCTGGTGTAAATTTTGAGTTAGTATTGTTGTGTGTTAAGTCAGTAATTTTAACCATTAAGCATAATCKACATGCTAAATCTTCGAATTATATACTGTAGCTTGCTTATATTTTAAATTAAACATTGCACATAGATGTACTGGTATAATATATATGTTATGGTATTAACAGTGGTATAGCCTCTGCTGTATGGTGCCCTGAAAGTGCCTCATTTGCAGAGGTGGCTATTAATGCATATTTCACTTGGTTTTTAAATTTCACYTCGTTGTAAACTCACAKTCTGTWAAGGCCAAATTTGTCCTACCAAATTCTTTTTAGGTTTGAGTCCAGGGWTTTTGAACATATATTGTTCAAATGCTTTTAAATTAGCATCCTGTTATACTTCAGCACATGGATATGTTGAGATAAATGCCTTCAGAGCAGGAAATATGAACTGGAAATTATTCCACATTAGATTGCCAGCAACAGTCTTCAGAGTTGATGCCAAAAGAGTGGTGTTATATTGGTTAAAAAATAGGACAAAAAAGTGAYGTGCCAAACTATCCAGAAAATAGTTGAATTCATTAATAACATAGGTTCTTCAGGTACTTTTCCATGTGATGCTACTTTTCTCCATATCCTACCAATGAAAACCAAAATACATTGACAGAGTCTGTGAGTGTTTGGTAAAAAGCTAAAATTGCATTATWCTTTATGAAAAAGAGGTTTGCACAAGCCAGAAATGGTGCTAACACCGCATTCATCTGCCCACTGGTTCACTCATCAGGAACGCATAACCTCTTTGCACATTGCATTTGAAAGTTACGGCAAAAAATATTCTCTTTAATTTTTTTTATACTCCTTGAGTCTCAGTTACATGGAGACATTTAAACTACATTTTTAATTTAAAAATTGTCTATAAAGAATCATCATAAGGTGGAAACATGCTTATCATTTCCAAGAGCAAAAAGAATGAAAATGAGATGCTTCAGTTCTTTCATGAAATGAAGACTGAGWGTAAAATTATACCCTTATTTATAAATGTAAATGCTATTGTCATGGTGTCACTTTCTCAGTTACACATGTATTGTCACTGCTTGTGWGGAGATTTTCATGTCACAATTATAGGATAAGCTTCTGTGTGATTTCTATTGCAGAAAATTAAAAGGAATAATCATAATACCATAGGAGTTTCAGACCCTCATATCTTCAAATGCATTAGACTGCATCAAGATCTCATTAGGTAATCCCATAAAACTACAGAAGTTCTCAAAAGTTAGAAAACTAGGAAAAGATCARTATTATATGACTAAGGACTAGGAATATAGGATTATGATTGATATATGATATGATTTGTTCATTCACCCTGAATGCACTTTCAAAATGTTCCTTAAACAGAAGTCCCCTCATAGTTTCCAATGAAGAAGAGGAATTATTTGTCGTTTGTTTATATTTTTCTTAGAAATAATTAGGAGACAGAGAAAGAGGCCTTGAACAGTTCCCATTTACCGAAAAAAAAAAGGAATGAAGGAATCAGGATATTATGTGCCTTTAACCCCTGGCATTACTCTTTTACTATATTCCCTTACCCTATATTAGACTTCACGGGTGATGCTTGGAACTCTTCCTCTTCAAATCTCACTTCTTATGCTTTGGTGAAAAGATTTTAAACACTTATTTTTGAACTGTTCTTGAAATTGATCCCATTATTGAATGAGAAAGCATCTTGAAACAGAGAGATCTAAAGTTTGTTAAATAAAAAGAAGCCAAGAGAGAAATTATGAAGAGATTCTTGAGTGCATCTTGTAGCAGACATTTTGCTCAAGGACTCTGTGTCTACAYAGTAGATAGTGAATACTGCTCGCCAAGGGGCTGAGGAACTTTCTCAAGTTCTGAGTCACTGCTATGGGGTTAAAAATAAAAAAAAAAAAAGAATTTATAGACTTTGAGTGGAAATGAAATATCTTCACTGCTTATTTTGAATTTTACACAGTAACTGTCTACTGCAAAGCCAATATGCTGAACTAATAGTTTCCTGGAGACACTTAGTTTTTTCTCACTCCATTACTCAGTYCCCTGCTCAATGTTCAGCTTCTCCTACTGAGTCACTGATTGCCCAAGGTATAGATAGTCTTATACAGAAATAAATTAGTTTGACTTATTTTTCCACTTGATTTTATTTTTCTTCTTTACTGCTGAATGGTAGCAAATGAAACAAACTTTAAAAACCCCCAGTGTTGATCTCTAATGTTTGGTTCTTAGTCAGGTTTCAGACTTACACCTCACAGTAAATGAAATAATTTAATTTCAAGAGATTGTATTACTGGTTAGGACAGAGATTGAAGATCTGCTTGTGAATYGTCTGGAAGCAATAACATTACCAAAAAAGTATTTAGGAAAAGTATTTAGAACAACAYAAGTTGTTAGAACATTATTTAGAACAACATAAAGCTGTTCTAACTAAACATAATTTTGGGTACTCATTTTCTCCTCTAAAAAAWTTGATTAAAAAAGCAGTCAGATTATAAGAGCACCTGTCCCTTCCTACTTAACGCTGAACTTCTCACAAGCAAGAAAAGAATGATATTTAATCTTATGTGTAACAATAAGCATCTTAAGTATGCTCACTTCTTCCTTTGGATTCTTTCATTCTGTGTTTAAATAGTATTTTYTTCCAAGAGAGATATAGAAAAACAAAAGTATTCATACAAATACCTGTTTGCACAGACACCATGCATTGGAAGAAAGGTCAAAGAGTTTCAAGTTCTAATGTCTACAGTGAAGTTTAATGACAAAATTGGTCAATTCAAGCATTAGTAAAACAGAAAGTTTTCAGTTGTGTGCAAGAAATATTATATTTTTTAACAAGTATAAAGCACAACCAGTTGAAGTTAATTGCTTCAGACTATCCTCTAAATAAGGATAAGGAAATATTTAAGTTCCTATTTAATGGTGTAAAYTTATGGAGCAGTAGTTAGTTACTGGTTTGAGTCTTAAAACAAAAAAAAAGGATATTTCACCAAATTCTACTTTAGTGAATTGGATTAAAATCTATGTAAAAAATAAATTTTATAGTAATAATACCTCAACTCGCAAATCTGATACTGTGTAGAAAATGCCATKAGAAAAGGAAAATACTGGCTTAATTAGAATTTGGAGACGACACCCAGGTGAGGMGGTGCTATTAAGCCTTTTATTATTATGAACTGTATTAAGCATTTTTGTTTCTCATATAATCTCTCACAGAAAATAGCATTTCTCATATTCAGCACTCACACCAAGAACTCATTTTTCCTGGCCATTTGTTTACCCAGGAGTGAATTTACACTGTGGCAGATTAACGGCAAGGCAAACTCTGGAACACCAGGGCTGGTCTCTGTTCAAGCGTGTTTATCTCCACAAGGGTTTATTATTAAAAATTTAGCACTCAGCTGGCTTTGTACAGAGATAAAGCATTGGGCTGGCAAGGTGGGCAACAGRAGTATTAACAATTGCCCCAACGAAATTGATTTTTTAGTGAAAAGACATACCAGGACATACTTTAGAGAGTCTACCAGCAAGCATTCATTCTTTTGACAACCCAGCTCCTCTTTATTCAGGTTAAGAGGGCTTCACTGAATTTTGTTACACATGCAGTATAAAGGGGTTTTTTGCTGGTCTTTACACAGTTTGTTTCCTGCAATATTACAGCCATCTGACAAGCAACAGTAAAAATTGACAGACCATGTTGTCAGACTGAACCCTAGGGAGCTGTTAATTATTAAAAAAAGCTGTCTGCCAGCTCTGTTCTCTATTGCTTAATCTACAGATTTTAAGACTTCTCAGCCTCCGTTCTACAGAGACGACTCCTTGGGACTGAGCTGTGAGTTCTGAAGTATTTAAGGATGCATTAAATAGTTTTGGCTGAAGAGCTCTTTGAAAATAATGTTTCTCCTGTGGTCAACTTAATCAAGCTAAGACATAATAAAGAATCCTATTGTTTCTATACCAAAACAAGCAACAGGATGTTCCTTAGAAGATATCCTAYGTGGTAGGTTTACTTGAGTCACATGTAACGCATTCATTTAATTGGGGTAAAATAAAAATATTTTGTCTTTTCAGAGCTCTGTGCTTGAGAAATACTACATTTGTGACTCGTGCATCTTCATCCATAGCCCAAAGATTCCCAGGCAACATAGAATTATTAGTAAACTTAGTCATCTGAAGTTCACAGACAATATATAATAAGAAAACTTCTCATTATTCTGGTTGTTTTGATGCTCCATGTATCTATTTCAGTTAGATGAGTGTTAGAWCCCAGGAGAGATTTTTATGGGAAAGGTGCATTTTTTCCAACTCTTTGTCCTATTTCAATCCTCTCCCATTTGCTCTCAATCTCCCATTGTCAAAGAAATCAGGTTCTGTGTTTCACTCCCACTAGTAATTSCACCACACTCTTAAAAAAGATCATAAAAATTAATAATTAATGTAWTCCTTGAATACTTTAGGAGTCTTCATTCTGTTAAGTTATATAAATATGTGTATCTGTATATAACTACAAATAAATTGCTCTTTGTTTTAAAGCTCCTATGAAGTTTCATTTTTAAGGCAATAGTAGAGATAATAGAAAAATTACTCATTTTTACTTCCAGATCTAGAAGTCATAGCAATTAGCCTTTTGGAAATAAACAGTGTCTTGGTCATCCTAAGTGAGAATCCTGCTAACTTTTTATTTCACTGGGGTTTATAGCAGGTCAGATCACAGGTTTATAGTCTCTTATAACCTTCCAAAACAGAAAGGAATCYCCCCTTGGTCTGTGTCTCTGCTAGGATTCCTTCATAGGAAAACTGTGAAGTGGTTTCCATGAATAGAGATGAAGTTCATAGTGGTCGTACTTATGCTTGTGCTGCTGGGTATGAGTTCTCTGTTAGAAGTATAAACSAGAGCTGATTGGAATGGGGCCCAAAACTGCTCCTTTGCCTTATTGCTTCCCCCAAGTACTGAAATATAATCTCTTTCCCACTATACTTTAATTACTTCTGCAAGCCTGCACAAGTTAAACTCATTTTAGAGTGACTGGTTAGAATCATTCGATATTTATTGTTGTGTTGTGCTTGTATAARTTGTATTGTTCTGTTCCCCCCTGTTTTGTAATGGTTCTGCCCTGGTTCTCCCTCCCCTCCCTGCTATTGTTAGTTATTCCAGCTCCTCCCCAGTTGCTATGGCGGTTATTGTATCCTTTCCTAAATCCCTCCCCAGTGCCTTGTCCGTCACCCTCTGCCCCCACCTCTATCTCTAGCATCTTCTATCTAGAGCAGTGAGTGATTGGCTCATGGACCGGGGCCCCTCCTTCACGTTGTTCCTATTGGTGTTTCCCTCAAGTCRATCCTTTGTATCCCACTCCCCCCTGCAACCCGATTTGTCCAAGGACTGACTCCTCCCCAGTATCCCTCCCCCTCTATAAGCTACTGTAACCCCCCCCCCTCTCGCCGTCTTCGGCTGCTGGAGGTTCTTCCTAAGATACGATAGATCTAGACTCTACCCTTGCTGAAGAGCGCTCTCTTTATTCCTGCTGGCCGAAGCCTCTATCTGGTCTCATCCTTTCGCAAGGCAGCGCTGCTGCTATAACGCAGGCCGTTTGCCTTAGGCGCTGTCCCGCTAGTTGGGACGACCGAGAAGGTCATCTCTTCTCTTGCCGGACCGCTTCAATTTATAAAGAGTTTTTTGTGCAATAATTTGTATTTATTGCATAATAATTGTTGAGTACAGAATAATGCAAGAATTCTAAATTTCCATCAGTATTTATAAAATTTATATCATTTATTATATTCACTACTTCTTTGAACGTGAACAAAATTAACCAATGACACTCAGTTAAGTGCTTATTTGCATCATTAATCTCAGAATTTACTGATTCTATCTTTTTGACCAAGAGGAGAATAAGGAAAAGGAAGGAAAGAATTCATGAGTGTTATAAGTTCTATTATACATGTGTAAAAGAAAAAGATTTTCAGATTGAATATTTCATTTCCATTTATGCTTCTTAGTCTTCTTAGTGGTGACTTCTACTGAATGAAAAATACTGTTCATTTTTTTCCTTTTTTTTTCTCCAATATGATGAAAAAATGTAAGTTCAAAAATTAGGGGAGTTCTCTCTCCTTCTTCTCTTTTTGTTTTTTTTTCAAAAGAGTAGAAATATCCTCCAAGTTAGTAGGATATGTGCAATTTGCTTTTACATTTTGCTAGTTTATAAGCTGTTCTTGTCACAGGTTTTGAAAGAGATTATCTTATTTGCTTGTGTCCAAGCGTAACTCAAAGTTAGAAGATTCTCCCATCTCCAAATCCTAAGCAAAGCTGGGGAAAATTATTAAATTTGGCATGTACTCCCTGAAGGATAGGATCAGTGTGATCCAGGCCAGACAAAAAAAAATCCTAATCCTACGGACTAAGACACAGCTCCAAAAGGGCAGGAAGTAGAAGGAGAATTTCAGCATCRCAGTAAAGAATTTTGATCCTTAAAATCACTTTGCTGTTATATCTTCTTGGAAAGAATGAAAACTGCACATACTAGCAGTTTACAATTCTTGTTTTCCAGACATGGAAAGGGTCTAAGTATGGGCAAATCCAGCTCAATTTTTCAAATCCGAGCAGAGCCACAATAAAGCTCTGCAAACATGTCTAGTTAGGTAAATCCACTAAATCCTAGGAATGGCAAATATTCCTGTATCTAACTTCCAGCATGTTGGGAGGGTTCAAAGCTGGGCTGCTGGTGTTCTCAGTGGCAATTTTTCTTGCAACGKTCTGGAGCCTGAAGGCAGAGCATGAAGGACTTTGTTTCAGATCCCTGCTTTGTCTCAGYAGGTTCAAAGACACACTTTGAAGTACAGGTGTATAAGCACGGTGAGTTTCCTGTAGGGAGGGTGCTACAAGGATGGTCTCTGTGAGAAGAGACCAGGGATACAGATACCAGACAAAGCCAGTTTCAGCTGGCTCAAACCAGACCCACCACTGTCTAAAACAACCCAATGGTGACACAGATTGTGCCCCTGATAGCATGTTTAATAAAGGGTGTGTTATAACTCAATTAAGAATGATAACACACTCAAGAAAAGCTAGTATGCTAATACTTTTGGTGTGACTGAGGTTAGTGCTCTTTAAGCAAATAAAAATTAGTTTTTATTGTTAGCCAATAACATTATCAACAMGCACTGTGCAGCAGCTATTTGAGAGAGGAGTGAGAAAAATRTGAGAAACTACTCATCAGACACCAAGATCAATGAAGAAGGAAGGGGTGGAGGTGGGTCCAGGTGTCATTGCAGTTTATGGAGAAGATCATAGGGTAGTCAGTGGAAGCAGCCCGTGAAGGGCCATTGTGGAAGTTATCCATGCTGCAACCTGCAAGGGATCCGGAGAAGGTTCATCTTGCCCTGGGGGAAGATGCAGACTGTGGAGATCCCCTACAGGAGCAGACTCCTAATAGGAGCTGGGAACCAAGGAGAGAAGCCTATGCCACAGGTTTTCTGGAAGGACCTGTGACCCACAGGAGACCAACAGAGGAAAACTGCAGYATAGGCCTTTCCTGCAGGGCTGTACACCATGGAATGCACCCATGCTGGAGAAGTCTCTAGGACTGTATCTTGAGGGAGGGACAGATGACTTTTGTTTTTGGATCTCTGTGATAACACTTCACAGGTATTAGTCTGACCATCTATTTTTATCCTTAAAATGCAAACTAGCATACTAAGGGTTTTTATGTGATGGAGGTTAGTTTTCTTTAAGAAAATAAAAATACGCTTATTATTTTTTAGCCAGTAACATTATTGAAGAATTCCAAAGTCCATCTTCCAGCCAAAACCAAACCTAAATTAGAAAATATTATGACAGTCAGATATGTACAATTTCACAATAAAAYTTTCAGATAAATGGACACTTCTAGACACGGTATGCCTAGAATAATAAAAAGTATTATAATGTTATGTTGGCTTAGTTCTATAGACCTTTCTTTATCTACAGACCAGTCATTTGCCCTTTTTGAAATCAGGTCTGCTTGATGGGTCCAGGTCTACCTAACTGGAAGATTTTCTTGCTTTCTCTGCTGTGTATTAGCTTCAAATTTTAATGTCTGCTGGTTGCCATAGAAGTTATCAGTATTTAATAATTTCGAAAAGGATGTTATTACTGTGTAGATAAGTACCATTTGGAGTAAATACCAAAAGTGCACAAAAATATGAATAAAAGCATACGCAATCTGTGCAAATGCTAATGCAAATCTGTTCTCCATGTTTGAAAAGGTATGTACTGCAACAAGTATCTCAAATCCAAGGTTTCTCACACGCAACGTCAGAAAAATTCTTAAATGGTGGAGTTTTTCATATTTTTCTTTTCCTACCATTACTTGGAAGCACTTCAAATGTTTGATTTTGCTTTACCTGCAGTAGTTATTCTGACATCATTTCAGCTGTCTTAGAAAGACTGTAACATAAACAAAAGAGTATGACTTAAAGAGGAGACTGAACCAAATAAGCTCTTTATCTGTTTTGTGATTGCGGAAGTGTCCTTGAGCAAACTTTTGCAAGTTTCCTTACAAAAAAATTGTACTGGAGTGTTCAGTGGGCTTTCTTTTGTCTAAGGGATTTAATTGTATGTCAGCAGAACTATTCAGAAGAATTTTGGTGCCAGTATAAAGATTTTTGTCYAACCACTTTTAATGACTTAGAAGATTAAAATGATACAGGTTTTAAGAAAGAGTGAGTGTAGCATGAGGTTGAAAACATTAGCTTTGCTTTCACACTTAATGAAATCTAAAAAAACTGTAACAATCAATAAATTTTACACAAATTTCCTTAGCAGCAGTATTTGCTTGCWATTGCAGTCACACAGTGTAAGTCTGTATGAGGAAGCTTCGTGAGAAGAGGTGCTTAACTTACTAAGAACAAGTATCATGACATTATCATAAGCACATTGTCAGAACTTACTATAAAAGCCTCAACTGGCAACAATAATTAATATGGTTTGGACTACAAGGATTGACTAAATGCGATATATGTGTTATTTTAAGAGCATTTACTTCCTGAATGTTGATATTGTGCAGCAAAGTTGGCTTCTATTTTACATTGGCATTGGAAAGAASAGTTTAATGACTAAATTACTACTTTCTGCTTTTTGGAAGCACCTGCTTGTGTGTTCTCTGTACAGCAAGAGACATAAGTCTGAACACTTAATGTAATTGTAAACAACTATAAATATATATGTATTCAACAGAAAAAGCATAATAATGGATCCATGCAGAAACTGCTAAACTAAATGATCCATTTATATAATAAATATATATATTCATAAGTCTTTCCTAACTTGATTTTTTTTTTTTCTGCTCAAATACTGGTTTTATTTTCTTTGTAATATTTGTGGGTTTTGCCAGCCCAAGAATTTGTCTCAGGCAAGACCTTATTCCCAGCGGCATTGTTGTACTCAATTTGGGCCAAAAAAGATACAAATTACTGTGTTCTTGTCACCCACTACTCTCAGGATTTAGGTCTAGAAGGGAAAATGTCAAATAGAACAATGCACGTTGGAATTACAGCGCAGTGCCAATCAAGTTTCTCCATCCCTTGTGTTTACATTTTAATAAATTTAATTAGCATTGGACGGTAGAAGACTGTATGGTTTGAGATTTGATATCAAATATTGAATTCWATTTACATGTAAATTGCATCTAGCTATCAACATGTCTGAGTAGTTWGCACCAGTTTTAAAATGCCTCATTCATTTTACTAACCTTGTGCAGGTTAGTAATAGTTTTAGGAACTTGAGCGTGTTTAACTTAGCTAGGAGTAGTATCAGCTGGTGAAAATATGAATACCAGACTCTGCATACTTCTATTTTAACATGAAGTGGAAGAAAATGCACAGACACCATAAAACTTTTCTAAAAACTGCAGCTGTAATGTAAGTTTGCCTTTGTTTGACGTATTTTACAAGGACATAAGCATTTTTTCTCTCATGTTTTTTTTTTCATAATATGATCAATATACATAGACACCAAAGAGAAGTACATTGCAGTATTTAACAGCATTGAACAAGAGTTTAAACCTACAAACTGGAGTTATTTATATATCATTCACACAGCCTATATTTGTCCTACCTGCAAGGAGCCTAGGAAGCTTTCCAACAGATTTTTGTAGCAAAACAACTTTAATTTACTTTTCAAATAAGAAAACTTTGTTGCTGAAGGGAGTGCATAGCTCTGATGAAAGGACAGCTTTGTCTTTGGAAGAAGATCATCTGATACTGAGCTCCTGGGAATGTTCCAGGTTGAAAGCCTTAATCTCTGATAAAAGTAAAAAGAAAAATTAATTATGAAATAGTGATCTTACTGATGCAGACTTGAGTCCTTAGAAGTCCTGAGAGTGTATTTCTGAATCAGTGTCTCTCAAAGCACGCATAAATGACTGGTTTATGTAAGTTATTCTCTCCAAGTTTATCATGCCAGCCTTTAGCTACTCTGTGCTGCCTTCTTTAGGGGCAGGTCCAAAAGTGCCCTGGTAGCAGGCATGCAAAAAGTAATTTTTTGCCTGCCTAAAACCTATCCTCATTCTTCTCTTTGTCAAAGGCTTTCTAACTACTTGGRCAATTATCCCTACATGCACTATGTATTTATTCAGACTGCTGATTGCACACGTATACAAATATTGTCAGCCAAAGCAAGGCTACAAATCCTGCACGTGACCTAAGGAATCTGCCTGCTGCACTTGAATACACTTGAATATTAACTAGACCTGAGCCAAGCTCAAACTCAAATTCCACAAAAAGGAAAGCTATTGAATAAAGGCAACAAAATATACTTTAATAAAGTTTTACATTTTATGAAATTTTCTGAAAATAGAGTAATTTTGGTTCTCAGATATGGGAGGCCTGGTTGAGTTATTACCTTGTGATGWTTAATCTTCCCTCCATCTTATAGTTCACCTCAGATGGTTATGCTTCATATACTATCATGTTCTTCATGAAATTAAGACAAACCCTAGAAGAGATTGTGTTTTCAGATATTGGCTTTAAAATGGCTGCAAAAATCAAATCTTCACTGTGAAATGGCTCTAAAAGAGAGAAAGTGCTATGTATTATCTGGAAGGGTTTGAGAAGGCTTCAGCAGAAGCTCATATTTTGGGAAAATGTATTTATAAATCAAGGCSATTGTAATCCTTAAGTCATATCGACTCTGCTCTGTTGCTTTCTGTATGTCATCTTTTTTTTTTTTTTTGTCTATCTATATATTTAATTGCAGATTGACTGTTTTGGGGAAAAAAAAAAGCAAAATAAAGACTCATCATTTCTTGTGAGCTTTTGGGTTTTGTTCATTTGTAATAAAATGAACTTCTTTTCACTCAGGCCTTAGGATATTTAATGAAAGTACTTCTGGTAACACTCTCCCTATGTCCGTCTAATATGAGTGGCAGGAAGACTGTCRTCCAAACACTTGRGTATAAGTGTGAGCTGATATATTCYATCAGTYTATCAGAATATGGCATTTGAAAACCAGCATCTCCAGTATATTCACAACAGCAATTTCTGCTCTCTGTTATTCCAAACGGATACAAGGGTTTACCTGAAGGCACAGAAAATTCCCCAGTTATCAAGAAGCATGGCATAGCAAGGACATCATAAAAGCTGAGAAAGTGAATCTTTTTTTCTCTCACAATCACAAGCTGAGCAACTGGCTTATGCCCTGGTCCCCTGACAAACTGCCTCTGGCTATGATGGTGTTTCTGTTACATCTTCTCAAGGCTCTCTGTGACACTGCTGTGTAGTAACCACTGCAAACAGATATTAACCTTTCCCATATCTTTAAAACTGGTAGACCAAAACATTCTAGCTGAGACTCCTACTGATTCTAATCAAAGTCAAGAGTTTTTCTCTTAAAAGGTGACTGAAATTTGGAGCATGCTGTCTTCATGAGGCAAGATGCCAAGACATTCAGATCAGCAAAGGTCAACTTATTATTATTATTATTATTATTATTATTATTATTATTGACTATGTAAGTAACAGCAAAATAATTAATTTTTTTCTAATATGCTTGAGACGGTGTCTGATCAAAATTATACATCTCCAGATGTGTACTTTGTCACACAAATAATCAAGAAAAAATACAATGATGTTAGACACKTGCGTATTTTAACTAGTGACAATTATTAATTTTCATTTGGGGTTCTGAGTATGTTATTAATAGGACCTCTATTACAGGTAGAAAGTCGCCTCATATTTAAATATGATTTAATTACTGAAGAATGCTAAGTGAGTACCTTCCTAATTCCGTTCATTTGTCAGTAAAAATACTCATCTGTGACATTTAATTTAATTGACTTGTCAGCAGCAATATGTCAAATCATCAATACATGTGAGACCCCTCCAGTACTTAAGGAATTTTTGCTGAGTGGTCCAACATGTTATGCTAAGGAATACACAGGTAAATCAAACTACAGAAGAACATCAGTGTGCATACACCCCTTGCTAACTCTCCAGGTGCACTTTAGGTTTCATTTGAAATAATTTCTTTTCACATCTCAAAAATAATTTCATTTTWTAAGAAAAYACARAAATTRRATCAATTTGTAAATTAAATAAAGAMGCTTCAGAATTTGTSACATAGTGATGAATAATAATAAAAAAWTCATATAAGTATAAAATTTAACCTGTTGTTTTAGGACCTCGCTACAGGATACACTGGAAATAGCAAGAGTTACATAATGAGTAAAAGGTGTATTTGTTCTGAAATCAAATAGCTTTTCAGATATCTGAAAGTATTCTTGATGGTTAATTGTAATGTAACTTCTGTGTGCTCTCATATCACATATTTAATACTTAARAAGTTCTGCTGATGAGTAATGTTCAAAATGCAAAATTCATTTTTCTTTCCACCATTTATATGATTGAATACTGTATGAAAAAATATAGTTACGTTCCTGTTCATATCATACATAACTCCTCCATATTAAAAGTGRCAAAWTAYAGARTTTCTTGTTGTTACCTCTCAAAAMGAAAAAAAAGAAAAAAGTGATAATTTAATAATAAGTTCTGAAACAATGAAAGCTGACAGATATTTGTCAATCAAATTCTGTAGAAATGGCAAAGTTTACCAACCTATATTAGTTAATGGGAAGTAGAATATTGCTTAGAGCTTTGTGTACAGGGCCCTTAGCTATACACTTGCAATTAAAAGGCTTGCAGGGGCTTGGCAATGGAAAAGAAAGAACAGTATTTCTTCACTATGCACAAAATTAGGTGCATAAATGGAATTTTTTGAACTGTTTTGTAGCAAAGCTAAAGTGAGTTAGYGTTGTGTTTTGTTTTAAATGTGGACATGGCTGAAGTTAATACAAAAAATAATTGCTAATTACTGTGCTGAGGGTTTAAGATTGTCATATTGAAAACAACATTTTAAAATTTTTGTGTTGTGCAAGTAATAGTACAATTTCTCCTGCTGTTATGGCTGGTGAAAAAGCAGCAGGTAGTCCTTACCTCCAGCAACTTAGCAGCAATATGTGACTCGTTCAAGTTTAAGACAGGCTTCTCTGTAAGGTACTTGACTGGCCTGGCAGATACCACAGTTGCAGCAGTCTGTCCAGATAATAATTGTGTTCTCCATTATAAACCGGAGGAGAAACCTGGAGACACAGTTTATTTCCTTGTTACTGTGATGTTAGTGATGCCAGGTTGGCTCTCTCTCTGTTTCAGTTTTCTAAACCATATATTTTCCATTGTGGGCCATTAACACAATATGTCAGTATAGATAAGATATCTGTCATAGTGACCATGAGAAACATATTAAGCTAGAAAACCCCAGGTAAGATCATTAACTTTGGATCTCAATTATAGTGATAGAACTTACATTAGTCCTTCTAATTTCCACTAAATTCAAAAATTTATGCATGTGAAATGAATTACCAATAAATAGTGTTTACAAAATAAACTGGTGTAGTTTCTTGTTTTATTTTATCATGTGCCTTTTCACCATGTCATGTTGTGACTGTAGGAGGAAAAGCTAAAGTGTGCTTCCCCAAACGATACTCTTTCATTTTAAAAACAAAAATTAGGCTTTGTTCTTGATGTACAAACTCAGTCTAATGTGATGGCTGGCCATGCCCATCACTGGGAGAATTATGTCTAATTTTGGAATGCCGAGTGCTAGAAAATGGGTATCAGAGTATTCATTGTTGTGGATTTTTTTAATTAAATAAAGAAGAAATTAATATTTCTTTTTAGAATGAACAATAACAAAGTGCTTTAATGCTGTTTCCAGACTTGTGGAGAAGGTCTGGGAGGAGACCTCAGGGGTATAGTTTTCACACAGCAAATTTAAGAGCCAGAAGCTGATTTGGCAGCTGAYGTTCTCCATGATCAGCAGGAAATGAATGTACCAACCTTGCAGCTGCTTGGCACAGGTCAGCTGGCCATTTTTCCTCCTTTGTAGGAGATTTGCAGCCTTCCAAATCCTCCTCTATCCATGCTAGCACCTCCCTCTGTGCCTGAGCACTTCTAATACGGAGGAAGAGTAGAAATGCGTGCTGGGGCAGGTGCCCGAGCTCATCGCCCACCTGGCAGAGCTCCTGGATGTGGACGTGAAGTGGCTCATGCAGAACACATCTGGTTGTCCCTGTATTCTGAGAGAATTATTTGTAGGAAATGGGCTGAATACCTACTGATTTGTATGTATAGAGGTTTGGACTAGAGACAGCTTAGATTTTGAAAACTTGTGAATACCTGGATGAAGATGTCARTAGAGGTGAAAAGAAAGAGGTCACAACACCATTCCTTCAGGTCTCTACCATGGTGACATGTCTTAGTCAATAGGACTTTATTCCCAATCCCAGAAAGATAGGATAGATAATGCAGCATTCCAAGAAAAATTAGTCTTTTCCAGTATAGGAATACTGGCATTTGTGAACAATGTAAAAAATTGTGTCATCACACAAGTCAACTGCAGGTGTCTGGCACTAAAATAAAATATTCTCTCTGTGTAGCTTAACCCATTGGCTGTCTCAACTAACAAATCAGATAAAAAATGGGGGTCATGACCTTGGAGTGAGACAGCAGAGCTCCACTGACTAAGCCAATTTAGACCATCTGAGGCTAGCATTCTGTGAGGCTGAAATTGTTCACTTGATTAATGGACCAACTGTCTAGCTCTTATCTCACCTGGACTGCAACCAGTCTCTTTGTTGTCAAATGCCAGCATAAAGTCCACAACCATGAGTGTCAGTAATTTAACATGCAATGAGCTGAGAAACAGTACCACAATTTTTGCTACCTTGATATATAACCTAATTGTGCAATTCAATGCAAGGCTTGTTTTCTGAGTTTTAAGTAATATAGAAACACTAGACTGAGGAGAAGGAAGTGTAAAGGCTGTGTGATCTGTAAGCAGCATCTGTGTTTGGACCACTGGCAGAAAATAGAGAAGCAAAACACTTCTCTATTTTGCCATTTGCTGACATGTTGCTATGTCAGTATCAAGTGCAACACTCTAATTGAATAGCGAAGGGAGATAAAAGGTTATTATTCAATGGTGTACACTTTTAAATTAAAGTGACTACATTTTCTATTGTAATGTATAAAAGAATTTACTTTCACTTAGATGATTTTTTATAATACTATTTCTAGATTGCTAGTTTTACATGATAGTACAAATTTTTGTCCCCATACTTCCTCCTGGTACACACCAGTGCCAGTAGTTATTCAGTAGTTTAAATAGATTACAGCTGTTTTCACTTTCCATTCAKGTAATTATTAAATATTTAAATGTATGTCTGATGAATTCCAGTTATGAATAGAAACATCATAAAAGGGATCTATTTCTAAGCAACATCATCTTACCCAAGCACAGGAAGACACAATTTGTTTGACTTAATTATTTTGTTGACACTCATGGAAAGTGTCATAAGATTCAGACAATATCACTGTAGATGAATTCAAACCAAATGGTCACCAGGACTGCAAGTGAGGATTATATTGCTTTTTAGCATTTCTGTTATTTGAGAACCCAGAATTTGTTCCAGCTACAAGGTTCTATAATGGAGTTGCTTCAGTCCTCAGTTACCTAGCTGGCATGATTCTGTCTCAGTAATAGCAGAAGTATATTCTAAAAGATGGTTTAAACTGGCAAAATTACTTTGACAGATGTGTATTACTAGCATTTGCTGAGTCTGAATGATCCAACACCTCCAGAAGAACAGGAAGCCTCAGGAACAATTCAGTACAGCATAGGGGCAGATCAGTCCAGGTTAATCAGCTTAATGTATGTCTCACTGTATGACTGAGGAAGATTTTGAGACTATTATGAAAATGACTTTATTGTAAAGTGCCTCATTTGAGCCTCTTTGTTAAAATATTTTGAAATAATTTCAGGGTAGCCACACAGACCAAAAATATGAAACAAATCTGATTAGATGATTATACAACTCAGCTCACAAAAGCGAATGAAATATCAACTACATCCTACTACCATCCTCTATCTCCTCCTTTATGGTTTTCTTAAAGTCAGAAATATTACCAAATACTGCTTTTGCTTTCATATAGAAAAAAGCTTTTCTCGACTTAACATTAGGAGTTTGTCTGAAGCCAGTTACAAGTGCACACATCACAAATTGAACTTTACAGGAGCCTTTGTAAAATACAGATGCTACCAGCAGTCAAAATTTTTGCAAAGTTGGAATTGATCCTACCTTTTAAATTCTGTTTATTTCTGTGATTAAAATTGGATCAAATCTAATAGAACTATGGGGGGATTTTTCAAAGGCAAAAAGTGAGCTAGATACTTCTAGGAGTTGTCAGTCTGGTGGTCTAATGGGGGTGAGGTTGTTGCATCTTCATGTCCCCAGGTCCAACCAAGAAGTGAGGCTGGGCATTATACCCAGTAGAGGACAGGCACACAAAAACATCTGTGTACACATTGCACATACACGTTCCCTTGTTGGGATACCTACAAACACACATGTAAAGTATGACTGTTTCCAGCGCAGGGCTCAAGCACTGCAGCGAGCTGTGTAGAAGTTACCCCTRCATCTCAGTCTCCCCAGCTGCTGGCAGCTGAGCATATGAGCCCCCGAGGTCACAGTCCAGGTGCTGGTAGAGAACCAGTCTACAAATGCACACACATGGAGCTCCCAGTTGACACCCAGGTCGCACATTCTCAGTGGCAGACAGCCTGGATCTCCTGGTCTCTCCAGCAGCCCGGTCCTTTGGCTGTGGCATTCCTAGAGACCCATCCATGATCGCCCATGGTTCCCAGACCACCTGTTTGCTGGCTACTCCAGCTTGGTACTCCCTGTGATCACACCCTGACCTGCAGCCTGCTCATGGGTGACCTGTCCCTCTTGTCAGCGTGGCCCTCGCTTTCCCATGTTTGTTCCTCCCCAAGATGCTGTGATCCCTCTCTTTGCCCTCTCTTTGGCTCCTCCCCTAAGCATCCCCTCACAGGACTTGTGCCATCCCCAAGTGCCTGCGCCCCTAATAGCTCTGGTAACCCTGTAAGAGTCAGACCTCCCAATCTGAAAACTTGGCCAAAGGGGCCTAGTGATTGTGGGAATGTGGAGAGACCCAATGGTTTGACTGTGATGGCCAYGGGAAGAGCTGGAGCAGGATATTTATTTGAATTCCTCTGTCTTCTCACACTCTAATCTTTTTGAAGCTTAATACTTCTATCGGGACAGCATATAGCCTTACCATTTTAAGTAATGACCTAAAGTTTACTAAGAATTCAGATATTTAAGTACACTTAATAGAAATTATTGCATTTTCTAACCACACAATCTAGCACCAGATACGAGAACATGTGTCTCCAGATAAGCAACCCATGTTAAGTTCCTGGTGTCTTAAAACAGTTGTAATGGTTAAGGAATGGTACTCCCCAATTTAGTACCCTCGCAAAAAAGACCATGAACATTTCTTTAATTTATTGTGCATTTTCTTCAATGTTAATATAGCTGGTTTAAAAAAAAATGTATTCAGTTGTCAGCTTTAAATTTGCAACACTGTTTCTCTCCTTGTTCTCCCACTGTTAAAGATTTATKAAATAATAATAAATTAATTTTATTACACTGTGTGTATTTATTTATGGGTTTGAGATATAGGAAATAAGTAACTTAGATTATCTTTGTTTTCCCATAGGGCCAGAGTGTTTAGCTTTAGTCAAGCTTTTTCCCAAATCACACAGTCATCCAGAAGTTATTTTTCAAAGAAGAAAACTTAACTTCTCAGATAATAATCCAATTTCAGCAGCTGGGGCAGATAGAGCAGTATAAATCTCTTCAAAATCAAATACTCAATAAAATCAGAAGAGTCAAAAACTCTGTTCCAACTCGATAATCAAAATCTGACTCATGGGAATTTCTTAAAATAAAACTTTCCGTGCTAGTTTCACTGAAGAAAGGCATTTCATTTTTGCTTTCACCAACGCTATTTTATTCCACCACCATAAGGTAAGAAACAACATCCCATTTTCAAGGAACTCTAGCAGTATTTAAGGTGTTCAGAGTCTAATTTACTGGATCTGCTCAGAGAACTAGGGTGATGGCAGACCTGAAAGATGACTCTTTTTCCTTATCCACATCTGCTGGGAATCTGATGGAAGGAAGGATGACTTTTATGACATCAAAATAATGAAAAAAATATGAACTCTGACAAGTTGTCTAATACCATTTTTGTAACCAGGTAAAATTACACTCCTTACACAGTACTCTTATTGGATTCACAGATAACAACATGGTACTATACAGCCCTGCAAAGCCTCAGCCCCAAGGGAGATGCTCTTACCTCTCCAAACATGTACCTAGCTGGGTGTATTACTTGTGTGGACCGTCCACAGAGGAAAGCCTCCTAGGACTAGTGAACAAAAATCTGGACCCAAGAATTCACTTTAGAAAGAAATGAAGTTACCATTTTGGGAAATTGTGTAAATCCTGTGTTACTTAGTTATCTCCAGAATTTMACTCACTGCTAAATATCTACTGCTATTTTTTTTTTTAATTAGAATACTTAACTAAAAGTGCCAGGCTGTTACTTGGAAATAGGATGAACATGCATTACAATCTTATTGTTTCATATGCCTGCTAAATGAAAAGGAGTCTTTTCTGTTGCTCAAGTATTTAACATAGAGATCTGAAGAGACACCTTGGATTACTCAAACCTTTTTACTTTTACAAATTAGCCACATTTTTGCAGTCTTTCASGAAAGTGTTGATCTGCTATACAGTGTGATAATTAATGATTAAAAAAMCTTTTTCAATAAGGGAAAAATCTGCTTTGCTTAATATATTATTCTTTCATCTTTATCTGTTAATCTCAGTTTATCTCAATCAATATGAATGACTGAATTCTAACTGCAAATAGTGGGACATTAATTCTTTTAGGATGGCAAACATACCCAAAGCCTTGTAGTTTCATTAGTAAAGAAAGAGGTTCCTCTCATTAAAATAGTAAGCCATTTTTTCTTAAAACATTAAAGAAGGGAAAACCAGACATTAAGGACTTTTGCATCTAAGGTTGCTACCAACAATTTATCTTGAAAAATTACAGAAATCCTTTCACATTCAAACTCCCACCATATGTTTATATGCAAACACACAAAACATAAAAGTTTTTCATCCAAACACTCCCAAGGCCAAAATTAAAAATCAACACTCAATAAGTAGACCCTAGTAATGAGGTATTTATGAGAAATCCATAAGATTTATTGAACAAGGGGATGGCTCATGAATTTCAAGAATGGTAAAGGTGAAATGGTACTCATAAGGAAAAGAGGGTTCTGACTTTGCATACAGATACTGGACTCTGATCAGACCACTGTAATACAGACTGATACCCTGGATTATTAAAAAAAATTTGGTGGAGGCACCAGAACCAGTAGTGCTCTCAAAAGGCTTTATACAGACAGGAGTGGAGAAAACAACAGAAAGTTTTATTTTATGCAGACAGAAAAGCTGAAAAAATCAAACAATGTTAAACTACCTCCATGACAGCAAGTTCCAAAAGCAACTAAATTTAAATACAGAATGAAAAAAGTAAAATGCTACTCCTGTTTAAAATGTAGCACAAATGAGAACAGAAGCAGACCTATGATTTCCCATGCATTTCAACTCAGTGTTGCCAGTTTTCAAATGGATGATCTTGGTTAGCATATCAAAATCATAGCACATGCATACTCAATTTAAATGGTCAAGGCTAAACAACCCTGCCATTTTGTACATTATTTTTCAGTGTGCTCAATCTGCTCGGCGAAAATGCAGCTTACAAGAATTATTTCAGTAAGATAAGAAATAAATCTGTGTTTCAAACTTTATTATTCTGTTGAAAATCATTACAATGATGTCTCTGTAAAGTTAAYCATATTTTTATGTATGAAATTAGATTTACACATCACATAGCACTAGACCAGTTTCATCATTCTTTCTCATGTGGCACTTCAAAAGATAGAGGGGTGAGCTCCTTTAATATATATCTAGTTACAAGCTTCTRAAGATCTGTTTGGATGAAGGTCAGTGGCAAGTTTCATTACACGAAAGCTAGCTTATTTATCTGCAAAGTTTGCTTCGTGAAGGAAATCAATAAAAACTTGGTAAACTCTTCAGTCATTTACATTTCAATACTGTGCAGCACAAAGGCATTGCTTTACAATAATTGATCTTTATGTATTTTCCATGTTTTTCTATTTTATAACTGAATAACCCTTTAACATGCAGCAGAGAATTGAATTATTGAAAGTCTGTGGCTACAGGAACAATGTATAATAATATGCAAATCTTTCTGTCCTCCTGAATTTCATCCTGTTTGATGAAAAAGCAGATTTCCATATAATTTTCCAGCTTTGCTAACATTGGGGTTTGTGTGACTTTAATGGAATCATGCAAAAAAAGACAAAACTGCAGGTTCACTTTTGCTGAATGGTTTTGGATACTGTGCTTAAGGTGCCCTGTCTATGTCTGTCTAGCTCACTCCAGCACTTCCAAGTAAACATTCTCAGAACTTCCTGCTCTGTCTCCCTGGCAACACCTCTTCTACCTTGCCCTTGCTAAAGCCATTGCTTTTTTCTTTCTTTTTGTCTGTTGGGTTCTATCTAAGAAAAGGATGTAGCAGGACAGATGAGATTTGGGTCATTAAGCAAGACATAGTTAATAATGCCTTTAATAAATYATATTTTCGTAGAGGGGATTTCTAGTAGAAATAGGAAAAAGAGGAATTTAAGTATTCTAATTAAATGGAAAAAGAGGAATTTTAGTATTCTAATTAAATAGAAAAAGAGGCATTACACTATTTTTTAACACGAACTTCTGATAATATTGATTTCTTCCACTCAGTCTTGGTAAGTATTCTTTCAAGGGCAAACAGCTGTKTTCCAGCTCTAGTAAAACCCATTCATAGCACAATGCTTTATGATGTCTCATGTAGAAATGACCAGGTCTTTAGTCTGAAGATGTTGATATAGCAATTTAATAGTTTGATGCTAGTTAGCTTTGTCATTTAAAATATAATCTTTAGATTTTTTCATGATGGATTTGGTTCAAAGATCAGTTGGAGATAGAAAATGCTCCATTCAGTGTAGACAAAATAACAAATCCATCATGAAAGAATATAAAACTTCTTCTTACACGATTTCATCAAAACTTTATTCCTAAGACCTAACTTGATGCAATTTCCTTCAAATTAAATAATGAAAATTTCTCAAATTAAATACACAAGTTGCATAAATACCTCATTTGTTTAATGAGAAATGGATTGCAGAGGTATTTTATGGTGTGATGTCAGATAGCTTGACTCGACACAACTACCTCCTGACAAAGATAAACTTGAAAGGTGCAACTGATAAACTCAAAACCTATTAACACAAGAATTTATTTACACCTTTTTTATCAGTGAATTTACTTCATGATCAGGTCAGAAAATATTACTGATGGTTCAGTGTTGTTAGGATGGTAGCAGATAAAATTACTATGCACAGAGGAATTTGAGAACAACTCACAGAAAACATCTAATCCCAAAGACCATGATCAACTGTCTCCATTAAATTAAGCACATTTTAAGTATTTCCCCTAAAAATTTGGTTGTCAGTAAATTCTTTTATAGGCTATGGCTTTTTTTTTGGTTGGTTAGTTGTCTTAGGTTTTTTTTGAGTTCGGTTTGTTGGTTTTTACTTACTCTGGTTGGTTTGTTTTAATTTGTTTGTTGGTTTGGGTTTTTTTTATATTATTTTCTTTCTTTTAGCTGAGGATTTTTAGAAAAATGAAGCTATCAAAACTGTTTATCCCCAATATTAAAGGATAGATACTCTTTATAGTGTGAAAATTAGAATACTCATCTGGATTAATGATCACCTGGATGCTCCTGGTGAATTGACAAGAAACAATGGAATAAGTGTCTTGTCTTCTGCCAAAGAAGACTGAAACATATCTTGACTTGATATTCCTACTAGTACTACTACTACAAAATGTTTTCATTGAAATGTTTCTCCTTAACAAATCCTAGTTCTCTGAGAGTACACTGAAAATTATATCAGTGTAGTAATTCTTTAGCCTATCTAGTTGCCAATTTTAATATATATTCTGTTCAAGGATAAAGACAGTGTTACTCCAGAGAAAGTTGTTCTGAAATAACAGAAATACCTTGTACTTACTATTTTCCCCAAGTTTATCTTAAAAATTGCAGTAAAAATTGAAATTGCTTGTCTACAATAGCAGTAGCAAATTGCATATGATTGGTATCTACTACAATGTTTTATAAGTAAGATTCCCAATGAGCTTAGCAACTATGAGAGTTACTTTGAAATACRAATTGTTTACACTGCCCTGGCTGARTATACAGTGCTGATCTGTCAGATTGTAGAGTATTATTTGACAAAAATGCCTTAATTTACTGTTGAGAGGAGGATCACAGTGTCATAAGGAAGAGATGACTGTGGACTACTCAAGGTGAAAAAACAACTGAATATTTTTATTGTGGATTTCACAGCACTCCTCAGGGTAGGAGCAAAGATCTGTTTTCCAGGTATGACCTTCTGGCATACTTTCATTGCGTAACTTCACTGTTTCTGAAGCAATTTATGGTTTTTTCTGTCCTAGGTTTTATTGCTGCAGAAGACCTGCTTTTGAACAAAATGCCCCAGAAACAGACTTAAGTTGTATTTAAAACAAGTATGTCTTCAAGATATACTTTAAACACTTTCTTAAATGACGGCATTTATTCTTTCCAGATCCTCTTTGGTAKGCTTGTCATCGGTGTAGTGTTCAACTCCATTCTTTTGGCTGAGCCTTTATGGATGTGCATTCCGAGTGCTACAGGACTTGTTACTGGCTATTTGACATCCCATCCAACTCAGAGTAAATTTAGTTGTCATCTTTTCAGGCATATTTTCAGCTGAAAAATAAAACATACCCAGTTTTTCTGTTTGTACATTAGMATAATAAGCATAAAAATATTTAACTTTTATTTCATCAAAAAAATATGATCTTGACTTTATATTTTTTCCAAAAAAAAAACGAGGAATTCTAGTCTTCTAGAAGTTAAGTCACCAAACTTGCTGATAGAATTATTCAAAGATTATAAGGTAAGTTATTGTCTCAACAAACACAGTTCAAGTTCTATGAAAGGATTTTGATTGGTCACTTAAGGGAGTAATTAATAACTACTTTGTTAGTCCAAAGTTGGTTGCAAACTAACAAACCAGTGTACAGCTTCTAGACCTCTCCTGCTTTGAGTGGGCTCAATACTTAATATTTGGACTCAAATATCCTGGAGGGTTTGTTTGGTGACTATAGAGATTTTAAAAAAGCCCAAGCCAAAACCAAAACTGCTCAAAAAAAAAAACCCCAAAACCCCAAACTCTACTAAGGAAACATATTTCCTACTAGAAAGACACAAGGAGAATTAGAATAATGCAAAAAATTTTTAAGCTGCTTGAAGGTTGCTGTCTGTGATTTTTCCRGATATTTTTCTGAAGAATGGAAATCAAGTTTTTAAAAATCATGAACTGAATGAGTATAAAGTTTTCTGTTAATGCACATTCTTGGATACATTAGAACACCACTGATGCTTATATTAAATTTTATGCTATTTCTAACCTTTAAAGGGTAACAGAAGAGATTTATGTGATACAACAGCAGGGTGTTTTACTCCCATTGTTCTTTATATCCTGATGCTCTCACAAAAAGTAGGATAAAGTTTAAAGCTTAYTATTGATTGAAATTTCCTTTTGCTAGGGCCATGAAGCAAAGATAGTAGATAATGTCAGCAGTGACTTTTTGCTCTGGGGTGAGCTGTATCCTGACTTGAGATGATTTGTACACACCCGGTTTGAAAATATTCAGGAGACATGGGACACAATCGCTAACAGATTTGAAGGGCACTTTCACTGAAAATTTCTGTGGTCATAAAACAGAGTAAACRCAAGTTCATTTTTGATGTAGGAATCGAGGAAAGCAGATGTGACCTTAATGAGGATTTTAGTGAAAAGCAAGACATGCTGTGCTCATGCCGACAAACTGGCTGGTTTCAAAACCAGGTTTAATCAAAATAGTAATCATCCTACACAGTTTTAATTAAAAGTTGCTCTGTTCTCTTAAACTTTAATAATGGTGTAATTTTGTGAGTAGACAAAAATAAGTATTAAGTACAGATGAGGTATTCAATGGGCTGATTTAATTTTTTTTCCTGCTAGTAAAGCAAAAAATGTTGGCAAAGCTTGAGGCATAATGACCAAAATTAAAAATCAAAGTTACTGCAAAGTAAAAGAAGGCCATGTTCTCATAGCTGCAACACAATCTGTTCTGAGTTCACAATTCACAACAGGTATTTCCAATCATAATTAATTTCTTTTATGGTGAACTGTCTGCAAGTATATCATGTGCATAGGGAGAACTAAGCAGCAGCTCAGCTTTAAGTGTTGCATTGCCCACAAGTATTTACCTTCCACTTAATAATCAACAAGAAAAATAATTAAGATGTTTTCTTCTTGAGGGGATAATAAATAATCCTACTAAATGTGGTCAGGCACAGAAACAAATTATCTTTGAAACCTCTAGAAATTCCTAAAACAACAGACAAGAAAACAATTATACAATGAAGGCTTGTAATAGGTCTTAAAGTGCTTAAATCAGTCATTCAGTCWCTACAAAAGGGGCTCAGCTTACTAGTGAGGCTTCAGTGCATCATGAACTTCAGCTCTAAGCTGTGCTTGAAATTTGTGATAGGAAACATAGAGCTTCTATAGGAGAGGGAAAGTAGCAGTTTTCAAAAAGGAAACATAAGATGAGAGTCAGCACCAATGGGGTCTGGAGTGCTGTCAGGTTTTTTAAATGAGGTTCATCTCTAAAAGATCTACTGAACTGTGCAACCTGCAATTAAACCYCTGAAATTTATAACGAAGCAAAATAAGAAACTGATCTGGATTTTCGGTTGCTCACTCAGACCATAATAATTAACAAATAATTTAAAATATGAACCTAGCTTCCAGTCAAGCAGAAAAAAAAATATTAATRTTATGAAAGTGTCATTGGATGACACTGTTATTTACTGTTCCCTTCCATATTCTTTCAAGATAAAAGAAGGCAAATATAGGAAGACATGGAAACACATACATAAAATGAAATTGCTGATGAAAGTGAGGTTCTTTTCAGATAAATTTGATACACATTTGGAAATTTTGTTCTCTCTTTGACCTGTAGGAGAAGACAGKTTTTGAAGGAAAGCAATTCCCTGAAAGATTGGATGAAATTCCTAAGAAAAGTCTTTTTATGCCAATGCTATCTTCTATTTCCACAGACAAGGCAACAAAACGTAAAGTCCAAAGGGTGCATGAGGGAACTACCAACTGATRGTCTCAGAGCCTCCCTTTAGCGAGCCTGGATGCAATGACATAAGTTCCCTTTCATCTGTCATACCATGCACTGAGGCAGTTGTGGTTTGCTGAGCATGGGTTACTAAAGTGAAAAGGGCAGAGAGGAGTCTCAGCACTTCACAGTGTAAGAATGACTTAAAATTACAGAGAAAAGAGCAAAATGGCATCATCTAGGGTAATGACACAGAGTTAAGACTGATTACACAAAATGAAGTAGATTTGCTGCTTATCTATATTATTTATAGTTTTATTTTATTCCCAGAAAAAGCAAACTTATAATCGCATAAATATCTCCCCATGACTCTGCTGTCATGGTGATCAAGCCATATTTCTTTAGATCTACTTTTCCCTTTCTTTTTTTAACATTAGCATTGTGGCTCTAAGGTAGAAAAATATCTTAATATWTGTTTATTTTTCTTTTTTATCCTTTCTAAATCTAAAGTTAGACTCTAATTCCAGTCAATGAGAATTTATTTTTATTTATTTAAAACATTAGAATTTACWCACCCAGAGTGAAAAACATTCCCTTTACTGATACCTGCAGAGTTTCAGTCCCCCACATTTTTCAGCTTTCTCAGTTCTGACCTTCACACTTAAAATTTATGAAATGCTTATTTGAAAAACAAGGTTTGAAATGTTGAATCTGTTACGTAGTAACCTTTTTCTGGATGAGGTGCAGTGGCATGCCTTTGTTTTGAAATAAAACATTTTATTCTTCCCAATACTTAAGCTCTCTCTTCTCTTCCAAGAACAGTACATTCCTATATTAATCAAGGGTGACTACATAAGATTTCAAATCCAATATTGTTTTTAGTATTCTATATTCTTGGTAGTTACCAAAATTTGGTAGGACAATGAGAGCTTACAGTAGACCAGAAGTAGGACTGAAAAACAATATTTCTATTTTATACCTTGAMAGAATGACAGGGCAGTTTTCGACCACCTGCAATCTCTGCACATTTCTCCAGAGGTAGAAAGGCATTAGCAAATAATAGCAGGTATAGATTACCGTCAAACCAAAATAAAATATTTTTTCATTTTTTTCCCCCCTAATTTGCAAGCAGACAAGCAACATCACAGAATGCATATRAAAAGATTTACTAGAAAGAACATAAAATATGGAAAGATGTGCTAGAAAATATTGGGAGCTTTGCAATTTTTCTGTTTTCTGAAGTAATTTCTTTCTTTAAAGAATAATTGAGAAACAATGCATCCAATACATTTCACAAATGAAGAATATCTGCTGAATCCCAAGATCTGTGCTTTAAGTTTTAGGCCTGGACTACATCTGGTTTTTGATCCCAGTTTTGCATGGACATGCTCTGCAGATAGTTTCTTTTTACTSCCACAGATATATATATATAYACACACATGTAAATGTGTGTGTGTGTGTACGATAGATTGTATATATTATATATMTTGTATATATTTTATGTATATACAATCTATGTACACCTGGAATTTTACAGATTTGTATGTCATATTGAACCAGTCACAAACCCCTTGTTTACAACACACTGAAAAATGTGACAAGATAAAAATACCATAAAGTGCTTGATTTTTAGGTGTTCAATGTAGTAGCATGAAAGATACCTTTGCAAAAGTCCATCATCTAACCTATATTTCTTGACTTCAAACTGCATTAAAATAATTAGCCCTGCAGGTATCTGAAAGTATTAATAGCTGTTACTTGCTGATCTCATTCTCTTCAAAGAGTCTTGTACATGAATTTTTGTTTGTACTGTTTCCATCGAAACAATGTGTAAGCACAAACTTTAATCACAGCATCACAAAGCARAAGCTGACTTAAAGTTTGACTAAAAAGAAATATATATAACTATTGAATGTCACATAGTAGCTGAATTTAAAAGATTATTTATGTCATGATGCATATATAGCATCATGACATTATGAAAGATCATAACTAGGTTATAAATAGCCATACAAATTCCTGAGAAACAGAAAAACTATAGATTTAATAACAGAGAATGTCTCAACTTTTCTTCAGTCAATATCCCCTGTTCTTCTATCAGTTGCTGTTTACCAGGGGACAAAACATGCAAACAAGTTAAAGACCTATAGTATACTGCTGTCCCTTTGCCGGGTTATGGAAGTATTGYAAGGAAGATACACAATGACAGGTCAGTCATTGATCCAGAAATATTGGACAGAAGTTGATCTACTTGTGTTTGTTCTGGTTGCAGAGGGAAATACCAATTAGTAACACCCTGGTGTTTGCTATGATCCCGTTGTGGAAGACCTATTATTGACATAAGAAAAATAGTTTCTTTATATATACAAAATTTTGTGATAGGAAACACAGAGCTTCTATAGGAGAGGGGAGGTATGCAATTCTAGTTGCAAAAGCTAATGGAAAGAGAAAGTGGCAAGAAAGAAGAGATGCCTTTTATCTGTGCTACTGATTATTCTTAAAATGTTTCCTCTAGGACTTTTGTGTGTGTGTGACCATTTTCCAGTGGGAGGTTTCTGATCTTTTTTTTGATATCAACTGAAATTTGTACCTTGCTATGTCAGCTTTTCCTTCTCAGTAAAGCTGAGCTCTAGACTTTTAAATAGAAGGATGAAATATAATTAGTTCTGCAAGGTTTTATACCAGTTTTATATGTTATTATATTACTTCAAAATGAGATTATAATAAGGACCCTGAGGTATTTATTTGGTGAAGAGAAATATCATCCTGTTATAAAACCTATTTTTCTAAATGGCTGTGGAAATTATAAAAGCTCAGTAAACTCACAGATTCAAATAATGTTAAGGAGAAAGACGATCATCAGGTTCAGTTAGAACTGTATAGCACTAGCCAGTACAGTTAACCTTCTCATTCCTAGATATATTTTATCACACGTTTCTTGCAATAAATGCCTAAATCACATCAATATGGAAATCTGCAAATTGCATTTAAATTACCACTGTGATGGTGCTAGAGCTGAGACCTCAGGGCAGCAAGTATCWCACTTGTTTTGGCTCTGCTGGATAGTCCAAAAAAAAAGTCACCACCATGCTCTCAGCATCTATATTTCTCTTGATAAGCATTAAAAGGATATTCGGGGCTATACTCTTAAATATATATTGCCTTTATCCTTGGGGAGTTTCAGCTGAGAGTGGAAAAAGGAGCCAGRTTCAGACAACTGGGCTGCTGCATTGTAGACATGACTCAATATATTCATGTATTTAATTATTTTCTGTTTTGTTAAGCCTAACTTAAATAAAATTGCTTCATGCTCATCAAGCTTTTTTTTACCCACTGGCATAGAAATTTCCATTTCAGTTAAAAGAGAAATCCATAGCAACATTCACTGAGGTGAATATAAGAAGACAGTAATTAGTGTTTATTAATATTGGAGCAAATTTAAAATTCCACCAAGTTTTAATGAGGGCTTCGCCAACAATATTATGTGGCAAGTCTACTGACTGGGTCATCCTTTAAAAGCAGCAGTACAAGATGCAAGTCCAGCTTCAACACTCCAGTCCCAGGATTTATATGCATCACCATTTGCTACCTTTTAATTTCTTACCATTTACTCTATATGTAAGAGATTAGTTAGCCTTAATTACAGGAAAATACCCTGCAGTGCCTTTGATGTCATTTTAAGGACAATTACTGACTAAACTTATATTCTTTGAGCACTTTTCAAAAGGAAAGTTTAGTCTCAACTTCTACCCTCAGTGCAGTCCTTTAAAGTCTATCTGCGTGTGTGTAACTGATTTTTCTCTCTTTAGAAGTAGTAAATACCACTACTTAACGTCAAATAATTTAGAGATGAAGACAGGATCCTGAAAGAAATAATCTCGTAAAGCTACTTCTCTTCTTTTTGTCCAGGCACAATAATGAAAACTCTCATTTCACTCGAGTGCCTTAAAGACAACATTCAGAAAAATGAAATTTTTAAATCCAGGATAATTTTCCTCCCATAAATCAAATAACGTGCTAATTCAGTAGCGTGGATGATTAAGTGCAAGTGCACGAAGTGAACAAATATTTGTCAAAAAGCAGGTTTTAACAATTACAAAATATAATTATATATTGTGATACAAAAAGTACAATACATTTCTAATTTTGAATGATCCTGAGGTAAGTGAGTCATATATGGGAAGATAATAGTTTCTATGTGGATCTAGTGATCCTCTCCAAAAAGTATCCTTACAAGATTAGTCCACCAAAACTGTGCTGAAAAGGTGCTAGTTAATGTCTTTTTTTTTTTATCCTAAACAAGTTACACTCAGTCTTTCTACTTAGAAAACCTACATATTGAGAAAACAGATCTATCTCGTAACTTATATGAGCTTGATTTTACTTTGTATGCACCAAGGAGTAATTCTGTGTAGTCATATTATTAACAAATATTTTCAGATACCTCACAAGTAGTACTGTAAAAAAGTCTCTCACAGACAGAAATTCCTGCTAGAAGACCTCTGGCCTAATTTTCAGGTCTAAGAGCTCATTTGGTAAGACTCAAGACTCATCTAGGACACATTTTGGAATAGTTTATATTGCCCCAGTGCTCACTGGATACGCATATTAGTAAGAGTTCTTCAAGTGTTGTTTACTTCCTGTAAATTAAGCACTAGGAGTTTTGTACAAAGAATATTGAATTTTACAAATTAAACTATAATGAGGAAATAAAGTTGTTTGTAAAATCCACAACCAAGTAATATGAAAAAGAAAATTCTTATAATTTTCACTTCAGTTATAAAATATTTCAYGTATTTTTAAAAAAGAGGGTTTTTAATAGATGTGTGGGTGGGTGGATGTTTGGGGGGGGTGTATGGTAAAAAGAGCAGTGGTCAACAGTTATCCTTTTTACCTTCCATTTAATTCCAAGATATTTCAACCAAGCAGGGTTCAGATAGAAGTGCATATTTCCTACATTTACTATTTTGTTTCTTTTTCTATTAGGTTTTGTTCCACAGATTATTTTCCAAACAGACCCACTATTATTGTGCTCTTTTTCGGTATGTTTTGCTTTATTTATTTATATGATTAAATGGCAAGCAAAAAATTTTAAAATCGAATATGTTTGCACTCCTCAAGTCCCATGCCATCAATCCAGCCTCCTAGACATAGGAAAGGACAACCTCAACAATGCTGCTTAAGCGTGAGAGGCAAAAAAGATGAACTAAGAAATTCTCTATAGTTGGTTGCAGTTACATCCCACAGAAAGAGTGGACCTTGCTGAATGCACAATATATTTCTTTTTATGTATGTATGGTTTTCAGAGGAGATACCAAAGTTATTTTGTTGAACTGTGAATTAGAGGGTCTTAGCTAAATAGAAGGTCTTAGCATATTCACCTTCATAAAAACCCCACAAACACTTATTACGTGGGGCAGCATCAGTACCATAGGAATGCATCAAATTGGAAAACTAAATCCMCAGATTTTTGAAATGACATTAAGACCTTGTCAAGCCAGATAATTCTAGCAGAATACAGAGGTCAATGTATTACACATAATATTAATTATATATATATTATTGCATATACACATCCATAGACTTTATATGACTTTACTTTGCTATAGTCCAAAACATCAACCACCTTTTCCAGAAAAAAAGAAATTCAGCCATACACACTCTAGCTGCAAATATACAAAGAGAAATATGAAAAGCTCCTCCACACACCTGTTTTGGAAAAGAGCAGACAATTGTTTACCACCAAGCTGCTTCAACAGATGTCTTTACTCAGTCTTATGATAGCTCCTATGTAGCCAGTGTTAATTGTCACTGAGCTATTATGTCAATCTGAAATGAATTTATGTCTCACATTCTTGAAATGTTCACATATAATGTCAGGAAATTTATGCCTAATTTTATGTAATAGATGTGTCAATCCCAGTTTTGGAGCTGATACTTGGGGATAGTTCATCTGTTATCATTTTTACTTCCAGAAGGGAAGTGGAGTTTAAAAGGTYGTAATCTGAGTTTTCATATCGTTATGAAGTTCATTGTGCTCCTCAGCTTTGAACATGCATTTTATCTTAACTTCATTATTCATTTCAAGAGGCAAGATAAATTCTATGGTCTTAATTCAATCTGCTGCTGGTAGCCAAGCTCTATTACATAACCAACATTTGGAGCAATCTACTGAGATTTCTATTTCAGTCTGGAAGAATGACAGTCAATCCCAAAACATGCATATGGTACTTTTTGGTTCTTTCCTTCTCTGACCTCTGCTGTATTTCACATAGCTCAAAATCCCACAAAGTGGATTCTGTAGGAAGGCAAGAATAGAAGAACCTACTTAACTTAAGATCTCTGAGTTTATTTCAGATTTATTCTTAGTGTTTGAAGTCATAATTTTAAATTAATCCTTTTAATCTTTTTGCTTCAAGTTCATTTTAAATCCAATAAACCAGCTAAACTCCAGTCTCTTCTTTCTCCAGATATTCTAACACTTTCCAGAGTTTCATGTCCCATCTGTTTTCCTGAACGACTGTGACCCTATCTTTATTCCATTCAWAACAAATATCTTAAGAGAGTGTTARCAGTGTTTCCAAGGCAGGCAGAATAAAAGCAGCCTTGTTTACAGAACTCTGATGCWGGGTTTTCTGATCTACAAAAGAAACTTTGAGCAGCAGTAGGATAATTATCTCTATTTCTCTSTGGCAGAATATTGTGGAAGGCAACTTTTAAAATTATTGTTATTGTTTTTGTTATTATTATTGTTACTATTAATACTCAAAAAAGACATTTATTGCAGAAATAAAAAATAAATGACAAAAGAAGTGCAAATCAGAGCTGGATCACTTACATTTTCATGTCTCAGAGTCTTCCTCTAAAGTTAGGAATTATCCTTCTTCATTATAACAAATCTTCTAAAGAGCAAAAGACAGTTGTGTTGGTTCCTGATGAACCAGTAGGATTTCTCTGGCCTGCAGCTGGTGTAGAGCTAGTGGCATACAAGGTTACCTCCTGTATTGTGGAAGATATTGAAACTTATTAGGATACTTTAAGACAATGGCTGCAGATTCTGCAACTTTATTTATTTAGRCTGTAAGCCTATTTTAGATCAAGGAGAACAGCACTTATTATGATCTGTCATCTCTATTTTGGTGTATATATGATTTATGGAATGAATTTATAATAGATCAATTTTTGGCATAAGTGGATTAAGATGATCTCTTGCCTTCTGAGCTGAAGCTTGTCATAATTTGCCTAGTTATTTACTAGGTTCCTGATGCAAAGTTGCCTTTCYAGAAATATTCATTAATCAGTTTTAATTATTTGCAATGATTTGCTCTCCAGTAAGTTAAGTTAGTCAAAATCCTCAGGATATTCTTTAATATACTTGGCTGAAAGAGTTTCTTTCCATAGAAACTTTAATATAGATTTTTTTCTATACATGTTGCCAGTTTCAAAAAAGGTGACTTGTTTAGATATCAAACTCCCTCACCTGTTATCTATTAAAGAATCTGTCAAATTTAGTAAGAAAAAATGTAACACTGTTAGTAAACAACCAGAAATTAAATAGATTGCTTTGTGAGAACTGAGCAATGTCTCTACTATATTTATTTCTATTAATATTGAGTAAATAACTGTACACTGAGAAATCATATTACATTGCTCATCAGTGTAAACTAATGAAGTTGGATTGTAAGTAACTCCAGTTTCAGTATCTTCAACATCTTTTTTCCCTTTTTTCCAAATTCTTTTGTGCTTTTTTATTTTTATTCAAAAAATACAATACAGAAGTAATCACAAATTATCACTTTCGTTGGAAGTAAAATTGTTTACATTTTTTCCTCTCAATTATCTGCTAAAAATCCTGATTAAATTTTGGTAAAGTGACTTTAGCAAAATAATTAAATAAGACAAGTATGACATATAAAAGAACAAGTAGATTCCTAAATTTTTGAAATGGTAATCTCCTCAAATGAGAAAGAAAAAAATAAAAACACAGAAAAATTTGTACTAGATTATTCTGCTGCTAATATTTAGGTAAAWTTTTTATTTTCAAAATGAAGCAAGCAAATTTTGTTAGGTCAGTGCTGATATGCAGGAAGTATTTTTTTTCATATCTTAGTAATAYTGTACATAGAAACAACAATATCTTGATACTGGTAATAATGGTGATTAATGTAATYATGATATTAACAAAAAACTGAACTGGGAACTTGGTATTGCAATTAAAATGGTTATTTTCCAAAACCTAATTTGGTTCTAAGAATGTAGATAATATCCATTTCCCTCATTTCCTAAAAATATGTCTGCCATGTTTGATTACCTGTTCCAGTTCTACATAGTCCAGTTTGACTTCTTTTGATACATGATAGAATGTATTTATCCAGATATACTTTAGAATAGCAAAAAGAAATATTGGCTTTATTGTTTTTTTAACACTTCCCAATTCAGTAATTCCTCTTTAAAGCATGGATCTTTATGCCAAGATATAATGTGCATTAAAATACCTAGAAGATGCTATAAGAGCTCACAGGCCACTCTCACTTTCTTGGCAGTTGATATAGTCTCCTTTTATATTTGGAATATGAGATTTCCCTGGAAAGAGAGAGAGGGGAACTCTTTGAGAGCTCTAGTTTTTGAGACTTCTGGAATAATGCTATAAATTAATCTCATTATTGCCTTTTCTATTCCATCCCTACTGCTATATGTGAAAGGGCTGTGATACAAACAAGGTGTTTTATCCAATTAATCTTGATATATATATCTTTTCTTTTTTACTGATTCCTCAAGTACCACTTCTGAAATGTCTCGGCTAATCACAAATCCTAATTATGACTTTAAGATATGCAATCTATGAGACTCAGACATTTTAAATGAATGTAATTTAATAGAACACTTACTTTCTCATTAGCAGAGATAAATGTGCATGATCCTAAGTGTTTTGTATGCAGGTTATATACTCAAAATTTGTCCCTAAAGGCTGCCCTTGAGTGAAATTCTTTTCTTTTAACGGCAGTGTTAGAGAGAAAAACAAGATATTAAGTTGACTTTTATCCTTTTTTGTCTTCTCAGTCTGTATCATATTTGATCAAAAATTTCTTGCTTTTTATTATTTTTTTCTGGTTTCAGCAAGACTGTGCAGCAGCAGGTGGAAGTCTGTTAAGTAAATAAAATTCAGCCCTTTGGGTTGACCTGTTCAATCTTCCAATACAGCTTTCTATAATGTTCACTACCACAGCAGATAGTATGGATTTCTCATAATAGAGATATTATATCATGAGAAATGAAATTCACCATATATATTTGAGATCTTGCAGTTTCTATCTATGACATCATTCTGCTCATCACCTGTTCAGTATGGAAATGGTGGAAATGGCAGTTATTAGCTATCCTGTATAATAAAGAACTAGGCAGGATATTTTAGTGAAGTAAATTTGCAGTCTCACACAGTGGACTGGAAAAAAGAGTACATAGAAAGAGAGTTTTTCCATCTAATMCCTTAATGCTTTCTCCAGTATTGAAATGAAGCATGGACTGGAATAGGCCAGCTCTTTTAGTGCCTTGTGTTCCCTATTAATGAGGGGATCTGGACCAACTATGGGTTTATAAAATGCAGGTCCTGTTTGACCAAGCTTATCTCCTTTCATCACCAGATGATTTGATTTCTAGTCATGAATACATAAGAAGGGTCAGTAAGAAAGCTGACACAACTGCAAAGTTACTGTAAGAATAAAAGCAAACTTTGGAGCTCTCATACTGAGTGCTCCCTTAGTGCTTGCCAGTCAATCAAGCCTAATATTCATTGAGAAATTTAAGTAGGGTTTTGGGGATTTTTTTTTTTCATGATATGGTTTGATAACCCCTCAAAGTTCTTCCTTCTGTCTCATCCACTTATTTTTTTGTTCTTTGGAAGAAAAGTCTGATACTCAAAAGTGACTGCTCTGGGTGCACTTGGAAAATGCTCAAGTTGGTTTTTTTATAATGTCTTAAAATGCACTATTTATGGTAGCAGATAAATTGTTTGTAAATTACCATCCAGTAATTAAGATATTGTTCTTTCTCCCTTGCTGAATGATTCAAAAATTTTTATTGAGAAATCAGAGCAGTAGAGAGGTGCCTCTCCATATAAAGTAACAATCATCAATGTTCAATTTACGGTGTTCAGCCTATTGAACAAGCGTAAATATGTTTATATGCTAAATAGCCACTGATCCATCATTTTGGTTAGGAAAAAAACCAAACCCAGTGAATGCAGACTTTATTGCATGTTCGGTAAAGTTAACTACACTTTTTCAAAGACTGAGATCTATTTTTAACAAACTGTAAAATACTGAGCCTGTCAATTCTCTCTCCAGCATCAGTTTCTGTCCTGGCACARTTCATATCCTTTCTTCCCTCCATAATATGGTAGTGAAAATCAAACTGACACAGCACTAAGAAGGACACTACTTAAGGAAAACAAAACCAGCAAAAAGCAAAAGCAAAGCAATCAACAAAGCAAAACAAAATTTAATTTAAAAAGTAGAAAAGAAATAAACAGGAAATACAGAAAAGTCTTTCAGCRATATGGCCAACTATAATGAGTTGAGTAATTTGAGCATAAGATCCAAAGTCAATGTTTCATGACTGTTAAGCACAGAGCAACTTCCACTGATCTCCATCTCATCACCATAGTTAAGTTCAGCCTTTGTCATCCTTACAAGTCCACTCTGATAATCTTACAGCCAATGCCAATTTCATTGCCGTTAAGAAAGTTTCACAAGTGTAAAAACAGAAGAAGGAAAGAAAAAAAAGACAATAAAGAGAACTTCCTGTCATTGAGGATAGATTTGCATTCMGRGAGGTTACAARGAGTGGTACTGACTGTGAGAGTACAATTTGGGATGAAAAGGACTTAGTATTTTGTAAAGGTTCTTACTATCAAATCAGYTCTTCTGAGGAAGAAAGGCAATTTTTTTATAGGTCCTGGCACCTGAACATTTCTGATTGCTGCTTACCACTTTCCACCTGTTAGACTTAACTGTTTTATTCGCAGTTATCTGTGGATATGTGAGTAGTGTCATTAGATTACTGCCACAGTAAAATCACTCTAATACCCACCACACAGATGAAAATGTTATTTCAGGATTCAAAATTAAAGTGTTCATGCAAAGATTTTTATGCACTGCATGTTATCAAGCCATACWCTTGAAGCATGGACATCATGCTGGGGACATGTAACAACTAACAATGAAGTAACTGGGATATATGCAGAGACAGGAGGCAGGAATAATAGATCTTCAGGATTTTTCTACGCATGAAAACCAGTTTCATCTTCCTATTAAGGTTTCTGAGAAATAAATCTCATTACAACTTGTTTGAACAGATAAAAATATCAYATATTTTTTATATATGTATATGCTATTTTATTGATATTTTCAGTGTTGCATCTGTATTTGTGTATGTCTGCTCTGACACCTTTTTATGTATCAATCCTAGATGTTTGATGACAAAAAATAGAATTTTATGCTTGAGTCTTCTTTAGTTTTAATTCTCAGTTTCTTTATAAATAATAAATAATTTTTACATTGGGAAATTTTACTATCAGTGCTATTTTCTTTTTTTTTTTTTCTTGTTCTTCATGTGTTTTCTTTCTGTGACTTATTTGTTTTGTTCTGATTAGTTGCTGTAAGCACTTGGGGTCCCCCCCAATATATTTTGAAAAAACAGTCACTGGAATTAATGTTTAATTTCAGAATATTCAAGTTTAACAGGTATCAGTTTTTAAATTCAAGATCGTTAGTGATGAGTAAAATGGAATAGAAAATAAAATTGAAATATCCTTTGAGTTATTGCATCATGAAATTTCACATTATTTTCACCTCTTGCACTATTAAGAATCTTGAAAATTGTAAAACCCTTATGAAATAGGTATTTAGAAAGATTGCTTTACCTGTCTTTGGCAGTGAGTCAAGATTTGCTTCTGCTTTAGCACTTCACTTTCTGCTAAAGATAAATTTTATGCTATAATTAATTTTTCTTTTGGAAAAAAGAAGTTTGACTCAAAACAATTTTAGAACTCTCCATCTCAAATTTAATGTTTTTTCCTYGAGAATCATACTACGTTATTGTCAAAATTGTTTATTTATTGTGAAGGAGAAGGAAACAAGTGAATACATGACTTTTCAAGGACAGTAGCTTGCTGAGTGAAAGGTATTTGGGCAGAAAATGAGGCATTACACATAGGTCAGAGCATAACTGGTAGAAAAGTGATCTTCTGTTGCACAAAGAAAAGGAAACTTGAGCTGACTCATGGTGAGTCTCACACATCGTTCACATGCACAAATGCATTTATGAAAGGAGCAGATATAAGTGGATAAATCTTGTAAAATTGTAAATTTGTAAAATTTTGTAAAATCTTGTAAAATGAAATCACAGAAATCAAAATTTGGCATCAAAGACCTTATTTTTCTTCACATAGTGACACTGTTCTTTGTTCTCATGCAAGTGAAACACATTAAAGTTTTCTTTTGCTAGGCCGTTAACWGTTAGTTCCACTGTCTCTGATAACAACATAAGTTTAGAATGTACTAATATGCTTCAGCCTTGCCAAGAGATCTGTGATGAACAGAACTACTGGGATTAGCTATTTTTACCAGTTTGTGTGTGGAAATGTTATCATGAGTAAAAGACACATTTATRATGTCTGATGGTATATCCTCAGAGGCCCCAAGATTTGAACTCAGAGGTTCTGTCTTTTGAATCTTTCAGAACAGTAATTAAAAGTACATACTAAGTTCTTGATGGCGTTAATAATTATGTTTAGGTGCAGGCTTGTCAGGACAAGAAGAAAGAGAGGAGGAGTGTGAGAAGGGATTTAAGTATTACTTTTAGGATAATTTGAAGCACCACATGCTCATAAATGCACTTTTCTCCATTTTGATAACTCTGTATTCTTATAGAGTCAACCAATTGTAAAATTCAGCAAGCAGCTTGATACTTGTCAGACTCTTGGGACTCAACCTAGATTCACTCAACTTTTAGTACACTAAAGACACAATCAGATATTTTTACAAAAACGAGGTGCAGGTGAAATAGAAGCACAGCTGCTACTGCCTCAAGGCTGTATTTATTGAGTCCAATCTTAAATTGTGTGACACCTCTGAACAAAATAAGATAAGAAGAAGTGATTTTAGATTAAGATCCCAGTGGCTGACTTGCTTTAATTAAAGATGTTTCAGAAGATAGAGGAATCAAGAACAAAGAAGAGAAAAGAAATGTGCTATGTGAATTATCAGGTAATTGCTTCAAAGGTAAACTTGTAAATTTCTCAAGTGGCCTGACTAAAGTCAAATAAAAAATTATTCCATGGCCTCATTTGATTTCAATTTTATTACTTCTATGATTAGGTTTTGGCAAAAGACAAAGTTTTTTTCTACACTGTTTGTAATTATTTAGATATTATTTAAAGACATTTAAAAGTTTCCAAGATGACTCTTAAATGTTTCTCAGATCAAACCATAACTCTACTTCCAAGAACATCAACAGCTTCTAAAACTAGTATGAGTGTGCTTGTTTTCCTCTGGTTGTAAAATGTTCAACAAATAGGTCATAAAAGTTAGCAAAAGCAAGAGTAAGTATAATAAACATATTGATGCTTAGAATGTGATTCTAAAATATGCTTTTAGAGTACACAAACTTAGAAAAATATTTAGGCTCTACAATAAGAAAAATCTGAGATTCCGCATGAAGCACAACATACAAATCAGAGAAAATACAGTGAAGATATTATTTGTAAATATCTTAAAAGAAGAGTCAAGCAACGTTTTCTGATTATTGGCAGGGACTGAAAACTGGCAATAAGAGTCAATGAGTGTAAGATTTTTTGACTCAAGTCATCTTTCTGTGTTGGAGTATTAGACAATAACATTACCAATAAGTGTATATGAATTGAAGTTTAGACTGAAAATTTTCAAAGCAGTCTTGGTTAAGAAAATTTTCTGCAGGTCACTTTGAGAATTGGCTTAAGCTGTCAAACCTTCAGGACTTCCCTCAGAGCTCCAGTAGGACAGGTGAGATGCCAAAAGGCTGAAGCCTGGACAAGTCTAGTAACATTCATTAGAAAAGTTTCTGAGATCAGAGACTAGTTAGATTTTCTTTTGTTCCTAAAAAATAACTGAACTAATGTTGTGTCTATCATAAAAGATCAACCAAGAAGTATTCATAAGTCCCATTAAGTTGAAAAAGAAAGACATTTTATATAGTATACACTTCCATATGTTTGAACTGTTTGGGTTTTTTACAGTCTTTACCGTTGTGTGGTATCGCTACGAAGTAATTTGTCCAGGTGATAGGAAAGGCCAAATTCAGGGAATAAAAAAATAATGCTCATAGTTATTAAAGTAGAAACGTAGATCAATTGTAGCCTTTTGCAGGGGAAAAAAACCAAAAACAAACCAAACCCTCCCTTTCCCTTCATGATCCAGAAGTTACCAGATTAAGCAACACGTCAAAAGCCCCTGCTGCATTTTGGATTCCCTTTACTTGGATTCCCTGGTTCTGCTATTGCTCACTGCTCTATTTATCATTATTTTCAGGATAAAAGTAGGAAATCTAGAAGTTGCAAGGACATTGAGGGTCAGAATAAGAATACAAATAAAGTTTTCTATTGGCATGCTTCCAGAGGGACACAATACTTAGTGGATATCTAATTTATGGATAATTGTGTCTGGGCATAAGATTGTATGAGTAGAAGTATATTTTCATGTATCCTGCTGCTAAAGATTAATTTAGAACCCTTCAATGTTTCATGTTGAAAAACACTGTCTGCTGTTTCAGGGTTGTGTATTTTAAAACATTTCATTTGAATTTTAGTTTAATTTGAAATACTTCAGAAAAGAACCAGGCGCTTCAGAAAATTTATCTAGAGAATTTGCAGTAACTTATGGCAACAAAAGTTGTTTGAAGAGTTTTGCAGATTTTATCTATTAATTTTAAGAATATTGCATTCAGATATACATTYCCAATACATTCTTAATTAATATTTGCCAAATGCTTCGAATCAGAGTTCTGTAAAATGTTTTACAAGTTAATGTAAAAGTTGCTCTACATTAGAAATTAAGACCAGATGCCAAAGATGCACATTCAAGCTAAATAAGTCAGTGCAGGACACTAGGTTTTAGTTTTGACTTTAAAGTAAATATTTTAAATTCCTACACATGCCCACTAAACAATATTTAAAGTCAGAAATTATTATAGTTATCCACCTCTTTTATTTTTTTAATGATAGCAGGTAAAATAGTATCCCATCAGTCAACAATAAATGCTCACTCTTGTCTGTCTGAACAAAAATTTTGGACAAAATGTCTAATTACAAGCTAGTAAATATTTGTCAGTACCTTATTTTTTTAATGTATGTGCCAGTTAGCCAACAATCTCAATAGGAGTTTTAATGTTTGATCTGTTCTCAAATTCTACGTGGCAGTGAGCTACAGCCATTTTATGTATGGTATAACAGCCTTTCCAATTTATAAATGTGATCTTTCCATTTGTCTGAGGAACAGACCTTTCTTTTGCAGATAACAGAATTAGTTAGGATTTTCACAAATGCAAGATAGCTATCTGTCAGCTCCAGTCTTTATCCCCAGATCCTTTYTACATCTCAGAGTTAAAAACAAAGGCTTTACTCTTCTTCAGGTGTCTTGTCATTGAGGTCAAGATAAGTGTCARGAGTATATTTCTACCTCTTATCTTCCATGAATTCTGTGGATTTTCTTTCTTTACTTAGCAGACTATTTTACTTAGCAGATTTTTTCATCTCATAGCACTTTTTCACCCTAGCTTAAAATCTCAACATCTTCTCCTGAGACTGCTCCTCCTATAGTCTGTTGCAGCAGTTGTTTCTAATTGTCTTTGTCATACCAAGGATTGGTAATTAAAGTTTTCATTAACCTTTCCTAGGCTGCTGCAAGTTGGGCTGTATGTGTCTCCACATTGTGCTTTCTTTGACTGTGTGTTTCTTTTCCCTAATAGTCACTGTGAAAAATGACAGCTGGAATCAGTTACACCAAAAGTTGTGTGGAATTAAAAGAGATTATTGAAATGAAAGATAGGAAGAATTTTCAATCAAGAATAAGAGGCACTAAACTTCAGAGAAGTCTAGTCCTTTCTTATTTGCTCTTTGCTTTGAAAAGGAAGTAGGAATTTACTCCTTACCCACAGTGACAAGTCATTGCAGGATTTTCCCACTGAAACTGGCCACATCAAAGACTGTGACATTAGGGTTATAGAGGAAAAGTAAATGCCTCATTCCCAGTATTCTTGGTCACAGTGCAATGGTAATTACAGTACACCAATTTACTTTCCATGCAAGATTCAGAAGTTTGACTTGATTGAATGAAGGCATAAAATGTGTATAGTATGAATAATATGGATCTAAACCTATGTCTATTTTTTTTTTAATAGCTAGGGCATGTCTTAACCCTGACTGAGAAGCAATGGAATGAACATAAGTGAATCTGCTACCCCTACTCCCATCCTTTACAGATATATCCCCATAAAACTRAATTCCAGGTCAAATACCATGACTGAAATATGTTTTTCACTTCTGGTTGTTCAGTAAGCTCAGATGTGGTTTGATTAATGTTACACAGAAAGGCAAGGAATCATTAATACAATGTGAAAGATTAWAGCTTCTGTCAGGAAAAGAGTTACACTTCAGCCCAAAATTTTCAAAGGTGTTCTGAAGGTCAGTGCCCACTGTATCTAGTGCAACAAAGAAAATGCCTTTTGAGAAACAGAAGGGATTTTCAGGCTCACTGAATTCAGTGGGACAACTGAGCATCTTCTCCTCTAATGATAATGTCACTGATTGTGTGCATTAAGTATAGCACTGGCTCTAGGGTGTAACTAGCTTCCATTCCTAGAATGGAAATGATTAGGTTTAGTGACTACAAGAAGAGAGGAAAAAACCTCCTTTTAGGAAGAGCAAGAAATTGTGCTTGAGAATACTTCAAACTTCTACAGCATCTTTAACAAGTGGATAATCATCTTTGACAATTCTCTTATATTTAATAGGTCATCCTAACAACCTCATTTGTCTGTTAGAAGATAACAGTAATTCTAATTTTTCCATAACTGACATTACCAGTATAGCARATAGAACTGTGTTTTTGTACATATTTATGAATATAATTTTCATTCTTACTGTTTTATTTGAAAATTTGCTTATCAGAGATTCAGGGTTTCAACAAAGCTGAATGAAAGCACTACAGCAATTTATGTGAGCTCAGTTTGTGATTTTTTGGTATCATTAAATCATGAAATTATTTTTATAAGTCTCTATGGTTTTCTTTATTAAAAATGACAGAAACATTTGGAATAATGATAATTACATTGTGCAGCTTTCCTTCACTAGGTTCAGCTCCATTCTCTACTTTATCATATAATGGACTATGAATTATGATACTGCTTTGAGAAAATGATATTTACTACTTTAAACTTGATGTCTCCATGTAATCCATGTAAGGTCTATCAATCATACAACATAATATTTCAGAAGAGTGGATGAAAAATAAGTGGGTAAATGTTTCTGCTGCTAGCTTCTCTGTATAAGATTCATTTAATATAATTTTCAAAAAATGAACCACATGATCAATGTTGTCATTTGAAGTATATGCAGATTGTGAATACCACATTTATACACAACTGAACTCAAGCAGATTGCATTATTCAACATGCTTTKAGTGGAAACTGTCTCGCAGCCAACTCTTTTTGATACCCTGCAACAAGACATACATGCCAGCTTTCAGACAAAGTGAGTTTCAGTATCCTAATATTTCACCTCATTTATCATTTCATCGATTGTACCTGTTTATCATTTCACCTGCCAATGGCACTTAATCTAGTTACTTCATTGCCTTGATCTAAGTGTTCAAGTCCTCTCCTCTCCTCTCCTCTCCTCTCCTCTCCTCTCCTCTCCTCTCTTTTCATCACAGTCACAGAATATGCTGAGTTGGAAGGGTTTCCCAAGGATCACTGAGAATGACCACCTTGTAGTGCTAACCGAGTATTTTCTGTCTTTCAGTAGATCAAAACAAGATAGTCATTGGCAATATCCTTAACTTCCTACCGACACGTCAGACTATATAAATATATTTATCCATACATTGATATGAAGAGGACAAAATAAGAAAAATAAAGTAACAAGMAATTTAAAAAACCAAAACCAAAACAAATCAGCACTGGCAATCCAGTTTCTTAGTCTGAGCTCCTTCAGTAAGTTTGTGCRTCTGTTGTATAACACTACAACTTAATGAGCTCTCACCTCTTTTGGGTTTTGTTTTTGGTTTAGGAGCAGAAATTAACTAGTTCAGTATTCCATGTGTAGCCTAAAAAAAAATTGCTCTTTGATGTAAAACTGAGAAAAGTTTGGGTAAGGGAAATCCAATTTCCCCATCTTGGCCAGTGTGGTGKGTTGACCTTGACTAAGGACCAAACTCCCAACCAGCTGCTTGCTCGCTGCCATTCCTCAGGGAGACAAGGGAAGAGAACAGGAAAGAGATTGCTTACTAAATGTCATGGACAAAACATACTAGATTTGGGCAAAATTAATTTATTACCAATTAAATTTTTTTCAGATAAAGACAAAGGAAATGAATATTAAAGCAATATCTGCCCTCCCTGCTCTCCCAAGATGAGCTTCCCCCCAGACTCCTCTACCTCTCCCCCAGCAGAGAAGCCTGGAATCAGGTGGGTTCTACRCAGCAGTTTGTCTTTCCTGCCCCAATGGATGCCTCTCCTTCTTCTCTCACCATTTTTTTTCCTCTCTGGTAGCTTTGTTTCTCCCCCTGTAGCAAATGAGTGTTTTATGTCACACAAAGAATCACCAGTAAAGATATTGGCAAAATAATTGTATTATTAAAGTGAAAGCAAAGCAAAGTTCATTGGCAAGGCTCACGTTATGACTTACTTCATGCTTAAGGCCCAGAGAGAAAAATCAAACTAAAATCTAAAATCAATCAATCTAAAATTAAAATCAATGTAAAGGGATTTATTCAGAAGCTGGAGATGGGAAAAGGGTAAGGGTAGGAAAGGGTAAGGATGAAGGGGAATAAGGGAGAATCTCCTTTGAGTCACAAGGTTCAGAATGGACCCCCTTGCCAAAGTTAGTCCTGCAACTGACCAAAAGTTTAAAGGGGCCTTGTAGGGCAGCRCAAGTTCCTGGAAACAGACAGTGTCTCTGAAAAGCTCAAAAGCAGCTTGGCCCAGGTGCTGCTCATCAAGGCCAAGGCCTAATGAATATTTCTGTGGTCATAGTGCAGCCCAGAGGGAAAAGGAGAGTGTTGTTTTCTGCTGAATTTTGAATATTGTGCTGCCATAGTGACTGCTGGGCTCAGCAGTGCCCTGTGGTGGGTCTGTTGGAACCAGCTATCTCAGGATAGGGGAAATTGTRGCTTCTTCCTATAGAGGCCACCCCTGCAGCCCTCTGGGCACCTGCACCCTGCAGAGTCTAAAAATCTCCACTTCTTCAGAGCCCCTAACTCTTGAAAAATGTGGTTTTGGAGTTAGTTTGGGCACAGATAATTGTGTTTCTGTTCAGCATCTCCTCTGAGTTAAAGTTATTCCCTCTAAGCTGTATTTTATATCATATAAGAAAATAAATTACAGGCAGACAAAATAATCAATAAACTCTTTTCTGTTACTGTTGTAAGCTATCATGCTGTTACTTGTCATTATATATCAAGAGCGTCCTGATATTAATCTTTGTGAAATAAACATGTATAATTTAACCACCTTTCCTGTCTGCAACAAAAATCCAATTTTTTTTTTTATTTCACAGTGATATCTTTCCATGAAGAATAGTATCCTTTTGGCCTGGTAATACCCTTAATCTCTATTTTYCATAATAGCAGATGCTGAGAGTTTCCTGACAAGCAGATGACCTAATTAGGGTTACATTTCTTCACCACTGCTTCTGGTTTTGTTCATAGTAGACATGCACATTTTATGTCATTGCACATTTAGTATTATAGTCTTTTCCAATGACATTTTTAGCTAAGCACATTAATATTAAAGGTCAATGTGCCTTTAAGTGGATCAATAAGAACTTGACAGTATAATACATAATCATAGTTTCTTATCATACAAGGTTTTGTAGGGTTTGATAATTCTGTCTTCCTCTTTCTCATTCTTGTCTTGTAGAGTAAGGAGTGCAGAAAGCGTGAGGAAAACTATTCTCAAAAGAGCAATTYAGAATTATGGACATTGAGCTCCATGGAATGAATACACTGGGCTTTCCTATGATCTCTAAGCATGTAGGTATCTGGAACCATAGAAAAATGCAATTCATTTACTAAGGTATCAAAAAATTACATGATCTGTGATAAAGGAGGAGGAAATAAGGGGAGTTTTCGTTAAGTATTACAAGCTTTTTCTATAAATTACAATTTTTTTCTAACCATGTGGGTACTCAAAGTGACYGTGGAATATCCATCTTTAGATAGGTGGATTCAAAAAGATATTGAGGAATCTGATCTAAATTCAAAGTTATGTCTGACTTTGAAGTTGACCTTGTTTTGACAAGGGGATTGCTCCAGAGATTTCTGCCCATCTGAATTAACCTGAAAGACCATGATTCTTACAGTTTGTATCTTGAACACTGTTGTGTTAGAAATGTTAATACTATGAACAGACCTCAGTCTCATTTTTAAGTCTTGGTGGTTTTTTTCCCCTATAATGCCTAGGAAAATATTGCCACTACTAAGTCTCACTCTATTTAGAGAATAGAGAATGAGCCAACTATCCTGAATATCCTTCTGCTTTTTGTTTCCAGTTCTGTTTTGGGCTTTTTTTGGGGGAGGGGGAGGGAGAAAGGAGGAGGTGGTGTTATTTTCAGGTCACAATAGAGTAATTTTTTAGCCTTCAAAACCCATAATAAACTAGCATCTACAGTATATGCTAATCAATAGAAAAACTATTTTTAGTACTTTAAAGAGGGAAGTTAAACTGGCTCTGTCAGTCTCATTCAAGCAACAGAAATTTCAACCAATGTTGGTGTTGATTTTCAGAAGATAGTTGCTTTTGACACTCATTAAAARTGCTCCTCTGCTGACCACAGAGTCCTCAGAAACAACTACAGAATCCAGATCAGAGAAAAGTATTTGTTACTGAGAAAGCCAGCACGCTTCTCTTTGTGCTTAAGACAATTTTCAAACATCTTGTACCATTGAAAATGTCTTTGAAAGGAATGAATGTACTTAGCAGCTACCAGCTACTATTGTAATTTTTTTATCAAGACTCCAGTTGRTTCTTTAGAACTGCTTAAACAAGAACAGTAAGTCTTGCACGAATGYACAGACTCACAAAATATAGAAAGGTTGCCTTGGGGTAATAGGGACAGCCAATAATATGATGGTGATGCATCTTATCCATCAATTATGTCAAGACAGAATCACAGCAATGTGCCATAAATCCATTTTAACTTTAGATGAAATTCAAAAACATAACTCCTTGCTAGTGTGTTTCTTGTCATCTGTAATTCACTGATGTGTAAGTGAATGAAGCATTTGTCAGGAGAAAAATTAATTTGACATCAAAAAAGATTACTTCTAAGTAAACATTGCTTTGCAGAATCACAAAGATGATTGATTCAAGGCTATTTATCATCCAATCTTAATTTAATTGACTTTTTTGTTTATTTTTTATGTTGCTCTCATGCTTGCGGCCAACCATAATTTGTTGCTCTCAAAAGCTAGATTTAGTATTTCAAATATTGCAGCATTTGGTTCTACCACTTTTAAGAAATTTCACCTTGTGATTCCCAAGTTTCACTGACATATTCAAGAACCTTGTGCTCTTTCTGAATAGTGTGCAGTCCTAATGGGCAATTTTGTTAACATTWTTCACAGTGTCCCTGCTGTTAGTAGTGTCTATTATGTGCTGTMATTTTTTCCAAAACTCTACCATTGACATCTGGTAGGACTTTGATTTAAGGCTGCTAGTAAAAGAATTGACAACAGTTTTTACCAGAAGCTATGAGATATAAAATAACCTAAGCCTGGTGGTAAAAATGAAATGRTTAGATTATGGCATTCTTTTAGAACTACAAGGTTTGCTTGAGTGCTCCTTCYCCTAGTCTGCAATACTAGCCAAAACCAAATTAAAGTGCTTACAGGAATTTTTCTGCCRCATCACATTTTGTGAATGATACACTTCTGTCATCAACTAAAGACTTGAAGAAAAACATAAGTCAAAAAGTCTTCACTTTGCAAGGGCTATATTTTAGAATTCTGTACAGACAAATTATCAAATTAGCACTTTCGCACTGCCAAACTGAATAACCTTGAAAAACAGTTAATGCTCATCACTTTTCCTTTTCTGACTTTCAGTCCTTCTTCAGTATGATTTAATTTTTAAATAAGATAGGAAGATTAAATATGCTAACAATTCCTTTGGTTTCCTTTTTTCTTTTCTGAAATACTGAATATTCACAATGTTATTTTAATCTCCTGGGCAGCAGATAAAGACATTTTTATTATCTTTAATTCAAAATTAAATTCTACCTTTCTAGAGGTGCCCTCTTCCCTGCTTTTAAAGTAATATTTATTAATATTTAAATGGATTAACAAATCCAAAGTTCCCGACAAGAATTTCATTGTGCAAAGATATATATCTACCCCAAATCCTTTCAGTTTAGAACTTCTCAATTGTAAAAATCAAACAGCAGTAATGTATTATAACTTCAATATTCCCTGATGATTCCATAGTGTTTAGAGCTAGGCCTACTAGTGTTAATATTGCTATTTAACTTGTATTATGCTCCTGAAGATGTCATTGAAATGAAGGAAAAGATATCATATCCGAAAAGGAAAAGGAAAAGGAAAAGAAAAAGAATCATAGAGAGCACGTATCGTCAGTAACCTTGAGTTCTGTGCAAACAAAGGTCTCAGCTGGAGAGTGATTACCAAAATCTAGCCTGAAATAACTGTGAACTATCCATCCTTTTGAAGGAAGAAGAACAAGGGTGAGAAAGATTCAGAGCTGTTGTTTAAGGATTGTGGGGATTTCAGTCCTGATACTTAGCCCAGTAAGCCATGCTTCCTGGAGTAAGCATTTAATCCATTTACAAAATTTGTTTCTGGATCCAAATTTATCTAGTGTATTAAATAGATAATCCTTCCTTAGTCTGCCAAATTCTTTTCTGGCACTAAAGAGAACAGGAAGTGCTGCTAGACATTTTTAAGTTAATATTTATCAAGATTTCAGAAAGGTTAGCTATTTTTTAAAACATTTTCTGTTCTTGAATTATAGTTTATTCGGATATATAAAATCAGAAGCAGTACTTATAATTTTTACTGTAAGTGTCAAATGAGTTAGGAGCACTTTCTGGTCTTACATTGCTTTATTAATAACCTATTTTACTTAAGCAAGGACACTTGAAGCAGAAGGTAATATAAATTTCATGATTTTCATATGAAACACTAATTTAAATACTTCTATGTCATAAGAAAAACTCCTGCTTTTCTTAATTAACAGACTTGGTTTTAGCATCTTAGATAGCTTTTTTTAAACAATTGTTTCTTAGTTTTAAAACATATGTAATTTATGAAGTATAGAATGCAACAATGAAACATAAGGACATCCAGGAAGGTGATTTTAAGCTTGGCAGTAAAAAAGACTCCTAGAGATTAGGAAATGACAGGAAAGGAAAAAGCAAAAGTAAAACAAAGCAATAAGGACCTAGCACAAATAAAACCCTTTGTAACCTTCCTCATTTGTGCAGATTTCTATGCTTATTTCAAGCATTCTACTCCATATGCAGAGTGCTGCAACAAAGCTAATGTCCTAAAGTCTATAACCTGACATCTGAAAAAGTCCCCTAAAATATACCAGGACATGTTTAGCAGAAGCACTGATCAATAACTTCTTCCCAAGCTTTTGTGTCTGTTGTGGAACATTTGGTGTTTATAGAAAGCTCACAATTAGTTACTGTGTTGAATTTAATTAGGTCATTAAAAAATAAGTGATTATGGTAACACATAATTTACAAAATTCTGTCATTATTGTCATTAGAAGATTTCTGTAGGACAAACCAGGCAGGCAAGAAGAGAAAGAATCATTAATTAAAAAAAGGGGATGAGGGAAGAAGCAATGTCCTACTTATTCATATTACCCTTTTTGCTATTCTCATCACCTAGAAATTGTCATATGGTTAAGTACATAATTAGTYATCCCACCTTAGCTGAGGAGAGGCAACATGTACAGAGGTTTCATCTAGACTTGCCTGTTATTTTTGGAGACAGGCTAGACAACTGTAAGAAGGGGAAAGGAAATAAAGAACTTATAAGGGCATGCTGAGGTAGGGAAACTAAATATCTAATGTTGGTTGTCATTTCTGGAAGAGAGAAGGAAGGAAGGAAGGAAGGAAGGAAGGAAGGAAGGAAGGAAGGAAGGAAGGAAGGAAGGAAGGAAGGAAGGAAGGAAGGAAGGAAGGAAGGAANGAAGGAAGGAAGGAAGGAAGGAAGGAAGGAAGGAAGGAAGGAAGGAAGGAAGGAAGGAAGGAAGGAAGGAAGGAAAAGAAGATTACGTGTGTCTCCAATGTAAGGGGTTTTTAAAATTATTTTAATCCCTGCTCTGAGAAAATGCAGGGCACAATTTCTTCTGTTTGCTTGGTAGTGAATCTGAAACATTTGACTTATTACCTATTAGATGTGGGAGAAAAAGACAGGGAAATAATTTACTGAGATGGGGAGACTGACTGTACATAAAATAACCAAAGTTGCCAAAAGGCAGAGAAGGCTCTTAGGCTCTTGGCAACAAACAAGGACAGGAATGCAGTGAGATTCAAAAATCATTGAGGAATCACCAAGTATCATGAGCGCAGCAGTATACAAACAACATGAGGCAGCTTCTGAGGACTTGAGTGGCTGGAAATATCTTTATCTCAGCTGTAAACTGTTTCCATCCACATCCTCCACCTTTTTTGCTAGTCAAGTATAATTAACTTAATCTATTAGTAAAGGTTTGGGGCATTTCTTGCTTTGGGTTTGTGGKKKTTTTTTTTAAATTTATATAAATTTTGTATTTACCGCTTAATAGAGTTGCCAAAGGCACTGTCAGCTTCAAGTTAATCTAAGAATGAAGGCTTGTCCACTGAGTAGCTGTCCAGACCCCTAATCTGACCTCAAATCATATGATTAGAAATTTATTCCCATGATGTCTTAGGCTCCAGGGAAGAGTCCAAATAAAAACAATATGGTCCCATYCAAATCCAAACCATAAAAATATGTAGTTGTGTGAGTGTTTTTATTTTCTCTGGTAAGGCGAATTAAATTTKCAAAGTTCCACAATCTTATTAAATAATTTTTTTTAAAAAATTGCCTACAGGGTTTGATATAAGCAACCATTACTATTCTGAATGCAATCTAAAGGATGAATGACTATCATGTAACTGAAGCTTGACACACTGCATTTTGTCTCTGAAAACAATACAAATACATGATATTGTTTGTACAAGGGAAGACAAAGCRGGATGAGGTTTGTTCTTGCCAAAAATGAAGCCCAAAGTTTTATTTTAGGTTCTCTGAACCCTAAAAAATCCTGACAAGGGATAAGATAGATTTTTCTATGCTAAAGAGAATTTAGCAAAGGAAGATTCTAGTCCTAGGAATTCTTTTGACTACTACAGTCCAGACATTCTGACTAAATTAGTCTTATTTTTTATTTTCAGACAAATGAATGACTGGTCTCATTACCATTGTAAAAACCCTTGAGGGGAAACAATATTAACTCTCTTGATGCAGYGTTTCTTTCCAGAACTAATTACTTTGCACGGGGTCTGGGGCTTGCTTTGTGAACAATAGTCAAAAAATGCTTACTGCTTAAAGCAGTTACACATGGTAAGATTTCATTGTAACCAGAACTTTGACTCTTCAATCCTTTTGAAATGGATATCACATGATATCACAAGATAATTTCATGTTAAATGGAGACACTGGCAGTCCTTTTAAATATTTTTGTGATTTTTTAGCTATGGTCTCTATTTCTGTGTAGCCAATATTAAGCTGAGATTGCTGATTTGACAAAAAAATAAAGGCATTAAGTGTTGCATGAGGCAATTCTCCCTGTATTGACTGTACCATTAGGATTAGCATTGACTAATTTGGTAGGAGAAGGAACTCTGCTGATGAATTAGGCACTTAGCAGCCCCATTTGCCACCTTCTAGTCTTTTTATAACAATGTAACTTGCATAAAGYAGTGAATCCCTGTATCAACAACCTCCTATTGAATTTATATTGAATTTATCCTAGCAGGGACAGCTTTCACTCGAACCTCTTTGTTCTCCACAGGAGATAATTTCTTTTTGTAATGGAAACTAAGCATCTTCTATACTCTTTGTATGTTAAAGCAGAGCAGATAATGGGATTCCAGGCTTTCTCCTCACCTAAGTTAGATTTGAGATGGTCACAAGAGGCGGCAGAAAAATTTTGACAACCCAAAAAGAAGCTACCAAGGTAGGGTGAAAACTAATAATTTTAACRGGAAGAGATGACAGCTGACACAAATTGGTTGTCCTTGAAGATCAATAAACTGTTGAGTGAAAAAAGAATCCATTTTCACATAATGTGGTCTCGCTCATGACTGTGTAGCTCTTTGCACTTGAGTGGCAGACCATATGAAAAGAGTGGCAATTTTTGTGGCGGAGTAAATGGACAAAGAGATAGCTATCCTAATTATGAACCTCTCTAAAAAATAGAGGAATATTAAACCTTCTCCACAGTTATAAAGTAAAAGAAAGTGTAGGAGATGTAGGGAATATATATAGAGAGAGAATATGGGAGGCCCACAATTTGGAGGAATATGAGTAAATGGGCTTTTGTTACCTTCCCTTTGAGGTATCATCAGACAGGTTACAAGTGCTAATCCAATTTCTCACACAGCTTCTCTACATAGACATAAATAATTTTTGAAATTTTGAAGTGGACAATGATTGAGAATTTCAATAGCTCATTCAGTCACAAAATTATAATAAAAACCAAGTAGATATTTCTTCAATAGTCAGAATATAGACATTRGGAAACAGAAAAAATGAGAATGAAAGAAAAAAGAAAAAAAAAGATAAAATAGTATAAATTCATTATATAGAAATTAATGGCAATCGTAAAACATTTTGTGTTTCAATAGTATTATATTTTCCCCTCCAAAAAGATATAACTACTTGTTTTCTTCTGATATAAGACATTTCACTGGAACCAGGTATATTTACACTTTAGAAAAGTAATAAAAGTGAATACAAAGAAATTAGTATCTCCAAATAACTATTGTCATCAGAAAGAGTAGGCAGACAGAAGAAAATTAGTGGTGAATTCAGATAAAAGATCAACTTTTCATCGGCCTGATATCTGAAAAGTGGCTATGATCATATTTATAGCTATGGTTTGTCTAAATGAAAATAAGCATTTTAAACTAAATTCAAATTTATCAATTTTCTTATAAAGGTTTAGAGAAATATYTCTAARCCTTTATAAGAAAATTGATAAATTAGAACTGTAACTTTTTATTTCTTTAGRTCATAACTTTAACCATGGGTAGTATTGTATGAAGACTTTAAACATGAAATATTCTATTCCACACTTCTATGTATACATTTTGTTTTAAGGAGAAAAAAATTCTAGAAATCAGTGCTCTCCCTTTAATAGTGAGAATTTCTTCCTATTTGGGCATGAATAAATAAAAGGTTCCTGGATTGTTTCACAATATCCTCTGTGTATGCCAATCTGCTGTAAATTTTCTGAAGAAAAAGGGATTTAATGAAGCTGCCACTATTTACAACAAGTGGAAAGAACAACAAAAGAATATAATGTACTCATAGCTTTAAATGTACCACAAACAATACATTTCAAGAATACAACACACAGTTTAACTGTGTTTTACTCTGTGAGAGTTGGAAGKAATGAATTTGCAGAAGACAATGTTTATTCACTCTATCTTCCATATTTGTGGTGGTCCTAGCTTCCCAACAGCCAATATCCATATATCTGTTTACTTGTCAGACATAGGGCAGAGGGGAAGTAGAAGGAAGGCAAAAAGACCTGTGGATCAAGACACTGACAGTTTAACAAAGAAAGAAGAAGTTGCTCATGGAAGCTAAGCAGAAAGAGGATTTACCACTTACCAGCAGGCAGATGTTTAGCCCTTCCTGGAAAGGAGGCTCTCCACACTGGACATAATTGCTTGGGAAGAAAATTCCTTAACCACAAAACTCCCCTCTTTGTCCTCCTTTCCCTGAGATTTAATGCTGTGTAGTATAAAATATTCCTATGGTCAATTTGAGTTGGTTGTCCTGAATGTGCTCCCTCCCAGACTCTTACCCACCTCCAGCCTTTTTTCTGTGTGGAAGGGTGGTGGTAGTGCAGCTTAACGCCAGAAGGCAGCTCAGCCCCCACAGCTTCCAACAGACTCCCCCTCCAGTAGGTTGGAGGAGCAAATCAGAAGGGTAAAATGAAGAAAACTTGTGTGTTGAGATAAAGGTAGTTCAATAGGTAAAACCTGTGCATACGAACAAAGCAAAATGAGGAATTCATTCACCACTTCCCATGGGGAGACAGATGTTCAGCCCGTTTGAGAAAGTCAAGCTTCATCACGTATAATSGTTACTTGGGAAGACAAACCCCTCACTTCAAACATCCCCCTCCCCTAACTCCTTTCTACAGATTTTATTTCTGACCATAATGTCATGTGGTATGGAATTTCCCTCCCCTCAGTTGGGATCAACTGTCACAACCATGTCCTCATCCTCACCTCTTGCTCACCCCCGGTCCACTTGCTTGTGGGGCAGTGAGAGAAATAGAAAACACCTTGTTGTTTCGTATGCACTGTTCAGCATCAAGTAAGACRCCAAAGTATTATCAGCACTGTTTTTGTTACAAATCCAAACTCAGTACAATATCACTAACTATGGAGAAAATTCACTCCACCTCAGACAAAACCCAGTCAAGGGGGCAGTGCAGAGTGAAAAGAGAAAATACTTTAATGATTTGCAGGCACTCTTCAGAAGTAATGAAAACATAGATGCATTACCAACGCTGCTTTACGTACAAACAAAAATCACACCACCWTACAAGTTAATGTGAAGAAAGTAAACTCCATTCCAGCCAGGTGCAGTAATTTTTTTCGTGTGAACTTCTAAGATGTCTCTTTATGGTGCTATGTTATTCAGCCATCAACTCTTTTTCAGGAGAACATTCAATAATCACCTTTGTCACTATTAAAGAGACAATGTTTTATATTTTTAGTGGAAATATGAAACAGTAGTTCCACACTCCAGAGTTTAAAGCAGTGATAAAACTTTAAATGATCAGGTAGTACTTTTCTTAAGTGTCCCACTGGTAGACTTTCAGTTGTGCTTCTTCTTTGTCCTACAGCCAGAATTATAAAACTCAGAAAGGAAATTATATTTTAAAATACATAATTCACTCACAATGGATAAAAAGACTAACTTCCTAATTATTTTATAATCTCAGGTATTGTCAGATACTTTTGATTCCATTTCTTGATCAGAATACAAAATTATTCTGAAGCAATACTGAAGTTTAATATGAAAGGAAACTAAATCTTATSAATAATGAAAGAAGTGTTTGGGGTTAGCATGATCCAGTATTAAACAAGAGATTTTGGAAGACCATCAAAGAATTTGAACAACACAAGATCAACAAGGTTAAAGAATGAATAATCAGCAAGGAAGACACGAGAAACAGGTGGAAAGGCAGAGAGACAAGCAGCCCAGTAAGATAAAATAAAATAAGGATGATATAGGAGAAAAATGTTGAACAGAATACAAATAAGGAATACAAATAATATCAAAAACTTGGAACTTAAGTAAGCCTGTGTGAAAATAGTAGCAACTCTGATTTTCTTATCAAAAAAGTTCAACTTGCTGAAGATCGACCCATAAAAGATCAAGAATTAAAAAAGCACAAAAAGCTAACAACAAAACAAAACCCCACCCTGCAGCATATCTGAGGCACTTGGAAGAGCCTGACCTACATGCTTATCTATTCTTTCCTCAGACAGCAGCGCTGGGTTCTTAAAGACCATACCACAAATYTAAATATTGCATTGAACAGCAATCGCCAACTGAAATTTGGGTGATTCTTTATTTTATCTTGAAAAGATTCCTTTTAAGCAGTTATAATCAAAGGAGCAGGATCTCCAAATATCTTAAGTTACACAGAGAAATAATTTTGGAAAGCAGAACAAGAGAATAAAAGCAATATAGAATTGTAGCTGTCCCTTAGTTAGGTGCAACTTTAGTTTTCAGGCTGTGGATTCAGAGAAGTTCAAGTGTAGCTTTTCAAGGAGAAATTCATCTACTTGTCCTTCTTAACCTTAGATCTTGAAAGGTCATTTTTAATCATTGGGGGTTGCTTGTTCCTCTTTATTTGTTTGTTGTGTGGGGGGTTTTTTGGAAAGTAAAAAGGAAATCCTTCCCCCYCCTTCCTCCCCACCTCCATTTAGTATCAGTGTGTTTGTAACACTGTGTCTTTCGTTTTAACAAGACTGATATTTCTTTGTTAGCCAAAGTCRATAGCCAGTCTCTACTCACTATCATTGCACTAGGTTATCAGTTTAAAGACRAGACAGGAAGTCTGTGTCATTATCAAGAGGAAATATCTTCTACACTTAGCATGAAGTTGCACCTGTCAGTCTCCCTTACCCAATTAAATTTGTTTTGCTGAAACACAAGGTGAGAATCTCTGATAAATAATCAACAGCCACTCAGAAAATCCTCTGCATATCCAAGATATTATACTGGAAAATTATAAAAAAAACCAGCTTTTTGTGATTATATTTCTAAAAATAAAAACACATTATAAAGAGCAATCTGATCTTTGGGAAAAAAAAATCAAAATAAAATGAAACTGTTKTGAAATTATGTGTTAAAGTTTCAGTAAATTTTATTACAGGGATAAATATAAATTGATGAGTAACCACTTACAAAGCAGTGATTGAAACCATCATTTCTGTACAACCAGAAGCATCTAATAATCTTAAAACATTCCACATAATTCCTTAGGTACCTTATTATTACTCAATTATAACAAAAGTGGAGATTCCCATAATATGATCTAGAGCTACATTTCTTGTCTTGTTCATCCATTGTGTGTTCCAACAATGTCACCAATTTTCATTCAGTATATATAATTATGTTTGACCCACTGCTTCAATTTAAACTGTTTCTGTGATTTTGTCAAGACAAGCTGATAATCCCTGGAAGATTAGAAACATCTAATAAACATATTAAAATAATTTTTATTCCCTCACCTTCTGTGTATCACGTTAATTTACTAAAAGAAAGTCAGGAATGATGATGACTGTTTATAGGATAGTTATTCTAGTTGATTAAATTAGAAGGCAACAGTGATCATTATACTATTTAAAGAATAATAAAACTAGCCTCCCACACAGGTTTAGTTTATTGCTCATGTCAAGATTTGCAGCTATTAAATTCAACCTAAAGTTATGTCTCTTCTGTATAGAGATATAAATGTCAAAAGTTCTCCAGCAACAGACTATAAAACTACCTAACCAAAACTGGCAGAACAGCTTCTCACTATAAAATATGGTGTAGTTAATCAAGCAAATAAAGGTCATGTTGTAAGAAACAGAGTAAGCAGCATTAGTGAGGACTAACATTTTTAGTAAGTATAAATTTAACAACTAGGAAAACACAATAAAAGGACTTATCATATTTCCCTCCAATTCCTTTTATTAAGACCAGCACTCATTTACTGTTATTTGCAATTTATTTTTAAAAATTTATTGTGGCATTATAAAGATAGAATTTTTAGTTTACAGATGCTAAAAATTAGCAATATTTACTTAAAATGCTTTTCCTCTCCTGTGTCATCTTATTACAACATTTACATAATCATGAAATGTAGCAGAAATTTCAAAATTCTCAAACCTCTCCTTTGAATAATATGAAGTCATAGGTTTRTTATGGCAATTTTGACTATACTCCACATATTAGTGGATATAGTGTAATGGATAGAGGATAATTCAAAGTTTTCAAGTGCAGGGTGTTGATGGTGAAAGATAAATTTGTTGTGACAAAATATGCAGAATGGGGCAGATAATTAAAATGACAGATTCCAGCCATGGTCATAGTATTTGACTCATGTTATAATGTTCAGTCAGTCACACTTGAGTTCARTGCTCTTGAAGTAAGATGTGATTTCACAGAAGCAGAGCACCTCAAACCAGCTAATTCTGTGGTGACAATTTGTCAGGTTTCACACTGTACTTCTGGCATTAATTATTGCCACTATCCCAGACAGAAAATGACTTTATCACCCCAGCTGGTACTGGGCAAGGATTAGATGTGTCACATTTTGAGGTCCCAATTAGTGTGGTTATTAGCAGGCTAACACCTCCAGGCACTGAATTGGGTAATTCAGCATTTCAGAGAGAAGGACAAGATTTCCTGTTGTGGAATCACAGTGCCTTGGACAACACTAAACAGCATTTTTTAATAAGGTTGTATAATGACAATTTGCGCTTCAAAGTTATATCCCAAGCTGCCTAGTCCAAAGCCACCATTTCTTTGTAAATCTATCTCCCTTCAGTAGTGAATACTGTGACTGCCAGTTGCAATGGCATGGCCATGTTATACAGAGTGAGTACCTCATTATTAGATGTCACAAAAAAACATAATTTGCTATGAAATTTTAATATTGCCAAATGTGTTTTTAATTATATGTGCCTGGGTGCATGATATGTTTGTCCTTTAAGAGGCATTCTCCACAGTGCAAAACTTTTTTTTTTTTTGAAGGTTAAAAAAACCTAATTTTTTTGAAGGTTAAACTCAACCTTCATTCACCAGTTGAAAAATCTAAATGAATTCTTTCCTTTGAGTTTCCAAATGCTTTGTAAATGGCTTGTAAGTTGAAGAAAATTAAAGAAAAAGAAATTGAATTGAAGAAATTAAAGRAAAAAAACCCTGATTCAACATGGTATTTTCAAAAATGTAGTGCACCTTATCTAGTTCACAGAATCATAAAATCAATARGGAGAGAAAAGAGTGTCAAGATCACCAAGTCCAGCCATAAACCTTGCACTGGTACCATATTCAYCTTTAAACCATGTCCTTAAGTGCCATATGCACAGGTTTCTTGAACACTTCCATGGATGGTGGCTACCATGGGCAGTCTCTTCCAATGCTTTACAATGGTTTCCATGATTTTTTCCCCTAATATCCAATCTAAACCTTCCCTGGMACAACYTGAGGCCATTTCCTCTCATCCTCTCACTTTTTCCTTAGGACAAGAGACTGACTCCTACCAGTCTACAACCTCCCTCTAGGTACTTGTGGAGGGTGATAAGGTCTCTTCTAAGCCTCCTTTTCTCCAGGCTAAACAATCCAATCTCCCTCAGGCACTCTTCAGAGCACTTGTTCTCCAGAACCTTCCCCAGCTCCATTGCCCTTTTCTGGACTTGCTCCAGCACCTCAGTGTCCTTCTCCCAGGTGAGGGGCCCAGAACTGGACACAGCACTCATGGTGAGACCTCACCAGTGCCAAGCACAGGGGGACAATCACTGCCCTGCTGGCCACACTATTGCTGATACATACCAGGATGCTACTGGCCTTCTTGGCCACATGGGCACACTGTTGTTTTCCAGTATGAATTTCTTTGGCATATTGTGATTCAAAAATRCAATTTCTTCTCTCTCGGTCCTTGGTCTCTATAGTCTTTCTCAACTGAGTTTATGAAAACCACACATTTTTTCTCATACACGCATTACATAAAAGTTTATAACTAACTATTAATGTTACACAACAAAAACAAAAAAAGAAATTAAAATAAAATGTAGACTAATTTTTAAATAACAGAATTATTTTACTCTTTACAGCAGTAAGTGTTTATTTTCATTTATTAGATAGTTTTTGCATTTGATCCCCAGCTAAAGAATCTGAGATTACCTACCTATAAAAGCAAAAGAACCAGAAAACCCACTATTTCACTAGGATTTTGTAGGAAACTTTTTTTTGAAAGGGCGCTTTTGTTTGTACTTTTTTCTTTTACATTTCCAAGATTAATAATATACAGACAATTTGCAAAATTAATTTTGTAATAAACAAAAGTAATTAAGAAGACTATGTGGATCACCAAAAGTCAAATGCTTCAATTATCATAAGATTCTTACCAAGTTTTTGGAAAAAAGCATTATACTGKGGATTATTATTCTCATTAAGCTGAATTTGCTAGTTTTGGATGGGTAACAGCTAACTTTCTTCACAGTACAATTATTTTATTTATTTGTCTCTGTTTTTTAAAGACTTGAAGTGGGAAAGGGTTTTTAGCTCTCTGTTAATTTTGTGAAACTATGAAAAAGCCTGGAATTTTCTCATAGCTGAGGCTTAAATATATTCTTTCTTTCTTGAAATTATTACATATTTTTTACATAAATTATGTATGTTCCTAATTTCAGCAATAATTTAACTAGCAACCTGTTTATTTAATTAATTTCTGATTTACAGTGTGGTTAATAGTGAAATGTAAATTTGTATTTTAACATAGAACTGGTGATTTATTTAATTGTTGTCTCTTAAACTGAAAAATTTGATTCCAGTTTATGGTTGTGATCAAAGCAGTGGAATACAAACTCTTATGAGCTACAGAGGCAATTATGGACAGTATAAAAGAGGAATTGTGAACCTACACATATAATAGAATTGTACTTACAATATTATTTGTAGTAGACACCAGAACTTGAAATGTCTTTTGAATCATTATATTTTTAAACATAATTGAACTAATACTGGATTGTAGAAGATATTTCAATATCCTGCCTGATTATATTGGAAACACTGGCTGTGTTGAGTGCTGCTGACATTTCGGTATACATTCATTTAAATTTTATATTGTTGTAACAGATACAGATGTGGTCATTTAATAGCACATATAAGTCTTGGAATAACTTCTGACTTATGTCACAGAGGATGGAAGTCTGTGCCCCTCTCCTAGGCTGTTTGCCAGTTTATCAGTGGTGACTATCAGATTTATTTCATCACACACAAGAAACTGCAACCAAGGAAGCTCACTCAAAGTGTCTAAAAAAACAGAGTCTATATAATTAAGTAGATGTTATAAAACATCTCAGTTCCGAGCAGGAGATAATAACTAGGTAAGATGTACTTTCTGATACTGCTTTTTTTTCATGCTCAATAAGGTTAGAATTTTTTTTTTTTTTTTTTTTTTTTTTTTTTTTTTTTTTTTTGTTAACAGCATGTTTGTTGGAAACCTTTTTTTTTATCTAGGAAGAGAAAAGGACAAAGATTTTTTTAATGGTCTTCAGGAAAGTAAACCCATTGCTCATGGGAACTGTCTTCTTTTTCAGAACTGCTGACAAAATAGATTCAACCAGTCCTATACTCAAAATAAGAGAATTTTGAGTTAGGCACACCATCCTGTATGTCCTAAACCCAAGCTACTTGTCATGTCATGCCATCTGGGCAGGCATCAGGTGAGATCCTGATGGCTAGAAATTAGTGTGTGGAGCCATTTTACAGGCAGAGTATATAATCCTGGAACCTACTGATGTGAATGAAGATATGCCTGGATATTCCAAATCTCAAACAACATCACTTCTAGGCATTTTGTATTGCATCATGTGCAATTGAAGGTTTCTGTGTTCAGTACTCCTCTTTTCTGTTGTTGGACTTTTAAGCAACTCAAATACCCAGCAACATTAGTTGCCCTTAGAGATTATGCATCCAGCAGCACCCTCTTGATCTCCTGGACTGAGGTGTGTGACACTGTCAAACGTTCCTTGGTCCACTGTTTTCTCCTTCAGCCTTTGCTGACTTGTTCAAGCAAGGCAGACATCCCCCGACAAATGACAGCCGCCTAAAAGTATTGCCTTAGGCTCCTCAAGATGATCTTCTTTAATCTGCTGAGAAAAAGCACAGAACATCAAGATTTTCCTTTTAGCCTTTTTCTGTCTCTTGAAAATTGCTAAATCTCAGTTCTCAAAGTAGAGCTTTTGAGGGGTTTACTCTGATCCTCCTGCTTGGGCAGTATTATTCAGCTGTACTAACTTGCAGCCTGGCAGGAAGGACGCTACTTGGCTAGTCCTTCAAGATAAACCCTAGACTCAACACCTGCTTTCCTTTCTTAGAGCTTACAGATGTGCTTTCATTCCTTGGATTTAAAGAATTGCTCCATTTTAGCACATAGTTTAAGCTTCATACACCTACTACAGTATATAGAGCTGAAAAACAGCTGGTGTTTCACTGCACACCTTAGTTTTAGGTAATAAACAAATACAGTTTCCTGGAACCATGGGGAACTGCTGTTCATTTCAGTTCACAGTCAGTGTACTATAGGCCAGAAACAAAAGGATCTACAATTTTAAGTGTAAATAAATGAAATAATAATAAAAAATTGACTCTAATATCATACAGAATAAAGATGACTGTGATGCATTTTGAATGAATTAGGACTGATTAACTGCATAAATATAAGCATAAGAATTTAGCAGCATTTAACTACTGTTTCCATTATCCACTTCCATGTTTTTTATGCTATTCCTCTAAGTATATAATTACTTCAGTATTGGTATCATCAAAAGGATCAGTTTTCCAAATTTAAGTCATTGCTATATGGCACCAGGCAGAGTAGCTCACATGAACTTTCATATATTCTCTGGTGCWTATCAGTAAGTAATTTGTAGAAAAGTTAGTTTGTCTAATTGAAGTTTTTTACTTTGTAATGTGGATTTAGCCAGCTGGACCTTACAACACAGGAATTTTTATTTCACAAGAGTTCAAGTTGTAAAATCAGTGACAAGAAAATAATTCATTAATTATTAATAGGAGCAAATTTTCTCTTCTCTGCCTATATTATATATATAAAGGAAAAATTCAAAGAAGAAAAAGAAAGTATTTTGCAGGATAGAGAAGTTAAAAACAATTTTTTTTTTGAGATCATTTAGATGGTGTGWAWATCAAGATAAAATTATGACCTCAGWAAAACTGATATGTTCTTTGCCATTKACTTCACTATAACTGAGATTTAGCCTTCAGAATAAAAGAATTTTCTTTAGAAGCTGAATTATGRTCTACTTTTAAAGATTAGTAAAAATGTACAGAGTGCATAATACAGTCCAGACCAATTATTCATCAAATGTTTACATGACATTTTAGTCCCTGGTAGCAAAAACATGAAGGAAGGTCTCYAAAGTATCAAATCTCTGAAGAACCAAAATTGGTCGCCGCAGTTCCCATACTAAGGAATGAATCTGCTCGCAGTAAATGATAAGAAAATCATTTAGAGTTTGAATTTCAGTTGGGAGGTGRGGACATGCAATAGAATTGCATAGCAACATACAAATTTTCAAACATCATATATAGAGGTCTGTCCCCAACAAAGGATTATGACAGGGCTAAGAATCAAAGCAGAAAATTTTAATTGTTGAATAAGAAAGATGAACTGAAATAAACTTTCCTTCTATGTGATTTCTGGGTCAGGAAAACATAGGAGGTCTCTTTGTTTTCTTATAATGTCATTATTGGACTCTTTTCCTCTCCCTAAGAGGAAAATATCTCTATCAGTTCTTCTCTGCTGCAGAATATGTCTCATTCCAACATTAGATAACAAGMATTATTATTATTCAGGAGTTATTGAGCTCTTCACAGAAGCCAGAGTAGTTTTTCTGATGGTATAGCAGTATATMCCAACCTCATGCGAGATTGTTTAGTCAACAGCTCTTCCTGGTCATTGTAGACAGACACAGACTTGCCTTTCGTTTGCACTGCATGTTCAGATATAGTTCTCAAATCTTTAAATCTCTTTAAATGCAATTTTCTCTTCCTGTCAATGTTCTATGAACTATTTTTTTGGTTTCTGAGCAGCAGGGATGGACAAGCAAGGTATTATGAGGAATTTTAGAGGGAAAACTTATTTTTTTTGGTCAATATATTGCTAGCTGTCTACTATGTGTCTTTGTTAATTTGAAACTAAATCTGGAATATGTATAGCTCTGTTTTCTTAGCCCTTTATGAAACTGAAATGTATATGTTTTAAAATACATACAGAAAATGTTTGAGTTCAAGGTAATAGGGAGTTTGTGTATAGCATGAATAGATTTTTAGGAGATCTGTATTTTTGCAGAGCCTAATTTCTGAACACATCAGTGTTACTTTGCAGCTATAAATAGAGTAGGCCATAGACTGTCAGAGAATTGCAAAGGAGATTCAGGGACTGCAGGAAGCCCATCCATATTACCCCTCAGCCTACCAGTAAAGGCTTCCAGCTGAGGAACTCTAATTGACTGGCTGAGCAGTCCTAGTCTGAAAATAAAACTGAATGTATTAGCTTAAGCTGAAAAAAAATTAAGGACCTAAAAATGCTAGTATGGTCACTTCTAGCAGATGGTTTTCACTTTCCAAGTAGGCGGTAGGAGTCTACCTAAAGGGGCTCTACTTCATTGACATACACAGGTTTGGGGGAAAAATACTATTGGTAAACCAAGATATAAATATTAMACAATTTGAAAATGGTACATAGCTACAGTTTTCAAACTATTTTGGAGGCTTAGTAATTATGCTTAATAATTGTACTTTTTTCAATTAATTATAAATGTTTTTTGATTCTGTTTAAATCAACTTTCTGGAGAAAGCAGCTAGGTAAATTAGCAAATATTTGAGGATTGGAGTAAGGGATGTACCTTCAAAGAAAAATAACACAGAGTTTCAGGGTGGAAGTAATACTCATTTATTTAGGGTATCAGCCACTAATCCTGTTTTCCATGTACCTTAAATACATAAGTCATTTCTCAAAATGAAAGAGGACRTATTCCTTTTAAACAATTACCTTTCTATAATAGTGTTTACATGGCAAGACAGTTGTCTTCTCTACTAGCAAACTTAGCAAACTTAATGGAAAGTACTCATGTAGGTAATTTCAGTTCATCCAGCTGAAGTTCTGTGCTGAGAGGAATAATTTGAACACTTACTAAGGTAGGAGAGAGGGAGAGAGTGTGCACATGTCTTTAAGAAAGCTAAAAATCTTTAGTGTGCATAAGAAGAGGAAATGCTTTCTTCTCACTCTTCCCTCTAATGACAGTACCTTTTCCAACATTTTTGTGATGCTTTATGGATGGAAAATTTGAAATGTTAGATGAGATGGCACAATATAGAGCTAGCAGCCTTTCAGTCTTCATTACTTTTAAACAAGATTTTGTGGCTTTGTCTGAAAAGCATGTTATTTGCAGTGTTTGTTTTTTTTTCTGAGGGAAGATAAAAATGTATCTAATATAATGATTATGTGAAAACTGAAACCTGGTAGCTGCTTTAAGGCTAAATGGGGGAAGACTTCAGGAAGAAAAAAATCCTTCAGACCTGCATTGATTTCTAGCACTTTTGCCCTCAATTCTAATACTTGACTACTTACATTCTTAAAGTACTTTAGGGCTTTGTATACAATCCCCAACAGGTTTCAGAAATTCAAAGACACAGAGAAAAATAAACAAAAAAATTTACACAATATATTCCCTAAGTGTTTCTACTTAAACACTTTGTTGAAAGAACTCTGAATAACCTCAGAAAAGCCCCTAATGCTTTCACTATTCAAATTTCAACTCAAATTCTGGTCATTATGGATAAAAAAAAGTAACCAAATAAATTTTCTTTGTGTTTTTTAATTATCCCTTAGGTTGTTATTAATGCCCTAGAAAAGATAAATTCACTTTCAGTTGTTGCAGCTACCAAGAAAGGAAGTAGAAGAGCAAGGTAAACAAAAGAATGGAAAAMAACCCTTCTGAAAAAATGAAGAAAAAGCAAGTTGATCAAACTAAACCGGCAACAGTTCCCTACTGAAGGGGTTTGGRGGTTTTGTCTGTTTGGTTTTTAAGGTTTTGTGGGATTTTTTTTAAGTATTAGCATTCAAAGTCAATGGAGAATTTMATTTAAGCCTCTCAATTACTCTTTGAGAACAATAATTGAACATGACATCAATGAGAAAGCAAACTTTTTTATTCTCCTTTGGGATAATTTTAAACCAGAAAGTGCTGCATAATATTCAGGCTTTTGGTTTGCAGAAAATGGTAATGACTGCACTTTCTTGTCAGGCACATGGTGTTCTGCAAGGGGGCACAGGGAAAGGAGTGCAGGGTGTTGTTCAGGGCTATTTGGAATCTCAGTGGGGGGAGAGCTGACAACAAATGGCATAAAGATAGAATAAAAAGAGGAATATAGRCAGGAAGGAAATCATGCCTCTGTGGATGATTCGAACCCAGCTTTTGTGTAGCATTGAACAGATCTGATGGATTTCCCCATGGCACGCTGCACAGATCCCATCCATGCTTATGTTCAGATTCCTTTCCATACCTCCCCATATCATCTTGGATAAASCCAAAACTATCTGCCTTCTTTTAACAGGCTGGACTGCTATCTCTGTCTTGTCATCCAGCAGTGTGCAGTGCAGGATGAAGCCAGGCACTTCCTTACAGGAGCTGCTCATGCCAGCACATGAGCTTTTTAGCCCCAGTAGAGCAGACATGTCTGGCCCAGGGTCACCAACTGCTTGAATTCAATGTCTTAAAGGCTTYCTGTACAGAGGATTGAAGCATCGCTTATTTCAAAAGATGTTGCAAACCCAGAGGCAGTGTTGTCCATAGAGCAACTGTACAGTTATATGAAGTATACAGTTGTCTGATCAGCAGTAGCAGGTATTAAAAAAAAGCAAGCTAAATTATGATTTGAAGGTGAAAATACAATGCTCTTTTAGAGGAAAAGAAAACCTTCAAGATAAAACAGGAAGATAATATTTAATAGGTATACAAATACAGAAGAGAACCTATAATGRCTCTGAAAAAATGAATGCTGTGTTAAAATACATAAAAATTCAGAGCATTTTTTCATAAAGAATTTGAATTCAAACACTACTGCCTGAAGAAAGCTTCAGCAATGTCTGAAAAAACTTCAGATAAAATTTCAATCAGCAACAGCTGATTCAAAGCAACAGCTTGAATTCATGCTGCAAGTTTTAGAAGATTAGAAGTATTTCTTTTTTCATTCTTTTTTCCCTTTCCTGTACACTTAGTGAAGTGCTGCCTGTTCAAAGATGAGTGCATTCATCTCTATACCCACATAGTTTGTACAAGTGGTCATTTTCCTATTCACTAAATGTGCTGCAATGACATAAACAGGACTGAACAAAAAAAGATAATCTTTCAAGGTTTTGAGTAAAACTTTCTGTCTTTGCACATTGCACCATTTTACATCAACTTAAAAAAGTGCTTTTCTGAAAAAGCTTCAGAGGAACTTCTGAAGTTTTGTGGAGGAATCACAGCTATTGGTCTGGAACTTGCGTATCCTAGCAATTTWTTTTTTTCCTTTTCTTTCCTCTGTGATAGGTAAATAAAACAGATTTTTTCACTTTGGATTTTGAAAGATTCATATAGTGCATCGGTTTGGAATAACCTGATTTTTTTATCCCATCACTGATAGCATTTATGTAAGAAAAATATTTAGAACAGTTATATTTTTCAATTTTAGTTGCACATGGAATTCCAGTACACCACCACCTACATGAAAAAGCAAACCAAAGCAAAGCGAACCGAAAACTTTACTCACACTCTACTTTGTTTTGGGGTTTTGATAAAAGAAAACACTCTTTGATTAACAGTGCTAGAACATTTTTTTTCTTTCAGTATACCTTCAATAAATCACAAATAAATATTCAGATATCCTTCAGAAAATATCTGTGAGCATTTATCATTTTGTAAAAACATAAATTTATTCTTCAAAATTATTGAATTATAATGTCGTAAGGGTTTCATTAAGGGGTTCATGATTACTCATATACTTAAAATGTCTCATTGTATTTTCATCTTCTTATAAGAAATATATCTGAATAGATCACATGGAGGTATAGCRTCAATTTAGCAGACAATAAGATGTTTAGTAATGGTGGCCAATGTCTAATAGTACATTACAAAATTAAAACAAAATTATCTTTAGTATACAACTGATGTTGTTACATCTTGGTTCTGACCTTCAGTGAGTACTGGCGACATATCTCAAAATGTTTTAAGTGGTTTATTACACTATGCCTTGCTTTGTCATTGTCTTGCAATGAATTTAAAGTAAATTATATCTAACATATCATTTGTTGATGCCAAATAATTGAGCAATGCTTTGAGTCTGCACGCCATGTTGCAGCTTGTACATACCTAATAGAGAGAAAAAAACGGAAAAGCAAATGAGTCTCAAAATTAAATAAATTAGTCAACTTTATTAACTCATCTGGGAATTATAAGATGTTACACACAGTTGAGCTCAACATATCTTAAACTACTTCTAATCTACTTCCCTTGAAAAGGACATAATTTAGCACTTTAGAAATAATGTTTAAGACATCATGTCCTTATTTTAAATAAAGGCTTAATAATTAGATAAAACAAGTTTTCTCAACACAGTGACAGATTTTAGGAAGTTGAACTCTATTCATAGCACCTTTATATTATTCCATTTTCCAACTGATTTTTTCTGTGGTAGCACAAAATCCCTAAACTGATAGCTACCAGAAACGGCTTTGCATTATTTGTTTGACTTTCTTGCTCAAAAGAGATAAAAATGTGTGTGCTCAATGCTCCAGTTTAACCAATTGAATCTTGCAGATTTTAAGTTACTGTATTCTAATATACCCTTATCTGCATGCAGATATCACTAGAAACTCATGAAGAAGCAAGGTCTGTTCTGTTCAGCACACTCACCTGAGATCAGACCACATAAATCAGGTACTCCCTTCTCTAGAGTAATTCGCTCTTTCAATAGCATTTTGGTCATCAGGTGCTTAACCAGGTGAACACTTGACTTGAGATTCTTTCTCTTAGAAATTTTAATGAGTGTCCAGCAGGGATAAATAATTATAAGAAAAACCTCCACATATTCAAAAACAAAAAACCCTTGTATACAGTTCAAAACATGCTAAAATTCTTAGTAAGCAGCATAAAGACARGTACAAAAGAAGTAATATTTTCTGTCTGACATTTCCTCATTAACTATGGGAATTTGAGACACAAGCTCAGAACTCTGATTTAGAAACCTTGTGCCTACATTTGGAATTACAAGTTTTACTAGCAGTACTTGTACCCTTCAGTCCTTTGTCACTGCCTTTTTTTTTAAGGAATGTTCATTCCCAAACAACACTCTGCAGGTTGATTCTTGTATCCATGAACAGCAGTTTAATTAATAACTACTTGCTCTGATTATGTAATTTAAGACTAATTTAAAATCCTCTCTCTGGGATTTAATGGCTTTCAAAAGCCATTTTCTGATGAATATGCATTAAACTTATTTTTGTTTTTAGCAAAATGAATACATAAAGACACTTCATAAATCAGCAGCATTTGTAAATTGATTCCACAAAGCATTAAACAAAGAAAAGAAACAGTTCTCTAATCTTCCTGGATTCCTCCAGCAATTTAACAGTTTCCAGCAGTGGTTGAAATTATGTATAAATTATATCTATGTTATTTTAGAAGGTTTTATTTTTTAATTTCTGAATATATCCTTATCCATTTACGTGCAACTAAAGTGAACAGTAGACACCTGGTAGTAGTTTTTATATAGCTACCCAGACTTTTAGGAATCATACTCAAGTGCTTTGAGTAGTAATTGATACCTCTATGCTTCCATATGCTTAATGAGTAACTATTTTGTTCAGTAACATCTACATGAGAAATGTACCAATGCATCATAGACATTTCTGAAAACATTTGGGAACTTTGTTTAATTTCAAAATTCAGAATTAGAATGTGGATATTTTTGAGTAGTAGCTATGGTGTAGCTGTCAGTCAAATGTAAGAAATTTTCAGAACAGATACTTCAGGTAAAATCAATATAAAATTAATTTTAATAGTAAAAAATATTTAAAGTATTTTAAACTTGTGAACATTTTTCTTTTAGTAAATGCAGTAACATTTCTACTATACTTTGAGTAACAATTATATATATATTTCTGTAGAATACTTCAAATAGTATTCAACTGATAATATTTTTCAACATACAAATTTCAATTATTCAGACAACAGTGTCCAAATGGGGAGATACTAAAAAGTAGTAGTTGAATGCAATATTAAATTATATTAATATACTATAACGATAAATGCAATAAATGCAATAAAATTAACACTCTTTTCTAATAATGGTATCATAGTGTTWTCTGGGTTGATTTATTATAATTTAATTCTAGAGGAGGTATGCTTGAATCCTAAGAAGAAACAAAACTTTTCTCTAATGAAGTGTAATATTTTTTCCAGGTTTCCTTAGCAAGGAATTTTTAAGAATTAGGGAAGCTGGGTACAACCTGTGAGAAGAGGAGTTCAGTGAAACTCACTCACTTTGTCGCAGACAGAGTATCCAGATGAATCAGCTGCAGATCTGATGCTGACACCTTTTGCTCTTACTTTGAAGTCAGTGGCAGAAGGGACAAGACTCCACAACAAAGCACAGGATCTTGCCCAAGACAGTCTGAAATGCAACTGGATTTGGAATCAGGCAGCCTGAAAAATTAAACTCGGAAAATGGTGAAGTCGGAGCCTCTCAAAACAGACATTGGAAACTGAAGGGGAGCTAAGGGTGATTGTCAGGAACAACCTCTGACATGGCAGTGGGAGATCCTCTTCAGTATYTTTGTCAGTGTCCAAGGGCACGACGTTGCTCAGTGATGCTATGCAAAGTTATTATTARATTCTAAGGATTTGTATTTTCAAAGATTTCAAAGAAAAGCTATCAAGTAAATAAATGAATTAAAAGGTAGAAGAATAAAACACAAATTATTACTTCCTCTCCCCCACCATGTCCTTTACAGTTCATACATGGTCCAATACATTGCTGCATCTTGGGCAGCGTGATCATGGTCTCTGTAAAATATCCTTCCTCCCTACTCTTCAGTCCTTTGTGATATTTGTCTATGTGCAAGTTCTTCAAATGAAAATCTACTTTTTTAGTTTTAAATGCAATGTTTTATATGCTATGAATATATATACATTTATACATAGATATAAAGAATGTATGTGTGCTCAAGGGGATGGATTATTGCTAAAATTCCTCAAGACCATTCTTTATAAATAATATCAGATTATCAAATAAGCAGTGRTACTTGCTCACCTTAAAATAAGAAATGAAAATACTAGCAAGTATTAATAAGAAACAAAATTATGCTCTCACAAGCATGCAAAAATCAAAGAAGAAACCACAAGTAGTTATTTAAATTACTTATTGAAAGATCTTTCCCTCAGTGAGCTGATTTAGTATCTTTATCCTGGTTGCAGTMGTTGGAGTCGTGGATCTTGTGTACTCTCATGCTCTTGGTGAAATATTTTTGCTTTAAAGGCCAAAGATTTAGATCAGTTTCATATTTCACTCCAAATCCTATTTCCTCCTAAATAGGAAACCACGCTCTTCATCGGAATGTAAGTTGCTTCTTTTTGATGACTGGCTGGCATCATTTAATGAAAAATGTATGTTTGGAGTGAATGCTGTGCAATCTCCTTCATACACATACTGCTCAGATGCATGCTAGGGAGTCTGTAGACTGGATAGTGTTCTAACTAACTAAAGAAAAAATTACGTTAAAAATGTATTCATTTTCTTGGTCTCAATTTACCTATTYAAAGATGCCACCTCCCCAAGTCATGGATGAATGTTGACAAAATGTGTACTGAGCACCTGGTGCAGGATTTTGCATCTTTGGAGATTGGTATTTTTAAGAGCTATAAGCCCAAACTTATATTAGCCCAGGCTCTGATACCAAGCTTATAGAGACTAATCAAGTTCTTTGCCTCCATTAGAATCTTTCAAAGTTTTCAATACAGTTTCATTGGTGAAGTGCTTAGAAAGATGAGMAAAGCTCCAGGTAACTGTAGTAAATATTTTGAAATAAGATAGAGGAGTCTCACATGTGTCAAAATATTTTTCTTAAAGTGTGGAATAATTATTTTACTCCAAATAATTTTTAAAGCAATTTCTATCCTAATGACCTCTATTAATTTATGTTGCTGATTTGATTTTCTGAATGGGTCTGAGAATTTGCTTTTGTTTGTTCCATTATATTGGCAGTAATACTTAAATATTTATTATCTTCCCAAAGCAGAGTGTCTTTATGTGCATATGCTCATAATTAATATTTTCATAATTAATATTTAGGGCAAATGTCTGTATCAAAATCAACTCACCTATTCCTACAGAGTATTCATTTGTATCTACTACTACATACTACTTTAAATGGGTAATGCCATATTAGGTTCCCCATTGTAAAGTGTGATAATCCAAGTTCAGAACATTTCAAGTGTGCACAAAATGTGAACTCTGAAAACATTATTTCAAATGTTAAATGCATTATAGAGAAGAGACTAAGTTTAACCYGTGGATGAAATTCCAGGATCAATATAGCAATAAAGACATGTAGCTTAGAACAAAATAATGTCTTTGAAACAGAAATATATTTTTACATTTCAGAGCTTTCTGATGACTGAATCTATTTCTGTCCTTGGTCACAGCTGAAATCCTTCTAAAACGCATTTCAAGATATAAGAGGTTGTTCTGAAATTTGTCTCTGATTTTATAAAATTTGATAAAATAACATTTTGTGAAATAATTCTTGATCATATGAAGACAAAACTGCCATTTTAAATAACTGATATGGAAATAAGATGAGCCTACATCCATCTCTGATTTCKTCATTCAAGAAAAGAACCATGTTAACAACTGGTTCTGTTTCAGTACTTGTGCTTTTTTATTTCATCTCCCCTCAATGAATATAAAGAGAAGGAAAAATGAGATAAATATCATTCCAATTAGAATATTATGACTGGAGGGAGAAATTATCTATTATTAGTTTTAACAAGTCAGAGGAGAAATTCTATTTCTTCTTTGTAGCCCAATATAATAGTATTTTAGAGAAGGATTCTTTTGCTCATTTAAATGCTTATGTACATTAATAATATCAGCAACAGTGACACAATYTTTTTTAGTAATTAAATTATGCAAATAGGATCTTACTGTGCATCTGGGATTTTTGATGTTTGATATTTCTTCTGGGAAGGGTGTTAATGGTTTTGTGTTTTTTTTTCTTTCTTTCACAGTCATATATATAAAATTATTGCTGTTTGGTTGTTGCAGATGAGCAGGGCTTGCTACAAAGGATGGGCCAAAATGAAGCTGGGATCAGCTGCCGATATTAAATTTGTTGTTTGTCGATTTATGAAGCTTTTCTTTTTTCTTCCTGGCTACTTTTTGTTATTTTGTTTACAGATACCAGGTGCAGTCAGTAAAAAAAAAAAAAAAAAAAAAAGAAAAAAAAGAGAATTTTGTGAAGCAGCCATGGTAAAGGAGGGCAAATTAAGAATTCAGTTTTTCAAGCCAGAAATGAAAAATTGTTCAGTTACACTGTATTCCTGTTGCATACTCTATGGACTAAAGAATGTAAAAATAAGTACATGAGAGCATCATGAGTTCATGAAGTAGATCATAAATGTGAGCCTACAACTTGTATTTGACCACTATTTAAATACAGTAATAGGACAGACATAAAATTCTCGTATCTGGGTTATAACTTTGTTACATCTACTTCTTTTCCACTAGTAGTCTGCAGGTGTTGCTGAAAGGGCAAGCAATCCTATTACTGTTAAATGATGCATATTTTAAATTTCTCTTTGTAAATCTTACCGTGAACAAGATAAAAAATTATTATTTTTCATGTTTTTAAGGAAAACCTTGATTCATGTAAAATAGAATACAAGTATTCTGACAATCAGTAGAAATTACTGTGACTTACTTTCTGCTGAATCTTTAAATATCCTTTAATAATCTCTTGTACTGCATGGCTTCATTTTGAAACTCTTGAGTATTTGCCTTGAGTGAGCTACATTTCAAACTTTTCTTTGCTTACTCTTGTCTTTATGAGAAATAGGTCAAGTGTAGAAATTCGCTAACATGGGAACTGAATCTGCTTTCTTTGTTTTCTTTTTCCATCTGGATTCACTTACCCAGAATACATTACCAAGTCTTACTGGTATAAATGATCCAGTAAGAAAAAGTATCAAAGAAATAAATGTAATTTCAACTTCTTGTATTCCTTAATGATGGTCGTCGTGATGTCATCAATGTTTTTCTCTTCTAGCTCTTTTCTCATTTTTATGACACCATTTCTATTTTGGAAAATTTTCCTTCAAACCATTATCTTACCTCAAAAAACTTTGAATACTTCATATTTGTAGTTAAGACTTCTAAAGAGTCTACATGCAATTCAGTCAAGTGACATTGATATTGAACAGCAATGCAGAAGTACCCAAGCTACAGCWAAAGTGATTTGCTAAATGCTTATAACAGAGTGTAGCACTGGGGAATGTGCCAGAACACATTGGGAAAGAATATARCTTATGGGATTCTGTGTCCAGGCCAATAAACGCTGAACAACAGAGTTTCATTGCATTTTTCTGAATTTTCACTTCTGAATATAGCCATCACATAGCCAATTACTCTGTTGGTACAGACATGAACTAAATTATCTGATAATAAATCAAATGGCAGATTAGTTTGGAAGAACCTACTTTTTTTTCTTCTTTTTTTTTAATGGCTTGCAGAGAGACTGCACTTCTTGAAAGAGCTAACCATCATAAAACATATGGTCAGATTCTATTATGAAGGTCCAGAGTCCAATAATATTATGCTCACTATGCTTTACTGTCCTAAGCATCTGATTGATTTCAGGATGAACAAAAGGATATAAAAGTGGCCTATTTTTTCCCAGGTTTAAAGACGGCACCAATCAATAATCCTTCTCATGCATTTTTAATGCAACAGGTACATTTTTTAAACTCCGGGTATACATTTGTACAATAATTATTTCTAACATGAATGACAACTACAGACAAAAAAAATACTTCAGAAACAAGCTCCAACCTTTACTGCCAAAATTTTCATAATTAACCAAAATTTACAGTGTTAAGAGTAAAGCTGAAGTAGACTAGCAATTATTTTAAATGGTAGTAAAGTAAGACATGCTGGCTTTAAAGTAACATTTTAAACTTTAACTTTTTAAGTTACTTTTTGAAAGTAAGCAAGGTGTGGCTTCAAAAGTGTGACCTACACAGGAAAAGAAACAGAAATCATTCCCATATTTGAATTGTATTGTGCTTCTAAGTGAGTATAAATGAATGGTAGCAAAGGTACCTTAATGGGCAAGAGGTGAAATGACAATGGATTTTCCCTCTTGAGAAACTTGCTCGCAAGTCTCTTATGTTTATTCTCCTATCGGCTGTGAAACCCAGAGMACCAGGAATATTTCTCTGTCTTCTCTGGGATGCCCTGACCCCCAGGGGAGTACTGACTTTGACCCTCATTCATGGAGAAAGTTTCCTAGACTTCAAGATAGACTAGAATCCACAAAAGTGTGAAATAGATTATAGAGAGTAGTGTAGGAGTATCACTTGTTGAGAAATTTAGGTTTTGGGATTTTTAGTATGTTGTGAATGGAAACAATATGGAGGGCACAGGGTGTTGTCCTGGGTTTCTTCATGCTTCTTCTTCCTTCTTCTTCTTGGGTTTCGGTGGCATTTTGCAATTGGGCAGAAAAGTCCCCATTGCGGGCTCTTTGGGATCAGTTATTGGGTTAAAAGGGAAAATAATCTAGGTGTCTGTTCTTAATTGGATAGTTTAGTCTTAGAAGACCCTGTAACAAGAGATTGTGAGCCATTTTGTGCCTTCTAATGAAAAGCTGCCAAACTCACAGTAGTGAGACTGTTTTACTGATAAGAAATAATAAACACCTGAGTTCGAACATGAACTACTGCCTCAAGCCTTCAATACAGACCCAGAGAAGGCAACAACTGGTATCCCCCCAATTGGCAGATACTGTGAGGTTTATAAAGTAGTTTTTATGCACATTTCTGTAAGTATAGTTTCTGCCTAGACTGTTTTAGTACAGTAGCTTATGTCACAGACAAGCTTTTACTCAAGAAGATTTTCCAGTTGACACAACTTAGCTGAATTTACAGGAAAAGATATTGTATTAAAAATATTTGGCTCCTATCACATAGAATTTCACATAAGACATTAAAATACAGAACTGACAATAGTGAAGGTATTTTTGATACAAGTGTTGGTGAAGGCAGTAATAAAAAAATAATGATTTCCTGTTTTTTGGCAATACAATATTTAAAGAAACACATTTTATTTTGGATCTGGGAGAGTTAGAGAATAATAGCTGAATGTCAAGAGGCTAGAAATGCTTGAGAAAGAATACTGAGATAGAAAGGCAACAGATGGATCCCAYTGAAAACATTTTATACTGAAAGTTCAGTAACTCAGAGATTTTTTATTCAAATAATCAACAAATATACCTGAATTTCTAACTAATTAAAAAGTAATTGCATTTCTATAACTCACCTCCTTATCCAAAGTAAAGGAAATTAATTTTAAGAGTTCAAAGTTYGGTCAGAAGGAATTATATGAAGTAATTTTTGACTTCTCAATGAAATAGTGATGGAAAGGGACTACTAGAAAAAATTTCTAAAATTTTAACRTTTACCTAAATTTAGTTCTTTCAGATTTTGACAGTGAATTTAGGGAAGTACTGTTATTTAGATTTAAAATGTCTCTAAACAAGCATAAAACAGTGACTTTTTTCATGACTTCATATAAGGGGTTTATATGTGAACTTTGTGACTAGTGCCCCTAAATGTCCAGATTATGGACCAAAAGTTTTTATCTGTATAGAAACCTAGGTATCTTATGCGTGGCAGCAAGCATCACAGCATATATTTGGATAAATTCCTCAAGATGGAGCTGAGGCATTCCCTGAACCTCTGAACTCAGAAACACTCACTGGTCTCCCAAGGCMACTGTGAGCAGGCAATACATTGCTCAACTCACCTGTCAAAACATAATGGTCATTACAAACACCGCAAAGTGATCTCTAATGTCTGTATCAATGACACAGCCTCATTCACCATGGTATCTGGGGACTTAATGGGAATGAGAAAAGAATCCATATCTAAGATTTTAGTAGATACAAGCTATTTAGAGGACTTGGTAATAAATGGACAATCAAGTCTAATAAAAATTGCARAAAATTAAAATCTTATATTGCTGAAAATTAAAATCAAGTTGACTTGATCTCATGTGATTTCTCTTGCTTCGAATATTAATCATATGAGAAGATACAATATCTATTCTGGTAACCTCTTGAAATATGAGTAGTCCTTACTGCTGGATGTCTATCCTAGCTTCAAAAAAATAATTGTATTTTCTGAAAGTGAAAAAACCCAGAATTACTTTGTTATTTCCTTTTGAAGCATTGCAAGTATTTTTATTTTTTTCCAGTTTTACCAAAATTATTCTCAAAATAGATTTACCAGAACACACTTTTAGAGACAAACAGCAAAAAATTTCCAGTATTTTCAACAGCATTTAGAAAAAGCTCTTAAATTCATTTTAATAGCAAATTTTCTTCTCCTCAGCAGATTTTCTCACCAAAATTATTATAAAAACTATTGTTCCTTATTATTTCTTAAATTCATTACTATTTGCAGCAACAATTTTGGGCTTCATCTCTGAAGCTCCTAGTCTGGGGATGTTATTGCTTCCCCATTCTGCCTTCTCTTGTCTTAGGAGCGGCTTAGTACATGTACATGTAAAGGGTGGAGAGACACCAGGCACAGGTGTCTCTTKATGATCAGATTGTCAGAATTGACAGATGACTGAAAATGTCTTTGCTCAAGTTGTGAAAGCTACCAAACCTTGTCACTGTAAAGCTAAGCCCAGGCTTTTTATCTCTGTTTCTTCGTGGAGCCACYAGTTTGGTGATAAACCCAGGCTGAAACAACTCTGTGATTTGCACTTCTTACATTTCTCTTTCTGGCAYTGTGATATTGTATGCATGCAGCTTGAACACTTCTTCATACTGGAGCTGAGAACTGTGCTCTCAGGGCTCATTTTCAATCTTTTCCAGGTATATTTAATTGCTTATCTATTTACACATTTAAAAACATCAAAAGCCCTTTGGCTCTTTCTTAAAATTTCTTTTGAAGACTTTTTTTGGGGGGAGTTACCTATTGATTTCAACACATTCTTAACAAGGCTGAGTAAAAATCACAGTAGTGTTTAGCATGTGGCATCAATCACTTCTTGTTTACAGAATTTTTAGACACAAAATCTATCGTTTCTGAAATTTATTTAAGGAAAGTACAACATCAAGGCAGAACAGTGATTTCCTGAGTTTTTATTTAGATTTCATTTTAGCTTACTATTCAAGCTGCTCTGAGGAAAGTCTAATCAACAGTGAAAAAAATAATAGCTCTTTAAGAAGCTTTCAGATACCAGCAGAGTACAAATTTCAAATGAATGAAGCATTACACATGAGAGAAGATTATTAATCCCAAATCACTTCAGAATTTGTCTTGGCTAAATTTCTTCTTCAGGCTACAGTTATCTCATTTTTGTGGGTAGAAGGCTAATACTGAGAAATAAAAATAAATAAATTACAAAAAACTATTCATAAAGAACTTTCCTTGAGATCACACAGCAGAAACTCTTTTATTAACACAAATTTGACCTTGTGTCTTTAATTTAATTCACAGTATTTCACCTAGGTTTTCTTTCACTACAAACCCTTTATACTAGGAAACAATTCCTGTTAAGATGTGACAGCTTAGCTAAGCAGCTTCCTCCGTCCCATGATGGTCTTATTCTCCTATATCAAGACCTTCAGTAAACTGAAGGATATTTTCCAACACMTTACTCCCAGGAGACAGAGTAATCTACTTTGGAGATGTCTTTGGGAGATGGGGGAGCCAGGAAGTGCTGGCTAGAAGATATTATATGGTGAAATGCTTCCAATACTATGATTTGACTCAATGTATTTGCCGTACTCTGTTTAGAACAAGTGGGTTTTTAAGACTCCATCTTTCCTCAAAACACAATAAATACAAAATGGAACTTCAAGAAGGAAATGTAGAAGTTCATAAAATGCTATTCATCCTTCTATTTTTGATAGTGACATAAAAWTTTTAAGTAACGGTTGTTATTCAAAATACGGCTATGTGATTGCAAGATGAAAGTCTCATTTATAAATTGATTCAGGAATACAAGGGTTTGGACAAAAATATGAGCCGCTTGGGGTGACAGTTTTATAGTCACACTTGGGCACGATCTTTAGTCCCATGATAAATGTAAGTAACTTCAGCAGCTTTGAAATGGAAGATGAATTATCCAGAATTACATCATTAACGCTACCGGGTAGCAACCTGAAAAAGTTACAGACAAAAAATGCCATAATTTTTTCTAGGTTATCCTATGGTAACTAATAAAATCAATTTGACCATTAACTTCATTTTAGTTTTACAAAAACCCCCAGAAAATAGCACTTAAATGCTTTAAAGCAAACAGAGAAACAAATGAAAGACTGAAAGGGATAAARAACATTGCTTATTGTTCTTAGCAAGTTTTACATGAGCTCCTTTTCTGGTAGGCAATTTTTATATCATAATTGTTTGGAGTTTGGTTGTTGTTTTAATTTTGGTTCGGTTTTTTGTTTTTTGTTTTTTTTTCTTTTTCTATTTGTGCACACGTAAACACCTCCAGTGTCAGTTTGTTAGTCACTTGTTAACACCAGTCAAAGGCACACTAAGAGAGCATGAGGTATGAAAATATGCCTAACTGAAACATGACAAGGACTGCAATTTGCTGAATATCTTTTTCAGGTTTACTGTGGTAAAAAAAGATATCTTACTAGTTAGCCTTTCACGTTTAAAATGCAATCAAGAAATGCCACTTCCATGCCACTAATGTACGTTTAGACTTAGCTCCTGGTCAACCTTTTTTTCTTATTTTTAGTTTCAGGTAAATGACCCTCTAATGTAGCAAATACAAAACCAGCTTGTATTGATAKCTCAGTGTATCAAATCATTCTAATATTGCCAGAGTTGGGGTATTTTTTCCTGTATTCTCTTTGAATGTTTCACAGCATTTACCAGCAATTTTTAAATGATTATTCAARCAAAATAAAAACAATMCAAACTAAAGAACATTTTCCAACTGGCAGTGATACAAATATCACTACTGAACAAACTTTAATCCAATTTATGCAATCCAGACTGGAATAAAAAAGAATCTTCCACTGAAATCCTTCTTACACCTACATTTTTGTTTTAATTTAAAGTCTTGCTCAGCAAAACCAACTACAGTTCTTAGTTCAATCTAGCTCTAATTTGTGAATGTCCAGGTTTTTCAATCCTTGGTTGCAGACAGTGATAGTTAGGCACAGTGTGGTTTCAGTAGTTCTGTTTCTTTGTTGATTATTTTTTGTACCACCTCCTTATGGTTCCATAGATTTCATACTGCTGGTTGATTTAATGTGTTATATCTGTGGTCCTTTTATTTCTTCTAATTTATTTGAGGGGTGCTATTTGTCCCAAAACCACCATGTTAAAGGAGTATATTGAAAATAATGAATAAAGTAAGAAATAAACTAAATTTTATAATGGAAARGATTTATTAAGATTTTAATATTTATGACAGTGGCTGGCTGTCCTAACTCTAAAATCAAGCAATATATCACAGACAAAAAAAATCATCAATTGATTCTATTTGTCCTCAAAATACAGTGGCACAAAAAGAAATATTCCCTATGGTGTAAATTAATATTTAACTGGTCTCTCAAAGGACTTTTCTGTTTTAAAACTTTACTTATTCAAAGGGTAGATAAGAATTTTGAAATTTGTATGCAGGACATTCATGCCATACTTCAAAGCCCATGAAAAAAACTGTTCACAGCTTTTGTATCAAGTCTTATCTCTCCTGAAAAAATAAAAATCACTGGCTCACACCAGAAAACTGAAATTGCCATKAGTCATAGACATCATTGTGATCAATAAAACTGTCTTTAATGTCACAACTAAGTATCAGTCAAATGATTTGAGAAGTTCCTTAAAATAAGACCAGCAATGTGACATGAAGGAAGAAGTCAAATTTCAGAAGGATGTCTGCTATAGCCAAGGCCAATATCTGCCAGTTTCTCTATATGCAAAATTATGTCAGTCATTATACTTGCTGTGAAAAATATATACCAGTTCTCATTTCTTTTGACATAAGCTAATGACATCACAAAGGTATCCTCCCAGGCTTGGTTTTAACAGGAATGAAATCTTGCAGATTGGATGAAAATATTAACCCTGTACCACTTCAGAACTTGGACTTCAGCACAGAAGTCTAGTGTACAACATTGACGTAGCCAGCTGCACTGCACTGCCTGCACACAGAAAAGATGAGTTTTGGGTTGGTCGTGCATTCAAAACTGTAAACTCACACACTTCAATTGTTAACGGTGTCTATCCACCCTGTAAGAATCTGGTAAGAAAGTCATTGCTGAATTGACAGGAATTCCATGTAAAGCTTGGAATTCTGTTTTGCTTCCTGTTCCCAAAGGGAGCATCTTCTTGAATACCCCCTTCCCAAATTTTTCAATATATTTGTCTCATTATATGTGAATTCAGAAAAGAGCAACAGTTTATTTGGTATCATCAATGAAACCTGCCTTCACATGCAATTATCAATCTCCTTGTATGTGTTTCTCCCCTCTACATTGCACTTGTAAGATCCCTGGAGTGCTGATCCAGCTCTGGGGTCACCAGCAGAGGAAAGCCATGGACTTGTCGAAGCAAGTCCACAGTAGGGTCAAAAAGATGATCATGTGGCTGRAGTACATCTCCTATGAAGAAAGGCTGAGATAGTGGTCTTCACCCTGGAGAAGGCCTAGGGAGACTTTAGTTAAGTCTTTCAATATTTAAGGGGGGCTTGTAAGACAGATGGAGACACACTGTTCAGTAGGGCCTGTGGCAATATGCAAGGGATAATGGTTTTTTTAAAAAAGGTAGGCTTAGACTGGACATAAGGAATTTATTTTTTACTATTAGGAGGGTGATATATTAGTACAGGTTCCCCAGAAAAGTTGTGGATTCCTCATTCCTTGGAAGAGTTCATGGCCAGGTTGGCTGGGTCTTTGGATGATGTCTCTGCCCATCACAGGGGTGTTGTTGTATAAGACGTTCCTTCCAACACAATTCATTTTATGATTATATGATAACTATGCTCAGTCTTGTGTGAGAGATTAATTCTGTGGAACACACCTCCTTTTCATTTTGCCCCCATGCTCTTCCATAAAAACAATCCTGTATGACATGGCACATGTGAGAATTGCATATGACAACAGTTCTTTTCATAGCTCTCTCTCCCTAGKTTCATCTGTTGTCTCTTCAACTTACTGAAAAATGGTAGTGAGATTTAGTTTTATATCTTTCAAGCAGGACTTATTTGCCTGTTTACAATCTGTCAGCTAGATGGACTTGGCCATGCAAGTTCAGTCCTGACAGCTGCTTCTAGTGACAGGGTGAATGCACTGTCATGAACATCACAGCCTACAGACAAGAGTATCTTTCAGCAGAAAGCAAGGTACTAGGAAGGATGCTGTGTTCCCAGGTTTCATTTTGGCATGCATTAGAAGTCATGTCCACACCACACAATCTAAGGATGTGAAAATGCCCTCTGATTCTTCAGTAAAACTGTAACCATAMCAAATCACTGGCATTTGTTAGCTGAGTGTGTTTTGAAGAAAAGTGAATACATCTGATGGAAAAGCTYTTTGGTTATAGCTTTTTTTGTTATAAACTTCTGGAAAAGTTTGAAAAATGCCTGCAAGGAGATCCCATTCTCAATGAGGGAAAAAATGACTTCTGAATTAATTTGAATGTTTCCCAAAGCAGCTACTTAATAGGAAAGAGAAAGAAGTGATAGATAAAGGAGCAATTCTCATTGGAGTAATTTCCTGCAGGGTAGTGAAGCAGCTCAAAACAAACTCCTCTCTTCTCTCTCCCCCAAACTATTATTGGCTCGTATGAGGTAGGAAGTTGTTATCTTGCTTGGCACATTCTCCCACATCATGTGACTTCATTGCTGTTCACACTAAGACAAGTAACAGTGAAAACCTCCTATCATCATGTACCTAGTGAAGAAAAACCGGAATTTTGGCCGCCTCCACTTCAAATGTTATGCATTGATGGTATTGCATCCTGTCATTTCCTTGAAGTTTGTAAATGTGAATGCACTGACTTTATTGAACTGTTAAATATGGTTCAGCACTGCCACCTGGATGGAAGTGAGGGATCTCAAGCCAAGAACCCATCGTCATTCGCTAAAAAAGGAGGAAGATAAAATGTGATGTTGCTGCATGCATATGGAAGGCCAGTAAAGATTTTCATAATCCCTCAAGAGTTATTTTGTATGTTTTGACATAAATAAAAATGCATTGTAATAAAAACATGCATGCAGACTSTCCTATAAACACAACATGTGCTGTTTTTCTCTCATTTGCTTGAAGTTTCAGCACATGCACAGCAGGAAAATGGACAATGATAACCAATGCTAATATCCAGAATGAACATCTGCATCTTACTGCTGCCAACAGTAAAAGGCTGCCAGCCCAAGTAGGTAYAATAGCCCCAACTTCAGAACAGAAAAATGACTCTTGCTTCAGAAATTCCTTCTGACCTCTGGTCTTCTTCCCTACCAAACAATAGGCAGTCAACTTGAACAAGTGATGTCTTGCTGCTGCCCCATATATCCCCAACTCCTGTGCCCTGAAATTGTTTCAGCTTGGCAAAAAGCTGAAGTAAACTTTCCCTCTTCCATCTGCCCCCCTAGAAAGTAGACCATCCCTCTGTTCTCTTGCTCTGGGAGGAGTGGAAAAATTACTGGTCATGCCAACAATATTCTTCAAGCAGAGGAACAAAACTTGAAGACTGCCCATTTACACAGTGCTGGTATGTATGACCTCAACTTCCAAAAGAAAAAAAAGCAACCTTTTTAAAGGTAAAAAGAGACAAAAACACATATTTTGTGTGGAAGACAAAAAAAAAAAAAAGATATCAATGACCTTTTCAAATAATCCTCAAGTCCAATTTTTTCCACATTTCCAAAAATAGACAAATCAATAGAGTACATGAATAAACACATAAAGTTTGAAGGGCAAAACCACAGTAAATCAAGAAAATTTGCTCTCAGTCACCCATAGTTCTGCCATTTTAGTTCTTGCCCTTTGTTTTACACTAAGTTTCTGGTGGGCCTGTTTTTTCATATCTTAATTAAAGATATTTTTGGTTGAGGAGCTCCAACCTCCATGTAAAGCAAGATTTCAATGAATTGAAATATTAGATAAATATAATAAAAACTTTTGCTACCAGTTCTTTTCTTGCAAACAAACGTGAATTCCAACAAGCATTCAAATTTTGACTGATCGTTTCTCACAGATGCTGATTTTACCCCCAAATTGGACTCTGTCCCTTTCATGTTTCATGACATTTCAGTCTCCCTTGTTTTTTCCTCTCTCACAGCTCATTAATGCGTTTCACATCTGTCTACCATTACGAAAAGTTTAGTGCATATGGAAGAGCTGAAAAATAAAAGAGAAGTCACCAGGGAAAACAAAAAATTTCTAGTGGCTGAATTGCATGTATGTGGCTCTTTCAATTACCTAGGAAATGTCTTTAAATGTGTAATATGATTGTCAGATTAATTCCCAGTACTCCAGATGCAATTGAGTGTAACTGATGTAGATACATAATACATGAAAAATAAATTATCAGTCTTTCATTTTTTAAAGAGAAAAAAACAAGTAAAATTAATTGTTCTGATGCATTTTTCAAATGTTTGTTGTGAAATAAATTCTTGATTATCAGACTTACTCTTCTAGAATGACAAAAATCAATTTAGTTACTGTAAAGACAAATCTATGAAGTGATTCARATGGCAATCTGCAAAGTGTTGAAAACCATAGCATAAAAATATAATGAAAAAAACCAGAAGAGTTGAAGGGATTTGCTAAGTCATCAGCTCCAAACTCTTGCTATAAAAGGCAACTGTCATATGATCCTCCCATAAATGCATCAAGCTTCAGTTTTAAAACCAGCTATATTTTTGTCTCTACTGCTTTTAGAAAACTGAAACTTACCCTTCTCTAGGATAGATACCATAGAATTGTAGAATCACAGAGTCATAGTTTTGTAGAATGGGTTGGGTAGGAAGGGACCTTAAAGATCGGCTAATTCCAACCCTCTTCCATGGGAAGAGACACCCTCCACTAGAACAGATTGGTCAGAGCCCCATCCAGCCTGGCACTGAACACTTTCTCTGCTGAATTACTGTCTGCTCAGCTTACACTCATCAGTTCTGGCCCCAACATTACCTTTTTGCTTAAGTATTAATTCTCCAGCATTTACTCCCTATGATATTCACAGACAATAGTTGTATTTCTTCCAAGGTATTATCTTCCAAAATATTTCAATTTTCTTTTGCCAAGCAGGTTGTCTATTATGTTCATTATTTAATAAACCCCTGCCTCCCTGTTCCCATTTCAACTCCATGCCCCATGTTAGTAAGAAAAAAAGTATACTGGTTTAAAACCAGAAGTTCGTAAGTAATAGAGGATGGCTTTTCTGGTTGTTGCTGCCTTTGCTATCATGTGGTAGACTTTCACATGACATAAAATTGAAYAATTAATACACATTGGCCACAGTTGCTTATAAGTAGACTTCAGTTCTGAATGCCTCTATTCATATGTGCCTCTATTCATATGTTCATTTATATATGCATACATTTTGCTTATAGACACACATTTTCCAGATAATTGGATTCATTTTATGATAGACCAGATGGCAGAGCTTCTGAAAATCTATTGGCTTTTCCTCTGCTGTCTTGTTTTCCAACTTATTTCTGTTAYAAATTGTGAGAAAACAATTATCTTGATTTATACGAGACTGTATATACTCACGTGACTGTTGAGGGAAATTAACTGCTGTTAGAACAGTGGATATAATCACTACTAATAAAAACTGCTTTGCTCCGGAGAAATCTTAGGAAGTATATTGCCTGATATTTGTGAAAGAAAAAAGGAAATTATAAATATGCTGTTGGGAGTCTGCATTTAAATACTTTGTAAATGCAGAGTTATCGCCTAGAGGATGGGTCCTCTGAGGTCAGTAATTCACATACAGTGAAAAAAACCCCATACACAATAACAAAAGCTCTTGGCATATATAAACTCTTCTCCCTTTGTGTGTGTGTACAGGCATTCATTGAATCACAGAATGCAGATGACATTTAAACACAGCAAACTGCAATTGTAAGCCATGCATGTTGAAAGGATATTGATGGCAGATGTATACCAGGCAATGAGCTTTTGGACTGCTCTCTCTTGAAACAACAGATAGAGCATTGCTCTRTGTTGAATGCTGAAGAGGAACAAAGTGTCAAAATGCTGTTGAATCACAGGTGTTATACTTTATGCTCATTCATTAAGGAAAGTTTTGTGAAATCAATGCAGCCTGCAGGTAAAGAGAGATTGGATGACTCATTAAAATCCCCATATTTAGCTGAGTGAGGCTAGTTGTTGTACTTCTTATCCTTGAGAACACCATTAGCCCATGTTTCAGGTAAAAAATCCTAATGATATGTTATGCTTTTTTTATGAAAAGCTATATGATTTCATTTTGTCACCTTGTATTTCCAGGTGCTATTTTAATACCCAGTGAATAAGCAAATTCCTGTGAAAATGGAAAAGAGAAACAAACTGACAGCTCAAAGATGTTTTGCCTTATACACCAGTTCAATAGTTAAGGGGAAAAAAATAGAAAAATCAGTAAACTGGAACCAGTCAGTGACACTCAAATCAGTTCAGCTGCTGCAATAAAACTGCTGGCCCTAAGTGCAAGTGTCTAAAATTACAAGGAGTTCAGAGCTCTCTCACATAGCCAGCCACAAATCACAGAAACATTTTAATAACTCCATGCTATCTTTTGTTTTACCTGGGTTTTTTTTTCGCTCACCTCTCTTGTGAAAACCCCATGCTCTTCCCACATTGAATGGTGAGTGCTTGCTATACATTGACTGGTACAACAGCTACAGATTTGCRCCTTGATTTATGTCCTTAAAGAAGGAGGAAAACCATTATGGTGGCGAAAAAAACCAACCAAACAGAGGGAAAAGCCCCTCCAAGCTCCAGAAGAAGTGACCATTTTGCCAGATCTGATGCAGAGAATGTCAACAGTTGTGAAGAGGGAAAGCTCTTAGGGTTACTATGTGGATTGGAAATCTTTCCTGTATTTCATTTGACTTGAGCTAAATTCACTTTTGACCCTTAAAATGTCAAACTTAATAGAATGTAAAACTTGTTTCAGTTTGAATCCTAAGCACCACAAGCTTGTCTTCTTTTTGAATGAACCAAGAAAAAGCACTGAGATTTCTATTCCTCTGAGACAGAAATTCTTAGGTAAAGAACATCACCATGCCAACATTCATCTTCATGAACAAATAGATGCTCTAAAATCCAATATTATAAAAATATTTTTATTATGTATTCAAGGGTTTTTCATGGCTGTATTTGATAATACTGCTCTGATGTCCTCTTCTGAGTAGTATTTAAACTTCTAGATTACTTTAATACTTTGCTGTCATTTCTTTGTCAAGTAGGCCAGGAGTAAATAAGAAAATGACATACTACAAGCTGAAGATTGAAGTTACGTTATTAAAAGTAGTTGTCAAAGCAGGCTGGTAATATTAATCTTTTGTCTAAACTGTATGCCACTTTTTTTTTTCTTTCCTTCTTTTTAAGAGAAGAAAAAGATTTTACTGTCTATTATGAAACTAATTTAACTTTAATTTCCTGTCATCATGTTATTTTTTATCTTACTACACAAAAAATGTGCCAATCTGATGGACAGTTCTCCATTTAACTGAATGAATCAGCATCTAAGTATCTATTTTTGTAAAATGTGGCTTTTATGAGCTCTTACATATTCAAATGTTTTGAACTAGGATTAATTATTTTAGCCCACCCATTTTTTCTTCCTCTTTTTTTCTTTAAAAAAATAGCTGATTGTTTCCCTAAACTCTAAAAAAGAACAAGACAAAGCTTAATATTAAAAAAAAAATTGTGCTATTAGAACAAGTTCTTTGTCTTGAAGGCATAATGACTTATAGCATGCAGAGTCTTTCTGGTAGGAAAGAAATAACAATTATAAAGAACAGCCTTTCAGATGCTAAATTAGCTGCTCAAGAGAGCTCATGTTGTTTCAGGAAAAAAACAGAAATGCACACAAATTTGCAATCTTCAACAGATTGGAAACTGCCACATTGTAAAGCTGTTCTTTGAGACAAATAAAAATGGTAGGCAACTTCAGAAAGTGGCTTATGCCWTCTTAAGCAGGTGGAAATTAGGATCCTAACAGGATGGCAGGAAACTTTATGAAAAGAATCTGTTGGTAGAAATTAAGGATGAGACTTTTTTTTCTTTGAATACCGTGATTTATTCAACCAGCCTGACGCACGTCCTGTCTCATGCCAGTCAGTTACATGGTTGGAGTACACACTTGGATTAGGCAAAAAAGAATTCATCCAGCTTTCCTCATAGTTCAGGGAAAAGTATAATTTTGTCTTCTATATGCTCTCACCCTGCCCTTGTTACCATTTACAAGGACTAAGCTTTTGGGTTCTGTGCTGGCTTTGGCTAGGGTAAAAGTTAATTTGCTTCCCAATGGTTGGTATGGAGCTGAGTTTTGGAGTCATGCTATCACAAGTTTGGTAAATATAGAGATGGGTTTGTTATTTTTGAGCAGGGCTTGCACAGAGCCAAGGACTTTTCTGCTTTTTGTACTGCCATGTGGAAGCTGGAGGTGCCTGGGAGACTGGGAGTAGACACAGCCAGGACAGTGTTTTGCAGAGATAAAGAAAAGAACTCCACAACTTTGTTAAAGTTGTAAAAGCCGGTATGTTTATTACAGCGCTGGACGCATGCGGAGAATGCTCTCCTCAAAAGGCATGCGTACTTTTCAGAACTTCAGATCTCTTTTTACCTTCTTCCCAAATGCATATGTATACAGTTTCACAATAGGTTCATGCATATTCATCCTTACAGGATTTCCCCCATTTCCCCCATGACATTTGCAGCTGGTTTCTTTTATCAGAAAGAGTTCTTGGGTCAGGCTGACTGTCCTTGCAGCAGGTTCTGTTTATCTTTATCTCTGTCTCTCTTGTCTTTCTATTATGTCTGTTCTGCAGTTTTCTCTTCAGCTTTGGCCTTACAGACTTTTCACCCTGTCTGGACATTTTACCTAATTCAAAATGGATTTTTCTACTCTGGGGATTTTTACTTTGTCTCAACAGGTGACCCAAACTKACCAAAGGGATTTTCCACATTATATGACATCATGCTCTGTATATGAAGCGGGAGAGAGAAGGAGGAAGAGGGGACCATTTGGAGTGATGGTGTTYGTCATCTGTTGCTTTTGATGGGGCCCTTCTCTCCTGGAGATGGCTGAACACCTGCCCATGGGAAATGGTGAATTAATTTCTTSTTTTGCCTTGCTTCTGTGTATGACTTTTGCTTTCCTTTTCAGTCTATCTTTATCTCAGCCCAYGATTTCTCTGCCTTTTCCTCTTCCAATTTGATCTCCAATCCTGCTGGTGGGGGAGTGAATGAGTGGATGTATGGGGACWGGTGACTTCCTGGGGTTAAACCACCAGAGGTTCCTACATCAGATCCCAGCTCTCAGTTACACACATCAAAACCAGGATGGAGCAGATCAGTGCAACACCCCTAAATTTTTCCAGTGGCTTTCCTTACTTTATATAGACACAATAYAGAATCATTCCCACTTGTCCCACATCTGGTCTGAAACCAGGGGCTTCTCAGTGATCACTAACATTTTTAAATGGTTTCAAATCATCTAAGAGAAAATGTGTGTTATTGAAAAAACTGAGAGTCAAGAGTGCTGTAGAAATTAATACCACCTGAATAACTGGAATTTTGTTTGCATGAATTTGCTGTTGATTGATTATAAATATGACACTAGAAGGGGACGAAAACAAAAAGTAGACTTCTCTATTTTTCTCAAGATAGTAAATAATTTCATTAATATATTCCCTTTTTAGCCATGATGTCAGATTCTTTCAGGCCAGCTTATTTTGGTTTGCCCTATTGTTGTTGGAGCTGTGCTTGTGCTATACAGTCAGCTTCTTTACTTTTCACAGTAATGTGGACTAAGGCAAAATCTAAARTATATAAGCTACACTTATGTAACATCAGGTATGGCTTCAAAAAACTGACCTACACAGGAAAAGAAATAAAAATAATTCCCCACATTTGAATTATATTCTGCTTCTGAGTATGAATGAATGGTAGCAAAGGTACCTTAGCAGACAATGAGAGGTTAAMTGACAGCTGGTTTTCCCTCTTGAGAAAACTCATCTGAATATAATTATCTTAGGTTGAAATATTAAGTTCATCATTTTAATGAAGACAAAAAGTGTTATTTTACTTGTTTTTATTTTTGGAGAATGAATCATCTTATCCTTAAGATATAAATATTTTAAACTTCATATTTTCTGCTTACTGGTCATATTAGGGGAAAAATGTTTATTCCAAATTCTGTTTGTCTTTTTTTTCCTAACAGCTAGAATTTAGAAAAAGAATTTATAAATAAAGTATCTACCTATTTGGAGACTAAATTGTGACTGTACCTTTCCATTCCCATGTCATAAGCCAAATATTTCAGCAGAACATATGGTAGTTTACMTCATAACCCACAGTCTCCCATGTATGAAAAAAATCAATTAGATGGGGTTAAAAAAACCCCAAAACTCCAATAATTTAATAATATCTTTCTTACTTTGTGAGAAGAGTGTTTGATTTAAAACTTTAGTTTAGATTGTTTCAGTTATCAGCCACTACAATGGCTTATACCATGCTGTATCTTGAATTTCTTAATTGGAAATCCTGTTACATAATTCTGTCAACAGTTTTTATAGGAATATGTTACACAAATGAGATTTTGGTGTAAATTAGTTATTWGTGTTAATAGTTTTATGAAGATATTAAATATATATATATATATTTCAGTGTTTCCTTTCTTAGAAAAATAAGCATTTTCCAAGACAAGCCATTCTCTACTGATAAGATGTTGAGTTTTATTTTAATCTTTATGAAAATCTGAATGTTTAAGGCATACAAGTATTATAAGAGTTCCTTGGACTCTAGACTAAGGACAAATTAGAGTGCTCAGTTCAGGCTCCTGTACATCTCTTCAAATTACAACTGGCCCGGTTATAAACATGAGATCAAAAAACTTCATTTTTATCTTTTGCAACGTACCAAGCTGCTKAAGTTTTGATGTATTTGTAAAGACTTCAGCTGAGGTTCTGTACTTGTCCTGAATAATACTCAGCAATGCTGATGCTGCCAGGCTAAAAGAAAAAGGAAGACACATTTTTGGCAATCAAACTAGAATACGTTGCAGCTATAACTAATTATATAAATAATCTGGAATGGTTTCACACAGAGACTAGAATCTTTGCATGAACAAATAATCATGCCTGTAGCACAATGATTATTGTGCATACATGCAAAATATGTACATAAGATCTTAGACAGGTAGCAAATGTGTAGGTGTGAATGCATACTGAATACAAAGGAGGCTGTGGCCAACAATCTGAATTAAAGCTGCTAACTGAATAGATGTGCTGGCTTTTTTTTTTGACAGCTTTTTACCAGCTGTATGTTTTGCTGCCTCCCAGACTATAATGAATAAATCCTCACAAGTGGCACTTCTGATCCCAACATGGGAGCAGATAGGAAGTTCAGCAAACTTTAACACTTAGGAAGGGTGAACCTGACAGGAAAAGCAAAGATTTTATTGCCATGATTTGGTGTGTGGTTCTTGGGATGGTTTGTTTCAAAGATTTCTTTCTCTTATCATTCATGAAGAACTTGGAGTGAGTATTCCATTAATGAACTGAATTGTCTCAGGACCAGTGGTTCCCTAGAGGAATGCTAACCAAAGGATCTCCTAGGGTTTAGAACAATACTTGCTAAGTTGAAAAGGAATTATAAGCTGCATATTTCAGCAAAAATTAAGAAAATGAAAATAAATAAATTACATGTTGCAAAAGCTTATATAAGAGGGGGGAGAAAGCAAGAAGGATTAAGAACAGTTAAGAAAATAAGTTTAATGCATAGCATTCTCGCATGATGCATTTTTAAAAGCCAATGGAAAGACCAGAAAACATACCAGAAAGAGGACCAGAACAGTGGTCATTTAGTCACAGGTGTTTTTTTAATCCAAAAACCAAAACAGAAATAAATGTTAGAGCATCAGTGTGCCTTGAAGAGACAGTAAAATTTCAAAGACACAGAAGGCAGCATAATTAGTTGTGCACTGGAAAACCATCACAAAAGTGTGACAGAGCATATTTATCTTATTAAATGAAGATGACACAATTCAATAGAACAGGGAGTGCCATGTGGCCATAGACTCTCTAATGGCAATAGACTCTCTAAAAAAGGGTAATGCTAAAATCACAAGAGTGACCAAGACTGATTTGGTTATTCTGTAGTGAAGAGAAAGACAAAAGGAACACTGAAAAAAAACTCTTTAGAGTTTTGGGATACTCAGAAAATGAAGAAAACTGTAGTCTTCTGAGAGCAGTTAAAAGTCGAACAATATGATATGAAAAGGTATGGGTAGGATTGTATAATATGACTGTAAAATTTTGATTACCACATGCAAAAAGTGCTGCTTTGAGGTTAAAAAAGAGWAAGACCAGAAATTCAGCAGAATTTAAGGAAGCTGAAAGCTGTTCTTTTGTCACTAAAAGTCTTTAAGGCTATTTTAATGGAAATCAACTTTTTCAGAAAATCAAAATAAGCATTTATGCTGAATGCTCCAGGCTTAATGACAGTACAATTTCAAATGTTAGAGTCTAAGGAAATTTGATGAAAATTGCAAAAGTAGAGACTAAAAAAAGCCAGCATACATGGGATTGCTCCCCAGGAACAGGTTTAGATGTAAATACAACTGTGTTTTCTTAAATAATTGGTTACTTAAAAAGTTAYAGGAGAGAATGTCTTGAGGTAAGTAGTACTGAAAAACACCTAACCTGATGTGAAATAGCAAAAAAGGACCTGTGTTGCAGGAGAAAAAGAGTGGAGCTGTCTTTTTCTATTACTTGCAACCCACATTTGAATTGGCTAAATCATTCATGAAATTGCACCCTAAAGGAAGAAAATGGAACAAAAATTTTGGAAGGAACATGTACTGCTAATTTGTTTTAAATAACGGATTTGTTCTGCAGTGTACATAAGTGATTTTTCTCCAACACCCCTCCTCAGTCTTGTTAAGAAATTGGCTGTGAAGGGTGTCAGGTAAGCAATTAAGCCCTCTTCACTTTGTCACTGTGTYGAAGAAATTTAAAGTTTTTAAAAAGCAAGAGAAACTGAAGTTAGATCATCTTGGTACTGCAGCTTTTAAACTGAAACAGAATGAAATTACTGTTATCTCCAAGGAGCAATAAAATGACCCTTCACAAGATAAAACAGATCCTAATAATGTACAAAAGGTGTAGGGACTGTATATTAAGTATATATATTACTGTAAGGCCTCTACCTGAGATTAGAGTACATAAAAGACACATTTACTAAATTCATGACAAAGAAACAGATTAATTGTCAGCATGGAGTACAAATTTAACAGCTGAATCCACACCAAAATTACCTTTGGGTGTGTATTTATATATACTATTTATATGGATATGAATAAAAATATATATATGTACTTACTCTATAATGTATATTTCTGTGGACAGTGGGGCTCATATCCAAAGAGCTTCATRAAACCTTCACCTTGTCTTAATGTCATACAGCAATGACATAGCTCAGAAGAGTTTTAAAAGACTAATTGCATAGAAAGCAAGAATGGTATAGGTAATTCCTTAGCTAGTCAATACTAGCAAAAAGACAGTTGTTGCATGTTGAAAACCAGGCAAAATGGTGATATTCTTTTCAAGGATCCTATAATTTCCCCATTTTTTAGATCACATGCTGCTTTTTGTGCTCAGCTTAAATTGCCATGTGTCCACCTCTGTAAATGTAGGAATAGTTTCCAAAATGCCCAGTAAGGGTTACTGCACAGGAGCATTTCTGTTACTTGAGAGACAGATGATGTCTGTGCTGAGATACTTCCAAAATCAAGCAACATATATATAAATTAAATACTTTAACAAACTCATTGGAACATTTTGCTAAAATTTTAAAACACGACTGAAAATTGTGAGACCCATTATGAGTTACTATATAACTAAGTTGCCTAGCTACAGATTTATAAACTGCTGTGCTATTCAAAATTGTTGCATTTGCCACATATTGTGTGCAATCAGTATGGTTGAAACATGTGACAAGAGTTAAGGTATTYGGCTTCTCAAGACTAAACATGATAAAGGAAAAAAAGGAGAAATTAACTTTAGATTTTTCAGAAGTATATTTCAGGGAAAAATGTGGACTATTTCCTGTCTTTTTTGAAAATAAAAACCAAGAAAAYGGAAAGAATTCWTTCAGTTTAACAAAAAAWYAAAAAAAAAMCCCACTCTCTCCTCACCACCAAAAAMCCCCAAAAATGTGGGGACTTAAATTAAATAAAAAACCTTGCAGAATTCAGTTGYTGATCAAGTAAGACATACCAGTTTGCTTATCAGTATGATGATATTCTGCTGTGATGATTGTCTCTTCTGGTGTCTAGTCAAATTCTCTGATTGAAAGAATCAAGAATCTTGGGTAACAGAAAGGCAGACTTTTGAAGAAAAGCCAACAAAATGAGTGTACCTGCTTTAAGAAAGGACCTGAAGTACAGGATTTCCCCCTGGATTTTTGCTGAGAGCTTCAAACATCATAAAAAATATTTTAAAAGGAATAAATGGACTTGCTTCAGAATTTTAGCTGTCACAAAAGATAACTCTATGAACTGTGTTGTTTCTATSCTTTTTAATAAAAATTCTTATTTATAAGACCTAATCTTGGTATCATTCTTTTTGAACTGGAAAGTCACTCTCCTACTAACTGAATCCCCCCATTTTGCAACTTTCATAGAATTCACCCAAAAAAACAAAAACCAAAGTGTTTATATAATCTTCAAAATTAAAAAAAAAAAAGTTGTAAAATCCATCACTAAAAAGATAAAAAATTTAAAACTCACACGAAACTTATGTGCCTGCCACACAATTCATTTACGTAGATACGGTGTTACTAATTAAATAAATACCTTGTGTTTAAGGGGCATAGAAAACAATACTGTACTAAAGTTATACGTGCTACAATGACTCAGAAAAATGTTAAAATCTCTGCAATGCAGCAACCTGACCCCWTTGCTTCTCAGCTGGAATATTCTATGGGCACTTCTTGTACACAGTGAAGCCAGGTTCAGTGAATAACACCTGCTCTCTGTCAGTAAGGATGTTTCTTTCTGAAGCAGAAGAAATTAGGTGGCTTCAGTTGACAAAGCAAAAGAGAAGAAAAGTTCCCMACTCCCACCTTCTTTCTCCAGAAAATCTCTCTTTTGATGATGTGATACTTCAGTGTTTGGAATGAGTTTATACAGCCATGGTGTTGGACACAAGATAAGGCTCAGGGATGAAATTCACCCCTTGTTCCTGATATAAAGAGGCAAAACTCCTGATGTGCTGGGCTATTCATGGCTTGTGGAAAATCTTCCCTACTTCTGTCATCCCTTAATTCCTTCCCTGTATGTTTCACCATTGACTGAAACACTGCATTTATCTTTAAATATTTATGTTCATTATTTTTTTTTAGCTGCTGACACAATTCTGACCACAAACAAACAAAAAGTAATTTTTTAATCATCTTTGTTTTGGTAAAATTTGAATAGAKCTTCTTGCAATAGAATTAGGTACCCCTCTGGCCTAAGGGCCCTCCTCAGCAGCCTATCTCTGACCTGCTGAAAAACAGATAGCTTGGAAAGCTTATACCACAAATAAATCTTTCATAAATATCTTCAGTTTAAGAAAATATTCCTCTTTCAGAAAGAAAATATCCTATATTTAATGCAGTACATTGTGAAATATTTCTCTGTGTTCTGTATTTCTAGTTTAGGAAAAGCCTTGAGGTAGGCATTTTTGCACAGAACATGATCAGCAACTTGAAGTGCTTTATGCTATTAAAAATATGCTAAGCCTAGTAAAAAAAAAAATCCACTATTGAAGCCAGGCAATGTACTTGCAACAGTCTGATGCAGACAAATCTCTTCAAGATTAAACTGTAGATAAATGGTTTCAAAGACAGAGCAAAGCAGCCTTTTGTGATTGCTATTTATTAGTCCAGTCTCAAAATGAAGGGTCAGATGTTAACTAGTTTAAAAGAATATATTTACACACATACCTGAGATTGTATAAAAGTACACCTGATATATAAAAAACTAAAGCATGTTCTGCCAACAAGAAGGGAAAAAAATCCCTGAAAAAGGAATAATGCCAGGTTCTTCTGGTGTTCTCCTGATGACCTGGTTTTCGACAAACTAATTTTCCTTACTTGTGCAGTGCTTTTCCTTCCCATTCATCTTGGTGAAGAAAAAAGATTAGCCAACAAAAGAAATGTATCTTTGTCATATCTGACTTTTGTGTACTCTAAAGCAGCTATAAAGTGAACTTCATTGAAAATGTGCTATTCTAACCATTTTTCCATTAAATCAAGAGAACAAAATTAGAGCTGTCATTTGAATCTGATGGAAAAGWTAGAAGGGTTGAAATGACAACTTTCTGATGGCGTAATGTGATTCACCTAATCACTATTCTTTAAAAATTAATACCTCTATAATTTATCTTCTTACAGAACACTCATAAGATTAGAAAATATTATTTCCCACCTGAAGGTTGGAATATTAAGACACAAAATTGGTTTACCCAGGGTTCCATAGTCTTAGATCATTATCTTAGCTGCTGAGCTGTCCTTTCTACTCAGGCCCAACATGTCTTCTGTAGAAGCCTTAAAACAGAAGTAGCTAAGCTAATTGTCAGACACAACAGAAATGACAGAAATTGGCTCATGCCTTGCCAATGAAAGCTCTAGGAAAAGAACATAAAGAACATATATTTCCTTGTGTTTTCAGTTATAACATAGTAACAACATGTCATAAGCAGTATTAATGCTCACTAAAGAGGTCTAAATATTCAGCAGTCATTGACAGGAGGAAAATAAAGAGTAATATGCTAGAGTGCAGAGGAATTAGAATTTAACTCCAGTTCATCATGAGTGGGTAAAAGGCCTACTTAAGAATTATTCACCACTTTCAGCAGTAATCGCAAATGATAAGGACATGTTTGTGAAGACTTTTAAAAGAGCCTTTTTCATAATTACTTGATTTTTAAAATTGTTTTTTTAATTACTCTGAGGGCTGAAAGACCTTTTTAAGGCAAGACAACAGCTGTACTCATGTGAAACATAAATTGAATCTCTATTAGAAATAACAGATTTTAAAACAAAAAGTTAGAAAAATAGGCAAAACTACATTGTCCATCATTAAATTTTTAAATATGTAACATTCTCAATGAAAAAATTGTAGATCAGTCAGCACTGATAACGGCTGTTCACTGCTCATGGTCATGAGCTGGAGTTTCAAATGCATCATGCAAACCAAAAAATGAGTTAGTGTGTGACCAAATCAGGACACGGGAAAAATCACGACTCAGTAAAGTTAGAGGAAAGAAAGGCATTTGTTTTTCTGAGCTGAGGAAGTAAATGGCAGAAAAGTCCACTTAATGTACAAATCCCTGTTGTCCTTTTTTCAGGTGACATTGCTAYGACAAATGAAGCATGTAGTAACTGCAGAAATCAGTGTTAAGAACAGGAGTTATCACAAGGTACACATTTCCATGACATCAAAACTTCCTATCAGATCTTTCTGTTTTCTGCATTGTTATTCACCAGGAAGGTCAGTAATCTGTGAGTCTTCATTGTCATAGCAGTTGTTCATGTCAGGTGATGTTGATGTACTCGGGCTGACACCCCAAGCACTGTGACAAGAATTAAGCTGCAGGCAGAAGGTGACTGCATTCAGGCTTGACCTCAGGCTGTGGTCCTTGTTGCTGCTATTGTTGCTAGGTTAGATAGTTGATTGGTTGGTTATTGGTTGTTTTTATTCTGGGCTATGTTYGGGTTGTTGGTTTTTTTTGGGGAGGATGACAACATGCGTATATTCAGCCCGTGTTATTGCATAAAAKTACAAATTCAATACATTTAATGTCTAACACACTGTCACTAGTCAGAAGTTAAGGTACTTGTAAATGTGGCTACAGTTAATAACAAAAAAATTCTATAAAACAGAATCTTTTTTATTATTCCATTATCCTGTGGTCAGAGTAAGAAAACTTCTTTACGATCTCTGTATCTTGATTTCTGCGTGTCATTTCCCAACTGTTATCACTCTGAGATTATTCTACACTACCTATATCTTTCCTTTCTAACTTGAGAAGAGTGCAGATTACAAAATTCAGTAAGCAATATCTTTTGTGAACTGAACTTTAAAGTTTTATGTGTCTCTCTGTCTTTGATGTGTGCCGAAAAGTTAATTTGAAGACAAGTTTCAACAACAATTTCAGAAGAAACACAATACTATTATCTCTGATACTACCTTATAAATTATTAAAAAGGTTAATTTTTGTTGAAAGCTCTTCAGTAAACCATTGTTTATTAATTACTTCTGTTCATTCTCTCTTTAATAATAAAAGAAGCAGCATTAATGAATGTGTCTGTTCTGCCTCAGGTATTAAATCCGCCTCTAGAGCATGCAAAAAGATTCACAGGACTAGGTCAGCAGTCTTAATGATCCTTTACAATGCATTTTCATTAAGATTTGGTCTCCTATGCATTTCTCTTGAAGATACATGTTTTCAGGAATTCCAGAATAAAATTATTTCCTGTCAAACAATCAAGTAAATATCTTTGTAARCTATCATCTATTTTATGTGACATGAACCAGAATTACAGTATACTACACTAAGAAGTACAYTGTGTGCACTAGAGCTTCTTTGATTAACCTTATTATCTAAATCTGCCAATCCAGTATAAAGTACATGACTTTGATTCAGTGAAGTGCAATTATTGTATTGCACTACTGGCAAATTTGTTGCTAGAATAGAGATTTTTGGTCTGATTGAATTCAAGTAATAAAAGATGATGACTCATACAGAACAGCCATAAATCTCAAATAACTTATAACCAGAATTACAGACAAGCTGATAGATAGTAATCCAATAAAACTTACATGAAACAGCACACACTTGTTCTTTAGATTCCGTAGGATTCTTTCTGATGGTTCACTAAATCACATACTTGAAATCATAGAATACCAGGCCAGAGAGGACCTCAAGGATCATCTGGTCCAAATTTTTTCAGCAAAAGCAGAGTCTATACAAGACTGCTCTGCACCCTGCCCAAATGAATCTTAAAAGCGACCAATATGGGGAACCCACTACTTTCCTGGTGAAATTATTCCAAYGGCTGATTGTTTTMATTGTGAAATATTTTCCCTTTGTGTCTACTTGGAATCTGTACAGGAGTCACTTGTACCTGTTATTCTTTATCTTTTCCATGTGAGTCCTTGTAAAACGAAGTCCTTTATCTTCTTTATAACCACCATTTAAATACAGGAACCTGGTAAAAAGGTCTCCCCTAAATCTTTTTTTCTCAAAGCTGAATAAACCCAGTTCTTTTTCCTTGTATGTCAGGCTTCCCAGTCCTTAGATCATCTTTGTGACCCTTTCCAGCCTGTCTGCATATTTTTTGTACCATCAGAACTAAAACTARACACAGTATTCCAGGTGGGGCCTGACAAGTGGGTAGAGTGCATCTCTGCTGGTAACATTCTTGTTGAAACAACCCATCATCATGTTGGCTTTCAGTGCTTGAACAGCACAATTCTCACTCATATTGAGTTGTTGATGTCCACCAGGACCCCCAGGTTCCTTTCTAAAGATTAGGTAAATCTTTGCCCATGCTACATTCCTGCATTATATYTTCCCATGGGCAAGACCTTACACTTGTCCTTTTTGAATTTAGTGAGGTTCTTGTGAGCCCACTCTTCCTGTAGCCCTGTCCTGCTACAGGGCTACAGGAAATAATTTCATGTCTTCCTGCTGGGTCGCTCTACCTTCTGAAGTCTACTTCCCCTGTCAGTTTGATATCATTGACAAACTTTATCAGGGTACAGTTAATCCCATTATCCAGATCGCTTGTTTAAGATCTTAAACAGCTTTCAGCACCACATAGATCCCTTTGGGACTCCRCTTCTGGTAGGTTCCAGTTTGAAAAGGAGCTGTTCACCACCACCCTCAGGGTGCACCCTGTCAGCCAGATCCCCACCCACCACATGGACCACATGTCTGGCTCATACCACATCACTCTCTTCAGGAGGAAGCTGCAGGTAAACATGTCAAAAGCCTTAGAGAAATCCAGGTAAACAATGCCCACYTCGCCCCACATCAAGTGAACAGGTCGCTTTGTCATAGAAGGCAATTAAGTTTGTCAAATATGTTTTCCCCTGCTGAATTCATGCTGTTTTCCCCAGTAATGTGGTTCATCTGATTCGTGCCTGACCCAGAATTCATTCCATAAATTTCCCAGATATTGAAGTAAGATAGATGAGCTTATTATTTCTTGGATGATCCTTTAAGCCAAAGAAAACAAAGATATTGATTTGGTTTAAAATACTTAAAATATGTCTCTTTAGTCCAGTTTTTGAGGACATTATTTCCTGCTCTTCATTTGACACTTAACCACTTTCGACTAAGTTGGATTACCTGCAATTAGGAAGACTCTAAAAGCATTAACACAAGTAATTTTCTCTTGGTCAATTTTATTGTTGAATACTGTGAAATATTGACATAGGTAATGCTTTACTAAGATTCAATATGGACACATCTAAGAGTGTTTATTTTTAGGGAGTATATCAGAATTGTAGAGACATCTTTCATTATACCAATTAGTCAAAGATCTTTCTCATCACACAGCGTATGCCTCCAAAACTGACAATGGATTCTGTTAAAACAATTGTTATTATCGTAGCTAAAATGAAAAAGGTTTCTGTAAGAAAAAGAACTTTAAAAGACAGGTTTTAGCTGCCTTCATGTACCGTTTGGTACATGAACAATTGTTGCAGGAAAAAGTTACACCCAAATGAAACTGGAATTTATTTCAGGATWAAGAGCAGATTTGCCTTGTATGGGAAAGATCCTATTGTATGAGCATATACATCTCCTGCTCCCATTTTCTCCTTAAAGATTTTAGCTATTCGGGAAAAACTATTTTTGCATAAGCATGGTCTTTTATTTTTCCCCTTTACCTAAATGTGTTCAATAATTAAACGTTGATGAGGATTTTAAGATACATACAGAGATTTTGGAACATTATAATCACCTTGAAGGGGAAAACAGTTTGGAAATTTCCAGCTAGGAATTAAAATACAATATCAGTTATGCTTTTTGTGTTCAATTCTTGCTCCAAAAAGTCCATTATCATAGTACATCACAGTAGGAAACAAAAGTATAAAAGTAGGGACACAATTAAACTATTCTTGCAGAATTTTTATATTGAAACAGAATAAAATTCCTCAAATACTCTAAATATATCCTTTTCATGGCTATGGAAGACTAATTCAAAGAGCCAGTGGCACAAAATTTTTATATGCATAAAAAGTATAAAGTATTTGACTCTTTATGTGATACGTAAAAAGATCATTTGATGCCTCAAAATTAGACATTGAGCTGATCCATTCACCCAAGTAAACTTTCATGCTAGTATCACTGTGTTCTTTCAGGTGTTCTGTCAGACTAAATTATATATGTGCATGGTCAATAGATCACATGAACATAAACATAATTTCTTTTTCTTTGTAAGAGATTTTTTCTTTAACTCATTTCACAAGATTCTTTGATTTTACCAAATAATGATTGGGCAAATCAAGGACATTTTAATTCATTTTCATATACCTCAAATAAAAACCTTTCTCCACCAAAGTGAGACTAGCAAAGGGTTTCAGCGCTTGGGAGTATAGCAGTGTTCATTAGGTCTGCAACAAAGGGAAGTTATTACTTCTTCCTTTCTCTGTGTAGCAGATTACTCTGGTAATGCAAGTCTGAGGAAATGCATATGGACTTTGAAGGTAAATTGTGTTAGTCTCTGAAGGTTTGTCCTGTTTGATTTGGAGTCTCTGCTTGTAAGCTACTTTGCCACCTACATTAGCAATTGCAGCATAGAAGYAAAGGTCATGTTTTAAATAGCACAATAAAAAGTTCAGAACCTTCTCCCTCCTATGCAAATGCCTTGACATTCACTTTATATTAGATGGAAYTTTCTTTTTCCTTGTTATTCAGACCAAGAGTTACTTTTTCATGCTGCTCACTTTTTGTATACTGCAGTCTCCAGATACTGTTATCAACCACAAAAAGGCATGATTTTGCACAATTACATTGATTGTATACTGAAATTTTTTGGAGCTTTCCTCAAATTAATTTACTTTACTTTTCCTAACTTTTTTTCTAACAGGATTTTTTGTGTGGTTGATATAACACTAATATTTAGAAGAATCTGCTATACTAAAATCCCCAATGGAATGTCCAAATTATATGCATTGAATACATACAGCTGTAATAATAAAGTATGAATCATATTTTCAATGCAATGKGGGTTCTTGGCCTCAGAATCAAAACTGTCTAAAAAAAACCTGTACAGATAATCCCATAAAATATGAATGCTTTAAAATYTCTAAGGCAGCAATCAAGGTGACATAAAAGTCAACAAAAAATAATCTCTACATGGCGCAAAAATGAGAGAGAGGAGGAGAGAAGGATGAATTGGTCATGTTGTTCTTCAGCAACTCTAAAACTAACTCTCTGTCTAGGAACTAGAATTTATCATTATTCTTTGTGATTCATGTATCTCCATAAACAAATATTTCAAACATGTAAAATAAATGACCTCTATAAACAAATATTTGGTCACAGGGCAATTTAAATCCCATCTTACTTCTCCATGCTTACACAAGCTGAATTAACTGAGATACTAACTGGTAAAAATGCTCATTACTTTTTTTTTTCTTATTTTTCTTTTTATTTTTTTCTCTTTTCCTTTTTCCTTTTCTTTTTTCTTGCTTTTTACCCATTTTTATTTTTATTCTTTTTATTATTCTTTTCACTTGGGTCTGTTTATGCACTTTGTTAAACACATTCACGACGGAAGACAAATCATATTTATGAAATGTTGGTCGTGCCATGCTTCTCAACTGCTTGCACTTTCCTCACTYGTATATATTTATTGTGTGACTGAAAGGAGTGTATTTCCAGGGCATAAACTCAGACTGAGATATAGCTGTAGAAAAGAAGATGTAAAGCAGAACRGCATATTGATTTTATCATTAAAAAGAGATCCACATGTGTTTTGATAGTCCGTAGACACTGTTCAAAATAATTTCATCTTTGCAAAGTAGTTACTACAAAAATTCAGCTGGTCTCTTTGGAGTATTGATAACGTCTGCAAACAAGCATCRGTTGCAGTAGAGTTCAGCAATCATTTGGCAAAACTCCTAATTTGTCTTTCACTTTCTTCTAGATGCAGTCTCCCTGCAACATAATGACATATCACAATATGATCATGGTCTGGATTAGGGTTTAAAAAATCCCCAACTAATAAATATTTCCTCTAGTGGCTCAGATCATAATCTTGATCTATACCTTWGTCCTGAAGAGAAGCAGTTTTTCAGTTACCCCTCCTAGGCCAAATAAACTGGAGGAAAGGTGTTCTAAAAGGCCTATTCTGTTACTGAGCAATTCTTTCACTAACGAAAATAAATTTCTTTTCAGCACCTCAGGAATTCTTGAAGCTGACTAGTGCTAGAGGAAAGTGGAGAATAAACACAAGAATGGAAGAACAAACTAATCCAAACACTGTCCTGGAATCAACTTGAAAAAATTGTATGATGACAACTAGATTTAGGTCTCCTTAGARGACTTAGAAGTCAAGAAGACTTAATGAGAAATGCCTCCTTAAGAATTTGAACAGATAGGCAATCAGCAGTATGACTTATTTCTCACAACAAAAGGTTCTAAAGCCCTGGTTATACAAACTCATTGCAATAATTTATTCATTTCAGTTAGGAGTTGCATTATGTTCCAACTCCTCCTAGTTTCTATCTGTTGTCAGTGGTGGGGGAGCCATAGGTTAATTGAGATTAAGTTTTATGGCTGAATTAAATTATCTGCATTGAACATTTACTTCTGGTTCCTTACTCACAACATTTTTAAGAGGCAGTTGGCTGCTAAAATAGGTCATGACTGCTGTTTTCAATAGCTCTTAGTTATCTTTAGTAATAAGAATTATGTGGTAATCCAAAAAAAACCCAGATAAATATGTGTTCTATATGTATGTGAAGTAGGCCAGAACTGCTTTTTTCAAAACTATAGACTTATTAACTTTATCAAAATATGTGGTGGGTAGAACAGAGGAAATAATCTTGCAACACACCTGCCTCCAGAATAACAGACCACCTAGTAGTCGAAAATGGATCAACACAACCACCAAACTACTGCAAGTTCAAAATTAGTCTTGAAAAAAATATGTTTGTACAGTAGTGAGCTGTGGGAGAACAGAAAGAGTTCTTGTCCCATAAAAGAGATTGAGAATCTACTGAGTGCTTCAATGGAGGGTTCAGGAAACACATTGAACTTCAGAATAAACACCATAGTCAGAGTACAGAATAACAAGATTTTTGTCAAAGTATATTAATATTTCTTATTAAGGAATATTGCTGCAAAGCTCTGTCTCGGAAGGCTGCTTTGGCTTTAGAAGCCTTGCCTTTGAGCTTCACTGCTCCAGAGGAAAAAAAATTATCAGAATAAAGTATTTTGTTGTTCAGAAATGTGGAAAGTGTCAACTAATAATGGAAAGCTTTTTTATAGTATCTAGAATTCACAATGATAACTGAACAGAATGTATACTTGTTCAGATGTATCTATTGAAAAATTTGAATAAGTGAAATTCATATAGAGTAATTGTAAGCTTCTTTCTTTGCTGAATCTAAAACTTTGAAGACAGACTGAGAATAAATGAGCATGTGTGAAACTGAATAATATGAAGCTGATGAAAAAACATACTTTATATAAAGTGTGTTTCTTATAATCCCTCATTTGACCRACACAGTCTTTGAACTAAGAATTTTACAGAGACCATTTATGATTCTGTTCAATGTAAGCTAATGTGTTTAACATCTGAATTAGCAGCTTTAAGTGGTTTCTCTGTTCCTTACTGGCCTGTACAGGTGAGTTAAAAAGAATGTACAGAAAGAATTGTGTGTAAAAYATTTTCTTGTTAAGTGCAACATATTTAAAGTTAGCAATATATTTCCTCAAAGTGAAGACTCAATCATACTCAAAGAAACATTAATATCCTAAGCTTGCTGTTTATATGTATTGTGTTCCCTAGGATCCCTCTAAATCAGCAGACATGAAAAAATTTCTCACTGGTTGTTGTACTTTAGGACAAAGAGGTAGTAGATAATATGTTAGGAAGAAGCTAATTGTTTGCATTGAGTGAAATAGTAAGATTATGTTTTAAATATTTTGTTTTTCTAGTAAAATTAAATTAAAATGCTTACTTCATTTATCAGATCCCCTTTAAATGTTTCATTAATCAAATCTATGGGTCTTTAGGCTCGTGACTGTATTGAGACTTTAATATCTTTCAACACATCTTTTTCTTTWATAATTACTTTTAGGTTTTAATGAAAGCAACCTAATTCCACGACTAATTTCAGATGCCCTAGAATGTTTTCAGATGGTAAATTAATATTATTTTACAAAATATGATAATGAGAGTTCATTACTTTTTTTTTTTTTTGTTCGTGATGATGATTTAAAAAGCCTAAATCTCAAGAAGCAGGAGGRGCATAAACTGTGGGAGCAGAGAGGGGGAAAAAAATCCTCCTATCACCATGGTAGCAAGCAGTCTGTCAATGCTTGTGCTTATGCTTTGAATAAGAGGAGAATAAAGTCATTTAGACTGCAGGACTGCAATGTTGTTTTGAAAATGTACTGAGACCAGACATAACCCACTTTTCTTTGAAGTCTGAAAATGCAATTAAAAACAAGCAAGGTGTTAACATGCTTACACTGAAGGCTGTGAACTTCAAACATTTCAGTCAAGGGTGAAATAGCATCTGCATTATTAACCAGTCTTAGGAGCTACATCATGGCAACTGCACCTGGAATCTCCAAGAAACTTTATAATGGCAGGTTTCCCATAAAAATAAACTTTTTTAAAGATCACAAAAAATRCAGAGCACTAGAGGGAAGAACATAGACATAGTAGTACTTTCCCTTCCCATTTCTGAAATTTTTATCTTACTTTTCTATACRTTTAACAGCTTGTAGTCCTTGATGTATGCAGGAACTCAGCCCAAAATTCACCACCTGCATTTCAGAAAATATTGTYTCATTAGGGGAACACAGCAACAAAAAATCAAGGAGTCTTGAAAGGTGAAGACCATTTGTATGTCCAGTTATGGCCAATCTATTAATGCAATTACATCCATGAATACAGAATCAGATAAACCAGAGTGTACTAAAGGTAAATGTTATTGTGACACTGAATGAATTTTACCTGAAGGTAAAATATCAAAATAAAATCTTCTCTTGCCGGYCTCAGCTGCCAACAGAGATCTTAAAAATAAAATCTGGTTGTGACTGTGGTGGATGGATGCATAGATTCCATATTTTGGTTAGAACAAAACCCGAGGAACCCTTTCCTCTCAGTCATCATCTCACCCAGCCAAACAAGAGAAGAAGTATTCATTTTGGGTCTAAAAATAGGTCTTCCACTTTCAGAGCTTAGATATCTTCCTCTCAATCTGTTTCAGCCTTAAACATTTTTGAAGGGTGATGGCATCTGAATAAAAGAGTTTCTTTCACATGGAATTATGTCAGGCTTCTACAAATAGAAGTGGTTTTTTTTCCTCATATCTCTTCTGGATGTATCTTGCCTGACTTAAAACAATTGCCTTTTTCCAGTCATGTGCTTTTTACAGCCAACCGTTGTTCCATAAGCAGCTAACCAAACAAGTCTAATTCCTATTCTTCTGCTTACATGCAGTGTGCTCCAAGCCTACACCTAAAAGTCTTGTTATTGAAAATCATCCCTTTTACTTCACATTGATTACTTATCACTCTGTTATTAATATTATATATTATATTCTAAGGGCATAGGAAGAAGCATATGGAATCCAACTTCAAGTTTTAAAGTGTCATTAACATATTTCATTATGAAATTTGCATTTTTCCCACCACAGCTATTAACAAAAATAATATAAAATATGTATCCCCACAAATGTACAAATATTCTAATACTTTCCTGTTATACTATCAGCACAAACTATGCTTTTGTCTATTTCTTTTAGTTCTTATACTAATACCCAGAAAAAAATGTTTTGTTACATGACAATACTAATAAACCTTTTGCATTTTATCTGTATAAAAAATAGATATTTTAGATCTAGAATAACATCAAAGTGTGTCAAAGTCTAATTTTGACAGGTGTCGTTGCTTTTGAAATTGAAAATTTTGCGAAATTCCTAATTTTGGTCTATACTTATTCCTCTTCACAGTTCCTCAGGTCAGCATCAGGCCATGTCTTAGCTCTTCCTCACTCAGATAAAAATTTCTGTGTGGTTCTGAAAGTAAGTTAAGCTTCTAGACTGTTACACAGACAGAATACAATCTTCAATTATTTCCAGTTTTCACCTAGCTTAGGCCTCTGAGATTAACCATATTACAAATGTAATTGCTTTCTTTTTCTCAGGAAAACAAGAAACAGCAGGTTTATTGGTGAAAAATCAGAGATAAAAAACCATGKTTTTTTTTAATGTGTACACCCCATGGGTTCAGACTAAAACCTGGATTTTCAAGCTTCATCAATTTTTTAAAAAGAGGGGAAGAAGTGGCTGTAAGACAGAAATTATTTGCCAGTGGGACATATTGTCACGTGGACAATTTGAATTGAGAAGGCTCAGTGGGAAGTACTTCTGCCATCTTTTGCTAGTAGACAAATCTACTAACTAAAGAACTCAGAGCTTGTGCTTTATAGCAAGAGCTGAGGAGCCATATTTGGTGAAGATCATGTTCTGTAAGTCCACATATGCTGACTGTAATTAAGTAAATTTATCAGAACTGATTCATAATGTTATAATGGCATACATGAAGAAAAAGCTAATGGAAATATGCAAGTATTTGAAAAAAAAGTTAAAAAAATTACTAAGATAAATATTAACATCTAGATTGCATGTTTTTTCCTGCCAAATAAGTTCTTTCATGAAACTCAAACTAAATTCCTTTTGATTGATATAAAATGATTATTTTTTCCAATTTTTTTGAGAATGGTTTGTTTAAATGGTTATAGTTAACAATATCCTAAACATTCAGGCATTAAAAATATTATGTAAAAAATGGATTTATTTTCCATAATTTGATTCTGAAAGCCCCCCATAGAGTTTGCTTTCAAGTTCTTAGCAGATTTTCCAACCTGAGAATGAATGAGAAATATAAAATAAAAAATAATTCCCACAAGGAAAACACTTCCCTCTCCCAATCACAGAAATTCCCAAGAGACGAAGATCTTGAATATATTTGAAAGCTGTGCTTTTCAAAGGGATTATTAGCCACAAAGATTTTTTTATTAAAACCCACTTGTGGGAAAGCTGTTCATCAGCCTCACTCTGTTAAGTCCTTTGGGCATTCCACATCATATTGAAAGCTACAAGCAAAAAGCTGAAGCCAAAAAATGATAAAAAAACACAAGACAAAAATACAGCAAATATTTGTGGYTATTATTCTCTTCTTTCTAATCCTATCCTCTGCTTATTCTTTCCTTTTTTCTCTTTAACAAAGGCACTTTAAAATGGACTTTGCCAAAATTATTTGTACTTTATGTTTCAAATGTCTTTTCACAAGTCTTGGTTTTGTTTTTTTTTTTTCTGTCTCTCTGAAAGATATTAAATCCATTTATAGATGTGTCATTAGTTTTTATTTGCAACTTCTTATACTGCAGTTTCTTCTGGTTGTTTTAGCCCTGAGTTATTTATATATCTTCTCATTTAAATAGGCTTTGTTATTATGCAAAGACACTTTAAAAATATTTAATTCTGATTGCAGTCATTCTGGCTTGCATATATTTTTTTTAAACTCTCAGATCACCTCATGCAAGCAAAAGTGTTTTTCTGCGCATTTCCTTACCAGCATCACTTCTTTTAAATCTTCCCGTTAGTCTATGCCAATATTGAGCCTACAAGTCTGAAACTTTTCAAGCTGGGGATGGCCTAACATGCCAGACAAGATCCATCCAAATCCAATTCTCTGCTTAAGGTCTGGGCATTAAGAGATCTCCAGCATGACTTGCCTTTTTGTCTCCAGGATATGTTAAATATGAGATTTTCAAGACCTGATGGAGCGACTTAGGCTGAATTTCCCATCCTATTCAGGAAACTTTATTTTTTGTATTCTAAAACAGATCTGTCTTTGATGTTGTTTTCATTTCTATTTCCACATAAAACCACAAGAGGTGCAATTCCCAGACATTGCTCAGGCTAACATCCCACTTTTCTGAGCATGCTAAATCCTTGTGTTTTGAACATGGATCACAGAAGTCTTAGGTGAAAAAACTGCTCTGCACTCACCAGATAAGCTTATTTATCCAAGCCTAATGAGGACAGAGAGGTCTAAACTCCGTCACTGTCTCCCATCATGATCTGCCTGTTTAAACATTCAAGGTTGCTTCTAACAATCGGCCTCAAACTCTCTTCTTAGGCCATCTCTCATGGTGAGAGTTTGCCTTCCAGTGCAATCATTATCAGAGTACAAATTTCCAAGGATACCTTTTTCTTCCATAGGACAGAAAAGGCTTAGGGAGGCTTCCCTAATATGAGACTTCAAACATTTTGGAAGCTTCCAGAGCTCTGCCACATAATGGTCTTTTTGTTATTCCCAACGGTGGCTTTGCTCTTTTGACACAGAAACCACTAAGCGACCTTCTCAGAAAAAATGTTGGGAGATCTGCCAGCTGTACCTGCCCTGATGGAACTTGTCACTGTGACTCAAAACTGATCATTGCCCACCCTCCCAAGAAAAAGGTATCGTATCCAAGCCTGGCAAATACACACCTTATCTTAGCACAAACCATCTCTTTTTATTTACAGCTGTTGTTTCTTAAATCACCTATGCTCTCACTTTATGGATTACTTGCCTGAATGCTGTCCATCAACTATCTGCTCTTCTTACCAGCTGATGAGCAAGCACAGGAGCAAAATAGCCTTAACTTACCTATCAATCCGGTCAGTAACGAGCAATGAACACAGGATTAAATGGATGTCTGTTGGCTCTGGCAGTTTTTGTAAGGGTTCAGTTGCAAGAAAAATACAGCAGTTCTTGAACTGTGCACTCGCCTTTAAAGTCTGTTTTACTGTGGGGAGAGTTCAAAGGAATTGCCAGCTGCAGAGAACTTTTGCTCTTCTCCTGCTTTTTGTTCTGCACTTTGGTCACCACTTTTGGACTTTGTTTTTGAACTATTCCCAGTGCATCATAGTTTTGTGAAACTTTCATGGCTTTTACCCTCTCTGTCTCCTAAAAGCATAAGAAGCCAGGCATTAGGAAAAGAGTATGCTATTTGGTTAAATGCTGGTGTGCTGCTTCTAATCAGTGATGATTAAACAAACGTGAATAATAACAGGACTATATTGCTCCTGTAATTGACTCTAACTCTGATTTAAACTAAATTATCTTTTTTTAAATGATACAGTGTATCATCATGGTTAGACTTCAATCTAGAGTAAATCACTTTCAGCTAAATCAAGGCATAGTAAGAACAAGTATAAGTGTAAGTACTCAGTGATGCAGTTCAACAAATTGAATAAACTAATATGAGGTAATGGTTCAGTCATGTCAATAGAATTTTTTTTGAAACTTTAGTTTCAAAGAATCCATTTCAAAATCTCAAATTTGAAAGGCAGAAGTAAAAATCAGGACATACTAAATTGATATTCTGATTTAAAGTAGACCATCAAGCCATACACAGGAGATTTTTTTAATGTGTACATGACAACAAGGCAGACCCCATCTTCATGGCTAAGCATTGATTTATCACCTAGAGTCTGGAAAAAGCTCAACATCTCTTACAAGCTATATTCCCAGAAAGATCAGTAAAGTATGGAATAAAGTTTGCATTCAGAGTTTCCAGATTTTTTATTTTGATTTGAAGGCAAAGAGGAAAGGAAGGTGAAAAGATAACTGAAACACTGCAAAAATTAATCTGAAAGACTGAAAGGTGATTGCATCCAGAATCCCTGTGTTACTTTTCATATTCAGCTACACATACATGTAGGCACACAAAGACACTTTTTTTATACAAAATCATTTAATACCATCTACAGAAAAGTTGTGAGCTTGAGAGGTATAGTCCAGTCAGAGGCAGATGGAGATCAGACTGGGATTTGAGGACATGAGAACAATTTTCGATTGTCAGATTCCATGATCCTAGGTAAGACTTTTCAACAGAGCTGCCAGACATAGCAGCAGAACTGAGAAAAGCAGTTTAAAGCAGTTTGCCTCTTTGCAAACTTTGGTTATGGCCAAAATAAAAGAGGGGCATCCTAGGGTGGAGTGCATAGCTGCAGTGCTCCTATTCCCTCACAGGCATAACTACAGAGAGGGAAAAAGGGATTCCATTCAAAAAGAATTGGAAATATTGAGGATAGAGATCAGTAAGTTGGGKTTTTTTGTTGGTTTTTTTTTTAGTTCAAGTCATGCCCTTAAGGTGTATGAAAAATTAGATAGTTTTGTAGTAGAGATGACTAATCAGAAGGGACTAATCAAGACGTTTTCTGTAATAATCTGCTGTCATCAACTGAAAATGACTAAGCAAAAAGGTCACAATACTTTCTAGATTYTGAGCCAAGTATAAATTACAGATGAAGTTTTATACTTTGTCAGACAAGTATTTCTCAAAAAAAGGGTGGAAAAGTTTTAAAAACACACAGGTCTAAACACCCTCTCTTCAAAAAAACCTGTGATCTTAAGAGAATTTTTAGAATATAGAAAAAATGCAAATAAATTTATATACTAGCTTGTGACCAAGAGAGCTTTTTTTATCAGGAAAGATTATGAGAGCACAAAAGCATAAGGATTTAGCCTAGTAAAACAAAGACTGTGTGGATTGATATAATTGTTTTCTATAAATACATTAGTATGGGAAAATTGCAGAGAGGGGAAAAAAATCTATTTAAGACATAGTGCTGTCAAAAAAGCAGAAGCACATTCASTGGTCATGAATACACTTAGATTGAACTATTAGAGAAAAGGGGATCAGTAAATCTTACCTTTGGGAGTTTGGGGGAGCAAAAGGAAGCTCATTCTATATGAAGCTTGCAAAGTTTATGAAAAATATTGCAACATAAAAAGCTTCAAATGTGGAATATTGGTCTAAAAGATCCCTGAAATTCCTTTCAGTCTTTATTCCTATGTATATTGAACATATAATAATTTGTAATTAAAAAACTAAAAATAATGTGACAATTTGGCAACCTACTGTAGACAGTGATTCTGAGGAAGAAGAATAAACTAAAGGCAGAGTTGTTTTTTTTTTGGTCAAAGTTAATTACACAAAATAAAAAGTGTGGACTGCATAGAATTTTTTTTCATCAAAGCAGCATTCAAATGGTAATTTCTTAAATTGTGTTATTTCTTAAAGTGTATCTTATCTCTGCAGAAAATACATATCAAAAATTTGAATCCTCACTCCCATTGTGATTTGCAGTTCTTAATTTTGTAAGGCAATCATTCAAGTGTCATAAAAATAAGCAGCACATTGACACAAAATTCAGATAGCTGAGAAATGTAGGCGATCTTAAGCAAAGGACAAAGTTACATGTTCCGGTTCTGATTCCATATTTCTGATTAAGGCAAGGTACATAAGCTGTGGGCAGGATGGTTAATGTATTTTCCCTAGCAGCCTTAATTCATATAATAAGAAGTTTAAAAAATGCTATCTCCTTTATCACACATAAACATTTCATAGCTACTAGAAAGGAAACTCTTATATTCCTATTACTCCAGAAAAGCTGTGCTTCACAAAGTCTGAATCTTTCTCATAGACACAAACCATGCAAAATATAGACCTAGCTCACTGTACTTGAAATGTCACAGAATACCTGACAAATTCCCAAAACTGTGTGCATACCCTTAGGTGCTCTAGCAACAGTGAGAAAATTTGAATCCATGCATCACATGCTCACTTGTATCACAGGCTGTTATAGATTGTTAAAGAAGGACATATAGATGTCAATTTGCTGGACATGGTAATCATGTCAGCATTTCTAAGCTGAAGGGGCAAGGCACAGCCGCTCCTGAAGAGTGAAGGTGCTGGACAAAATCAATTTGCTGGAGAGGAGCACATATGCCATATGACTGAGAGAGAGGAACTATACAGCTCATTTAGTTCTTATTTGAATAAGATTCTGAATCCTATTAGATATATTTTTTTAGTGGATGTATATATGAAATGAGAAAAGCTTTAGAAAACAATGAGTATAGCACAGCATTTTCCCAAGGGCAGTAAAGCTCTTCCTCAGTTCAGATGAAAGCTTTATTGTTGTCTTTGTAATGCTGTATCTGACATGAATCACATTGAAAACAGGGACCAACCATTTCCTCTCCCAAGAGAACCATTATCCTTACTGAAGACAAATCTTGTTCTTCACATGACACCAACCTGAACACAAGATAAGGAAGTTGCACAACACGCTTAAATAACTCTTTCATGTAAGGTCACAGAGAGAAACTCTTACGGTAGTCAGGGTCTTTAAAATTTCTTAACTAAATTCTCTGTTGTATCTTTAAATTAGAAGTGTGAATTAAATGAATTTCAAGTAAAATGAGGTTAGAGGAATTTCAATTTGTTTGAAGAGCTGAGGAATTACTCAAAAWTTTTTTAGCATGTGCATATAAATATTGCTGGAATGGACTATCATAACCAAAGATATAATAATTGGTTGAAAAAAATTAACTCAGGCAAACCAAATGTTTCTGATGTGAGATTATTTGGTATTACCCATGCTAAAAAAAAAAAAAATCAGAAAAAAACAGTGAATGAACTCTAGTACGACCAGTTTTAAAAGAAATCGAAAACTAAAAATATTAATAAAGAGCAAAGAAAGGAAAATATTCAGCAAGGCTACGAAGAAATCCAAAGTTGTTTTTCTGGCTGCTATGTTCATTCATTTGGATAATATTTGGAATGCTGCCATGATTTTTATTAAGCATCACTGAAATTTGTGGGGAACATAACACTATTTTAAGAAGTCTAAGAAGTCCCGTTCTTATTTGCCACCACTGGTGAAATACCAGGAAAGGAAATACGGAAGGATCATAGAGTCACAGAATTTTTTAAGCTGGAAAAGACCTTTAAGATAATTGAGTCGAGACATTAAACTAGCAYCACCATGTTCACCACTAAACTGTATCCCCATGTCACATCTACATATTTCCTGAACACACACATCTAGAGATGATAATTCAATTTTTTTGTTCTGTTTTGTTTAATTTATGAACACTGAAATACTTCAAGCATGATATCTCAGTATTACATTACACTCGGTTTTGGCAGTTCACGCACAATCCTATTGTGGTTTCATTATCACTTTCTGTTGTTACTCTGCTATTCTGTAGTTTTTGGGAGATGGTAGATGTAGAATTTGAGRTGCAACAAGCCAACTTTTCAATTTATGTTAAAAACCGAAAGAATTAAAATTACTCTCCCCAAATGTGTCCTACTGGCCTTTTAATTTCCCTGGTGTTTTAGTCATAGTACTAGTAAGTTGATGGGGGAATGAACACAGTGTAAACACCTCATTCAACTGAAAAATGCATATTTGAATGTTAAAAAATTTACAGCAATGTTACTTTGAATGCATAACAAAGTAGCACTAAAATACAATTTACCCTTTTTGTGTGTATGCGTGTGGTGACAGTTTAAAGATGTTTGCATATCTGTCATGAAGAGATGTGCTACCAGGCCTGTCTGAAAGAGCTGGATCATGCACAGGACAGTTACCACAGAGCAGATGTCACCCAGCAAATTTACCACATTATTCATAAGATGGCAATAATTCATATTGTACTTGTGTGAGCTTCTAATAGATTTGTCAAGGAACACAATTCTCCTATAACATTTTTTTCACCATAGAAGTAGTAAATCTAGAAATAACCATCTATAAATAAGCTTTTACCGAGCAAATTATAAAAATGCTAATATTGTCCTTCTGCACATGGGTTTGTACCRAATTGTTAGACTGATCTTAATTTAAAAAAATAAACTTATATGCATACATCTTTACTGTACCTGGAGTTATGAAACATCAAGTATGCTTTAAAATATTTAATTAATTGCTCTAGAAAACCAATTGTGTAGTAAATATGGAAATAATTCAAACCAGCTCCAAATTAAGAGAAAATATCTTCATCCTCTCCTTGAGAAAGCTCTAATTTGAAATACAAATGAACATAGCAAAGATAGAAGTGTAGCAAATTACTGATACAGAAGCTTTAAGAGTTTCTTGCCTTGGTGTCTGCTCAGATTGAGTCCTAGAAATTTGCGTTACAGGGAGGTTAGAGAGAGTTAATTACTAGTGTAGGATACAATACAGTGGGTGTCTTCTGCATTTGGGTTCAATGTCCAAACAAAATGTGACTGCTTGCCTTATTGAAAGAAAAGAACAATCCTTCTGACAGTAATCGTCAACACGACTTTGAAAAGCTTATTTACTAATCCAAATTAGTTCAGTTTTCTGACTGACAGCTATTTCAAAAGATAAAACAAAATGTATCTGATCACAGCTTGCCATGGCAAAACATATGGATTGTAAGACATCACGCAATTATTTACTAGAGTTAGGTACATTGGCACTGAGGAGATACAACCTCTGAGCTTCATGTTGCTCCTTCCTTAATCCCTTCACTGATTTGCCTTATCAATAGCTGACTCTTTCAAAGCTGGCTTCAAAGATCAACTCTCCTAGGGGCTTATTAAAGCTACCTGACACAACTGCTGTCTTTACCTCCTCCCTCCAGCCTCATCTACGTGAATAGTTTCCCACGGTCTGTAGTGCACCCTTATTCTTTTGGGGTGGCAAAGTACATTAGAGCCTTCTAGAAATTAGTGTAGCAAAATGATAAAGCAATATTAAAAGGGTTTTTTTAGAAAGCTCAGTAGCTTATTTGGGAGGCTATTTGGGAGCATCTATAGGGATAAGTAAGGGAAGATGTGCATCTATTATACACAGCATCTTGACTAAGCTGTAGCTCCAGTCCAGAAGATTCCTAGCGCAACAGGAGGCAACATCACCAGAATGAGTGAAGAAACCCATTGTTAACGGATTCTGGAACATTCAGTGTTGTGTTCCTTTGGCTTTTTGTGTTGCACATTTCTAAGATAATGATAATATCTTGATGCCAATGCCAAAGCTCACATCAGTTATATTTGCACTTTATATCTTCCAGATATATTATGAAGCTTATACTCATGAAGAGTGACACGGATAAACCATGCTCTTCACAAAATGTCAATAGGCTTGTGAAGGGTCTATAAAACATAAGGAATGTCTGAAGGAGCTGGGGTTGATTAACCTGGAGAAAAGGGGGACTTCATCTCTCTCTACAACATCCTGAAAGGAGGTTGTAGTGAGGTGGTGGTCACACTCTTCTGCTATGCCTTCAGCAAGATGATCAGAGGAAATGGCCTTGAGATGAGACAAGGGAGATTCAGATTAAATATTAGAAAAAAAAAATTCATTGTTACAGTGGTCAGGCATTGAAATAGGTTTCCCAGGGAGGTGGCGGAGTCACCATCCCTGGAGGTGTTGAAGAGGCATCTGGATCTGGCACTTGATGATGTGATTTAGTGGTTTAGTGGTTACAGTGACTGTGCTGACTGGGTGGTTGGGCTGGGTGATCCTGTAGGTCTCTTCCAGCCTTGATGAGCCTATGATCATAAAATTAATCGTAACTAAGTGCAATAAAACAAATGAGTACAATTTTTCCTTCGTATGCAGAGGATTCAATTTACAATGTCAAATATTTGTCGCATAGCTTCTGCTCTCAAAGCGTTAAATAACCCTCAGATTATTATCCTCAATTAACAGCAGCAGCAACAAAAAAGCTAACTAGAGGTTAATAGGTTGGGAATATGAGCTCCTCTTTCAAAAGAACAGACTCTCTTCTTCTCATTCTCATTGTTCTCGGCTTTTTCATCCCACATCACTCCAAGAGGTACCTCTGTGTCAGCATTAAAAATAGATTGCAGCAGGTCAACCTTGGTGCTTTTAAAATAAAAGGTGCATAAATTATTTTCCCTAAAAATGTAGAAAAAAGATGCCTGCTATCTGTGACCTTGTGAACCTGTTTGTCTATTTCTGAAATTTTACAGCTGAGTTTTAGAACTTTACTGAGTTTGTAATTGAAAGGGTAGTAGATTTTTAAACTTACTTTTAATGAAAGTTGTTATATGACAGTGAGTCTTGGAAACAGCAACACTTTCCAAGCTTGCTGAAATCTGAGAAAGATACCAGATTTAATTTATTGCTCAAGGAATTATTATATATCTGAGAGTACTGAACATTCATTATATGCACTTCTTAATATGGATTTCCACTATCATTCTTAAAGTCTCTCCTTTGCAAATAAGAGTCAATATCATTCTCAAATTTAGTGATAAACATAGAAGAAAAACTTGTGGGGCACAAGTAGAGTAGTCAACTGCTCATTTTATCTGAGAAAAATAAAACCTTTGGATTTTGGTCTATACAGACGTGGCAGGAAAATATTTGAAATCCTTGTATTTTAATTATAAGATAGTACTCAATCTACAGCATGATACTGCTGTAATTTGCAGGTGATCTACTTACAGGTTAGTGAGTCATCTTTCAGCTGAAATGAGAAAACAGCAAAGCTTGGAGACAACACAACTTCATTTGTTCTTTATATTACAACTGAATTCTAATTCCTTTTCCTAAAACACAAAACTTCTGAGGAATATAAAACCTTTTAATTCAGACACAACATTTTTCCTCCAAGTACAGAAGACACTATGGTGCAAGAAACTTGTAGAGGTGACTGTTTCTATCATCACTTGCTAATGAGGGAACATCCTTGTTAGTGCTCTCTCCAGGTTATGGGAACACTTTGCAGTTTCCCTTGACTGCCACAAGAGTGACTACACGAATGTGCAGCCTTTTTCAAACATGCAGAAGAAAAAAATTAATTTAAGCTTTGTTGGTTTCCTTATTTAACCCTTCTAACATTTTCTCCTTACTACTTTTATTTCAATAAGAAAAATTTATTTCATTTTTTTAAACTAAATTCTATTGCCTTATTATTTTCATTCTGTATTTTATGGCTCATTATCTTGGCTGCAAATTCTTTTCCCAAAATATACCAAAAAGTTGCAAACTCACATTTTATATGTATTTATAGCTTGGCCTTTACAGTAGTAATGAGAGCATAGAAGTGGCAGGACAGAACACTTTTAATTCCTGCAKGGAAAATGGTCACAGCTTTGCCTTCACAGAGATAAGTGTAAGCAGTAGATGGAAGCTACAAATTATCCAGTATAGAGGTAAAATTGAAAAAATGCTTGAAATCCTGCTTTTGAGTCTGTGCCATTTCAGCCTAAGTGCTGAGATTCAGCAGCCAAGTCCCATGGGAAGGAGGCATCAAGGTTTAGTATCATGAATATTCAATGTTAACATCAGAACGATGGTGGGACTGGAACTTAATTTAGAAATCACAGGATCTCTTTCAGCTGCCCTACTTAGCAGACATCTACAGCTAATGTGTCCAGGTGAAGACTGCATTTGTTTATTGGGAAACATTTTCAAAGTAGCACGTTGGAGTACAGCACTCCAGGTCAATGGCCATAATGCCAAATTGCCCAATACATGTATACTGCATCTGAGGTGAGCACCCAGTGCCCACCAGGGGCACTTCACAGCCTCAGGACGTGTGACTCTGACATACTGAAGTTTCACAGCTACCACAGAGGTCAGACCAGGGCTCTTACTGTATATGGTGCTCCTCAAAATGATGGCAACAAAGCATGAGTGTTTCAAGTCCAAGAAACTTTTCCCTCTGAGCTTTAGGGCAGAAGCAATTCACTGATCACTCACTGCCTGCATAGGGCTCCACAGGAAATTACATGTTTGAGAAATAATCCTTCTCTGTCAGAGTGAGTCCAATATCATCAATACAAGTAAAAAAAAAAAAGGCAGGTGAGGAGAGGGAAGTGAGAAAAAAAATCTAAGAATTTTTTCTTATTTTTAGGTATTTTAAGGGTTTTTTTTTCCTCTATAGAAAACTAATTTYTAGCAAATCAAGAGGTACCTGATATAAATTGTCCAAAATCCTTGTGAAAATCATTCTAGTGTCCAAAAATAGTGTCAYAGATGTATATACATATGTCTATATGTGTGCTTTTGTAAGTCAGCAGTGCATTTGGAAATTACTTGTTTCCTTATTGCTCTCCTGTTACTGCAATATTGGCATGCTTTTGTGAGAATAATGGTTTCCATCAAGTGCAATATCTTCCTGTTGYTGATTGAAACAGTCAAATTGTACAGCCATTTATGGCATTACAATTTTGTGTTAAGCTGTATTGACTATTTTGACAGAAAATGCATTTTCAGAGCATGAAAACCCCCAGCTGTTGGTAAGCCGTAGAAGTGGGGAACTTGCTCCAGAGACTTAACATACACATGTCAAAATCTTTTTTAATAAYGTTTGGATAAGAAGGCTTCTGATGCAAATCCAAAGAACGGTGGCTATCTCAACACAGTTTCCTTTTGTATGTTAGATCAGCGGCAGACCATGGTAAGCAGCAGATAAGCTGAACTAGCAATACATTCCTCTCTGAGCTGGGGCACACTTCTGCAGGTAAACTGAGCTGATTATCAATCACCACAGCACTTTCAGGTGCTTCGAAGTCTGCTGAATTTCTTATGGTTTTCTTTTCTGTGAGAGTAAAACATAGAAGGATTTTGCTTCCTCTCAGGATGTCTTTGTTAGTGAATTTCTTAGATAAAGAAATATAYATATATACACACATATAYATCAAGATTATTTTAAAGCATTTTTTCCTGATAACAGTTACTTGAAGATACAGATACATAAGATAAGCAGGTATTTTGAAATTTAAGTATATACGCATAGAAAAAGTAATATTTTCATTAAACCCTTTCCTCTTCAGTATTTCTTTTTCTTCCTTCTGTATTCATGACTCAGTTATCATTTCAGAAGGAAGGAAGCAAAACTGTGGACTCAGAAGCCAGTAGGTGACTGTAGAAAATGCAGCTGGTCTAAGAGGAGCAGGACCTCATTTGATGTGACTGGGTGAACACTTGTGCACTTTGGGCAAGCACTCCCCTCTTAGAGGAGTAATTTAAAAATCTACACCTTCGAAATGTAGTGGGAAGTAGGAACTGCAAATCAGAAATTCTACAGAAGACGGTGGTTGTCGTTTCATAAGAAGAAATGGTGCAAAACCCAGGACATTAGACTCATGACTTGGAGTCCTTACATCAGTACCAGAGAGAAAAAAATTTCGTTTCACCTTTTCTTTTTAAAAACTGTTTAATTTCAGTCTCTTTAGCACTGGAAGAGAATATATACCAAATTATGTACATTAAAAACCCACCTCTATTAAAAGCTAATGTGTCTTTGCCTTSGTGATGGTAGGAGCTAGCTCTAACTGAATATACTTACTTCTTTTATTTCCAGACTATTAAATGTAAATTGTCTTTAATGCTTTTGATTTATCAGGCTCATATTARACTCCTGTTTGGAAATATTCCCCAGTTTTTCATTCTTTGTTCCATAAATACTGAAGGATGCCTTCCATGTACATTATATGCCATATATACTAATCTGGTTTTATGTACTCCGGTTGCTAGAGGACAATAAGAATTTTAAATTCCAGCTGAAAAAAAATTGTGCCTCTGGTCTAAMAGGAATCTATCCTGAAGTCAATGCTCTTTTATAGCTCATGTGACAACTTTATCTACTTACTAATAGCATATCTACCTGGGAAATTAATCTCAAACTGGAACATTTCATAATGTATTTTCACCTTCATGAAACTGGTTTAGAGCTGCAGACAGAGCCCACTAAAGCCTGAGGGAAAAACACTTAATGCCATTTTGTTGCAAAAAATACTTATTTGAATTTCAGCCAAGACCTTAGAAAGATCATATTGCCACCTGTTCATCCACTGCCTTCTTTTCCCCCCACCCCAATGACTCAAACCTTTTCTATTCAGGCAATGCAGTATTGTGGTGTTAATTACTATGGGTTTTCAGCTTAAGGAAATAAAGTCCACAGCTCTATATTTCCAAGTTTCATATCTGTGCTTGCTTGAGAYACACAGCATCAGACCTGGTCTTGACTTAGCTTCTGTCTTATAATTAACTTAGGAGCTGCAGTGCTGTTTGTAATTTCTACTGAAAAAAAAAAATAAACCCAAACCAAGACAAAACCCCATCAGTGACTAAATATCCACTACAGACCAAACCCAAAAAGGTTTGCTTAGGGTGCTATTTTTGGAGAAAGGAGTAAAACATGGTTCTAGGGGAATAACTGTGTGTTTGCTTTGTTCTTTTAATTTTACTTTTTCATTATTTTATTTATTTTTACAGAAAATATTTATTTTCCATTTCTGCTTGGGAGAGAATCAATCAGTTGATATTTTTAATCCAAAAATACAAAAAATTTCTGCCAGCCATTGACCCTTAAACATTGCAGAGAACAGGGCTTCTAATAGCAGGTTGTGACAAAAATATTATTCTTAAACACTGACATCTCGTGGTATGCTCCAGAAATAGCAAAATATTCCTGAAAGGTGATGTCTTTTTCTAAGTGAAGGTCAAGCAGARCAAATGATGCATAAGACTCAAAATACGTAAACATTTTCACTGGCCTTTAAAAAGCAAAAGTGATAGATCTATTTTCTAGCTATATCATTATCAAAAAAAAACAAGCCAGAACTAGTTTCACAAAACACTAGGGTAAATGCTACACTAAGCACCCTAAGATAAATAGTTAAGATCACTTTGCAATTAGGAATCTTTCTTCCATTAACACTATTAATAAATTAGGCAGACTTTTAGGTAACCACAATGGAATGTGTAATGCCAATAAAGTACTTCAGTAACAGGTTACATAATTAAAGGGCAAATAATCATCCTGGATACAACAATGATGATTTTGAAGTGGCTTCATTACTGGGGTARATCACAAGGTGATTGCCATTAAGCTAAAATTATAGTGTATTCTTGAACTAAAGGAAACTACCTGCTACCTACAAGGGAGRTGTTGTTACATTCCAACCTAGAACCACCCCAGAGAAAAGTCCGCCATGTCTGGCTAGTCCAGAGAGTCAAGCAAATACCTTTTCTAATAGGAATAGCAAAATCTCTCTTTTTTTTTTTTTTAAATTGGTACCACTAGAATACTGTTGTCATCTTATTCTGAAAGTTTCATACATTCTCAGTGATTTCTCATGGGTAGCTCCTCACAGCACAGCCAACAAACTGCAACTCTCTTCTTGACCATCTAACCCATCTTTTATAGCACTCATCCTCATTGGACACAGCTGTGGCCTATTAAGGGCAGGCCTACTCCTAATCTTTGGTAATTAGCACAGCTGCAACTCCTCAGGGTGAGACTGCCCCTGCACCATCTCCATTCTCTTACATTCTATCCCCCCACAGAACACCTCTTAAAAATATTTGATTGCAGTTTGCAAAATATARTGTGGTTGACACTGACCAAAAAATCTGAAAAAAATTATTTATAGCCACTTGCAATCAGCCTTTATTTGATTTTACGACATGACCACCTGCACTTCTATTAGTTACACCTACTCATCTCTCTGGCAGTGGTCATTAGAAAGTGCTGGTAAAAGATCACAAAGACTTCTTTCTGGATAATGTCTAATAGCCATTTAATTTTAATGTTCATATAACATTCTTTGTTCTCTGTTGTCTTTGCCAACAGCTGCCCAGGACAGCCTTTCCTGTCCACCTAGGTTCATTCTAAATGTGATGCAATCTTGCTATCTGCAAGAAATTAGCCTGGTTCAGGGCAGCAGAAAGATAAAGARTACACATTGTGCTATAAATGTTAGGCATCACCCACGGCATATACCCTAAAATCAATGTTGGTGGAAGAACATAAAAGCAGCCTGTAGAGTAGGATGAACAGGTTCCAATAGCCTTACCCATTCTAGTCCAAATTCTAAACCTGGTATTGGTAACATCAGTCTTGTCMACAGCAAACAGCCTATTTTTCTCTATTCTGGAATCTTCTCTTCCATTTGATGGAGAAATGAATGATCATCAACATGAGCAAGCAGCTAAAGGCAAAAATTTGAAGCAAAACCAATTAGGATCCTCTAAATACTGATGAGAAGCAGGGAAYGCTTGAAGTGGAACCAATGCTAGCAACACTGGAGAAACCTAATTTTCTCCAGCACTTCTCATTGTAAGCAAGAAGACCYCCAGATTTGTCACTGTCACCAGAAAATATGGAAACTGTGGCTACCAACATCGCCTTCCTTCATCTGTCTATGGTTGGCAGGAASTTTGAGACCGCTATTGTGGAAGAAATTTCTATGATTCTTCCTTTCAGGACATCTCAGATATACCTCAGAATACCACAGAAGTTATAAACGTTGAAAACCAAGTCAATAATGCAAAAAAAACCCCTTCCTGTAATATATATTTATATATATATATATATATACACATACATATATGTATATATGTATATCTATCACAATGTGGAAACATCATCTCTGGGATGTTATTTCCAGCTAGTAACAGGTATAATTCAAATTTGTTGGAAAATAATAAAATAAAGCCTTCTCCAAAAGTAAAAGCTTGAAGTACCCCCAAGAGAGGGAAAACATTAAGRACTATGTCAATATGAGTAAATATAAAAAACCATAATATGTCTGAAAATCAAATAAAAGTATGTGAAAACATSCCAGAATTCTGGAAACAAATAAAAACACTTAAAACAATTATGAATATAATGAATGAGAAMAAAACTAGGAGATAATTACAAACTGGACCACATGAAGAATGAAAAAGATTAGGAGAAAAACCTAACTTTCTTTAAGTCCTTACACAGTACAAGTGTTGAAAGAGGGAACAAATTTGTTGTTTTGCTGGAGCTTCTTGATATCTGCAAATTTYATCTTTGTGTCCTGCAAATTTTCCAGATGTCTTGACTGGCTAAGTGCATATTGWTTAGGGTACTTTTTCATTTGGATTTCTAGAATGCAGAATATGCTTCTACTTCTATCATTCACAGTGGGTTGTCAATGGTTAAAACTAGGAAAAGAGCAGTGGCATAATAAAAAATTGAAAATAAATTAATTTACCTTGGTTTTTTGCCTCTACTTCTCTTCTGTGTATCTATATACAGAGAAAAAAAAAAATATGTCCGTACTCTTGAGAAAGAGACATACTGATCTGTGACAGTGAAGGATATGCTGAGATCACTGTTGGAATAAACATACCAAGGGAAGAAAAATATATTTGCACTTCAAACCAGCAAGTCCAGTATTACGAATGTTCCTCTTTTCACAAAGTGGTTTTCAGTTTTAACCCTATCTTTTCCTAGGTTGCATGCTGAAAATATGAGGTAAATGTGGCTGTTTGGAAGACAAAATAATAATTAAAATAAGGCAATAAAAATTGATATCACACCAAACATACAGGTATGAAAGGCTTAGTTTTACTCTGAGAGAAGGATGAGGAAAAAATCTGCATMGGTGAAGGTATTTAATTCTTTCTACAGTTTGTCCTCCTGAACAATCCTAACCACTAAAGCAAGTTAAGTAGCAACTTACAGGGAAATTCCCTCACTCACTGCCAGGTAAACTCAGGATGTGATACACTAAGGAGTTTTTTTGTGTCAATTTTTGTGGGAGGTGCATTGGGAGGGTCCAACTTCTCATCATGGGAGCCCAGCATGTCTGGCTTAGTTAGGCAAATACATCCACACTGCAGCCTATTTAMAGCTAAGCTCCCAAATGTACTGATATCAGTAGAAACTTATATGCATAAATGCGCTCATAAGCTTCAAAGATTCAGAAGCAGGGTCTGATTGTACAAGTTGCTGACACTCAGGTCCTCAGGGTATCTAGGCACTTATCTCCTGCTGAAGGGAGTTAAACAGAAGGCATCAGAGGGTGATGCTGAAACTCCTGCAGGCTTCATTTACATAAATGATGAGGTTCTAGTCAGTGGTGGCTTTCATCTTCAGCAAGTCCTTTTCCCAGAACTTTAACTTCCAAACGAATTTTAAAACTCATTCTTTCTCCATAGTTAAACATGAAATTTCTTCAAAAATAAATTTTAACACAATTTATCTTCTAGCAGAATATAATTGCTTAGTACACACTTCTTATGACTTAAGAAATTAATTTAGATTCTCCTTTTCTTATTAAAGCAATTTGCTACTAATTATGTCCTAAAAAAACCAAAACCCGCCACATTTCCAATATCAAACATTAAGAAATTAGTACAAACTAGAGAAAGTATAATGGAAGATCATCATTAAATTTAAAGTAGACATACATGTATGCACAGCTGCATGGTTTTCAGTAAGATCTGAGCTACTTGTTTCTGCATTTGCTTCCCCAAAAGATTTCTCCCTGGCAGTAGCAGGAGAGTGTGTGTGTGTGTGTGTGTGTGTACGTGTGTGTGTGTGTGTATGTGTTACATCCCTCAGTTTCATTTTGGTAGTACTTGGAAGTTAATTACTGATCCTGCTCTCTCCCTTCCTCCTCCTCCTCCTCCCCTCAAATTCTGATCATAAGACATGGTGCAATTACAGCATGATAGAAAGCTCACATCCCGCCAGCCTGGCACAGCTGTCTTCCACCTTGGTTTGTCTTTTCAAACAGGGCATCCCTGGAAGGAAGGGATCATTCCCTTAGTGACTTTAGACTTTAGGCAGGAGTTATATGAAGAGRATTTCTCTTTAAAGTCTTTATGAGACCCTTCATTCAAATTATTTATATGAGTATGTATTTAAAATACTTTAATTATGGATTTGATGAAAATATTCCTTACTAAAAGAGTTGTTGAATACCAGGAAGATGCCTAATTATGAAGTTGTTTAAAATGCAGAGGATTGGGTAAGTACATAATTAAGGAGCTCTCATTCCCAACACAGTAGGAAAAAAATGGCTCTGAATTCCATTAAGTAATCAAGGATTGATTAAATATGTCTAATATAATGCTTGGCCTAGAGGAGTATTTTTACAGAATTTTATGGGTCATTCATATGTTTGTGCCATATGATTTAATTCTAGTAAGAACTGTGGATTTGACTGGGAAACACAAACAGTTCATCATTTAAAATCTTCACTATTATTCCCAACAGCTGTAATGAATGTTAGCTTGTGTCTGCTGCAGGTCTCAAAGATATCTGTAACACTTGATACTGAAAAAAAATTTACAAGAAAAAAATTAATATCCTTGGATTTGAACAGGTAATTTCAAAGTAAAATTGGAAATCAGATAGGATATTTAACACTGGATAAACTCATTTGAATAATGCAACAGTTCAGAGATAACTCTAATTTCAGAAAGAACGGGTAAAAAAGGTGTTTGTAATATACACTTGAAAGATGGAGGAAATAGAGAATTAAGCTTTTTCTCTCAAAAAAGAATTTGAAAAACTAAAGGATAGTATTTTTCTGCACTACAAATCCAATTCTTTGCACACCTGCTTGTATTTCCTGGCATAATRATAATAATAATGAGCATTTCAAATAAAATTTTATTGCTGATGCTTTAAAAACTTTTACCATCTGACCTATTCTGAACACATACTGAAAAATTTGCAGTGTCATTGACTTTGGTCTCATACAAGTTATCTGATTGAAATTAAATATTTTGATAGCATAAATTATCCAGTAAAAAATAAGCTTAAACCTTCTATTTCCACAACTATGTAAAGTACAAATTTAAGAACTATATAAAGTAAAAAGAAATATTCCCTGGGGATAATTCTAGCAAGTTTGGATGCTACTATATATATATTCCGAACCAGAATGGAAACAAAAAGGGTCTTTTTTGTTGTCGCTTTCTGAAAAAAAAAATGCCATCATCCTTGAGTGGCAATAGATGATTTCACCTTGACCCCAAGCTCTGCAGTCAGTTGACTCTGACCCTGGGAGCAAAGCCCACCAGCCAGGAATCGGCGGGGGTCCGATGAGCGGGGTTGTTTKCCTGTGCCAGCTAACAAGGTTACTCTTGCTGTTGTCCTCTCTGCCCTCCACACATGGATGCCTGACCTGTATGCTCATCAGCTTTCAAACYACCACATTTACAAGCAAAGAATTTTGCAGCTTACCTAAGCAACAAATGATTACCTTACAATGTTATGTTGAAATTGATGCTTCTATAYCCGTGTATAGAGGATAGGGCAGAAGGGCTGTAGGGGTCTCAGGTACACGTATTTCCCCTTGTCTGTTAGATTTTACAGCGGATCCTTCATGTCACTATCATATTCAGAGGAAGGAGGATCTAAACTCAGTAAAATAGGCAGAGGAAAGGCAGAGGAAAAAGCCCTTCCCAACCATTAGGGTTTGACTACCTGAAGTTCTAAACCATGAGGTTTTACTTTAAGGGTAATCCTAATAAATTTGCAAGCGCTATAACAATATGAGCAAGACCAAATATCTTATTTTAAAGGAAGGGGATAGCTAGAGTAATTCACAGAAGATGATTTTAGGATGATTTTTCTTTTCTTTTGACAACTTTTGATTTTTCTCCGTACTTTGGAGTATCTAGAGTGTTTACCAAGAATATATCAAATAGAARTAGTTCAGTACTACTGGGCCAAGGTTGTGGATCAACAGCAACAAGAAGGCCCCCAGAGTGGCTAGCCCCTGGCATGATAAAAGATATAGAATTCTTTTTAGAAGACAAGTTTACCTTTGGTTCACGGAAAATTCTGATTTTTTTAGAGATGGTAATGAAGAAACCTCCTGCAGCAGCTATTCCAAACTGCTCTAGTATTTATTACCTTCATTATCAGGGTACTTTGACCTTGTTGCAGATAGTAATTGCCTAATTTCAGTTTATATGCCTCGGATTAAGAATCCACTTTCTCCTAGACTGGGATATAATTCTGTTGGGTAAGTAACCACAAGCTAACATTCACTCTCTTTGTTAATGAGCAAAACCAACTGCACTGCATAAACCTTGACTTATTTGCTGGGGCTTGCATCATTTTTGAATGTGAAACCTCCATGAAATGGGTCTTGTAACATTGCTCTGGTGGCACTTTTACCCATGCTGTACTTAGTGGGAAGATTATTTCTCAACTTCTGCTTGTATTAAAACACATGATGTTTTATCACGGCCATTTAATCAGGCAATTAAATTCTTCCTAGTATTGCATTATTCAGAGTGTCTGCTTCACCAGTATGTGTATCATCTACAGCCTCAGGAAACACAGAAACTCATTGTAAAATCTACTGAGCTGAGAAAGAAGAGGCACTCCTTAAGAATAAGGACTAGACCATTTTACAGCTCCATTAACAACTTCAATAAAACTGTCAGCAAGCTATTTTGTAATTTATCCAGCCTCCTATCTTGGCATTATTAATTGTGATTTAATGGGACATCTTGTTCAATATCTCAAGCAAATCCACTCGTTTCACCCCCTGTTTGTTTTATGAAGAAAACYTGCAACTTTGGATTCATTTAATTGCACGCACTTTAATTGCTTTTAGCAGCCATTTCAAAAGCCACAGCTGAATTATGACACAGAACAACCTTTTAAAATATGTATATATATTTTCAAGTACCCGTGTTTTCAAATGTGTATTTTTCTTAATTTCAATTTGACAATTTTTCCATTGTGTATTTGCGAAGGGAACAAAAATTATTTACTGAGAGAGAAGAGAGAGGAAGGAAATTTGTTGAAGGTAAAAACAAGTAAAAACAATCATATCAAGTATCCTTTCAACAYCACCAAATGACATGTCAATAGGAAAGAAGCAAAGGTTTCACAGAGCAAAGAGAGAACCTCTACAGATGTGTCACAGCGTGAAAAGCAGCAATGTAACTGCTAGAACTTATGCTTTCTCTGCTGAAAATACTTGAAGGAATTGGTTGTAGGCTCTGCCAGAAAGAAGTTGCCTTTTCACAGCAGGAGTATTTAAATAGATAACTTTTTAGACAAAACAAAGGTGCTGTATCATTCTTAGGCTGAGAGTCCCAGGTGAAGACAAGTGTCACTTCTATGAAACTAATGAAGTGACCACATAATCCCTTAGAACAAAAAATAGCGAACAAATTCCACTATTCTGCATTGCTTCAGCTTCCATCTGTGACCATCTTGTGTTATGGAATCATGTCTGTAACCAAATGATAAAATGGCTTTCCCATCAACTCCATTGTTCTGGTGCCCCTTTCCAAAGGAACATCCTCTTCACCTGCATTTCCAGGTTATCATTTTATGGCCTCTCTTTCTTCCTTTATAGGTTAATATTGGTCACATTCCTCTCTAATATCCACTCTGGAGGTGCCTCTCGTCTCCTCTGTCATCAGTTAAAGACCCAAAAAGCTTCCTTTCCCAGACCTTAGGTTTATCCACTTTCCCCCAGCCCAGCCAGATGGGTGAAAAAATGTGTCTCTTGAATGTCTGAAAACATTGCTGCTGAGCTCTTGCAGTTGCTTTTATTCTTCTGTACCACTGTTTTCAACATCACCAAGATCCCCTTTCTATTTCTTGTGCCTTCTTTCCAGAATGAACTGTCTTCCTGAACATTGTCTCTGTTTCCATAGCCCACCTTTGCTTTTTGAAGTCTGTCTGTTCACCTTTTTTCTTTCTCCAGTCCTGAGCAGATCATATTTTTCTATTCAAATGCACAAAAATAATGTTATAAAAATCATACAAATATGAAGATTAGGTCTCCAGTTTCAGTTGTTGCAAATTCCTCTCATCTAGGACTMTTTTTATTGCTCAGATCCATTAACTGCTAACAAAGAAAAAAACCCCTAAACTTATATAGTAGTCACACTCACCATACTTTGGCAATCTGAATGCAGACCTATAATTTCTGTTTTCCTTGTATAACAAATTCAAACTTATTCCCTTCATTTTCAGATCACTGTTAGAAGTTCAATTCTCTGCATTAAAACTCTTGAATTATACAGTAGTAWAAGGTTAGGTGCCTGATTTCCCACTTTACAAATACCTATTATCCATCACAGTATCCACTGAGTATTGAATTAATGCCTTGCACAAACAATTTCCTGAGGCTCGCTTTCCATTTTTCTTTTAAATATTATTTCAAGAATAATTTTGTGCAAGATTTCCAAACAGACTTAGATGTGTGGCTTTTCTGAACTGTACTAAATATGACTACAGATAAACACATTTGGATATYTGTGTATATAAATACGTATGTATTATGTCAATGTGTACATGCATACATGAATACACGTTTAAGTATATATATATATATATGGCATATGTGCATGGAAGAAGTCTTCCCATACTTTTTCATAGTGCTGCTTTTCATGGAGCCAGGAGAAAAAAGAAGTTAATAAGATTACTATTCTTCTTAAACATCAGTCTTAAATTTCCTCTGAACCCTCTGTTCCTTGTCTTTTCAATCCTCTGTACATCAGAACACAGATTGTGKAGTACTACACACCTTGACACTGCCCAACACTGGGGCAGTGACCTCTGTGGGTTACAACAACATAAATAAAAGCAATGCCAGTAGCAACCGAGAGAAAATAAATTTCAGAACTTCTGACCCAAGCAACATGAAATGTTGCTGACAAAAAAAAGGTTATGTACTTTGAGGTTTTCAAAACAAATGCATTACTTTAGGCCTACTGTGAAGATAATTTTGATTTGATTTCCACCAAGGGAAAGCACTTAAATCTACCCTTAACCAAAATGATACTTCAGAAAATATTTGCAGTGAATATTCTTTCTTACAGACATATCTACTACTATAGTACATTTGGCATTTTGCAGTACATACTAATTAAGTGACAAGATACACCAGCATAATAATTCTTAGTATAATAATAAATTGTCTTAATTGTCTTTTTTGGGCTCCAAATATAGCAGATACAGTGATAGTATTTTCTGATAAAGGTGATTAAATAGAGCTAAAATCCAGATAGCAAATCTCTTAGAAATGCTCCTTTTCCAAACTATTTCTAACATACGATTCGAGGACAAGCTATTAGCACAGAAGATCCTGTCACACAAAAATTATGTTTGGACACACAAGAGAGGGAATCATCTGCCTGACCCTCAGCTGTCCTTTTAAGCAAATCCACCATGAGAGAACATCCAACAGTTAAGCGTGCCAAGATATTAGGAAAAAGAACTAGAATTATTAGGAACCAGATGGTACTATGGGAAAAAAATAAGGAGGGATTTTGCATTGGGGTCACAATGTTGCAGGGCGATTCCATTGGTATTAGATCCCCACCAAAGTAGAGGCACAAGTTATTGACACCATATCAAAGACTAAAAGTACAGTATGATTATTTCTCACACTGTAGATCTCTTGAAAACAGATATCTATGATGTCTATGATATCTATGAAATTTACCTGTCAAATTAGGGAATAGGCATCTTTCCAACCACAGGTGGGATTATAACTTAAAAACTTGAGTAATAAAATAGCAATATTGGAAAACCAAGCAAGTAGATGCTCATTTATAGATCTTATAAACACCTGTGATAGCAAAAGATCAGTGATAGTGCCAATAAAGCAATTATTTCCAAAACATATTTTTGTGTAAAAAATATTTCTATATTGTCTGTGGTCAGCATGCAAGTTGGAAGAAAGATTATCTGCAATGAATGGATGAGTCTCTAGTCAACCTGCTAGAAGTTCAAAATAAAGTTTCAAGTTTATGGTAGCTCAAGCAAACACAACAAATCTTTTTTACTGTTAGAAGAAGAAATTAWTACTAAACAATGTATATTTTCTTACTGAAAAATTCTTTTCAAGAAGATACACAATCATATGTAATCAATGGCATAATTTTTTTCCTGCTTTCCAGAAAAAAAATTTCTCACCAGGGTACCACATCCTTATTTCCATTGTAGTTCTTTCTGATTATGTGAAAGAGCAAAAGTTCATTTCTGCTTTGTACAATCTCTTTCATACTACCAGATTTGCAGGCACCATCTGACACTAAATATGTATTGCCCCAAGCCATTGCTTATAATAGAGCTTTAAAATTAAATTGAAAATAATAGTTTCAGATTTTTCAAAGGAAGAAGGGATTATCAGTGATTTATTGCCAATGTATTTATTAAACAAAAATCAGCTTTGAAAACCTGCCCACTCCACTGGTTCAAAGAAAATAATAAATAAAAATTGTTGAATATTACAGATTCTGTTAAAAGAAAAAAAAATAAAGTTGCAAAAATACTACTGTCATGCAAATTTCATTATTTTCAAGAGGAAAATGTCATAGTAGGGTTCTGTTATTATGCCTGATTGCTTTCCTAGGAAGAAAGATGTTGATTGTGCTACTTTTCATATGAAATAAAGAAACATTTTGAGAAGAATAGTTCACAAATTAAACAAAGGTCAGTTTGTCTGGAAATACGTCCCCATATTTCTATCATGACAAAGTTATTTTAAAACAAATGTTATTCATAACTATATTTACTCCTTACTGTGAATCTTAATGGAGATGTGCTTGAATAGAATGGCAAGAAGTTTATACTTGTCTCTCTCAAAACTTGTGAAAAACTAGTGAAAAAAAGAAAATTAACAAGTATTTAAAAATTTACATAACACACTGAAAATAAAGCTAGTAAATGTATCTACTATGGATCTTTTCTTAAAAAAAATATTGCAGAAATAGATGGAATCATGTCAGGTTTTACTTTATTGGCCATAGGATTTTTCATCTCCACATTGCCTCCTGGTTAAATAATATCAGGTGCAAGATACTGTAACTGTCTATCACAGATGTGTACTAAGACACACATCTGTGCGCTTATCTTTTTACTTTTTAAAAAAAATTTTATAAAATGTATTTGAAAACATCTCTTTGACCTTCAAAAACAGTGAAAAATAATTTTACTACCCTCACTTAAAACTTACGAGCAAAATAACAAAAAGTTAAATGCTTTTTCCTAATCCTAATTTTTAAACGGAAACCCTGTTTTTCAGTTGACATGCAAGATGACCAGCAGATTAGTCAGAAAACACTGTTAGCTGGGTGTGCATCTGGTTGAATGAAATGTAGTCTTCTAAGCTGTTTTTATGTAGAAATGGAATAATTTCTTAACCAGTCATCTGATGCCGATGAATTTCAGTTTATTATTATTAATTAACACTGATKTTCTCAATAACTTTAGCATCCTTAGTATTTTTTTCTGCAAGCATATTTATACTATAGACTGCTAAATGTAGAAAAATGTAGTTATATACATTTGCAGTGTTTCCACTATTGTACATAATGGAGAAATTTTGTAAAAAAATATTTATAGGTTTTAACTATAAAATCCTGCAGAATTCATTCGAGCTGTATCAAGGGTTTATAAAGGAACCAAAACATCTCCAAACTTGGACAGATTTTGTGCAAGAATCTAAAAATTTGTCAGAAATCAAAATCAAGGCAGAGAGACCAAATACAGTGTTACTCAAATCTTAGACACAAAGATTGTTTACAAGTTTAATTTAATCAATTCAAAACTGCGCAGAGCTGTTTGATGAGACACCAGCAGCAAGAATGTTTGTTCAGCATGCACGTAGGAATTTGTCTTGTTTTTTTCGCACAGACAGAGAAATAGAAGCAAGATGGAGATCTCCACGTGCAAGGTTATAGATGTAGATGCACGGGGGRAAACCAGTGTTTGAGAAGGGTCATCTTGCTGTCAGATTTCAGATCATACAAGTTATTTCCCTTTCTAGGCAGAAGAACAAATCTGTCATGTTATTTTGCTGCTAAGTCTGGCTGTGTTTGCTGCAAGCAAATGTACCATTAAAGCACCTGAGGTGTGCACTCGTATTTGAGGTGTGGTTCTGGAAGCCCAATTAATAACCATCAATGAAATGTGGCGGTAAGTCTTTTTCTCATTTAAGTGCAGTGGGAAAGATGTCCTGATGAACTTTTCTGCGCTGATAAAACTCATGTGCAAGGTCACATCCCCCGCCCCCCCCAAAAGAAAAAAGAGACTAAAGCTATGAGACATTTGGAATAAGAATTGTTCTTAGAAATGGCTTAACCACACTATGGAAAAAAAATAGCCCAGTTTTTACAAAGTGATACAAACACTGTAAATCCATTGACTGTGGTCAGGAAAAGTGAAGCCAGGGGTGAAAAAATTTCAAGACGTTGTCCTCAAATTAAWGCTTTGTCAGGCATTTCTTGGAATTACTTCTGAAAATTTCAGAGTATTCTTATCTTATTCAGTACCCTCAGCTGACAAACACACCCTCAYATTATTAAACTGTCATAGCTCTTTGAATAACATAATATTTTAAATTTTATGGCAGGAAACAAGAAACATCTGATTTAAGATATTGCTTGTTGAAAAGAAGCTGAAAAAATGCTTCTATCTAATGGAAGAAGCTGTGAACTGACAAGACCAGAATAGCTTTGAAATATATTTCAAATCTGCTAGCAAAATATTTGTAGTGCTTTCAATCAGTTTTTGATTCCCCAAAGGAAAGCTTTAGGAGATGTCCTTTGACTATAAGGCTGCTCAATAATAATTTGGCTCCACAGATTTAGTTGCCAGCATTCTTTGTAGATTTTCTGAGTCTGATGGGAAAACAAAGAGCARGTACTAACATACACCAGTTATTATAGCTGCCTCTTTATATTTCTCATAAGTGGGCACTGTAATACTGACAGTAAAGATGAACATGAACCTCTAGGATTCAATAAGGCAAAGAATAAAAATAGTGTGGATTTTATCAATAATGGGAGTAAACTGCAGTGAAACATTCTGTGAAGATTACAGAGACTGATCTCAGACTGTGCTGAGATTTTGAAACATCACATTTAAAGAGAGGCCTCTTTCCCTAACTTTTTCCTCCACCTCTGAATCAAACACTTCAGAGATTTGACTGACCAATATGTTACATAAATAATGCAGCATTTAAAATTACTTGTTCTTTTTTTAATACAAGGGGATTTTCATAAAACATTTTAATCTAAATAAATAAAATTCAATTATMCAGCTAAGAGATCATATAAGAAAAAAAAATTCTCTACTTAATATTTCAATAGTAGGTACCAGTTAAGGGTTAAATACTTCTTGAGATAAATATTGTCATGACTGAAATCAGAATGACTTGGAAGAATATTGCAGGAGGTTATGTATATTCAGATCCTCTTTCAGTGTAATTGCTTTTTCAAGGAAGATAAAAGATAAGTAAAATACTGAAAGGTTATCTGGTCACTTGTGAAAACAAACAAAACCAAATCAAATAAATAAGGTGCATAGGGYGAGGGATAAAAGCTTAGTTAAAGCATTAAGATTCTAGTGATGACAGAAGTCAAAACACAGTAGCGCTTCAAATCAACACTGAGTTATAGGTTTTTTGATAAAAATAGAAAGACTWTATGGGAAAAATGTAAAGATGCATAAACAAAACTGTAAAGCATTTTAAAAGACAAGTACCAAATTTATTGTATGTATCAATTGTTGTTTTATGGTAGGTTTTTCTATTCTTAGAACCTAAAAATCAGTCATTAAAATAGAATACTGAGACATGCCTACTTCTTTATCTACTACTCCTACAACTACTGAAGTCAATGCTAGAATTCATGCTTCAAATAACATTAAAAAAACTATTTCTTGGAAGTTTTATAATACCTTTTTCATTAATTGAGGAAGCAGGCTTCTAAGAAAAAATATGGGAACYGTAGCATTTGCATTAATGCAAATCAAGCAAATCTCATTTTATTTATAGGTGTTGTGGCTGCATGGATATTGTTGATATGATTCCATTGTCCTTATTGCAAGAGGCTTAATTCAAAAGACCCATACATAGACAATATAAAACCATGTGGACAATGTTTCCTGACAATAATTTTAAGAACAATATTCTCAATTTTAGAAAGTATAAATATTTGCTGGGTTCTTTCTTAATTGTTATTTAAAATTAAATTACTGTTATTTTTCTGAAGTAGATGACAAAATTCAAACACATTTTTATGACATTTATAAAAAAACATAAATTCAATCAAAACTAAAATGACTTGGATGATGAAGATATATAGATGTGGCACTTCAGGACATKGTTTARTGGTGAACATGTTTGACTTGATTTTAGTTGTCTTTTCTAACACAAACAATTCTATAATTCAATGATACAATGATATTTTTCAGCTATGAATTMTTGGTTATTAATATCACCCTCTTAAAATCTAAAAACAACGTCAGACATGGGTGTGGTATCAAATTTTGACTCTTGCCTCTGTTACAGATTCATAGATATGCTGGTATTTGTTTAAATACTTATGAATTTACAACATACAGTTCATTATTTATAAAAATGTTTCAAGGAATGACATTGAAGATTTTCCTTTTTTGTCAAGAGATCAATAATGTGACAGCATGTGAAGTTTCAAGTACTCAAGTTATTACCTGTAGAAGAGAAGACAAGAATTACTAAACTAGCAGATTCCAGGAACCAAGTATTGTTGGTACCATCTGCTTGCTCTATGAAGAACTGCCTAGTGAAAGACATTTTGTGTTCATATAGTTCCAGGAAGTATTCCAGGATGTAATATTAGGAAAGAATGCTGATAAGCAATTACAATATCATTAAACTTCCATTATGAGTAGCCACTCTATTAGTCCGTGCCATCTTCCTTGCCCTGGTTTTCAACACAGGATGGATTCTGCAATGAAAGGAAGGTAAATAATAAGTAGGAAAATGAGGTTGAGGGGCCTCCTCAGCTGAGTTACTGGCTTGATTACTCAGTTTCTGTGTATTACTGATAATGCTTTTAATTTACTGCTCTCTGTTTCCCCATGACTAAAATAAAGATAATAATTAGGTACCTATTTCACAGAGATAGCCTAAAGATTAGTAAATGTTTGAAAAATTATTTTAGAATATAAAGGCCTATATAAATGCTAATGATTCTTATTAAATTAACTAGGTCTTGTGCTGGGGTCCATGCACTGGGAAAAATAAAACCTCTCAGTAGTCTCTGGAAGAGTAAAGGAAATGAAAACAAAAAGGAGGCGACAAGTACAARCAGGAATACCTCTCAGTGGCCAATGTCTGTGGAGCTTTATTCTGTTGATTAAMGAGATTAAAAACTTTTTTCCTTTTTAAATATTTATTGTAAGCAGTTTTCAAAAAGAAAATTACTTTCTCCAGAGAAAGGAAGAGGCAATAGTGTATTGTTATTCGCTCTGTTCTTGCAATGTTCTCTAATGTTTCACTGACTGGTGCAGTTGTCTCTGTGCTCTCACCCCCACTCCTGCATTCTGGGCACTTTCTTTTGCTTCTGAACTCCATCAGGAGCCCTTGCTGTCACTCTGCTGTGCTGGTTTGATTTCCTGTGCTTTGAAATGGGATACTCTTGTGCCTTGAGGAGGACCTCATTGAAAGTCATGCAACTCTACCAGATGCTTTGCCCTTCTGGGGCAATCTCTGGTGGGACCCTGCCAAACAGAGTTCTGAACGAGCTGAAATAGGTTCTCCTGAAGTTCAGGGTTGTACATTTATCTTTGTCTAGCTCACTTACACATCTTTGTCTAGCTCATTTTCTCATCTTTGTCTAGCAAATGATGATTGAACAGAATATTCTACAAATAAATTAGTCTAGAATATGGAAGTTATCAGAACAAAAATTAAATGAAAAAAATTATATGGATTTTTTTACCCTGGGTTCTTGCTCTATTTACCATTGTCCTTTGCACTGCCTCTTTAATCTGAGCTATTTTAGAAATTTTTTTAGACTATTACATGGATAATATGCTACTGGACCTGTTAAACTTAGCTGTTTTTCTCACCTGACTGCTGAATTTCTTCATCTTTCTTTTCTGATTCATGCCACTGTGAGACCCTGTAAATCATCCTCATGGTATTTGCATTTCTATCTCTCTCTGCAACCCTATTGAATATTTTCAAGTGCTATGATGTACTTTGTGTCTCTTTCTATCTTCCCATAAAATTCTCTGGTATGCGTTTTTTCAAGCAAACCCCATGCCTTTTGTCTAAATCAAATTCTGTATATCACTTCTATCTCTGAAACCTTTTCTCTCTGTTTTTGGCAATAGGATAGTTTTATACAAGTGCTAGTGATAAAAATAGAAGCAGCACTATGGGACATCTTTGCCCTTCGACTTTATTTGTTTCTTGGAAGCTTGTTAATGAGATATGCACTATATGTTAATGAGATATACACTATATGCAGTATGAGGAATTGGGATGATCAGAGTTTAAAATGACAGTGAGGAGCCTTGCATGATGTCAGGACATTGGCTTTCCTTTATGTTCTTTTACATGGGAATAAGGGAATTATTATGCTTCTCTAACAATAACCTTTTGCTAGCTCCACAAAACTAAAAGCAAAAATCTTTAAAAGTTTGAATAGAAGCAGCAGAGCTCTCCACTGGGCTCTCAAACAATTGCATAAATTTTTACCTGGGAATGCAACATATTGTCATCCAATAAGTGATGCATCAGCATTTTCAGATGTTGTTTTCAATTTTCAATAAGTTTTCAGTTTTTACAGGACCTCCTCTGAACAATAAACAATATGTAAATATTCTGTAGTTACATTTCACCTGATGTCTTCCATCAACACATATAAATATATTCACTGGAAGCATGTGGATTATTTGCAGTTACAAATGAAAGATTTCCAGTGTAAACACTGACACCTTTTTATGCCCTTGAAATTGAATTTTATTAAATTATTTTTGAGTGATTCTGTTTTTTTCCCAAAAACTTGATTAAAATACTGCACTTCTTGGAAATACAGAGTGATGTCAAATGAAATTATGGAGATACTTACAAATAAAAATCTGCAGAGCTAAATCTCATCATAAAATTGAATTGGACAAGTGTTTGTTCCTAAGTCAATTAGAGATGGAACATCTGACAAATATCATGAACAAACACTACCACCRACTTTAGAAGTTTCCCCAAGGAAGAAAAGTTATTTGCATTTCCAGATTTTCACATCCTTTATAATTTAAACACAAATTAAACCTTAATAAAGACTGTRGTCACTTAACAACCATCTCTGACTTTAAAAAAAGTCATAAATTCTCTTTGTATTACTCRAAGTCCTGTAAAATCTTCCATCAATCATAAAATGTCAAGCTCTTGCTGAAGATTTCAAGGAAGTTTTACTTTGCTGGGCTCTAATATAAAAATAGTCATGCTTTTCCCCAAAAATATGTGTGTTCTTTTAATCTATTGGATGTCAAGAACTTTGAGACAAAGATCTTTATGATGATTTTTTTGTGGAGAGATGATAAAGAATTGGTTACTTTCCTGTTAAGAAACATAAGGTGAATAGCTTTGGATTTTGGACCAAAATGTCATTGCATTCTACTAAAAATCATGGTACAATTTTTCATTCTGGCCTAGACGAAGAKGCAGTGTAGATGTTTTGTAATGATATGATGTCCAACCTTGTTCAAAAGCCCTAAAAGTTAATGGAAATTATTGCATCCATGCCATGGTCATCAGATTGAGTTTTGAATGTTCTGGTAAAGTTCCAGCTAACATGGGAGTGGAATTGCAAACYGTCACTGATCATCTTACCATTTTCTTAACCTGTTGGCACACTCTGTCTGCATGAAAAAGTGAATGAAATATCTAATTCTTTATTCAGATCTTCTGACYATGACAGAGAATAAACTTTATTGTGTGCTATCATATTTGCAGGATTCGTGCTTTTTTTATTTGGCATTGTTTTTGGAGATATTTTTGYGATATGAGACATTACCAGTAATTCTGGTACAGGAATTTCCCTCTTTTACTTAAAACATAAGACAGCAATTTCAAGCTTTGATGATGGAGAACAGGGCTTCTTTTATCTTGTAATGTTTTTGAGCCACTGTATTTTTTAACTAGAAATTCAGCTGTGGAATCAGAGCCATAAATTCATTATGTATGAATTTACATAATGCTGATGTAAATTATGCATATGCTTCAATAGTTGGCACAATTAAAAATAGGAATAGACAAGTCAAAAGCTGTTTTGGGAATGTCAAAAATTTAATATTCTATCCATTATAGTCTTGAGTTAGTCCTAATACCTCCCTGGGTTATTTCTTTYAATTTGTAATGGCTTGATTTCATTTCTAGTTATTAGAAGATACATTTTATTTTTCAAAGAAAAGCTRGAGAGGCACAAAGCATTACTACAGGGCCTGAGGACATGACAGAAAAAATAGTGGTCACCTTTGTCCAAAACACAGAAACAGGAGCCACATTTAGGGAAACAAGTATTTGAAAATTAAAGTAAAGAATTCACATTCTTTACTTTTTTTAATGTGCAGAGAAGCACCAGCCTGAAGGCTCTTGGCCTCCATACTCTATCCCAGAAAAGACTGGGATCTATATCCTGCTGTTTCAGAGAGGTGTTACAACCTCTGTGGCTCTAATGCTTGCTTAAAGCTGAGTCAGGTAAGACCAACCAGTTTGGTGGTGCTTTTCTAGCTCKAACCCACATCTGAATCAGAAAAATTTGAGAGAAAGTCTTTCTTGCAAAGTCTTTGTCAGTGTTCTGAATTGAAGATATACACACTTTTGAAAGGTCAGTGGTTGTTCTAATCACTATTTCTTTTTATCATCTCTGTGTTTTTGTGGCTGAATGTTAGTGCAGGTATGAATGTTTCAAGACAAAGCTTAAAAAGTGTTACAGGGTGACACCGTTCTTTACCATAAGTTATATAGCACCTTTGAGATGCCTGGCACAGCCCTGTGGGCCCTGTCTGTGACTGAGAAGTGTTGACAGCACACCAGCATTTGGGCTTTGCTAAGAAGTGTTTGCCCAGCATGACATCTTTTCCTTTTTCTCACTGCTCCCACCTTGCTGCAGCAAGTAGGCTGGGGGCCAGCTAGGAGTGGGAGACAGCTGGGACAGCTGATGGGAATTGCTTTAAGGGATAYTCCATACCAGATGATGTTGTGCTCAGCTAGAAAAGATGGGAGAAAGGAGGAGAAATCTCGTGCTCACCCCTTTTACTTTCCCTGCTAAATCACCATTATTTCACTCAGCAAATCTTACCTCCTTCCCTTTATTTTCCCCCCTGTTCTGCAGGAGAGGTGATCCAAAGATCATCTGTGTGGGTGCTTGTCTGCTGATCAGTCAACCCATCATCATAAAAACCTGGTTGGRCTAAGAATAAATACTCACTAGAGATCTTCCTAGCATTGTTCTGCTGAATTAAAGCCAATTTACAAGGTTGCTGAAGACAGGGAAATAATTCCATTCCTATACAGTGAAGCCTGTATCTATAAAAAAGATTCCTCAACAAAGCAGACAACTATGAATCCATAAGAAAAGAATGGATACAAACYAGGAAGACAAAATACATCCTTGTGCATATTTTAAACACATGTTGTATGTATGTTCTCACGTGTTGATTACATTTTGCAGGTTATGAAGAACAAGTAAACAGAAAGAGAGGGTCACTAATACTGGGACATTCATAGAGCAAGAATCAGATTTCCTCTAGCAGATGGGAAGTTAAATCCCAGAATAATAAGCAGAATCAGAGCCTTCTCTGTTGGAGAGTTATAAAAATCAGAGGGTTTTAGGAAAATTAAGAAAGCAAGCCTTAAGCAGAAGTTATGGGAACAGATGCTAAAGCAGCAAAAATTTTTCTAGGCCATAGTGTAGACGTGAGAAATAGAACAATAGGCTTGTGTTAGCTCGCCTTCTAAGTTGCAACAAGTTTATTTAATGTATATTTTAGAAGGTTGAAAATGAATGGAGTGCTGTGCTTAAGTTTCTGTGAACAAGCTATTGTGTTTAGAAAAAGCTTCATTGTTTTAACCAGAATTACGTATGCTGTAAGATTATTGGATAGAATTATTGTCAATATGCCTTTTCTCTATGTGATTGGATGAAATTTACTGTATCTGTTTTATGCTCTTCGGTAATGTCAAGCTTCTTTAGCATTCTGTGAAACCAGTGAGATGGCCACATCAAGTTGTCTCCATTGTAAAACAATGTTATGAGACTGATGTAGGAAATAAACCTCTCAAGGACCTGATTCCAGGTGTCCCGTCCCGTTCGTGCTGTAAATATATTGCCGGCSTGAAAATCGATTCATTTACCCTTAAAGTAATATTCTCATCTCAGTGAACAGTCACCAAACACATATTTGTTTTAAAAAATCAGTTCCAAATAGAAGTTCAGAGACTTCAAAATTAAGTTTAAAAACWAAGGGCACCCAAGAGAAGATATGACACAGCAATTCCTGATTCTGATTGTTACAAAATGTCACCAAGTAATCAAGACTTCTTGTGTTGTGTCTATTGGAACAGAGAAAGCACTCATGTGAACTGCCAAATAATCACAAAATGATGGAGAGCAATTCAGGTTAACTGAATGCAGTTGGTATCAAATTTAAGTGCAGTCCAAAAGCTCAACCATCTGTCATAATGCTTTGACCTGAAAAAAAATTATATTAAATTGTGAAGGGCTTTTAAAAGAACAACAACAGCAACAAGAGCAAGAACAACAAAAAAAAAAGCCAAATTGAGGTCAAGAACCTTAGACCCTACAATTCAATGTTTTCAGTATAGCTTTGGATTGCAATTTAAATCTGTATTTTTTCAGATTTAACCCATCTCAAAACTTTTTATACTTTTTCCCTTTTACTTGGAGAGTAAAAGATAGATAATTTGTTCTTATGAAAAGCCTAAAAGTCTTTACTTATGAGGCCTCTCCTAAGCCATAATCCATACTACTCAAATCAGAAAGAATAGGAAGTTTCTAGAATTATCCAAATTCTGACATATACTGATTTCCCTCTGACAGGTATTTKTTAGAAACTTCTAAGGATGAGGGATGGAATTTTCATGACTATACTTTCACATAAATTTCCAAATAGATCCTTAGAGGTACTTGACAGCTTTGATATTTGAAAAAAAAGACATTACCTGGTGAGTACAAAATACTTTCTATTATTCTGTACTCTGATAAATATTTCTGTTTTCTGAAAGTGTTGAAACTATGTACTGCACTTTCTCGTATGTAAAAAAGAATGGTAAGTCTTTTTGCAGCAGCATAATTATTCTTGTCTCATAAAAATACAACAGGAAGAATGGAGTGTTGCTAAGGAGTGTAGCTCCAGGATGAAGCTTTTCTCTCAGTGTTAATTGGGGTAAGAAACAATTACAGGGATATGCATTTCTGTTACAAGGACTGCTACTAAAATCCTTTTTGAAAATCTTTTGCAGCCAAGTAGACATAAAGAAGTCATTATTATGTTTCTTAAMCTGTAGGTCACTGCATTTACTCTAGTTTATTGCATTGAATCCAGTGGATTATAATTGACACTTCTATAGTAAMAAATTGCATAGTCTTAAAAAATATAAGCAGAACATTACCTGCTGCAGCAATATTCATTGAATTTCACTGAATTTATGAGAGCAATAAAGGAGCTAAAAGCTCCTTTCTGAGTGTGTTTACTTACGTATTTTCCTTTTGTTATAAAAACCAGAAAATCAGAAAAGCCATTTCTCTCACTAGCAGAAAGCTCCTGACACTCTATGGCTTTGCTTGGAGACCACAGCCCACCAAAATTAAAGCATATAGTTTCTTAAGTGTCATTAGGGGAAAACCTGAATAGGAAATACAGAACTAAGCTAAGCCTTTAGTGGAGAATTCTTTTATTAAATCACAGAAACATGTACTGTAGGTAGGAAGGAAGGAAATGTTCTGCAGTATATTATAGCAAAATGGTCCCTTCTGAAAAACAGCATGCTCACAACTACATATTTTTTACTTACTGAAGGAATTGAAAAGACAAAAGTAATCCCTTAGGCAAGTTAGAGCCACTTTTATCTTGCCTAAGCAGGATCAAAAGCAGACCAGATTCAAACACTTAGGTCAGGCAAAAGCCATAATAAGAACAAAGCTTTCACTCTCCAGATTCTTCCCTATACTCCAGCAGAGTTAGAAGATATCTCAGGAAGCCTTAAGTCTTTGGAAACACAAACACCACAGATGCACATAGTGCATATCAAATCTCCTTGCTGTGTTGCAAATGTCCTTGGGTTACAGGAGCCACACAATGGCACAGTGTAATAAAGGTTTGATCCTTGGGTGTTAACTCTTCTAAAACCTGGGCTTTGAGAGAGCAACTCAGCATATGGTGGGTTTAAGTAGAACAAAGCACATTGCTTTTTTTCCATCTGTCCTTCTTGCCAGCTTCAGAAGCAAATTGTGGGGAGCAAGGGTTCTGCCCRACCTGCTCAAACCTACTGTTTTTTGCCTCTGTACCAGCAGCCACATGTACAGGGATATGCAATGAAGGAGATCTGCTTGTCGCAAAGAACTAGTGTTATAAATTGACCTTCTCTTTGGTCTGTACTATTTGAGTGTAATGACCAACAATGCTTTGAATTATAAACATTTTTGTTAATTTCTAAAATTTTGACATCTGTCCATTATTTAAATATCATACAAAATCTTATTTTAAATGGAAAACAACAGGAAGAATATGGGGGGTAACATAAAACAAAAAAAAAACCCTTAAAGCCCAGAACTTTATTAGAAAGCATAAATTTTGCATAAATGCATATGTGGGTAGTTTGAAAGTAACTATCGTGTTACAGGAAAAGATATATTTCCTTCTATGACATGTGCAAGTAAATTGGTTAAAGAGTGCTTTAGCTTGCACTGTTTATATAAAGATTTTCACAGAATCACAGAATGAAAGAGACTAAGGAGCAGATGTATAACATGATAAAACAGAAGTCTTAAAACAGTATATGCAGAATGTGAAGTGAAATAGGTGATAAAAGAAATCAGAAGGCCATCTCCCACACTAATAGTATACTTGGTGATTTTGAATAATTAACTTTATTAGCTCCCTAGAAATGAGAGGATTACACGCAGAGCTGACTGCAATTACCATATGTTGGGCGGCCCCCTAACGCGAGAGTAGTTCACAACTTTCAAACATTAAAAAGCGTACTGCATGGAAATGCAGTTTTATGGAATAATTCTATGACCAGCACCGAATCGTTACTGATCACTTGATGTCATTCCCTGGTCATACAGGATGCAATTTGCAATGATCTTGCAAGACACTGAGGTTGCATGGACCAGCTCATGTGCAGAAAGCAATGGGAGGGGGCAACTGAACCCATCTGCACCAGTACTGCAAAACCCATGGTTCAAATGCACACAGTGCATTGTGAGAACAGATAGAGGATCCCAGTCCTATCAAGAAACAGATCTGCTGACTTCAATGAAAAATCACTTGCAGGGGTCTTGAGAAGAACAGATGGAATTAAAGATTAAATTTTCAGGAAAAATGTAAGGGTAATGGGGACACCCAGGAAATCTGGATTGCCTAAACAATGGGCTTTGCCAAGGAGTAAGTAGATAAAAATCACTATCCTGAAAGGCATAGAGGTCTAATTTTAAAAGAATTTTAATTTTTAATTTTGAATCACACAGAGAGGCGACATTAATCCTTAGGTTTCCATCTTCTATGATATTTTTTTCAAGCATTTTCTAGCATCTTTGCTTTTTCTATAAGACATCATTTCATGTACATGCAACAAAAGGATGACAGAAAGTTTAACTCTSAACTTCCTAACTCATGAGTTGGGATGCTGATGATAAGGTTCAGAGTAATTAGATGTTTATAAAACGTTGAACTATAAATATGTATAAAGAAATAAACAGATGCTAGTGTTGACAAGCAGACCCATGGCAACTCTCACATATCAACATGAGATAAAAGAGTAAATTCTGTAAAACTCTGGCTCTCTTCTCAGAAATACCATGAATATAAAGCAGTGAGAAAAAGATCCCTTAAGTAGGATGTTCATGGAAGTAGGGGAATTCATGCAATACATGATTGTCTGCTCCTACATCAGCATCTTACTCTATATAATCTTCTAATATTCTAACATGAGTTCTTAGTACCTCTGAAGAACAAGTTTGTCCTGAATTAGAGCAGGTAGTAACACAAAATACCTCATCCCTCCAGAAAAAAAAAAACCCCATCTAATTCTAACATCTGTTTCATTTGAAACAGAATGTGGAAAGAATGGTGAGGGACTGAGGGGACAGTGGAAATCATTAGGGAATGCTAACATTAGCTTTTCAGCAGGCCTAAAGTGTATTCTCTCTAAATAATGCCAAACAGACTTGCTTAGAAAAAATTCACAGATGTTGCATTCATTTTTATTTCTTAAAATATAATATACTTTATAGCACATGATGAATTTTTAAATACTTGCTAATTTAAAATTCTGAGCAGTATTGAAGTAGTCTTTAAGTGAGGATTTAAAAAAGAAAGAGTATTTACAGGCAGGCCTAGATTCTTCCTGCACTGGGAATCCTAATGAGAATCCCCTGCCCAAGATTAAAATGACAAGAGAAAATTTCAGTTCCTATGGTCACACCATTAGTAATCAAGAAATAGCCTGCTTCCCGCAGACCCCACTGGCATGTATCTTTTTTTGTGACCGGGACAAGATCCTGAACATGTTTCATTCTTAGATTGACCACATAAACAAATAAATGAAAAGGACTTTTCGTTTATATCTCTGCATCTATTTGAACAGCTACTRGAACTGAGAAACCTCAGAGACAGAGGGGAAAAAAGGGGAATTCCCAACTCCAGATCATGGTGTCCATGGAGAGAGAGTCTTGCTTTTCTTCTAGTCTTCTTTTTAGTCCACTGACATATACGTTGGTATTTAGGTAATGGCATAGTCATCTCAGTTGCCTCAACTTATATGTGTGTATATATATGGAGGGGTTGTTTTGTTGTTTTGTTTTGTAGTTTGGGGTATCTTTATTGTTGGTTGGTTGGTTGATATTTTTCCCAGCACTCTTCCTTTCTGATTCTCTGCCTTTTCTGAAAGGTACCAGACTTCTTCYGGTGTCTGAGCCACAACCTGCTGGTTAAAACTTTTACACCCCAAACCTAAACCAAAATTTCTCCCAGGTTTCAAGCAGTCAGATGGAAGAGCACAGGTAATTTTAACTTCTTACTGACCAGCTTCAGAGGAACATAACCCATTGAAGAAGGTAAATGAACCTAAATGAAGCACAGCTTGTTCTGCCCAGTTAATTTTCCCTGGAAATTGTTTATCAGGAAACTATGACCTTAAGGTTTTGTTAATTTTCATGGGATATTTTCCCACATCTCTATCTTCAGTCAGGTGAAGGGGTTTCCTCCAGATAGTGCCATACAGCAACTGTGGAGTACATTGCCAAATTATCACGGTGACTTTCATTCTACATATCCACCTTACTGAAAGGGATATCTGGAAAACTTGCAAAATGTTTCTTGCTGTCCTATGAGGAGGAAAAGAAATAGTATTGACTTCTCCAGATTTTATAGAATTTTTACTTTTTTTAAACTAATTTGCAGAAGGTTTGGCTAAAATAAAATCAGAATGCTAGGGTTCTAACAGCTTCAGTTATTTTGGTTTCCCTCTCAATTATAGAATTATTTAGATTGGAAAAAGCAATTAAGATTATTGAGTACAACCATTAACCCAGAACTGCCAAGTCCACCACTAAACCAAGTCCCTGAGTGCCACATCTACACATCATCTAAATACCTTCAGGACTGGTCCCTCAATGGCTGTCCTGGAGAGCCTGTCCCAGTTCTTAACAACCCTTTCATGAACTTCAATAACTCTCTCAACAAGCTCAGAGGACCTAGCCTGAGCTAGGTGTCTGCTCTAGTTCACTAAAGGGATTTTAATGATAAAGCTAAAAGAGAGCTGCTGTGTTGTCTCATCCTGGCTGAGTTGTTCCATGACAGCTGGAGTCCCCCAGAAGGATGAGAGATTTGCCTGCCTCTTCAAGGATGATGGAGCTGAGCTCCTCCAGCCCAAGTTTGGAGAGCTCTAGCAAGAAGGGAGCCACGAGCAGAAATGAGGCAACTGCCTTTGAGAGGTTTCAGTAAAACTTCTGATAACAGAGATTTTTCTGAGCAGGACCTAAGAGAGGTTTCCTGGAACCTGCAGCCCATGGAAGCTGCAGGGTAAGAACTGGAGAACTGGGTAAGATTCACGTTTGAGCTGACTGCTGTCAGGTGGCAGATAGAAAAGGTATTTTCATATGCCCTTCCTTTTGTTTAGTGTTGTACAACAATAAAAATGAAATTTCTCTAAGAGGAATACTGAAAAAAGTTTTGTTTTTTTTTTCCTAGACATTTTAAAGAGTCAAGGCCTTTTTAGTTCCTTTTAAGTACTAGAAGCTTGTGAGTTTTGTTTAAGTTGGTAGACTCAGACTAAATTTCATGCTTAGATTAAGCCTGAAGGCTTAATCCTACCTGTAGGACAACATATTATGACTATCTGGTTGATGCCTGAAGGACTCTAATGGCAAAAACTACACAGGCCATTAACTCAATTATTTCTGCAGATTTTGTCTAAATTCAGTGGCTKCATGTCTTCATAGGTTGTGAAGAAGAACTATAGAATGTTCAAGTGTATTTATTAAAAAATTATTTCAAGTCATTAAACTAAGTAGGCCAATTAAAAATTTTAGATGCAAGAATAATTCTAGTGAAAAACATAATTTATTAAGCAAATACATTATTTTTCTTCTTTGTTGCTGTTAAGAATCTGATTTCAAATGAGGCCACTATTTTCACTAAAAAAACAGATGGACAATTACATGGATAGAGTTAGAAAGAGGCATCTAGTTCTTAATCTTTTATCTTCAGCTAATGAATAGAGAAAGATCTAATTTGCTGCCAGAGTTAAGCAGGAGACAGCCAACCTGTGCAAAGGGGCATMGTTATTATCATTTAGGAAGATCTAGCACAGTTACTGATTTTAAGTTACCTCATTCTTATGAGTGGCCACCATACTGGCAAATACTAAATTAGTCCCTTTTGTTTAATATGTCTCTGAACAACTCAGAGTGTATTGTTAGGAATCACAATTCAGAACTGTTGCAATTTTGTGCACAGTTGAACAGCATATTTCCTATGCTCTTTGAAATAGGTAACCACTTCTGACCTCTGGGATAATTTTCATAAAAAGCAAAATGTAATGCACTGTTACAGTAGTTAATGGTCTCTGTTTTAAGCTATCATTACATAGGACTGAAACACTTAATTAATGAATATGCAATTAAAGATTAAAATATTGAGCACTGTAATTAGAAATGAATCTTTACCTACCTTGTTTGAGTTGAAGAGAGACTTCTACTGTTCGCAATGAATATAACAGTCCAGATACAATTGAATTAATTTATTATACTCCTTAAAGGGCTTCCAGGCTTACTGAAAGAATCAAGAATAAGAAAAATCATGGAACTTCAGAATGTCACTTTAGGATCTGTAAAAGGAAAGAAAGAGAAGAAATATGGCTCTAAAAATCTGTCCATCAGTAAGCAAAAAAAAAAGTGATCAAGGTTTTCTAAAATCTGAAAAAACCTGATACATAGTGATAAATTACCCAATTCAGGTAATATGCACCAGTGTTGCACAAAATAAACTTAGTCTATGACCTTCAACCCCTATGTTCTTGATCCTTCTTGAATCAGCATTACAAAAAATTGCTTATGAAGATAATAAGGAGGTGAGGTCTCTCCTGACTTGAGTAATCCCATGATCCCGTTTGTGATGATACATACACAGATACATACAATTTCAGCAATAGAATATCACTAAGAAAAAAGATTTACAAAAACACTAGAAAGACAGATAACAATGGGTTATTTCCTCTAATTTTTAATAAATCTCTGCCTTACAGGTGAGAACAAAAAAACTAGCACAAGCTGCCACACAACAYGGCTGATAGATCAAAAGCCATATTAGCTTTCAAACATATGCACACTTTTGCAACTCTAGAACATACAGCATGCAATAAAATTCAGTCAAGAAAGTTTGTCTCTGAAAGAATTGTACACTGAAAATTTTAACAAATCAAAAACACTAAGTACATTGTGATACAAGATTTTATGTTAGAAGAGTTGCAGTCCTCTGACTGCTCTGGTTTTCTTAATCTCTATTTTCTTGGTCCACTGCACTTTTTTCCTCTGTAGCATTTTACTGCATGATTTTTCATTGCTCTGTCCCACCCACACTTGCTTTTAAAAGCTATCTATATTTTAATATTTCCATTTTCCACACTTCCTTGTATACTGAAGGRAAAAAACTCCTATAATAATACTTTTTTGCAATACCCATTATAGGATTTCCTGGGTTCATTAAACGTGCTGTGTTTCCACAGTTGAATATAACAAGGATTAAGTAACACACTTCAAATTTTATTCTCATTTGGTTTTGATGTTCCCAGACTCTGGAAAAGAAACTCACACAATTTAAAGGACAGTTAAGTGTCCCTTGTCTGAAATTTTTCATTTTCTTTTTTACAGAGTTGAGTATGTSCTTTGATTTTAAAAGATCTTCACAGAATTTTCAGTCTGGTGCAGAAGTACTTTGCTGTGAATTATAAGAAAAAGCTTTACAAAATTCTTCAGTTAAAGCCAGTCATCTCATGTTCATTTCTGCTGGTCATTCCAAGCAAGATTCCCCTGTGTATTAGTGAGACCAGCTGAAAATTCAGAAATATCCCTGAAATTTGAAGAATTTTCTGTAAATTGACACCTGATCTGCACTTGATCATTGTCCTCTTTTTTCTTTCACACCTTTCATATTTCTCTCACAAGCTCATCAGTCRGATTCTCTCTCACACTCATGAACAGAGCTGTAAACTCCTCCTGAACAGCTTATATCARGCCACTATCAAAATTATGAAATTTTTCTAGTTTTACAGGTATCACCTGCTCCTGACACTTCTGTGCCACATTTGAGCCTTCTTGAGTGTGCCATGAGGAGGTGCCAGAAGCAAGGGGGATGGATTTTCCCTCCCTTATGCTTTCATATACACTATTGATACCAGAATCATCGCCTTAACATAGCAATACTTGAAAATCCTAGCAATTGAACCTTTTATCCCATAGTCAAAGTTTTAATGTCTGTGTTGGTGCKTAATGTCTGATAGATTATAAGACTGAAATTTATCTATGTTCCTGGCCTGTCCTCCCATGATAATTTCTGCCACTGCTTCCAAGCATGGCGCTCCTTGCTTCTTGTTATCTACATTTTCCAGGGCAGTTTATGAAAAAAAGTGGGTTTCAACATACTGTTTATAGGATTGATTTTCCTTTTTTTTAGTCATACAGAAAAAATAGAACTGAGACAGTTCTCTGAGATCTCTCCATCTTCTGGATGGAGAGATCTCACTGGCAATGGGACTTTCTCTTTTGGAGTAGGTAGTAARATATCAAATTCAGTATGTGTGCCTCAGGGACATGCTCGCTTTAGCCAGAGGATTTTGGCAAGATGTTAAAAAAATCCTCAACTTCTACATGAAAAAAACTTTCTATTTGTTGTCTCAGTGGAGCAATGATATGTTGTATTGGCACATCTCTGGATTGCTCTGAGCCCAAAGACAGCGCATTAATTTTGGGACGCATACAGTGGGCTCTCATTTAAATAGGTTTTGCGATATTGTCCCTCCTCAATGAATACACAGAAGGCTTCATTCTTCTGAGATGTCATTCAAGCACCACTTGCAAGATTGTTTTTCATTAAAATTATGTATTAGGGAGAGGATGAGATCTGCAATCAGTAGTGCCTCTTTGTGATACTGACATATCAGGACTTTTTTTTCTTAGTTATAAGAGGCTTCTGCATACGCAAAGCACAGCAGATCCTTTAAAAAACCCAAAGAACAAAACAAGGGAAAAAAATAAAGATAAAAAAAAGGCAATTTAACAGATTGACATCCCCTCTGGCACTGGTTTCCCTCAGGGATCTGTGTCTTTGCCACAGGCCAGCTCTGAGGTGGTGCAGGTGAGGAACCAGAGACCCTCCAAGAGTGTTGCTGTGTGAGAGCGAGCCATAGCAGCTCTGTGGCTGGGATGATCCTGACTGTCATGGGACCTGCTCAGCAATTTTTTGTTCAATTTTCTTATTGCAGGATTGTTCCTCTGTCCTAAAAGCACACTGCCTCTGCCTGCCTTGCTGGCAAGCTGTCTTCCCTTGTCCCCATACATCAACTTTTTCCAGAGGTGCTGACTCAGAAACATTTATCATTTCAGGCCAGAAAACCTTTTAAGTAAGCARAAGAGGAGGCATGCATTCTCAATTAAGCTCTAAATTTGCTTTTCTCAGGAAGAATATTGGTTTTCAAAAAAGACCTCTTCAAAGCCCTTGCATTTCACTTGATGATTCAGCTCAGGAGCACTGAGTAATGCACACGATATTGTGCATCTTGGGAGCTGTTTAGGAACAGATTGCATTTATGAAATATGTGGCTTTTATACCACCTGCATTGATATAATTGCCTCTGGGCCATTGATTTCATTTTAAAAATCCATTACAATTGATTTTATAGTTCTATAGGTCATGAATACAGAAGAATATCAAGCTAAATTTGTTTTTCTATGAAGGTGATGTTATTGGTATGAAGATCTTTAAGTTATCAGTATTATGAAATATCAGAATCACCACAATCACTTAAATGTCTAGAGAGCTGTCTCTATGATTCCTTTTACCAGAAAATGACATGTAGATATGAGTTAAAAATGTGTTATGTACTTCACTTGCTGGGAGCACCACCTTTGCTTTCTTAGTTTGAATGACTTATTTCCACATGTAATTGCATGATTTCCATAAAATCAATGATAATATTGGCATGGAAATATGTCACTGTATGCTAACCCAAAGGCATATGGAGCAATACTTGAAATGCTGAGTTGTTTTCTCTGATGTTGCATATAACTATGCAATAAGCATAGTTATATGCAACATCAGAGAAGACCCACAGAGCAGCTACTTTATGAGCTTTAACTTGCCACAAGATACTTTCAACTGTATATGACATATTCCTGGAAGGAAAGATCATACAGCACTATGGTCTGAAGGCGAAAGGCCAGGGGCATTGTCAGTATCAACAGGTGATTTGCAGAGTGAATCCATAAATGCATTTCATTTTATTAATAATTATTTGTCTGCTCACACCATCACTAGTGTCACAATACAAGCATAAATTGTCTCTGTTTTGCAGGCATACTTCAGAATTAGCTTTAAACAAATCAGCTTGCAGAACTGAACTGAAAACTGACTTGAAAGTCTCTTGACAGGGGCCAATGATAAATGGTAATTTCAGTGTTATGAAAGCTGAAATGGAGTATATTTCCAGTATTCATGTTAAATTTAGTTTTGACATATTCATTTACATTCTGCAAGGGGGAATAGAAAACACATTAATGAAACTGTCAGATAAACTGGGAAATGTTGCGATAAGGACAGAGAAACAGCACAAAGAGGAAAAAAGGATTTGAAACGGAAAATAAAATRTGTTCAGAAAATTGAAGACCAGAACAAATAGGAATTTTGTATTCCCTCCAACCTATCTAAGGAAAACTTCAGCAGAAGAAACAACAAAGCATCAAATGCCAAGAGAATTTTAGATATTGACATATATTATATACGTAAAGATGACTGACTTTTTATTGCTGCTGGTAATGCAGTAATATCAATTCATGTGTGGCCACTCATCACTATGTGTTTGGATTCCTTTATCTGTTTCCACATAGCAGGAAAAGAGTATTTTTGTCTTTTTATAGTTAGAGACATCATTAAATGTAAGCAATTTCTCAAGCATATTGTTGTATCCAGGAAAGACATGGAAATAAAATAATCGAAGGTGTGTGGTTTACGCAAACATCTTTTATGAGAGGACATCAGAGAAGTCTGAAAATGTCCACTAAGGAATTTCAATGAAGAAAGAAGTTTATCTTTCTACAGATTGGCAAACACATTAGGGAGTAAATAAGATAAAATGAGGAAAAAAGTAAATTCAGAACCAAGACAGTGTTTTCCAACAGTGAGGACTRTTAAACTTTGGGAATTGTTTCTCAATGAGAAGTAATGAGATTTCCATTATACTGGCCAACTTGCATTAGTTGAGCCAGTCCAATTTTACAACAGGGAATAATTGCAATGGCAGAGAGATAGACTAGATAACTCTAAACACGGTTTTCAACCCCAGTTTTTACAGCACAAAGAATATATTCTGGAAATACAAATTGCAATAGGAAATGTATTCTTCCTAATGATTACAAATAAAGGCAATTTTCAGATAACATGCTCTCCCTTTTATATCTCTGCTCTAACTGCACATTATCACACAGGTTTTTAAGATAAACTAATAMCATACACATTAAAGGAAAAAGTAGTATAGGGAAAAGAGCACTGAAAAGAATCCTGCTGTTCCTAAGACTGCAAAATAATTTTGCATTTGTAAAAAACAATGTTTCTTTTAATTTAAAGCAGTTATAGACAGTGCAAGTGAAAATTATATATATCCTATACAAATCCAAAGGAATAAAAARTAAAAGAAGCAGGAAAAAACTGAAGAAAAAAGAAAGAAAATTAATGCGCTCAATCATAAATTTAATTTGGTTAGCAATGTGCCTAAAATCACTGTGTTTTAGTCTTTAAGACATCTTTTTTCAGTAGGAAATATTGCATTCTACTGGAACGGCATTGAATAAATTTTGGGTTGTAAGAGTATAGACATTTCKTTCACTTTTGCAAGGCCATGTTTCTTTCTTTCTTTCAAATACTCAAAAAGCTCACCATATGATAGGACAATGAGAAAGAYACATCCCTTTAAATCTGTGTGAGTTAAACATGATCAGTAATTCCATGAGGAAATTCAAATTTGAGGGAGATTACTAATATTACAGTCACGTAGAGCAGTTCCCAGTGTCGTTGGAGACATTAATGCTCAAAGTATCTGCTCTTGAAATGTTTATTCCTCTTCATTTGTTTAGAGAAGTTTGCATTTTTTACAGGAAATTGCTTTTATAACCCTTATTGCCACATGTCCCAAAGATATTGAGAGAATACAACTCCTGTAYTAGAGACTATCTCATTTTCATGTAGTTCATGTAGAAAATAGGTAAGATTCTCTACTCTAAGCTTGATATGATCCTTTGATATCCATCAGTGGAACTGGAAATAATGCTTGCATTTTGTTAAGCAGCACATTAACTAGAAGCCGTGTTGAGGTTATATGAAATCACAAATAATTAACAGTGAAACTCATAGTTTTTTCAGTCTAGTTTGATGCATCTTTTGTATCCTTATGCATGCCTGCRCATATCTAYAGCCATATATATATTTWTATATATGTATATATACACATTTTATATATTTCTATTCATTACACATATATGTATATKAATAATAATAATGCAATGATAATTACAGAAAATGTATTTATTATGAATAACAAATATATATGTCATATATATGGCTGAAATATATTACTAGTTCAATAAAAGTGCAGCTAAATTGGTATCACTGTATACTAATTCCAGCATTATCTCTACCAACATTATCATGATTTCCATTATATATACCTATCTCTTCATTATTTCTGTTATCACAGAATGGGTTTGGAGGTTCATTTTCACATAGAAAACCCTGMCAGCAGGAGCATTCAGATAGAAAGCCTTCAGCATGATGGGTCTTAGTACATCAAACTCAGTTTTCTGACTTTGAAAATGTTCTGAGGTCTTACAAAAACAATTGTTGCTTTATGAGCTTGCGGAAAACCAGGGCTCAAATGCAAGTCTAAATGCCAATGTTGATTTTATATTTAAGTTGTGCAATAATGAAGTAAGTTCTCACATAAGTCCTWTTAGCTCCAATAGTCAAGAGTCACGTAAGCACAAGGCAAGTGCACCCATATTTCCATTTAAATATGCATTTATGATTATTCCTTTTGTCTATGATRAAAAATGTAGAAAAAATATGCACAGAAGCTACTCAGCTTGCAAAATGTGACAATGAGCTTTGTACTCACATCGGCTGTTTGGCAGGTTATTCTTTTATCTGAAGAAAATGAAAGGATATCAGGWCATTGGAGGAATGACAAATAAGGAACAATTAATCCACCTTAATGCAAAAGGTTTAACTTGCAGCCTTTTCAAGTTCCTTTATCTTTTAAGCTTTTCTGAAGTTTTATCAGATCATCTGTCCATATAAGCATATGATTCATTTTACTATTCTTAGCATCCGTTTCTTTATCCCTCTTGGGCTAATCTTCGGAAAATGCCTGCTGACATTGCCAAATAGCATGTGAGACATTGAAGAGATAAAACAGGAAAAAGTAATAGTGGCTAAACTAATTAAAAAATTTRGAGGCAATTCCCCAGTAAAAACACGCTAAGAAAAGAAAATTGATGAGGCAATGAGAAAACCACACACCAGCATGCATGGTATCATTGTTATTTCTAGACAGCCTGAGTCATATGTTATTAAAATGTCTGTAGCTATCCTTTACAATGGTAATGAAATAGAAGTGTGCTACAGTTGGTAGCTTCTGGCACAAACTCTCTCTGCTCAGAAAACCTATAAATCTACATGCGGTTTACTATGCCTCATGCATGCATAAGGATATACAGGCCTAACAAATAAGTAAAAAAGAGCATTACAGAATGCATTTCCATCTTCMGGAGCATGCAATATTTATTTATTATTATTTATGAAGACTACAACATAAGCCTTTATTAAAAAGCCAAGTAGATGGATTATTTTTGCCAYAGGCACAATGTGCAAAAGTGTCTCGGTTCTTCAGCTTGCCAAGGTGTCATCTATTTGCCAAGTAGATGATCCATTTATAAATAAGAAAGCAAGTATTTGATCTTTACCCAAGTTTTACCAGACTGTCTACCTGAAGAAAATTAAAGACTTCCATTAGTTTTCTCAGAACACACAAATAATATTGGATTTAAAAATTCCAACTGGTCAAAACTAGGAACATCAAGCTGGATTCACTGTGGTGAAAGCGACTGATCATAATTTCTGCTGTATTCATCTTGCAAGATCAGAGACAAAATTTAGCAGTTCTACAAAATGTATATAACTGTCCACATTCCACTGAAATTTAGTCTCCTGAAATCTGTCCTCCTGATAGATTTCTGTCAGCTAACACAGGTCTATAAAATGTAGCCCCTATATTGTGTAAACAGTGAACTATAGCAGTTAAAAGCTAAGTCCTTTGTAGAGAAGACTGCATTAATCGTGGTAAAATATTTCCTTTTCATTTTTTTCTTCTGGAAATACTCTGAAAAAAACCAGCTTTCTGTAAGGATCTTAAACTGACTGGACTGCAGATCATGCACTTGTGGAGTTCACAGTCCTGAAGGATATGGGTCATGCAAAGAATAAAGCCATGACACTGAATTTTAGGAAAACAGACTTCCATCTCTTCAAGAAGTTAGTAAGTAGGACTACTAGGGAAACTGTCCTCAGGGACAAGGGAGAAAAAACTTTAAGGATGCTTTCCATGGCACACAAACGCTAGCAATCCCAAGATGAAAAAAAGCAAGAGAAATTGAGTAACCAGCATGACTGAATGGAGACCTGCTGGTCAGACTRAAGCACAAGAAGGAAATGCACAGGCAGTGGAGGCAGGCACAGGTATCCTGGGAAGACTATAGGCACTCTGTYCAGTCGTGTAGAGATGAGGACAGGAAGGCCAAGAGCCAGATGGAGCTGAACTTTGGAAGAGATGCAGAGAGGGCTAAGAGCTTCTACAGGTGCGTCAGCCAGAAAAGGAAGGCCCAGGAGAGACTACCTTCCATGATAAACAAGGCTGGAAAACTGCATGAGAAGGCAGAGGTACTCAACAAGTGTTTTGCCTTAGTCTTCACCGGCAACTGTGAAGACTTCACTGTCTTCCCACACCTCTCAAGTGGAAGGACCATAAGGCAGAGACTGGAGGAGCAAACTCCCCCTGGTGTAAGAGAAGATCAGATTTGTGAGCACCTGAGGAACCTGAATATACACAAATCTATTGCACCTGATGAGACGAAGCCCAGAGTCCTGAGGGAATTGGCTGATGTGGTTGCCAAGCAACTCTCCATGCTCTTTGAAAAGTCAAGGCAGCCGGAAGACAATGACCTGTCAACCCCGCCTCTGCCTGGGAAGGTCATGGAGCAGATGTTTCTGCTAGTTAGGTATGCTAAAGCATGTGGAGAAGAGGGAGGTGATTCAAGACCTGCATGATTTCACTGAGAGCAAGTTCTACCTGACCAGGCTAGYTCTCTTCTATGATGGAGTGACCACATTAGTGGATGAGAGAAAAGCTATGGATGCCATTAACCCCTTCTTGTATTTTTGAGTTTTGTCAGATTTCCACCAAATTCAGTGAATGAGAAAGGAGATGTGGCAAGTTCTTCCAGGTCCTGACCATTTAGCTGCAGAACATAGTGAATATACACAGGATACTTAAAGCCCTCTGACTTAGTTTAGATAAACGTTTYGTGATATCACAACATCGAGGAACAAAGCCGGGAAGCACAGCACAGATCTGTTCCTCTTTTTCTGTGACACTAATTGAGTTCTGGGTTCCTGCCAATGCCTCTTGAACTCATACCYCTATTGTGATGTATGCAGACAAGAGTAAGAACAGAGGCAAAATCAGATATGCTGAAGTATCTTTAAACATTAAAAGCTGCCCTTAATTCTATTTACTGTAATTTCAAAGACACAGTCTAACATTCTAGAGGTCAACACAATTGTGTCTATGCTGACCTTTCATGCATAGCTGTCGTATTATAATGATAATGTTCCTAACCTGTAATTAATACCTGCTGTTTCCTTACCAATTTTTCTCTGATTTTGCACAACATTTTAGCAAAACAAATAGAAAAATGTAATAAAAAAATAAATCCTGAGAAATACTCAGTGGAGAAAAAAAATGGTCTCTGTAATTAGAGTCACTTCATATCCATTAAGGGCCTCATTTATTTTTTATTTAATTTGAACTTTCTATAATTTTAAGATGCAATACAATCCTGTAGGAGACATAATTTTGAATAACTTCAATATTTTTAACATTTTTAATATTCCACTTTTCCAAGTTATATTGACCTCTTCACTTGTCTACATCCCTCAGCAACTGACCCAGACAAAATTGTCTTTTCACTGAACTGCTCGACCATTAAAATACAGCCCAGACAAAGAGGAATCTACTCAGTTGTTCTGCTTTACTAATGTYTACACTGTTGTAATAAAAGCAGAACTGATATGGCTCTGTCTAGCAAGATCTTGTAGTTCTATTGAGTTTCATTTCTTCAAAAATATCTTTTTTGCAGTTGCATGTTTCATCTTTCCATCAGTCCTAACTGGAAAACCTCTAAGAATATCATATGCYTCATCACCCATGCTATAAATGAGGATATTTATTTGTTCTTCATCAGAGACTGCCTCTGATACTTCTTCAATGAAAATCTCTGAGGATGTAGATAGAGAAATTAAAGGATGATGTTTGTCATCCTTATTTTGTCAGTATAAAAACAGTGGCAAAAGTATAAAGCTGAACATTTTACTTAAGAAAATAAAGTTCCCGTGTTGATTTCATACAGTGATGTTACAGAATTTGACAGCAAGGCAGGCTTCCACCAAGAACAGGTAAATATTGCAAGCACAGTTCCAAGATAAGCCATCCAGATGACAGTTTCCATGCTGGCTCCTTTTCAGCCAGCTATCTGAAGCATATCCTTGGACTTGATAGACAAAACACTTTAATGTTTTCTTAGGGTTTCTTTTTTGTGTGGTAAAGTACTTAAGAGGAGAGTAGCACTCTGTTGTTCAGATGTCTCCAGTAATCTTCCAAAAACAGCAGATTTGAAAGTACGGCTAAGAGGCAAAACTCTAATCTCAAACCAAGTGAAAGACAAGATTGCCAGCTCTGAACTGGATATTGTTTTCAGAACATTTCTAGATTTGCATTAAACACAATTAATATCCAGGTGAAGTAGCAAAAATTCCCAGAGTGGTTAGAAATCAGATGTGAAGAGAGAATAGGAAAAGACAAGCCTTAAGCTTTGCAGAAATCTAGCCTACAGAAAACTAAATGCAAATGAACCTGTAGGGTTTTACTGTGGTTGTGAACACAAGCACCCTAATGTTTATTTTAAATTTATTTGCATCTTAGGTCCTCTAACAGGGTGTTCACAAATGCACAGATCTATGAGCACCACTTCTGTGACAAGGGAAGTAATTTGCTCAGGAAAAGTGCTCATCAGTTTTGCACAGAGACACTCAAAGTGACATTTCTCAATAACAGCCAGAAGTGTCAGAAACTGTCAGAAACTTGGTGTATTGATTTAACTTGCATATCTACTATATTGTTTTGCTGGAAGTTATTAGGAAGCATTTCTATACTAATAATACTGCCTTCCATATCTTCTCCGTATATAAGTTAAGAAAGGCAAATAACTTTTGGAAAATYCTGTAGGATTTCCAATAAGAATTCAAGGAACTCTGTTAGCACGAGCATGTTAAAAAAGACAGTATAAAATCTGTGTATAAAATTGACATTGACTTTTTTTGTACGCTAGCTTCTGAGAAAACAATTAAATAATATCATTTGTAGATTAAGCTTTTGTTAAGGTGAATTTTCAGCATAGCTGTGACTCTACTATAAGTAATGTGTTTTTCTTTGGTAGTTACTTTCAATAGATCCCACGAAGCCATTATTTCACCACCATGGAACATAAACATCTTCCACTTAAAAAGGATATACACAAACCCCCTCCCCCAGATTAATTATAGTAATGCACTTTAATACAAGTCAGTGAATGTATTTGGCATACACTCTCAACTTCAACACTGAATAAGATATTTGTTTATGACATACACCTGATCTCCTGTTTTAAACTAGAGGTATTTTACACAATACATTTATTATAAGCATGAGACTTTCTTAACTGCACAGATAATTTTATGTTGTCACTTGTAAGAAGAATAATACTAAAAGACTTAGCAATAAAAACAATTACTTGTTGACCTTTTTGTTGTTTCAAATGCTAGATGGTTATCTGATTTTAAAAGAAAATCTCRTTTTGCTTATTGTGGTTGCTGTTTTGTGCAGCTGCAATGAATTCCTAGTACACTTAAAGAAAATCTGTGTCCCAAAGCAATACCATTACTCGAATCTATTAATTACAATGCTTTAGAATGAAGTGATGGCTATAAATAGTTTCCACTAGAGTTCAGCAGAACTGCATTTTCCTCCTAATTTTGCTACTCTTCTGTTATCTTATGACTGAGAAATAATTTCACTTCTCTCTTCTCTGACTTTAGCTATTTATACTGCTAGCTTTTGGACTTGGGGACAATTTCCTCATATGCATGTATTGAGCACAGTGAGGCCTTTGTCTCACAWTTTGTCCCTTTAGACATTACTGTCATACAAATATAATATTACTTTTTACCTACTAATAATCTTGACTTAAATAATGTCAAACATTGTAACAATTTCCTTGCCATTTCCCTTCTCCATCTCTTCTCTCAAGCAAGAATAAACTTCCTTGATTTGTTTTCCTCCCACTATAAACAACATTAGAGAAATTAGACTTGAACTCAGTTCCTTAATGTAACTTCTTTGTTTTGCTTTCTTAACTGCACTATCCTCTCTGAAGGCATTTGTATCTGAGACACACCTATTCTGAATTTTGTGATTGCACCCATTTTTCCTTCTAAAAATCAGATGGACAGAAAAGTAGACATGATGTGTTTGTCTAAGACATGCTAGAACAGTGTCAGTGAATGAATTAATGGATTTAACTTGAATCATTACATTAGAAGAGCTAAGGGGGAAAAAAACCCAAAACCTCAGAAGTTTTGATGGCATTTTGCTCAGTGAAAAAGGGAGGTTTCCAGGAGGCCATCAAAGGTTGAAGACATTTCTTCAGTAGTGTGAGATTTGATACAGTGAGAGTCACTGCACTGGGGGTCCTGTCATAGCCACAGTTTCTGTTTTTATCCATTTACCTTAYCTCACTGTCATTTGAAGTGCCCTGGAATTTATGATTTTTAGCCTATCTTATGTTCTTTGCAGTCTGTTGTCAGCATACAACTTCCATGGTTGGATGGCCACGATCAAACCTTTTTTGGTTAGTCGCACCCATTTAGCATTTATCTTCCTTGAAATTCCTCATCCATTGCATGAGAAAGAGGACACAATGCCCAGGTTTCTCTCATCTGTGAAATCACAACTTTCCACAGTGGGATGAATGGTAGGTTTCAGAAGACACAATTCATTGCAAAGAGCAGTTAACCAGATAACTTCTTACCTGTGCAAAAGCTCCTAGCAAACTGTGTTTTAGGGCAGTTTTCAGTGTACTGACAATTCCAGTGTCCAAGAAATCAGTGATTGGAAACTATTTAAATGATTGTAGTGTTTAGACCTAGAAACTGCAGAAAATGTAAACAAACTTATGGGTCTATTTAAAGAGCTCCAACTGGCTGTGGTACAGATACTTGAGAGAGATGGATTTTTCATCAGTATTAATGTTACCCTGGCTCTGGCTGACAATATTTGCACTAAATCTATTTTGGCTTTCCTCCAGGATGTGTTTATATTTTCAGGAATTAAATTGATTTTTTTTATATGAATCATCCCTTGCATGACCACCACAATGCATTGAAAATATGTTCTTGCAAGTTTTATCCTTCTTAAATAGTTACTAAAATCTATTTAGGATCTCAGACTGTAGAGGGGTGTCTTTATCCTGAAAATGTATGGAACATAAAATTAAACAGAAACTCAGGTATGAAGTTAGGAACACATTAATCTCTCTGACTCATAATTTTYCCTGAAATTCTTTGAATGCTTTTAGTATGATAGTGCTTGGAAGTGAAAAAATTCCATACATATATGAAAAAATCTAAATGTGTGATTTTAAAGATTTGTTAACAAAACTCCCTCATTTCTTATATACGTGGGGTTATTTTATTCCACACATATGGCTTAAAACAACTTGACCCCAGACTGCTCATATGTGGACATAATTGCTTCTTTTTCCTCAGGAGTCAATGAATCAGTCATGTGAGTAAAAGCACTTTTATGGGAAATGTTATTTCTACCCTACCTATGAACATAAATTGCTTAACTCAGAACATGTGATACATGTGCTCATGCAGGAACTTATCCTGTTATTATTTTCAATGATAAATTTAGCAATATAGGGGTAGGTGGCCTATAGAAACAGAGATAAATGCCATTAAAATATTACTTATATCATATATATATATATGTTGATTGAAAAAATAAACTGAAGAGTATAAGTTAATTTGGGTTTGTTATTGGGTTTAGGAGTAATAATTAAAAAAGACATGATACTTGGGATTGAAGTTTTCTTTCTCCTTGAAGCAAGTATTATATTGATATTAGAAAAATTTACTTCCTATTTACTCAATTAGCTATTCTTTGAGGAAGTTCCTGGTTTTATGAATAAGAAAAAGTTCTTAATGTTTAYCAAAATTTMTTATCAATGTCTTGGGTACATGGTGGCTGCTGTTTAGGCTCAGCTGTTTTGAAKGAAGTTTTGAATTTTTATGCTTAARCGTTGAGTTCTGCAGAAAAACATAATTAATTTCCCAAATTTTGAATTGTCATGTCAAAGTGATTTGTTCAGTTCCCACATCACCTGATTTGCACTGGAAAAGTGACAAAGAAATGGAAGTTCCAAGCTGCCTATGCTGAACATATAGCAGTGGCTTTCTTCTTGTTATTTCACCTTGGACTGTACCCTCTCTTTYCTGATTCTTCTCTGGAGATGTAAATACTGTATTTTGAGAAATCATTCTATTCCTTAGGAAACAAATTCAGGCTTCTGAACCATTGTGAAAGGACAAGTTGCTGTAGGAAAAGGATAGACGTAATCACRCCATTACAAATACAACAAAAACCAGTATTCACTTGGTGCTGTGCTTACATTAATATTCTTAATATGTGTTACCAGTAATAAAACTMTGCATGAGCTGAGCCTGTAATACTTATATTCCAATGTGAATAACTCTGGCGGACATTTTTAAAGAATTTTTTTGTGAAGAAAAGGACGTCATGCCAAAGGGAGTTAGTTTGTCTTATGCATGGTCTTTCATTACAAAGTAATTCTAACAAAAACTATGTTTAGTGAAGTAGTTTCCTCTGTGGTTAAAACTATGTACTATTTTAGATCCAGTGATTTTCAGGAAAGTGCTGACTTTTCCTCCCACACAATTTAATGGTAATACATTTAATTTGTGAATGCATACAAATTTGTACTTAATACTAAGTTTTCTTGYTGTCCCCCACTAACCTTGGTTTCCTCGTGACTAGTCACAACCATAAAAAACCAAATTATACCTCTGATTTCCCATAGCTATACACAAACACCTGTTCTAGAACATTTTCTGAGCTTCAGTTTTATGCCTATAGTTAATTCCCCTTAACGACCCCACACATCTCCATGTGGACACACCCCTGGAGACCGCCTGTCCATAAAACCCTGCTGCAGCCAGCTGYGGGGTGTGTGTTTCCTTCTGCACTGGGCTGTTAACGGTTGTCATTGCAGCATTTCCTGGGCTTTCATCTGGGCTTCCCACCTAATAAAAACAGAAATGTAGCCCCAGGGAAAATTGTAAGCAATTAATCATTTTCCTAGAATAAATCAAGTGGCATTTTTGGGGCAGTTCTAATACCTTTCTTCAATACTCCCTCGAGACGTGAGGCATTCAGACTAGATGGCATTTAAGGGTCCATTCCAAACCAAACCATCCTATGATTCTATGATTTCAAAAGCCCCATTTCTCAATTAAAATGCTGTATTTGAAGGTACTTCTTTTAATTGAAACTCTCACTAGAATACTGAGTCTTGATTAGGATATCGATGCAATACATAAACTAAGGATTTTTTTTTTACAAACAACAATTCTATAAGACATAGCTCCAGTTTTTTTGATTTATAATTTTGTGATACAAGGAAAATACAGAATTTATACTTTGGACCATCAAAAATATGTAAATATATTTGTTGTGTGGAAAAACACTTAAAACATTATGGACACTACACTGAAAAAAGGATTTGCACATTTTTTCAAATAACACTTAAATGTAAAGAAATAAGTATAATACTGCTTGATTTTCAGTGATAGTTGTGCTCAGATCACTATATCTCTAAATTGACATAAATACTCTTTCTATTTGACATCCACTTCACCAAAATTTCTTCCCATGTTTTTTGAGGGCTTCTGCAGTTTCAAACATTTAAGCTGCCATCAGGACAAGTGGCCACTGGTCTCCATGCAACAACTAAATGTGATCTGGATGAATCTGCCCAAATAATACAGCTGCCGACAGTGGCACAAATGATAAGGAAATTATAGAGACTGATAGCACACACTTTTTATCTTAAGCTTCCTTGCTTTTTTTTTTTTCTTAAGTTACTCTCTTATTTTTACCCAAATGCTTTTCAAATTGTAGTAAATAATGTTCACTGATTGTATTTAAGTGAGTTCTGAATTATCCATGTGTGATATTAAAATCTGTGGACACTTTGATGACACACTGTATTATGAAATACGGGTTAAATGCAGAAAAACACAAATAAAACATTTTAATGTTCCCACACATCCAGTCTTAGCCCTAGACTTTTTTGAAATTATAACAAAATAATGATAATTTTTAATGCTTCTATCAATGCTTAAAATACAAGTAGAAAATCTGTTGGACAAAATGGTTTCATAGATCTGTAATGCAGATTWTGAAATCATATTTGAGGTATAACTTTTGCACCCCTTACATTGGCATATGGCTATTTGGAGATCTTGCTTTTGAGAGCTGAATTTGCGCATTTAGAGCRATAAATGGCTTGTCATGGCAGAAACTACGTCCTTAATTAAAGCTTATTCAAAGCTACATAACAAAACATTTATTTCATAATCATGGCAGGAGCACTTATAGAGTAAAATACTTTTTTTGTGACTATTTTGTTTTTGCTTTTCCCTGAAAATATATCATGTTAAAGTTTTGAATTATTATTGGATCAATACAGACTGCTGAATTCATATCGGATATTGAATTCTGAAGTTTGTTACAGGTGTTACTTCATCAGCTTAATTCAATACATAAATTTCATATTATCATTAGTCAGCATTTGATGTACGTTAAGGAGTCACATTGCACATTTACTTGAAAAGTTTTGATGGCATCTATCAATATGTTCAGCTTATTCTTCCTTTGCTATAAAGAAACGGAGTGCTTTTATAACACTAACCTCCATTTTTTAAAAGCTTTAACCAAAGCTCTTTGGTTATACAGTCATTAAAAATATAGTCAGACTGCAAATTTTGTCAAGCATTCTCTGAGATTATAAACCTTTAAAAAAAATTCACATATGTTCACCCCTACACCTATGTACTTCCCATAYCTTATATTCCATTTCTGTCAATTGTGGATCAGAAAACAATTGTTTACTTCAATTTAACGAGTAATGGTACTTTTGAACACTCTCATTAGAGTGTAGAAAAGTGTCACAATCTGGTCAAAATTCCTTTACAGAAATGATTTATTTTATTTTCCTTTTTTTAAAAAGAAAGATATTCACAGGACTAGTCAAAAGTATGCATATCATTTATGTTCCACTCATGGCAGGTTTTATTTGGATAAATTTTACATTCAGTTAAAAATTCTTATATTACAGAAGGGGATGTCAGTAAATAAATTGTTATTTCTTTTGGCTCAATTAAGAAACAAACCAACCAACCAACCAACAATACCTCTCACCCCCCAAAAAATGTGCAAAACATCAACATTAATCATTATACCTCTTAAAAAAAAATTTAAAATACTGAAGTATACTGCATCTGTCCCATTCTGTAGTAGGTAGGATTTTAGGGTACTAAATATACAGAAAATATATACTGTAATGTGTTTAATGTGCCATACCTATGAAAGCATCTACACATCATCGCTACTCATTGGTTTTGTAGGCATATGGATTGTTATATATTTGTATTAAATATTCTCAGACTAATTTAATAAGATAAAAAACAACATAAATGAGCATTTTCAATATAAACCACAAAATATCAGTCTATTTTCTAACATAATAAGCAGTACCATAAAAAATATTTAGAGAACTCAATGACTATCTAAAATATTATGCCTGATGMCAGAGATGTGGTGTACTTTTATAACCATGTATGCATTAGTTTCAACATGAATTCTTTATTATGGTTCTCCAGGAATTTGGTTTTTCTTTCCAATTGCAATATTTACAATGCTGCATTGTTTGTATATAAGTGCAGTTTTTTGTCCATCACATTTCTGGTTTTCTGCTTGTCCTGAACAACAAGAGAGGGATGTTTTGATAAGTATAGCTTCTCTGAATGTTTGTGAATGCAGTTTAATGATTTTTCATTTGTGCATCTTCATCAATAGTTACATARATTAGGTTATTCATGTTAATTGTATCCTTATAAAGTAGTCTACCATAGAAATCAAATGGTGAAAACCATTAGACAGTAAAWTAAGGAGGAAAGCAGTAAAAGTTTTATCATTTCAGGTGCAGAAAAAGTAGCATGGTAGTTTTTTACATTGCTTTAAGAGATGTTGAACCAATGAGGATCTGAAAAAAATTGGTTTTGGGAACGCAGATATCAATTTCTAAATTTTTCTGACACACTGGCTTGCAAAGTAAAACTAATTTACAATAAGCTTCACATATAATAAAAGGATCTTGTACTGCGATTACAATAGAAGCGGAGTTTTAACAGCAGCATGTTTCCTGTTAGACCAGCTGATATCCATGAGAAAACAGGAGAGATCTTGGGAGACCTTTCCTTTAAATAAAAACAGTTGAAAAAAACAGTCTTCAACACTAGATTTTCAAGGCTGAGATTAACTGCTTCAATTTTAACTAAAGTCAGTGGATTAATAGGGGTTAGTACTTTAGGGAATATAATATATAGAATTTCAAAAGTATAACTTTCCAGATTTTTGAAAGCCTATCACAACCTTTAAAATAATATACCTTTCAGAAAATTCAATCGTGCCCTTTATGGAAAAACAAAGACACATTGGATTGTCTTAGCAAACCCTGATAATTGTATACAATATTTGTAAATATACTAAARGCCCCCTCTTGTACAAAGTTAATTTGTAGCTCTGTTACACAAGCCTGTTTCAGAACCTGGTGCATTCTGTCACAATTACATAAAAGACACTTGTGGAGGACTCCACTGCAACGATGTGCCTATGGATAGGATAAACAGAGAAGTTTTTGCTGTGTCTGAACMAGTGAGCACACATTAAAGGAAAAACTGCTCATATCAATGCTTAATTTTTATACAAGAGTGCTTATATTTCTTCACTCCATATCGTCTTTTAGATTAAACATGCAGAAAGGGAAAGATCTCTAAGATGGRCTTTATATGCCTCACTGTTACTTCTCAAGAACTTCGCTACTCTGCTATTTTGACTCTGATAAAAACAAATCATAAACTTAATGGGGAATCCGGACAGAACTTTGCAAATTGAAATTAAATGGTTTTTCGTAATAATAAAGTTCAAAAAAAGAATAATATCATAGACTGCRCATATACTTCTATTGTAGACCTCTTGTTTAGAATAGTGCAGTTAAAAGAAAACCCTAATAAAGTGCAGTTGAATTTTAGAAAGAACTTTGAACTGCTGCTTRGACTCTGAAGTTCAAAAATGTAGCTTGCCTCTAAATTTTCTTCCTGGTTTCATGACCAGAATGATAAAAAAAAAAATACAGAAGACCTGTGGTTTAGTTTAATAAACCAATGTACAAGATGTTCTAATAAAATATTGGGAGATTAATGGAATTGTAAAGGGATTTTAGGCACATTCTTTCATTATGTTTCTCACCTATCTGTAATTAGGCAGCAGATCTCCATCATTGTGAAAACATTTTGACAGTATGCAAATGCAAATCAAATATTTCTGTTCACATTTCATAGTCAGCAGTACTTCCACTTGCTAGGCAGAATAAAAAAGTTGAGCCATGCCTTTGATGCATATATGCATTTTTTTCAGAGTTGAAACTTTCTGCCAGCTCAAATCCTGAATACGAGGCACCTGAATTGCAGCCACTCTGCAGCAAGGTCACACAGTGCTTAAAATCAGTAGTCATACAAGCCCATACTTACACTATTCTATGGGAGACAGCTCTCTTCAAAACATGACTGGCAAATCAACTCTTTGACCTGACCTTTCTAGAAATTTCCCTGTCTCCCTGACCTTTAATAAAATTTTTACTTATACATAATACTAAGAGCCAACATAAGAAGCTGCCCTCATTCTCTTCCTGACCTGGTGCCATGCATTCACGTGATCTGGACGTCAGAGACTCAAAGACAGATTTCTTGAGATATCCCAGGGCCATCTTGGCACATCCTGCTGATCTCACAGGACTTTCTGGAAGACAATCCTGGGGTCTGTCTGACACACAGAGTTAGTCCCAGTCTTCTGTCCAACACCATGCCAGGGCATGAGGGAGCAGATTGACACATCCAGGTCAAAAGAGAGCAAGGTCCCAAACATACCATGAATATAAAATGACTTTTGAAACACAGAATATGTTAGTCTCAGGGATAACACACCCTGTAGAGGCTCGTATCCAGGGGTTATTTGCAAAGCAAAACTGGACACCTTTTCACCAATGATGGGGGCACATGTTCCAAAAATTTCCGCCTTTTGTCCTTGGAAGTTGTGATCATACTCAATGAAATATAAAGAGCAGCTATTCCAAAATGACCAGGTCATCAAAAAAGAGTGGAAAAATTTCACTCTGTATGTGACTACTTCATTACAGGTGATAAGGTGCATGGCATAATCCCACCATTTTCAGGAAATTTTAGGAAAAATGTCTCTGAAACTGAAATGTAAAAGGAAAAGCATAAAGAATAAGAGACTTGTAGCTGTTGATTTCAGTTGTTAATAAGCAGGTTTAGGGTCCAAAGTTGCCAGTTAGTCAAGTAATTTTGTCTTGACAGAAATGATGGTGAAATATCACAAGTTATATTAAATAGTCCCTTCATATAATAATTAAAGCCATTCAAAGCACCATACATTTAAGTTGTTCTKTCTCCTCAGACAAACCTCTTTTGAGAGAAAGGATGCTGGCCTTAACAGAAAATTCAACACTTCACTCAATAAAATAACTATTTAAAAATGATTAACAGCTCTACACTTGTAAAATGGTCCTATGCCAAACGTTAAGTGCTCTAAACCAAACAAAAACCTACTAAAACTGGATGAAAATATATGTGATTGCATGATCAGATGGTGAAAAGGATTGCTGGYCCATTTATGTCAGTAAAGAGCCACAACCTATCTAACAAGAGGCAGCTCATTCATCTGGGTGGGTGGAGCTGCAGTGCCCAATGAAATACAAGGCAAACACATTAAGACAAGTCACAGTACTCTGCGTTTGGGTAAGAAGGAGTCCTACTGGCCTTTGAAGACAAGTACTATTTTCTGAGAAGTCASCACAGCTGGGGACTCTGCTCAGATACCACTCTGCCAATACTACAAAGGTAGATTTGCACTACTGACAGATTTCTGATGGAAGTTCTAATTTGACAGAGCACTGTGACTCAGAGACACAAATATTTTTTTCTTAAATAGGAGCCTGAAATGAGAATTTCCACTCTCTTTCACAGATTATCAAAAATACATTGTTGAAAGAACGCCTGTTAGTGTAGACTGCTCATAGCTCTAAGGCTCATAGAAAATTCTCATAATGATTTTCCCTTGGTGTGTTATTGTATGACAATATACTGGAACAGGATAAATACTGACAAGTGAGCCCAYCCAGCAGTAATACCCATTTACTGTGCCACATGGTATACAGGATTATCTTTCAGACTTTAGTGTTCTCAACAGCAAAATCAAGCTGTTTTAGGTTTCAACATCTTCCACCGCAGGGTTACTTAGGATTAGAATTGTTCTAGAGTTTATATTCTAAGCAGGGTAACAAACCTAACTTTGTATATGTCTTTCACTGCTTAAGTGAGAACAAAGTTATTGAATGTTGTTTCAGTTTATTCAAATTGCGTTTCTGCACCATTGCAATCATTCAAATATTCAACTGTTACAACACTGCCTGCCAGTTGCACACTGAATGTGTAGAAAGCTGAAAAAGTGTGAATAYGCTAAGGAATAAGAAATAAAAATCATAGTCATTCAGTACACTGCTTGGGCTTGGTGAAGATTTTTTGTTATGCTTCCAAATGTTATATTTTATTTATAATGAATTTGCATTTTTTCTGTTACTGAATACATTTAGAAATTGCTTCTTTATGTGCCARTCTCTTATTTTTACTGACCACAAAGTAACAAGGTTCATATGTCTGACAAGTAAAGTGAAGGAGTGATGTTTCTTTCCTCCCTTTCAGCAAAGAAGGCAAAATGTTTCAAAATATATTAACGTTGAGATTAATATTTAATGCTTACTTCTGCTTACTTCTTRACTGATATTTATTGCAGTGGGGGGATTCTATAATTCAACTATATTACTTAAGACTGTTTAGGTTAGACCTTTACATACACAGTATTTCAAAAGACATACATTCTGAAACTTCATTTCAAATATTATTTTTTTTTTGTTCTAAGTTTCTTGAAGCATTTCTTGTTTTCTCACATTTCTATCTCCACTTTTTGTCACTGCGAAGAYTGGCATGTAATCGAAGTTGCCCTAATGTTTTTTCTTGTTGAAATTTTGCTGAAAAGTTACAGAGAGGAAAGGATTCCATTAGTTCTGTTCCATTCAGCTTCATTCACTGGGGTTTGTATCTCTGATTTGGATCTCAACTTAATCTGGTTGTCTTCCAATGTGATTTATGCTTCTACTGTTGATAATCATCAAGTGGCTGCATCTATGTTTCCATGCATGGCTCTGCATGTCTAACAGAACATCTCTAATGATCAATGTATGTTTACATTGGTAAGTGTTTACATTGGTAAGTGTTACACATGTGCACAAAACTGCACGCAGAGAGTAACTATTGCATAAATATATCAATACTCAGAGCAATGAAACACCTTCCTCCTTTTTATGGTGAAATAATTTCTTCTTCTTCATGTGCTATTCATSTGATTACCCTCTCCTGGTGTGCTGTTTTCTAATCTTCAACCTACACTCTCATTCAAGGGCTGTAAATTGCACGTCACTTGTCTCAATGTTTTGTTCTTTTAATAATCTTATTTTATACAATTTACTCCAAACTTGCAATTTCAAATTCTCTGTGATAATGTACATCTCAGAGGAGTTTGTTGTAGAACAACAATATTAGAAGAAAAACAAGACAGAAAATAAGAGTGGAAAAGAAAAATAGTTCTCTTATAATACCTTCAGTGAAATGAAATTAATCTTCCCTGATTTGTTTTAGTCTCTGGAAAAATCTCATTAAATTGCACATCAGTGTGTTTTCAGTGATGATGTACTRTTTATCATTCTCTTTCATTCAATAAAAATTTGGATTTTTTTTTTTCTATTTGAAAGCAAACAGCAAAAGGAAATATGCAAATTCATTTGGATTTTACCTCAAATAATTGTATCATTCCTAGAGATGAAATTAGAATATTTGCACTTAACTCAGTTCCTGAGCTTCAAGCTCTTTCCAAGTCTGTTAAAGCCATGAACTGCAGCATTTTATGTAGTTCTTCAATAGAATTTTCCCAAGAAAAGAAGTTCCACATTCACAGAGGCATAAGAGAGGTGCCTCCCATGCACCTTTTTGTTTTTATTTAAAAATGAAAGTAACTCCAGAATTTCCTGAAAATGAAAGCACACATTGTCCCCAGCTCAGTGAGGTTTCTGAGAAAACTTCTAAATTTAAGCATGTAGTTCCATAATAAGGCTACTTGTGCTAGGCACATGTGGATTTGGGCCAAATGCTGCCTCCTTTTCCTCAGAAACTTTATATTCTGATTTTTTTCCCTCTCCGCTTCCCCATTTAAGCTATATAATGTCTGGAAAACTTCAGAATTAAAAATGGAGAGATTTCCTCAGACAAATCTCCATTCAAGCCACTTTGAATGCAGAAACCTGTTTCATAAAGACATTTCACTTTGTACCCAAGCTTGACTGCTTTCCTCTTAGTGCASTCTCCCAGAAGCAATACTGAATAAGGAATATTTTATCCATTATAACTGAGCAAAGATTAAACTCTACTTTTCCTGAAATTACTCAGGAACTACCTTTTCTGCTAAAAGACAAGAGGTAATGGATGTAAGGTTGACTTATTGATTGAAAGAGGAGGAGACATTCTCCCTGTTACCTGCTGAGAAGACTGGCCTTTTTGGCTGCTGRGAGGATGTCTCAGCAGAGCCTTCTGCAATCTTCTTTCATGGCATGGACTGTAGCTCTTCAGGGTTATTTACAGAGAGTCAGGGCAAGATGGATATAAAACAGATAACAGAATGTGAATTGTGGGAAACAACTGTGCAGAAAAAAATGAGGAAGAAAAGAAACGCTGCCTTGTAAAAAAAAAAAAAAAAAGGGCAATTTTGGTATTTTTGCTGTATAGGAGGTTAACTGAGAGACTAAGAGGCTCTGTGTAGGTATTTTGATTTTAAAGTACAGGGCAAAACCAGCCTTTGATTAGGAGGTGTGAGATACACATTCATATATGTTCAGCCATATCTACTCTGAAAATACATTCTACAAGCCTTTGTGTGTCTCTCCTGCAATAACTGCCCTTCAGTAACATAATTGAAGTACAATAGTAATGAGGAGGTTTCTTAAGTCTTTACTCCATTGCTCTGCTATCTTTTATCCAGTCATGAAACCACTATTCTGTTTCATAGAATCATAGAATGGTTTGGATTGGAAGGGACTTTGASGATCATGTACTTAGAGCCACCTGCCATGGGCAGGGACGCCTTCCACTAGACCAAGTTCCTCAAGGCCCCATCAAAACTGGCTTTGAACTCTTCCAGGGATGAGGCAWCCAAAACTCTGGGTAACCTGTTCCAGAGTCTCACTCACCTCAGAGTTAAGAATTTCTTTTTCATGTCAAGCTAAACATTTCATTCTCTTTCAGTGTAAGTTATTCTTCTTCCAGAGGATAATGGTTAATCCTGTAGGTCAAGTGCAAGAGCATGGTATCAGAAATGTGAAAGCAAAAGTCATTACATTATTAATGCTGATAGAGTCTACTTCATCTTATTAAACCTATTATTTCCAATTTATTTATTGATAAAACATGGTGTTACAATATCCATAACGTTATGAAACTATTCAGGAAAACAAGAGAGGTTTTGAATTTTATTTTTTTTCTGTGCTAACTAATAAGTATGGCAGACTAGGAAATTTATACAAAACAGGAAGAAATCAACTGAGTATGAAAGCCTAAGACTGGATGGTCTAAAGGACTCTGAAAAATACTGAACAAACACCTCATAAATTTAAATATAATATTGCGAACAATTGTATGAACAAATGTAGACATTTCCTACTACTGAATCCTTCTCTGTTTACAAAGAGCTAAAAAATACACAAATGTGTCAAAGAAAGTCTGAGGAAGGAACAGCTCCCCAGACTATTATTCATTGAAATTCTGGAAATTCCAGTAAGCTATTTTATCACAACAATGTGCTGTTGGAAGAGATTAGTCACATATGAAGATATTTATAAATTTTATCATTACTAATTCACATAATCACACATATTCCTTTTCAAATTTCTCTTTCAAACAGAGCCAGTAGTGCCGTGATATAAGATGTTCAGCTTTCTTCAAAAGCTGAAGTGTCTGAAATGTCTCTTGTTACTTTGTGTCTTTCAATCTGTCCATCCTGGATTCATGTGACACTTTCAAAATACAGGCAACAGCCACCACGTAGTAGCTTCCTATTTATTTTGACCAAGTGATGATCTTCTGTATCAAAGTAGGAGTGTTTTTCAAAGACTGACAGATTAKATCTGATATTGACACTGACTGTTGCAAAAATGAGAAGGGGAAAATTGTAGCTGAGAGAAGACATTGTCCTTAATCATTCAAAGATAATGGGAAAATTATTATTATGATGAAAACAGGGAAAKTACCCTAAGTGAATGAATAATTTACAAACACTTTCTAAATTATGCTCTTCATGACCAAAGTAAAGTGTCAGTTATTATACATGGCTTGTACACCTGTCTTCCTGCTATAGAAGGCTAATTCTTTTGGAATATCCCTTCCTCCACGAAAATATCAGAAATATTTCTCACAATAACAGTCAGACTTTAAAGTCACTGAATATTGTAGAAACATATCCTATTTGGATATCCATTGGGAAAAAAAAAAAAAAGAAAATTTTGAGGAAAGACCTGGCTTTTGATTCAGGAATGCATGTTGTTATCAAACGGAATTACCTGTTCAGTTCTGTTCACCTATCTAATTCCCAAGCATTGCTTTATCAGCTCCATAACAGCCATTTCCTAATGTGTGGTTTAAGTACCAAGGAGAATGCTCTTTATGGTGTTTGGAGAGCATTCATGGCACAATGCATGCAGACTATAGCCCTAGCCTGTTCTCTGCCAACTGCTTATCTCCTGCAAGTTTAAAGAAAGAAGATTRAAATATTCACCCATTTTAGAATTGTGAAGTTCATTTCCAAGCACAAAAAAAWAGATATTTCATTAGAAAAATAATTTCCCTCACAGATAATTTCACTGTGTGCATTCAATGTGAGTTTCAGCTGCAACAATAACAAAAAATTCTGTGTGAAAGCCTATTTTGTGCAAACTCCATTTGATTCATAACTGAAAAGATTTGTAACTGCTATGGTCCGAATTGCTGATGCAATAGATCATGGAATCATAAAATAGTTTAAGTAAGAAGGGTCCATAAGACCATTTAGCTCCAAGCCCCCTGCTGTGGGCAGGGACACCTTCCACTAGAACAGTTTACTTGGACTCATCCAGCCTGGTCTTGAACACTTCCAGGGATGTGGTATGCACACAGTAAAGAATTTCTTCCTAAAATCTAACCTAAACCTACCCTCCTTCAGATTAAAGYCATTCACCCTTGTCCTGCCGCTATATGTCCTTGTCAAAAGTCCCTGTCCAGCTTTCTTTTCAGCCTACTTTAGGTTTGGGAAGGCTACTCTAAGATATTCCTTGAGCCTGCTCCAGACTGAACAACCTCAGTTGTCTCAGCCTGCTTCATAAATTGGTGCTCCAAGTCTGYATCAATTTAGTGCCTCTTCATGGATTCATTGCAACAGGACCACACCTTTCATGTGTAGGGGACCCCAGAGCTGGACAGAGCACTCCAGGTGAGTGCTCCTGCCCCTACTCTGTACGGCAGAGTAGTGGGGGGGAATCACCTCCCTCCACCTGCTGGTCACACTTTTTGTCACGCAGCCCACTGTGGTTGTTGCCTTCTGGGCAACAAGCATATATTGCCAAGATATATTGAGCTTTTCCTCTATAAACACAAGATTTTCTCCACAGGGCTAATCTCAATCCATATTCCTCGCATTTTGTACTTTTGCTTGGAATTGCCCTGATGTATTTTCTTCATAAACAACCAGAGAATTTCCACCTKGTGTAATTAATTTCGTTATGTGCTGTTGACCTGTGCATGCACTGTATTCCCTTCTCAGGAGAGGTTTCAATTTACTCACCTCAGCGAGGTGAGTATTTCGATTTACTCACCTGCACCCAGAAATGTCTGTGAGAAAAAAAATTGGAACAAACGTCGAAGGCCTTTTAGCCATTTACCTTATTCATTCAATCTCACAGACTCAGTTTCATGCATATGCATTGAGAGTTTACCTCACTTTTCATGGACTTCACACGATTTYTGATTCTAGTGTTCTTTTCATTAAGGTTAAAGTTTGTTTAGTCATCTCTGCTTTAATATCACACAAAATATGACACCTAAATTAATATGAGTCATGTCGGAATTTGGAAATGCAACTTTTTTCACATCACTGACTGACCCAAACAAATAAGCAAAATTAAGCGTGCATATGTGTGAGCTAGTTCAGAAGGAAGTGAAAACATGATAGGGATAGCCACAGGAAAAAAAGTATAGTAATAATCACATCTTCTTCCAAAATGCTCTGAACCAAACACTTTCTAAAGGACCATCTGTGCTCCATTGTCATAAAAAATAATTAAAACACAGGGAAGGTATTTAAAAAGATTAAAAGAGGAATCTCCGGCGAATTGCTAAGCACAAACTGTTATTGCCTACGACAAAGCTGTAAAAATGCAAAATCTCCATCAATGAGCCAAGGAGGAAGGTTTTCAAATGAAGTTGTCCTTTTATGTCTAATTAAACACATACTATGTATTATTGCTCAATTTCAGGTAAGTGCTCTCATTGCTAGTTTTTGCAAAAGATAAATTATGYAGTAAAACATAAGCACTAGACCATAAGTGATTTTTTTCTTAAGTTCAGCAGACTAGATATCATGTCCTATAAAATTTTATTTCATTAAATTTATAGGGATAATTTTATGCTTATTGTACATAAAAGTGACCATTAAAAAGTAAGGAAAATAATGTTTTCAATGCTCATTTTATAAATGTCTTTTCCAAAAATGTAATTCCCTAAAATGTAATTGTTTAGACTGATCTTTTACTTGGAGGTAGCAGCGGCAGCAAGTAAAAATGTGCAATTTAAATGAAATTTTTCAAGAATCTGATATTTTTTAAAAATTTTTTTTAAATTATATTTTACCCCGTACTCGGTTAGAATTTTGACTACTCTAAGAGTTTTCATAGACTTTTCTAGAAAAAAAACCATGCAATTATAAATTATAATTTAAATTATAATTTTAACAAAAAATATGGATACAGTTAAAAAGTCTGGTTTCAGGTGAAAAGACAAACCGACTCCTTCAAAGCTGTTCATGAGCTTCACTTCAGCACTAAACTGGAAATTCTTGAACAGCATTCAGCAAATACTTTTTCCCTCAGATACATGTTATGTTGATTTTTTTTTTACCGGAAATAAAAAATTAACACTGAGAAAAAGGAAAATTGCATTTAAATTGTGCAAGTTTCACGAGAAAATTAAACAGTTTGCTGAGAAAATTAAGGTAAAAATGGCAGAAATTCAGCATTCATCCATTTAAGTTTYTCTTACATGTGATAAAAATTCTTTGGAACTTCAAAGGAATATCATGTGATTCTATTACATTAGAGATGATGTTGAGATTTTAGAAGCAGAAACCTTTCCTGACAAGTTTTTTCTGCTTTGTTGAGCACTGGCAGACCTTGCCTTGACAAAAGAACTGAAACATTGTATGCAACATATAGCTGAGAGATTTTCTATATTTCAAGAAAATAACAGTTTTGCCTTTAACTGAAAACAAAAAATGCCTCATGACCAAAGTTAAGCAAGCACAAGAAACAAAATCTACTSAATAAAGCAAAGTCAAGAGAAGAAATTGAAACAAATCCAACCAGCAAATCTGAAACAGGCTTATGGCCCAATTAACTTTTAAGCAGAAATCAAGCTGTAGTATTAATTTTCCTTGTTGCACCTCACTTGACATTGCCAGAGAAAAACACAGGGCCTGAGGAAAGTTSCCATGTGTAACTTTCAAAGCAGATGTTTCCTAAATGAAACTTCCTTCTCCCCATGCCTCAATATTCTTTAGGTATTTTCTAAGTTTTTCTTCAGTATTTAAATAAATTATAATTATCTTTTATTTTTTGCATTCTCCATTTTTGCAGACTCCTCAGTCAAATTAAAGCTTTCAAAATCTGACCCCTTTTTAATACCCACATGGTCATACAATTGTTACAACATAATCTGAATTACTGGAAAAAAATAATCAAAAATCTTCTAGTATTCGTGACATATCATAGTGCATACACAAATTTCCTAAAACATAAACTTTCTCCATTTACAATAAAGAGACTTTTATTTTGTTTCTGTTGGTCAGAAACGAAATAGTCTTATGTTAAGAAAACATTTAACAGGAAAATCTTGTCTACTTGAAACTCCAAATGATTTTTCCAGTGCCTTCTTCAGTGCCATCTCAGGAAATTTCTGAGACACTGAGAAGAAGAGAAGAACCTGAGAKAAATATGTAATTAGGAAGTAAGTCAAAGAGAGCAGGAAAATTGCCTTTATTTTAGATAAGAGTGTTTGACAGTTCAGTGTTTTAAGGCTCCTATTGTTCAATATATTCCTAAATAATTTAGATAAACTAATGAAAAGATGGAGGAATAGTAATATTATTATGAACTGCAAAARAGAAATTATGAGATTGACTAACTTGGTAGATTATATAGTTCGTAAATAAAGCTACTTGTAWGGGGAAAACTAGTTCTAACTTCAGGTATTAATGCACTCTGAGATAAMCTTTATTATTTAGAAATGAAATCATAATAACCTTGATGAATAAAGATGATCAGATCTGAAATAAATACAAAATGAGTCCTTTAATTTTGCAGACATAGGGTTTTTTTTAATTATCTGAGTGATATGAATTGCATTTAAATTCTTCCTACTTGACTTCCTTCTGGCTTTTAAAACTGGTCTAATAGGTGTRTTAGGAAACTGTGATTTCCAAAACTACTTCACACTGAAAACAGYCAAAGGATTTCTCATAAAAGAGATTATTRGGCTTTAAGTTTCTGTGTGCCACCWCTGTAGAACTGTCAGCTGACACTGATGCTACAAAATACTGAAATGGATACTTAAATTCTAGGTTCTGCAAAGAACTGCAGCTTTAAAAAAATTATACAAGTAACAGACAATTTGTCTGAATATGAAATGCCTGAATTGGAAATGCATCTACAGCCCAASAGCAGATTAAATGTGAACACAAAAWGTTAAGCATGAAGTTTTTATTGCTTGTCACATGTTTGGAATGTTTTGGAATCCATCAAAACAAGTCTGAGTTGTCTTTCTCTTGTTTGCCTTTAGCCTTTTCTGTTTCTTTATTGTACACATTTCTGTACGGCTCCCAGAACCAATCTTTCCATAGCACGAAGCAGTTTGAAAGCATTTGAAAGGTGGGACCACAGGCAGCCCTCCACACAGCTGGTGTCAGGAGTACTTTTCTCTGTGCCTGGCAATTTACTTCTGACTATCATTTAGTGAGGAAGAAGTCAGTACAGACCACATCAATTAGAGACCTGGTATGATAGGAGCAATGCTTTGCAAATGTGAAACACAGATTGCCTTTTGGCTGCAACATGTTCTATGAAAGCTGTTAACCCTAGTTAACCCTGCTACTGCCTCTGATGATCAGGAGTATAAATGCCAAATTAAAGTCACAGTCAATAACACATCTGAAAAGAAATATCTCAGCTTACCTGTCCAAAAAAGGAGATGATAATTAGAGACCAAATATGTTCTCATTTCAGGTCAGCTCAGAGAACAGTTGCATTAGTGCTTTCTTTCATTTGTTGGAAAGACACAGCCTCACACATTTTTATCTTGACTCACATTTGACTCCCACTGAAAAAGATGTATGCTTAAACAACAGTCATTCTACATCCTGCTCCACTGATACAAGCTGTTTTGCATAACATACCCATTTCAGCCTTTCATTCCCTTGCTCTTGGGAATAAATGCCTTAATCCAAACTTGCTTTGCCTTAGCATGAACAGGAACAACAGCTGTTTTAATTCAGGAAGACCTCTGAGTTTATTGCCTTTAAACAACTGAGGTGGGTTTATGCCATTTCTGGATAAGGCCAAGAATACTCACTTTTAATACATATTTATACTTCCAATAGCAAAAAATCTTGACTTCTGTAGAGGAATATCTGATTAAATCAACACTCATATACGTTACATGTTACATATAAAAGATAAATAAAAAGATAGGCTTTGTTTAAACCAATCTTCTCCAGCATGAGAATAAATTCACAGGTAGAATGGCATGTATGAACCAACACAAAACTTGCTATTAGGACTGACTTGCTACCTCCAGAATATAGTTCAATGACCTAAGTGACATGACTGATGAGTTTAAGTTGGCTGCAGTTGATCAGAATGACAAGCAGGAGACCAGTGCTAGTATTCACAAGTTGTTGAAGTTCAAAGAGATTTGGAAATAATGATAGTGCTTCTTGTCACAAAAAGATCTTGTAAAATCAGCAGTGCTCATAAAATTTGGAGATAATAATAGATGTACGAATACTAACATGACATTCAGCCTTTGTGCATGACATTCATTAAGAACAGATATGTAACTATTTAGACCTTTCTTCATTTAATATTTGCTTACAGTATAACAGCATAATATAAGTGAATCTTCAGTCAGTTTTGCAAGAACATCTTACAAAGCATATTTTTTTTTTTACGATTTGCTTCACTACTGCAAAATTAATGAGTAAATGTATTACCATATCCATAGACATCTTCTATTGCAAAAATTGATCTTATGTGACATTACAAGGAACTCTCTCTCTCTGGGTGGCAYGGTCCCTAAAATCAGGTTACTTCATGTTTAAAAAATTGCTGTCAGGTGTGCTAAGATACTCCTTCCACTGGAATTAAACTGATAGGTATGGGAGATACCTATCAGTTTGGTGAGATACCTGAAGAGTGAGAGGAACTGCATCTTTTAAAATTTTTGCTAGAATTTGAAGGAATCAACAATGAGGAAAGTGGTAAATACATTTCCAAAATTACATTAAGATTCAGTGCTTTAAGTCAAGAGTTATAAGTGGAAACATCCAGGCAATGACAGCACAGAGAACTGCTAATTTAACAGACTTGAAATTTGTACTATGACATTCAGAGTCATAGACATCACGTGGCAGAGCACTGCCAGTACCTGTATTCTGAATTTTAAGTAGTTTCCTGAAAATAGATTTAGCTTAATTTTCTAATTACTTGCTCATTCTGTTTGCTGACACAAGTACAGCGTATTTGGAACTGATTTTTTTCCATTTTCATCAGATTAGAACAAATGAAATAAGGAGAGAGATAATTTGAAAGCTTTGGTTTGGTTTGCAGGTTAAGACTTCTATCATTAAAAGGGCTACTCTGTATGCTATTAAATGGAAGAGCTGTAATTGTACTGAATAATTTAAAGTTAGCTATTTCCATCTCCTGACAGGAGAATCTCATTAAAATATTTGCAATAATAAACTACAATTTTTTCAGTTTGAGCCTCTTTGTGAGAATAAACTTGGCAGTTCACATACATATTACATAATTTTCTTCCATTATATACAGTAAATTGTGTGCTGTTAGTTCCTAGTGAGAATCCTCTTGTAAAAATCAAGCCACTGAGCAGATCTGCCAGTATTCCTTGGGAAGTTTTAGCCATCTAATGCAATTAAATGCATATGGCAGATTTTGATCCTGAGATGCAGTTCACTCTTTTCTTTATTACTGCACTGACATCTCCAAAATTATCATGAGGGAAATAAAATTGAAACATAAATTTCAATATTCTTGTATGATGTTGATGACTTAATGGTTTTGGATCAAAAGACAGCACCGTCACCATTGTTTAAAAGTATTCAATCCGTGAACAAGTTTTATTTTCCTAATAAAATTAAATTAATCCTAGCAGATCTTCAAATAATTCTATGATGCTGATTCCTACCCACTAATAAAGGCTGAAAAGATATGTGAACCTTAAAACCAAGAACAAGTGTTGGGACCTGGGTTTGTTTCATAGTGACACTTTTATCATAGAAAGACGTTATAAAAATTAAATTAATCATGTGTGCCACCTCATTATATTTAGTTAAGATAAGTATTAGCAGGAAAAAAAAAGCAGTAGACATTTCTGAAAAAATTCTAGTGAAGACAATTTTTTCTCTATGAGGTCAATAACTAGTTGACTTCTCCAGGAGGAATTTATGTAAAAATAGTTTTCCAAGGTAAAGGTAAATTTCTATCTAGATTAGAAAACAATGTGTACCAGTAGTAGGAGCAAATATGTGAATAAAATTAGTTTGTCTTGAAGAAGAAATTATTTTTATATAAATTTCAAGGAGGAATAAATAGCTTTAAGCTTCAGTCTTGTCCAATGAACCTTTCTGAATTTGAAGTTATTTTGTGAACTCCTGGCTGACATTTTTGGGGTTTTTTTAATTGAAGTAAAATACAGGTTCTGCTTTACAAGTTCTCTGATGGGAACCAAGGCAAAATAATAAGATCCAACTGGGAGATTAGCTTCAACTATGCTGATCCAGACTAAAGTGCTGAAAAGGATGTAGCTCTGACTTATACATCTCCTGCAGTGTTACATCACCCTACCTATGCTTTCTCAGGCAGGCACCAGACTAGAGGATTGTATGTTGCAGTGAAAGGCAAAGAGGAGAAAGTAATTGATTCATGTTTCTCTGCTCTTCAGAATTAATCTGTATCAATAAAAAACATCAGAAGAAAATTGCTAGGTAGAGTGGGCTATAATATCACACCCAAACATAATTTTTAAAGGACAGTGGTGAAATTCCAGTAAGTATGTAAAACACAGCGTGATGTATGGATGTATGTTAGAGTTTACCTGCTGCAAATGTAAAACTTAATAAAGACAGACTTCATGTTCTGTCACTTGTCATATGCATAATAAGAAGATCCACATTAAGGTTCACACACCCCATGCTATTCCTCACTAGTATAGATGCTGACATCCTATTCTAAAGTACTGGCTTAAGGATTCTTAGGAAGACAGTCTAATCAGATGTCTCCATAAATTCAAATTTTGATAGACTGTGGATTTTCAATTACTTGGAAAAGTAATTTTTGTTCCTTTGGATTATTGAAGTAGTATAGAACTCTAAAGCAAATTTCCATTCAGTCAATATGCTTATTTCTATTACCCTGTTAAAGATTTTTCTAGAGAGTGTCTTTTCATGATGGAGAACAGAGGTATGACAGGTAAATTTAGAAGCTAAGTACACTTAATGGCAAGAAGCTTTATTAAAAAATTTAACTCAATTATATTCATCTGAGTTTCTTCATCATGCGTCTGCATAAAACAATTTAAATCAGCAGTCATCCTGCATCTGGTTAGAGAAATTATTACCTCCACAGCATTCTACAAATGAAAGAGGACTTGGTACAAAGAGAGYTGAGGGCTACAGAATGTACGATTGACACGCTAAATGATGTGCCAAGCTGATTAGATAAATCCTTCTTCAAATAGAACCAGTTATAAAAAAAAATGACAGATGTATATTTTCTGCTGGGATTTATACAACCATCTGGCCTTGCAATTTCCAGATGGAAGTTTCACATTAAGTTCTCAAACTGAGATTCTAAGGTATTTGAAAGATCTGTGTTTTCCTTTATTCAAGTATCTGTGGGATAGATGAAGTGCTCTCAGCACTTATGGTTGTAGCTGACTAAGGAAAATAGAATTTTTACATAGTATGAAATCTATTACTTTGCCAAATATTCCCTTAATAAATTCATTCTATTAAAAGCTGCTGCATGATTAATGAAAATAGTATCTTCAAAGACATTTGCAGAAAGTCAGAATTTCACAGCTCATAGCAAACTTTAATGAGACAATTAAGCCATTAAAGTACTTTCATTCTTGCATTTGAGTTTGTTTGCTATATTTAACTTTATGCCATAAGGAAGCCTTTCAAACTTGTCTTTTAGTGTTTCAGAACAACCTTCTAGAAACTAATATTGTAAACAGGACATGAACAAATATACCAGGACTAAGGATTTAGGATTTAAAGTAGGATGACAGAAGAGTAAATGGAGATTGATAACACCAAGCTGAACAGGCAAAATCTTATGCAGATGTATAATAAAAGATAGATTAAACATTCTTAAAAGCATATGTGGTCTAAACTTACACTGTGGATAAGTAGTTCCCATGCAGAAGTGCATGTAGTGAGTGGCATCATGGAAACCCCTGAGAAATCATAGAAATCAGGAACCTAATAACCTGTGTGAGATTGCTGCCCCCTCAGCCTGACCTCAGCTGCTGGTTGTTGTTCCCCTGGAAAAGGGAACATACACAAATATGGAAATGCTTGACAGTATCTCTCTGGCTGCAGAAGAGGGTTGTAGGGGTGAGGGGTGAGGACTGCCTCAGTACTTAGCCCAGTGTTCATTTCTCTAACTCCCTCACAACTACAGGAATCATAGAGCTTCCTTCAGCTGCCATAGTTTGAAGAAAACCACGTGCTTCACCACAAAATCTTCTTTTACTTCTTTGAGCAATGAAAGTTAAAGTATAACATGCTTGATACTTTCTACTGACTTTGGCTCCTACTTGAGCTGTAGAACTGTTTTCCTTCTTCCTGTCTCTTTTATAAAGCATCACTTGGGCCAATGGTCCTTGTGACCATTGCAATCTGTGCACAGTATTTATTTTGCCAATCAGTTTGCTTACAGAGTAGCTTCATATTCAGAGTAATGAGTTATAATTCAAACCCAATTTGATTGATTTTACTTAGGAGAAAAACACAAATGAGAGTTATCCCAAAATAAACTGATAAATACATATACGCATACATCTATAAATACATACTAGATAACTCCACAGTATTAAAACCTTGAGAATCCAATCTAGGTCACAGTTTTAAAGCATGGGGCACTGAGGTTGGTTAAAATTCATCTGTTGTTCTGCTTATATTATACTCCCTCTAACCTGCAAGCAGAGGACAAATTGCTGATTCAGTGTTGTACACAACACAATCATGACAGCTGCAAACAACAATAATATTTATTAACTTGGATAAGTGATAAACAACTGTCTCCATCTAGTTATTGCTTGAAGAAATTCAACCAGGTGTCTGGTTTCAAGTGCTAAAAAGAAATAAACACTGAAAGTTCAAATCAGGATATTTACTTAAGTGGAGAAACTTTAGACACTTTCTCTGTTGGAAAAAATACATTTTTTTTATATCTATATTCTACTTTAATGGCAGAATATAGGTTTTACAATATTGTTGAAAGTAACCTAAGGGCTCAAAATAAGCCTTTTTAATAGGGTGCATGACCAAAAAACTGATACATTTTGAAATCAAATCACTTCTTCAAAATTTAGTTCACCTTCTTTTGACTATATACCCTGTCACAATGTGTAATATTAGTATGGGATGTGTTAAATAACAATTCCTGCCTTTGAAAAAATTCTTACTTTGGAGTTGAAAATTCCATCTGCTTCCTCCATTCCAGAATACTGCATATCTTTGCAGCAGCTTTGCCGGATTTTTAGATCCATCTTTGGAAGGCTGGTGTATATTACATATTCCTGAGGACAGTTTGCTTTTTAAGACTTGGACTTACTTACTGGATGTTGTCACTATTGTTGTCACAGGACAGTAAATCAAAGACAGTAAATTCTGAGGCCATGAATAATCTGTCATTCACATAAAACAATCAGGTCAGCAGATTGTATGTAAATATTTTTTTTAAAAAGAAATTCATTATAGATGCTATCTTAGTATTAAGCATCACATTGAATACTGATAATGAGGCAAGCATAAAACCAGACAGAGAATGCAAATATGAGAAAAGCTATTATTTGTTTACATGTTAATTTTTTTTTTCACTTACTTGCTGAATTTAATTCTCAGATTTTATTATCTTAGACATTTGCCTTGGATATGATTTTGCCTTACCTTATATTGAAACACATTTTCAAAGTCCAGTTATCACATCTTAATCATCATTAAATTTTGTCATTACTTTCCTAGTTTTGATTTTTAGTCATTAACATGCAAAAATCTAGAATGTAAACACCTACTACATGACCTACATTATAGTGTTCCATGCCTTCTGTATAAGCATTTTGCTTTATATTTTCAGAACTAAGACTTCACTTGAGAAAGGAAAAGACCAAAATATTTCAATTATCAAGTGTTGATACTTATAAAAAACTTTTAAAATTAAGCTCTTCCCAAATTCTTAGTCACAGCAGTGTGGTAGCAGCACATAACTTCTTGACCTCTTAGATTTTAAAAAATAACATGATGGGGATGGTAAATTCTCAAAAAAAAAAAAAAAAACCGTTTTCAGAATGATAAGAAAAAATATCAAAGTAGAAAACCTGATATGCAATCTCTCTCTTGTCACAGGATTCACTAAATTCTCCTTAAATTCAGATTACAATAATAATTTTTTGTAATTTTTCCCTTTCTCTGTTATGTCACATTTTATGGCATAGTAAGAAGGCATGCGAAGGTGAAAGGACACAAATCATTTAAACAGAAGTTTGCTGCTGAATCTTAGCATCTTTTGCATAAGGTATTATTTTCATACCTTGTTTGCTCCCATTTCAGATTTTTTTGAGACAGATTCTGACTAGATCAGCAGGAAAATGTCCAGTCCTCGGGCCATAAAATGAAACCTTAAAATAACAATTCAGCTATATTACTCCCTCTCTGGAGCCAGAACACTTGTCCTCATCTCTAAGATTGTTCACAGTCAGACTTAATCAGCAGTTCAGGCACCCTTTATGCAGTCGCAGTCACTCTGCCAGGATACTTGAAAAGAAAGAGGTTGGTATTTTCTCATGAACATTTAAGGCATGCAACTATTACCTTGAAGAATTTCTGGGTTTGAGGAAGCATAACCAGAAACTTGACATCAACCAGCAGAACAGAAGCATACAGAGGATCTGCTTCTGATGGTCACTGCTGATATGCGGGGACAAATGTTTTAATGAAAGAAAATTACAAAACCCTAAATATTTTTAATGTCTATATCTAGGGGATTCTGAAAAACTTTTCAATGCAGAAAAACAGACACAGAAATTCAATTATGATTCAAGACCTGGAGATTAAACTGAAGACTATTAAACTGCTTAATTTACTGATTTTTGGCAAGAAGCCATTTAATCAATCAGTGCAAAGCTCCTAAATGACTTCCCTTTGAAGTCATGCGATGAAAAAGATTGATAAATGCCATCAGTTAAAGTCAGATTTTAGTCTTGTGTTAAGGCTGTCGTTCAGTGCTGCACTGTCCTGTCCTACTCTCCCTCTATGCTTTAGTTGGTTCATCAGTAAACCATAAATCCAAACAATATTTTTATTCCACATTTAGCCTAGTCTGGCCACACAGACAGTAGTGATTGAGTATAAGGAATATTATGGATGTTTAAATTGTTTAAAATTGCAATTTTCCCCAATTTATCTCTCAGGCTAGTTGTGAAGTTCCTTAACCACAGTCATAATGGAATCATAAATGTTATTAGAATTATAAAGTATAATTACAATAAAATTAGTGTTCCTTAGACAAAACTACAGTATCATGGAGTTAATTACCAGTCTGCATCCTTGAAATGTTATAACTGAATTACAAAAAGAGACATTAAGACTAGCCCCACTCTTGTGTCAGCAGTTAAGGTTCCACCATAACCATAAGTACAATCCAAAAAGTGATGCTAAGGATTTGTTACATAAACAAAAATGTATATAAAGCATGTTAGAGACTCAGAACATGATATGATATGATCATGATACTGTGGTCTGATATTTTTCTTGAAACTAAAAAGCTGTAATGGGTAAATTTTCATGAATATTAATGCTCTGCAATATAAAACTACAGACCTTTTTTATGCACAAATATATTTCTCATGTCTTCAGACTTCTTTCTGATATTCTCATATTTATATTAGAAAAGAATGGTAATATCCTCACTAGGCAGTTTTGCTTAGGAAATATAGGAGATCCACATGGGAAAAATATATATACTTTATATCCAAAAAGAGCCTACTCTAGGCAACTAGGCTACTCTTTAAACAGCTAATACAATAATTTGGTTAATATATGCTTTAAAAAAAACATAGTAAGGAAAATTTTCATTTTACAATATTAACAATATTTCTTCCCCAAGAGTAATCAGCCATCACCAAACACAAGCAGTATTTTCTGTTAAAAAAAAAGAAAAATAAAAAAAGAGGGGGCACGGGGGGAAGAACTAACTCAGCCTGTAATTTCCAAACCCATTTTTCATGTACTCCTTAAAAGCATCTAAATTGATATTTGCTTTTGCCTGATATTAGTAGCTGTGTCCTTCAAATTCCCTGAACTGGAAAACCATATTATTAAGAAACACTTTTTTAACAAATCAAATATTAAGGTACAGTTAGATAAGCTTACATTCAGCAACTATGACTCACTTCATGAAACCTTTTAATAACATTTCAGCTTGGCCCTGCTGTCCCAAAAATGCTGCTTTGTATGCTCCCTTAAGTCCTACAGCTCAATGAAAAGCTCTCAAAACTTCACTTTTATGGTCATTATGAAACCAGTCCTTCACAGGCACTGAAACTGTCTGAGCATGAAACAGACTGTGCTAAAGCCACAGTTTTGTTGAGAACATAATACTTTTATGACCAATTTAATTTGATGCTTCAGGGTCTTCCATGGCCACAAAAAGAAACATTAGGCAGCCTGGCTCCTGAATTGAAGGAAGTAGAAGGACTGGAAAAACTTAGGATATCACACTTTGAAGTTAAATGTTTTCATGTCTAAATGATTATACATCAAATAAGATGCATTTTAATGGCATAACCTTTTGCAAGATTAAGATCTATTCAATTAGGAAAAAGTTACATGAACTAAAGAACATAAGAAGCAATAGTGAAATGGAGGTCAGGCCTTAAAAGGCTTTAGTACACAGGTGACCTTCATTTTATCTACTTGTTTTAATGATTTTTCAAAAACTTGAGGAATTTACAAGCAGCTTTTTTTCCCCTGTCAACACATTTTATTTGTAAAGACAGATGGAAAGATGTTTTTTGAATTTTATACCACATCCTAAATATCACAGATAAGAACTGCTAAGCCCTGATGCAGTTTTGCATGTGGGAGAGCTGTGCTACAGTCTCTCAGGCTGATCTGATGACTCTGTGATGACAAGATAGTGATTAGGCTTTCAGCTGAGATGGAAGCCTTTTCCTCTCTTCTAGTGGAGTTGTTTACCTTGTAAAACCCATTTCAGTTTCAGGTCTTCCAAGGTATCTAGAGGATGGATGATGGGTTTGCTTGATTGCTTTGACAAGATCAGTAAGTTCATTTGGCTTGTGCACTTAGAAAAGTGTCAGCTTTCCCACAAATATTACTGGCAGTCTCTGCAGCAGTCCCAAAGCTGAATGAGGAGCTCAACAGACTGATCTATCTCACATGAAAGTTCATGGAAAGGCTGAAGGTAACTTTACTTCTCTTGATTTTAATTAAGTTGTAGTAAATTGGCTAATCCAAATTAACATTTTTTTCTACAAGTATCCCATCAAAGGGCTTCTCACAAGTGTACTCCTAGCAAAGCAAATGTAACCCTAGGAACAAATTGCACAACATCCTTGATAATTATTTCAGAACTACTTGGAATTTATATTCGCCTTCTCTTGACAAGTCCTCTGAACTAAAGAACCAATCTTCATTTTTTTAACAAGTTGGGTTTAAATTTAATTTTATCTCTATTTTTTTTTTGCTACAGCGAGATATCTTCAGATGCTTTAATCTGAGATGGAGGTCTTTGATTTTTAGTAAAGTAAATCTCAACTATAAATTTGGATTGCATTTCAGCAACCACTTTTATTATATAGTCAAAACATTCTTCTTTCATTCCTAAAAATATACATTTAAAAGTTAATATTAAAACTGACATTAAGAGATAATGGCAAAAGAAACTGGATAGTGGAGAGGCAATTCAAGAACCAAACCCATGACTAACGCTTAAAATGGTGCATATTTATATGCATCTGGCTAAAAGGTATTCTATTTTCCCTTAATTAAATAAATTAATAACTTTTCCCTTTTTTTTTTAAATTGATATGATGTAAGGGTAAAGATGGTTATGTATATTTTTTGAATGACACAAAACAAAAGACAAAAGCAAACTAAAGAGGAAGCCTAAAGGGTTACAGAAAGGAATATGGAAAAAAGAAAAAATATGTAAACAGAACACTTAGAGAAAATAAGCAAGTAAAATGTGTTAATGTCAGATGGAGAGAAGGATAGAAAGGGTTTAGGAATGAAAGGAAAGATGAAGAAGAAAGGATTTACCTAGAATTAAATAAATATTTTTGTTTCATTTGCTTGGCCCAAAAAAAATGCTAAGAAAATTAATTGAAAGAAGGAAGAATTTTGTGTGACTCATATGTCAGAGTAACTTTTCACTGGTGCAATTTTTTTTTAAATTGAATTTCATTTAATCAGTGGAGGTTGGGGTTGATCAGTATTTGACCAAAGCTAAAAGCAACTGTTGAAAATGTATGAGTCATTCCCATCATTTAATTAGGGATTGTAACCTATGATTTTCATGCCACACTCAACAAAGCCAGTGACTGAATTAGATAAGCTGCATCCCAGCACAAGCTTCCTCATCTTCCTTACTGACATAGACTCCAATCCCAGGTGGAGATAATTTTCAGGAGATAAATTTCAAGGATTTCCCTTACTATGTACTTCTGGTTTTGAAACTACAGCCTAGGGAGAATGGACTGTCTCCACTGCTCTTTCCCTCTGTAGTCTGCTGTACAAAGCCAGTTGATGCAACAACACTTTCATGTTCCCTGAAAAATTACCAAGAAGCGTAACCAGGGGAAAACAAGGGGGAAAACTTCCTTTGTTAAAGGTTTTTGGAGGTTTACCTGTAAACCCATCCCTAATTTCTGTCAATTCTGTGTATAGCCAATAGACTGGCAGCCCACAGAAGCAATTTTGAGGACTTAGTCAAATATTCCACAATGCAGCATCAGTGGCATTTGTTCAAGTCCTCTGCAGCGTAAATGCATTGAAAGAGAATCTTGAGTAACTCCCTATCTTAATTAATGACTGGAGAAAGCCATTGATTAATGACTAGAAAAAGCCATAAGCTTTTTCTTATCTTAAAAGCCTTACTGCTGATCCAGAAATGGCCAAAATGTTATGAAGAAATTACTGGCAGCCTACGACAAAAAACCCAAAAATTGTACGCACAGTTATCACTGTAATGCTAGTATCTGTCTTGCCTAGAAATACCCAGAATTCTCTAACAGGTCATATCATTTCAACTCACAAACAAATTACTCTGTCCCCTTTGATTCTTTTAAAATAAATTGAAGAATGATACTGGAACAAATCAAATTAAAAGATGGAGATTTTTTAAGGAGCACATTTTTAATTTAATTTTGACAAAGCTTAACCTGCAGCTTTTAAACATGGAAGGCAAATGTTCTTTGAATTCCAACTGAAGGACAACAAAGTCAAAATTAATAACATAGAATAAGATCTTTCTGTAACAGCAAATATTTAGTAATTCCTATTGTCAATTTTTACAGAAATGCTGAAAACAACTCTTCTCACACTTACTCTTCAAACAAAATTTGAGAAATATGGGTGCTTATCCTTCATAGTAAAAAGTACAAACTAAAGTAGGCACAACTCAAATAATATTTTAAGAAAGGTCTAAGAATGAGGAAATACTAAATACAGAAATAGAGAAACATATAAGCATTAGTATTTATAGAGAGATTTAAATTTTATTAAAAAGAATTTCATCACCAATTTCCTACATTCCTAAAATCACATGATAGTAACATCAGAAAAAATGACCTTTTAATTCAGTGCTAGCTCCCATCTATATTCTGTCACTAGCTTTTTTCCCCACATTTTAGTATTCGCAAAAATGTTACTGTTTTTTATTCTGAAGCAGTTAAAATTTTTAGCATTGCTGCTAGCCCAACATTGCATGCTTCAGGGGAAGTTTTAACATACTGTAAAGACTCGAAAGATGAGCTTAACCTGGCAGTGTTGTATTTAGCCCTTCCCTTCTCATCCATCACCTGACCTCACAGACTGCCTGTGTGATGGGAGAAGGGCAGTGTGCAGGGATGTGCGGATCTGTGCCCAGCAGAGCTGGAGCATCTGGTGGTGTGGTTTAACCCCAGCCAGCAGGAAAGCTCACTCCTCACTGGCAGCAGCAGGGAGAGAGTAGGAAGGGTAAAAGGCAGAGAACTGTGGGTTGAGATGAAGACAGTTTAATAGGGAAAGCAAGAGCCATGAACACAAGCAAAGCGAAACAAGGAAATAATTCACTGCTTCCCATGGGCAGGCAGGTGTTTAGCCATCTCCAGAAGTGCAGGGTCCCATCACAAATAATGGTTACTTAGGAAGACAAATACCATCACTTCTAATGTCCCCCCCTTCCTTCTTCTTCCTCCCACTTTACACACAGAGCATGATCCCACATGCTCTGGAAAATCCCTTTGGTCAGTTTGGGTCACCTGTCCTGGCTGTGTCTTCTCCCAGCCTCCCATGGACAGCCTACTCCCTTGTCCACATGGCAGTACAAAAAGCAGAAAAGGCCTTAGCTCTGTGCTAGCAATGTTCAGAGATAACAAAACCATAAATTTTGCAATCAAGAAAGCTGAGAAGCAGTCAAAGAAACATTAAGCTACCTCAGATCCTGCTTACAGATTTAAACTTTCAAAAAGCTCAAAAAAGCCAGACATCAAGCTCAGCACCACTAGAATTGTGAGGCTGAGTACCCTGGCTGAAGCCACCTCAAGTTGAACTAATAATTTTAAAGTAAAATGCAAGCATGCTTTAAGATCTTAAAATTAGAAATCTTTCTGAAACATATGGAAATCAATTTTTTTGATTTTTAAATTATTCACAGATGATTTAATTCAATGGAGTAGAATTAATGCAAGAAAAAAGCAATGCTTATAATCACATTTCATTGATTAGCATGATAGCTATTTTTATCCCTTTTACCACCAGAAATCAGTTTACAAAATGTCACATATAATTCCTTTTCAGAAAACATTGCCATATCTCTTCACATCTTGTTTTCCTGACAAACCTGGTTTCTTTTGCCAAAGAGTCAGAAATAGTATTAGATACATTTGCTTCCTTGAGTTTATGGATGGCTGAAGACAACCATTTGATAAAAAAACAAGCTAATTTTTTGGTGCCTCCAAACCAACATGCAGCAACAGTACAGAACCTCTTTAGCCTGCAGATTCACTTATCACGAGACCACGATAAGGAAGGAGTAACATGGCAAATTAATAAGTATTAAAATTGTGTCTTCTGGTTTTTATTAGCATCAGATATTGCAATCCCAATAATTTTTTTAATTGAAAAAAAAAACCCAAATAAAAATAACCACCCAAAAAAACCACCCCTTCCATTAAAAATAACAAAAACCCCCAAGCAACAGTAAAAAAACCCCATACCCACCACACATACGCACAAAAACCCAAACCCACCCTCTGACTGGCTGCAGCTAAGCACTGACTGCTAAGAGAAAAATAGTATTTTGGCAAACTTATTAAAGTATCATTCTTCAAGTTCTAGATGGATACAGGAAGTAACCAGAAAAAACCTGCAATTTCTCTGAGCAAAGATAAAACAAATTCTTAGTGTTGAAGCAAATTTCTTCTTATGGAGTTAATTGCATGTCAAACCTGCTGGATGGATAAATCAAAAATAGTTATAACCTGTTTCTCTGTCTCATGCTACTGCAAAAAAAAAAAATCACAGTTTGAACAATTTATTCCTTATAAACTTACAATTTTTTTTGCGAAAAATTACACTTCTGCATTCTTAAAGAGCAGCATGTCTGAGAAAAATAAGGAAAATTCAAAATCTCATATCTATACATAAGGAACCTTCGGTATAAAAGTTCCAGAAAAATTCTCATGGGGATGGTAAAGAATTTTTATAATTCTACTTCAGTAATTCAGATTAGGTTATTGATGATAGGCTGTTGTCAGCATGTTTCATTATTTTATTTTATTGCTGTTTCATTATTTTCCTGAAAAAAACTCCCCATCTTTCTAGAGGACTTGTATCTTTTTTTGCACATAACACTAAAACCTTAGTGCAATGTAATAAACAGCAATTTTGACGTCAGCAAAGGGAATCAACTTAAGGTGTCAACACAAAAAAACCCCAAAAAACAAAAAATAAACCAAAAAAACAAAAGCCCCACAAAAGTTCCAGAAAATTTTGTTTTACTTATTTTTGGAGTTTTGTGCCTTTTTTTGGAGAAAGCAATGAGTTTGTTATTGAGTAGACATAATTGATAAGGCTTTGAACACAGCAGGTTTCTGCTTTGCTGAGACTGAGGAAACTGCATGCAAGAGACAGAGAAAACTATTTCTGGATATGAGACACTTGGAATAACAGAAATTAAGGCATTCTTAGATACTTCTATAATCATTAGGAGAAACTCAACACCCTAAGAGATATAACAAATAGTAAATATGTGAAATCTGTCAAAACACATATTCTCTCTCTCTGTTACTTTTAGCTCCCTCTTAATATCAAAGGAGTATAACTGTGCAGTACAGTGTAAAAATTAAATGTTATAAAAGTAGCCTTTGCTTATTTTTTTAGGAGCATTTTTTGAGGATATACTCATTCTATCAAGTTCATTTACAAGCATTATGAAAATTGCAGGTATAAAGCATTATGGAAAATGCAACAAAAAATATCTACAAAATCTGAGTGGTCATCTGATATCACCATCTCTCTGACATCCAAGAAAATGTACAAGAGTCTCTGACTCAGCCAAACCAAAGATCCATCACACTTTGTGCTGTGTTTCAAATGATGGGTAGTAGACCTTGTCTGGAAAAAAGGAACTGTAAAGTTACTACCTCAGATTACAAGCTCCTCTAATTCGCAGCTCAGTGACTTCCTGACACAGAGATTTGTATTCCATAGCCTGATTTGATTTCTTTACCATGAACAGATCCAACTACTCTGTGGTGCCTGGAAAAATATTGAGCTCCCATTCATCCTGTTGCAAGACATCCTACAACAAAATTCTAGGCTAGCCTATATGACCATTACTTACACAGGAGCCATTCCAAATTCAGTTATCTTTCAGGAAACACATGACTTTGTCACCTTACTCTTTACCTACTTACAGATCATTTACATATATATTAAAAAGCACAAGTGTCAGGCAATGTGCTAGTGATTTTTTCCCCCTGAGAATGATGAAAAAATATTTATATTCTTTGCTTTCCTTTCTTCTTCTTCTCTTTTTTTTTTTTTTTTTGTTGGTTTTTTGTTTTTTTTTGTTTTTTTTTTTTTTTGTTTGTGTGAAATTGTTCCTTTTTACCTGCTGGTTTCCCTCAGACACTTTGAAGGGAAAACCTTCTTTAATGTATTTTGGAAATCCAAGCAGCCTACACTGAATTATGCATATATCTTACAAACTATGAAACACTTTCTTCACACATATCTGTATACCTTGGAGACTCATTATTAAACCACAAAGAATGTAGCTCTGAGGATATCCAAGAGCAGATCATATAAAAGCACAATAGAGTGCAAACCAAAGCCACGAGAAGCGTATGGTGATTTCCTTTTGGTTCCTTTAGTCATTACCTTATTTGTTATGAAGCAGCTTGCAGGACTGAATGAATAAAGATATAAGCACACATGGTGAGATTATTAAAACACATCCAGAAAAGTGTCCAGTACAATCCAGTCCCTTACATCCTACTGCAAAATTGTCTCATGTTTGGAAGTTTATCATAGTTTTGAATGAAACAAAAACTAATCTGTTTTCTAATACAAAAATTATGGAGACACAATTAAGGATAATCTTTCCCTGAAGTCTGCCTTCTAAAATACAAAACTCTTTCAGATGACAAGAGAAAGAAAATACAGTTTATACACTTCTCTATGCAGTATGCTAAGACCTATTTATTGACTCAGAATAGAACTGATATAACTGTAGTACAAATAACAGCAATATTACATTTACTCTACAGTAATTAATGCTACTGTTATTTTTTTATTGTGTAATATGCATTTGTCTGTATTGTACCTGCTTCTTTTATCCCTGTGAGTTTTAAGAAGGGAACAACATGAATTTACTTATTAATCAATGTTGGGTATAAAACAACTTTCCAAGTTGCCTTTAATGTTAAATTTTGATCTTCAGAGAAGATTTTCCAGGTACACATCCCCTGAAAATTGCAGTTCCAAATTATCTAAAAAATTTATGTATTGTTGTCTTTAGATTTTTCAACAGAATCATGCCTATTTTCAACTATGTTAGAAACATGTCAAAACTTGATTTTATGCGTGTAGGAGTTCTATTAGATGACTGTGTTAGCAATTTGACATTTACATCAAAAGTTGTTTACTTGAAAAGCAGTACATGTCTGTCTATCTGGAATAATAACATAAGGATCTGAAGACAGAGGCAAAGTCATTTTACGTGACTTTTGCAATCAAAATTACTGCCCCTCACAGACAAAAAAGCTATTTTAATAGAGTTTAACAGAGATTTAGTTTTCTGACAACTAACAACTAATTTTGTAACAGCTGACTCTGATGATTCCATTTTCAATTCTTCTGTTTCTTTTATATATTCCATATTGACACCAGAAGTAGAATTAGTAAAGACTAATGAAAATTCAGATTTAAGTATTGATCTCCATAAGCAAGCAAATTCTAAGGAATCCTAATTCTGTTTAATATTAACTCTTGAAAAACTGAAATGTTTGTGGAAGACTATTCAAGCTGAGACAGTGTCAAAGACTATGTACCTTCTTTTGCGGGCATTTTGATTTCATTATTGATGTTACTGAGTTTAAAAATTTGTTGTTTTTTGTTAAATGTACACAGGACCTATTCAGATGACTTTTTCAGGAACTATTATTTTTCCTGGATTGAGTCATACATTCCCTGGTACTTAATAATATATTATATATTAAAGAAAGGAGCACATAAGATGTAGGTTTGCAGTATGCTAGACACACACTCATATCTTCCAATTTGTGGCAGTAGGGTTGCCCTCAGAATATACAAAGGAACTTCCTTATTTTCAGAATTGGAATGACAATCCATAAATAAAACTAAAAACAGAAATAAAACAAATTTTACCAAAATATTTCTATTATTTCATTAGAGATATTTCATAATAAAAATTAATTAAATTCATATTAAGCCAGTGCAAATCCTACACTGGCCAAAACATCAATTGCAAGGGTTTGTCAGATTTCAAGGGAACAGTTGAAAGAGAAAGGCTAGGCTGACTTTTTCAACAGACAAAGAAATGCAGTGTGTGTATCATTAATCTCAATTATCACTGATGTTAATTCCTGTACCCCAATGCTTTATTCAGATTTCTAGAAAAGAAAAAGAAAATAATTTTTTATGTGAATATAATATCTTAGGACTTTCAGGCACCCCTGTGTAAACACCAATTATCTTATTATGAGCCAAACAGAATAGCCTAGTGCAACTCATGTAAGCTAATGTAAACTTCAATTTTTTTTTCAAGTTATGCCAGAAAAATATACAACAGCTGAATGATATTTTTGGAGAGACCAAATGACCAAAACAAGTTTAAATATGGTACAGGAAAATGAGAAAATAACACATTTCATGAGAGTGTCTTTCCGATCAAATTACCATAATTGTATCTGTAAGATTTATTATTACCTGAGTCCAGGCTCCTCAAAATCACAAAGTCCATGGTAAATTTGAGAAAATAATTGAGATCTGACAGTGGTATTTCACTGTTTGAGACTCTTAAAGCTGACAAAGCAAAATTAAACTCTCATAAAATAGCATGATGTAAAATGCACAAGACAGGGAACCTCTGCAACTATTGAAAGGTAGAAAACTTTAAACTATGTCCTATGAATTTGATTTGAATGTTCTTACTGCATTTGTTATATTTATCAAGATGGATATTTGATTGCTTCACCATCCTAAAGCATTTTTATTTAGTTTTCAAGTCAAATTTGTGCTTTTGATATATAACCTCTAACTTCTTGATCTACCACTGTTAGAAACCAGATGATTTTCTTTCCCCTTAAATGACCATGGTTTAAATTCTTCATATCCCTTGATATTTATTCTAGATCAGAAGTTTGTGTCCCCTTATCATCTCAGCAGATCTTAGGATAAAATATCTAGTGGTCCATTAAATTAATTAAAACTTTATACCACTAATAAAATTTATCTCACTTGATTTAAATATGAAAATTACCATAGTTTTGAACAATTAAGCCATAAGTTCATTTAAATATATATCCCATAAACAGTACTATTGTAGAAGATTTATCAGAGGTGGAAATCTCTATGAATTTTGGTGTATCAGTAGGATTTTTTCCATTGCTATGTGTAAAAATGATTATGTGCTATCATGATAAACATGATTTCCAAGAAATATGGCAAGAGAAAATGTGAGAAATATTTATGTGTTGATATATCTCAGATATCTCTGACTCTTTCACAAGTTTAAAAGTATAACTTATACCTAAGATCAGGACATGTTTACCCACCAGTAAAAGACATGAAAACCCAAAATGCTGTTACAGTAACTACTACAAATGAAGAATTTAAAGCCAAATCAGCATACAGCCTTTTTGGCCTAGACTTGGGGTTTAGAATGGACTACATGACTTCTGGATGTTCGTTCTAGTCTAAAGTATAGTGGGTTTCTACACAAAAAAAAAAAGATTTTCCAAGACATTTATATTATATGGCCCACCCACACTTACCAGGCTGAAGCAGTCAATGGAGTCAATGGTCAACACACCGTCAGTGCTTGAATGTCAAACTCTCTCCTTACACTTAAATATGTTGTTCTTAGTCAAATGCTACACACTGTGTGCATGGGACATAGGAGAAAAATCAGTAAGCAAGAGATAAGATTTAAATCTCTGCTATAGATAGAAACAGATTTTAGAAAAGAATACAGTCTTTTAAGAAGTTACAGGCTATATTGTCGCAGACATATTTTTGTGAAAATCCTTTTCTTTAGGATTTTTCCTTCTGAGAAGCTGAAGCCTCAGAAACAAGATGTAAACGATGATTATCTGCTGCTGTGGAATGCAACAGGTGGATCTGTGATTGGCCCATCTTGAATGTTTACAATTAATGGCCAATCAAGACTGAGCTATCTCAGAGAGAGTCCGAGAGAGCTGCCTTTTGTTATCATTCTTTTCTATTCTTAGCTTAGCCTTCTGAGGAAACCTTTCCTTCTATTTCTTTTTATTATAGTTATAATGTAATATATATATATCATAAAAAAATAAATCAAGCTTTCTGAACATGGAGTCAACATTATTGTCTCTTCCCTCATCCAAGAACCCTTGTGAACACTGTCACACTATATATTTTTATCTGCCTGAGGTTTTGGGGTAACTTCCGAATACTTGTTCTAGGCAGTGTCTCTCACTCCTCTCCCTTGCAATGGAATGCTCTACAATATAAAATACCTCTACAGTTAGTAGAGTTTACTAGAGTTTACTAACCTTTACGGTTAGTAAGAAAATTACAATAAAATAAAATAATAGTATTTAAAGTAAAAGAATAATGTTTGCAAAATCCACTTAAAAGATATGGCTATCTGTTAGTTTGGGGTTGGACATTCAGCTGTGAGATTACTCTGACCTTCCTCAAGAGTCTGAGAGGGCAACTCATACTTTTCCAGATTCTGCTGGCCCCCTGAACAATGGGCAAGGCAGCACCACACGTCATCAATCATGTGGAAGTCGGGGTTGTACAGCATTCTGAAGGACTGAGGGAAAAAAATGGTAAACTATACTCGTAGATCATTCTGTATTTAATGGTTTGGAAGGCTATCTATAAAAGGTCTCATTCTCAAAAATGTTTATTTAATACATGGTAAATTATGGCTTTACCATTTCCACAGTATTTTATTTTGAGAAATAAAAGGTCAGTTTAGCAACGTTATTAAGGAAAAATAGCATAGACTTTATGGATTTTTTTGATTACTCTCATTAATGTCAGGTTCAAAATGGGTTGCATTCATAATTAGGTCTTACTGACTAAAAGGATCCAGTTCAACAAAGAAGAAACTAAAAGGCTGTTCATCCTGATGAATTGCTAAATTGGCCTTCCATCCCTGGAAAAATAAACTAGCTTATTTTTATAGACCATACTGTTTAGCAAATCATGGGTTTTTAAGCAGTGTGTGCACTGTGTGCACTGCATGCTTCAGTATTTGTGATACAGGGAGCTGCCATTTGATAAAGCTTATGGGTTTTATTGTTTCATGATGTCTTGGAGAGATCACCACCTATGGTGAACAGTAAAAGATGTTCTAGATGTAGAATAACATAATAAAAATATTTGCTTTTACTTAGGGTATTCCATTCACTTAGCATCTCACAAAAAAGAAGGAATCCTTACTGACAAGGAGAAAGAAAGAAGTGCACAAGCCATGGACCATTTGCAGAGTCAGTGATGTAGGGTATATGTAAAGAGTTTATATTTTCTGATCCCAGTGGGCTTCTCATTAAACTGTTCTTCAGTCATCCTGAAAACATGGTGGCAAATCTAATTATTAATGGAAGTAATTAGAATCTGCATTATAAAAGTATAACCAGATCTTGTTACAAATCCAGCTCTTTTTTCAGAATTGTATAGAGATTTCAAGTAGCCTTACCTGCTAGAACAGAAGAAAGGTTTCTAACTTTGAAAAAAAATATATATATATATATGTAAGAAATTAGGTACAAAATAATTTATTAAACAAATAATTCTAGTTATATAATCATTCTGAGATAGTTCCACTACACAGACTTTGAAAGGCACACAATTCAAAAACTAATGTTCAGCATATTAAGTTGCTTACTACTTACATATTCTATTGGAAAGCATGCTCCCCCCCAGGATTTATTTTCTTGTCTAAATTAAAATCATGAAAATTTTCTTTTTTAAATGCATATGTTTAACATTTCTCTTCTATATAAGAAGAAATTGACCCTTCCCTTCCCGGGTTCTTTGTGATGTAGCTCAGGAGACAGCCTGAATGGATAAGTCAAGGCTTTCTACAAAGTAACTGAGTCAAAGAATTCCAGGCACTGCAATGCTTAGGCAAAAACTGTGTAAATTTTACTGAATACAGCATGTCTTTGTGAAGATAAAATGTGAAATAAAACATACTCAATTTAAGTGTCTCAACTACATTAATCATATGCAGCAATGCATTAACATAATCAGTAATGTATTATTTATACATATACATGTAATACTTTCTCTTATTTTCCTTGCACAAATTTTATGCATGGAACATGACCTTGTGTAACTTTGATTTAATCCTTTTTTTCCTTTTGTAAAGGGATTCACAAACTGGCCCTTGGGCTGCACTATAAAATGTGGAAAAAAACCTTAATGGAACTATATTTGAAATATTGTCTGGTTTTAGTTCCTCTGCTTTGCTTTCAAATGAATTTCATACCACAATTTTATGGCAGCTATAATTAAAAAGTGTATATACATATATGAACACTTAAGTATTAAGCACCTTAAAGTCACTAAAACGAAAATAAGCTTTTTATGGCAGTGTTGAGGCCTTTTCAAAAGGAAAAAGATGAGCAGAATGATGCTTTGCTTCTGCTTTACTTAGATAAGAGAACTCTGACTCCTTGTCAGGATGTAGGAACCACATATATCAGCCATGAACACAAAAGTGTTTCTTCTCCTACATTTAAAAAAACCTATCTATTTCCTATATTAACTTGTCCAAAAATCAGCATTCAGAAGCCAAGACTTTGATGCATAATGGCAAGGGAAGGAATATAGAGGATCAAAAGGGTTGACGCCAGTCCTCAAACGTAATAAAGACTCTCAGCTCATCCTAAATCTAATGGCTAATCCTGCTTGTCTAGAAAGAAAGTCACAGAAAATAAACAGGGAAGTACAAGCATAAAGGCATTATGGCTGGCTGCAGCTGGACTCAACATTTTGCAGATCGGAAGCTTTGAAAAATGTTTTCCCTTTTGCAGCAGACCAAGTTTGCCATGTCATAACAAAGCTCATTCTGCATGAAGAAGCTTTTTAAAGACTGCAAGATGAACATGCAGATTAAAGTAGGAATAAACATCATGGTGGAAAAGAGCAAATAAGAAGACCATGGCTCTCCCATACTATGTGCTTTGTCCTTGTAGCTACAAGCTTCATTCCCCCCAGCAAACAATGAATTATAAATTACCTCACTGAATAGAACATTCACCCTCATCTATATGCTAATATTAAGAAGTAAATATGCACAGAAATAAGTGCACGTTTACAACCATAATAATGAATTAAAAGCAAAAGAACTCTAAACCTACTTCTCCAAGTCTTAATGGTGTTGAACAAAATGACCTACCATGATTTATAGGGCTGGAAAATTAAAGTCTCCTCTACAATTCTCAGAAGATAGGCAGAACGACGAAAACAGAATCTGTGCTGTAAATCTTCCCTGTCATATGTATAATGTATGTCATAACATCTACATTAAATTTACTACTGGTTTAGTTTTTTTCCTTTGTGTCTCATGCACTAGGTGTTTGTTTGAGGCTATATATTAATTTCAAAACACTGCAATATTTTGTCTAAGTATGTATAAAACGGAGTATTCTTTTAATCTCATAGCTTTTAAGAAGTCCGTATTAGCAAAATTACTTTCAGAAAATATGGGAACTTATCAAATCCACCATGTATAAATAAACATTTTTTAAGATGTTTCTTCTAAGTTTTTCAAAAAATAATTTTTCTGCAAATTAGCCCAACTTGTTGGTGTTTTCAATGTATCTTGAAGGATTCATTCTAACAATTCAAAGTTATGCTTACTGACTGCACAGACAGCTAACCAGCATGTGTCAGTACCTGTCTGCTAAATATGGCTTCACAAATAAAGCAACAAAACACTTTACTGGATATGATGCTGGAATACTTTAATATGATTTTTTTAAACTACTTCACGTTTCTATCCTTAGGATAATCTTTGATGCTAGGGATAATGGCTGTTCCTAACATGCAGATTTTCATGCCTTGACAACAGTGAAATACTTTTAAATCTTGAGTCCTTTTAACCTGAATTTCCTCTTATTTTATTTCAGGAACAGTAGAAAAATCTTATGGTGTTTTATGCCTGAAGTATCAATATACAATTTTTTTCATATTTGGGTTTTTTCTCTGCCGATATGCAATGGACACCATCTAGTAATCACATTTAATGCCGTAGGAATCTGTAGCAAAACCTTTACAAAGTTAATGGCTACAAGGTTGAATTTATATACTTTAATGGAGGTCTCATATGTCTGTGAACAAAAACAATACAGAAAGATTCAGATAATATGTAAAGACTTAACTAATTGGAGAATAATAACTGTTTATAATTCTTTCCCTACAAAAGTTATCCTATAAAATGAATTACTATTAATTATGGTATCACAAACAAAAGACCCTAATTTTATTCAGGAGCAGTTCCTTAACAACAACATATAAAGTATAATGAGACTCTTCTCTCAGGTCCTAAGCAGCAATCCTGTCGCTGAATATTATGGCAGTAAATCATCTAGAAAATTAATCTGAACTACATAAAACATGTATAAAAACCTAGTATTGTCTATTGAAAGGAAAAAGCAGGGACTACAATCTTTCCCTTGTTACTAGCAACTTAGTATTCCCAGGAAACCATGTGTTAACTAGGAAAATACTGGGAAATTGAAATGACCTTTAAATAAGAGAGAGTTTGGCATTTATATCCTTGTGATAACTTGCCTTTTTCATACCTTCTTCAGTTTAAAATCCCACAAGTACATCTCTCAGTCTGACAAGATTTATAGCATCACTTGAAAAAAAAAAACATTTTCACTGGTAATTCTTGTTAAGAATTAACATAACTTTTATATTCATCACATAAATAAAGATTTATAGTCTGATTAAAATCAGGCACAGCAATATCCTCCTTGCCATTCTTTGTAAAGATGCATAATGGGAATAAATTCTGATTTACAATATTAATTATTCTATGTCATAAAAAACAGTGTCTGCCTCACACACTGATATGGACTCTTCAATAAGAAATCTTCTTCCTTTTATTTATCACTTCTCAGCCTAGAGTGGGGATTTTTTAGGCTTTTCTTCAGTTGCAGAAGCAAAATAGAGCACTATCATAGACACAGAGACAAAGAATCTGCTAAAATAACAAAAAACATTCAAACCGTAATATTTTAAAAGATGCAATCTGTTTTAGAAGAAAATAAAAGCTGTTTCTTTCACACCAGTTGGTTGATTAATGATACAGCTCAAAAAGATTAAAAACCACAATACTTAACAAGTAACAAGGAAACCATAAAGTAAGTTGAAGGACAAGCAGATGGTGACTTCTATCATATTGTTTTAAAACTGTGAAACCATGCTGTAGATTCTAATTATGCCAGTGCTATGTTTACTATAATTACCTTTAATCCAGGCAAAGGAGCTCAAAATTTGGGAACGGGTTGATAGGTGGAAATACGAAGTTAAACAATCTGGGATAAATTTTTGTTTCAAAAAATAACAACGTAACATAATATTGGATGAGGGTCACAGATGGTTAGATAGATCTAAGTCTTTACAGAAGAGGCATCTGAAAGAGTTGGTTTCTCAAGAAATCCTGTGTTGGCGACATCTGTTAGACAGTCCAGAGCAATGAAATGGAAAAATATCAGACTGGGGAACACTTAAACACACTAAGCACACACAAGTCTGTGGGAAGTGTCCCTATGTGCTTATGTCTCTGCAGGTCCATACAACTATCTTTGAAAGCCCATGATGCTCAGAAGAGTTTCCTGAGGACTGGAAAAATCCAATGTCCCACCCATCTTCAAGAAGGGCAAGACGGAGGATCCAAGGATCTACAGGCTAATCAGCCTCACACCCTCCAGGAGGTGATGGAGCAAATAATCTTGAAACTGTTCCTATGCATAACAAGAAGAAGTTGATTTTGTGTATTCAACATGGATAATAGAATTATTTTGCCTGACAAACCTGACAGCCTTCAACAAAAAACACTATTCATTTGGTGGGTGAAGGAAGAGAAGTTGATTTTGTGGATCTTGATTTTAGCAAGGCTTTCAATGCTTTCACAACATCTTCATTGAAACACTGACGGACGTGTAGACCAGATGAGTGGTCAATGGTGTGGACTTAACACTACCTGAACTTCTGGGTTCAAAGGATTATGGTCAAAGTAATGAAATCCAGCTAGAGATCAGACACTGGTTTGGCATCCCAGGAATGAAAACTTGATTCAATACAATTTAACCTCTTTATTTATGACCTGGATGATAGGACAGAGTGCACTCTCATCAAGTTTAAAGATGATACAAAACTGTGAGGAGTGGTCAGTAGACCAGATGGCCATCCCACCATCCAGAGGGACTTTAGATGGCTGGAGAAATGAGCCTTATGAAGACAGAACAATATGAAGTTCAGCAAAGGCAGGAATAGAGTCCTGAACCTAGGGAGGAATAACCTCATGGACCAGTCCTGGCTGGGGGCCAAATGGGGAAAGCAACTTTATAGAAAGGCTCTGAGGGGTCTTTGTGGACACCAAGTTGAACGTGAGCAAGCAGTGTGACCTCAAAGCAAATAAGAGTAACAAGATTCTGTGCTGCATTAGGAAGATTGTTGCCAGACAGTCAGAGGAAATAATCCTTCTCCTCCCCTTGGCACTAAGCCCACATCTGAAGTATTCTTTCCAGTTCTGGACTCCTCACTACAAGAAAGACACAGACGTACTGAACTAAATCCAGCAAAAGGAGACAGAGATGATTAAGGCACTGGAGCATCTATCATGTGAGGAGTGGCTGAGAGAGCTGGGAGAAGAGAAAATTCATGGAGGTTTACCAATRTGTATAAATACAAATGGGGGATGGAGCAGAGAAGATAGAGCCGTGTGTTCTGTACCCACTTTGGCTGGAAGCCAGGTGACCACCGAACAACACTACCATTCCCCTTCCCAGTAGGCCAGGGGAGGGAAAACAAGAGGGGAAAATAGGAGGAGGGAAAACAACTTGTAGGTTGAGATGAGACAGTTCACTAATGCAAAAGCAAAATTTGGTGCATCTACAAGCAAAGAGGAAAAAAAGTTTATTCTCTACCTCCCACCAGCAAGTGATGTTCTGGCACTTTCCAGGAAGCAGAGCTTCAGCACACAGAGAAGTTGCTCTGGAGAGCAAACATTGTAAACAAAAAATGCTCCTCATTCTTCCTTCCTCCCTTAACTTTTACATCTGAACTGATGTCATCTGGTATGGAATGTCTGTTAGGTTAATTTGGGCCAGCTGGCCTAGTTGTGTCCCCTGCCAGCGCCTTGCCCACTTCCAGCTCCTTGGCAGGGGGGAAATGCTGATCCATCTCAACCAGCCCCCATACAGCTTCCCTTATCTGTCACTGTCAGAGAGAAGACTCAGGGCTGGACAGATGTTTGGACTAACTGACTGCAGGTAAATCAATATTCTTTTAGTGCCATCAAAGAAGGACCAACTTATTTTCTTATTTTGCTTAGATGTTTACAATGTTCATTTGATGGTTAAGACAGGGGTGGCTAACTCTGCCCTAACAGCAAGAGGATAAATAAGAGCTCCAGCTTCACAATATGTACATGTTGGTCTCGATTCCTGGATTAGACATGTATTCTCCTCCTTCAAAATGTCAAAGATACTGCACCAGAATGTTGCCCTGCCAGTATCAACTGAGGATCATTGGAGAACATAAGAATTCCTTAACAAAAAAATTGTGTATCTGTGATACCATGCACACACAGCTGTGACTGAAAATCCATATGTCAAACACGCAACTGTGACTCGTTTCTGTCATCACGCCTTGTACTATTTTGTGCTCATTACACTTGGTTTGGGATTATAAACAAGAGGAAGATTTGTTTACTTGTTAAGAGCTTTGTTAGTTTAGCTCAGGGCAAAATGGCTTTGTATCTTTGTTGACTAAGTGTGACAGCTACTGAAAAAAATGCTTTTAAGCACTCCTACTAAGCAACATTATCTGGGAAGCTAAATTAAAATTTACTTACAGTACAATAAGGTTTCAATGGGTTTTCAACAACTCTCTTTGTACTTGCTTTGCCACTTTGAAGAAGAGTGATAATCTAACCATTAGAGAATAGTTTTTGTTTGGTTGTTTTAGTTTTTTTCCCAGAAATTACGTCTGTGTTAGAATATATGGTCTAATTGTGATACAGCAGTGTAAATTGTCTGATTAAGCCCCATGGAGGCTGAAAATGCAAGGATCCTTTCTTTTTCTTTTTCAGTGGATACATATTCAGAAAAAGTAAAAACTTCGTAACTATGCTTCAAAAATGTGTTTGTGAAGTTACAGCAATAAGGGTGGAACAAGAACACTACTAAAATTTTACATCTGAAAATATACTTGATAAGAATTTAAACCCAAGAGTAAGCACAAGACTTACCTTGCACATTTTACATTACAAACATTTTAATATTTTGCTTGAATACAAAAGATGAATATTTAATCATAACAAGCCTTTTTCATTAGTTAATTTAAACAGCTTTGTTTATAATATCCACATATTTCAAAAGACATTTTTAAGTGGGACATGTCAGCTGATCARATAGCTTTGCGTTTTTTGGCTAAATTAGTAGTAAATATTCTTGAGAAGAATAGTGGATGTGCAACATGAAGGGAGAACATAGTCTTTTTATTCTCTTTTTCAGGACAAGTAGTTCGGTCTTTTCTAAAAAGACTGAAATGTTTATGTTGTTTCTGTAATGCAGTTTATATTGAGTTTCAAGAAAAGATGACAGTGGTCTATATGTATTCTCTAAACCCTTCCTTTTAGTTTTTGTGTTTTGGCCTCTGATGACGGCTGTCCATTCACACATGCTTATGCTCAAGAACACCACTTTTCTTTAGCAGACCTCTATAGTATTTTCACATATTGATGATTATTAGTGAAAGAATTATTTGGTGTATCAAAGTTAATGCTCCAATTAATGTTTTAATCCTGAGTTAGAGTCTTCCTTAATCTCTTAATTGTTCTTCTCTTGAAAATATTTTTTATGCTAGATTTAAAAAAATGCAACCAACAAACAAATAGTTTTCACTAAATAATACATAACTTTTATTCTGGAACTTTTATGGAAACTTTCAATTTTTCCATAATTTCCACCTGATATTGATAAATTCAATATGAAACAATCTTCATGATTATTTGGTTTCCTGATTTAGAGATAGTTTGGTTTAGTGAGTCCAGCTCGGAAATATGGGGTTTTCTTTGGCAAACTTTTTAAATCCCTACTTCTTCAATGTTGTCTGAGAAAGAAGACCTGTTAAAAATTTCCCTATGACACCAGGACACCAGGACATTTCAAAGAGATTGAAAACTTTCACTTAAGTCTGTGTCATGGTTTGATGACAATTTACATTATTTTTAAAATAAGTTGAAGAAAATATTTTTTTCAACAGCATTACTTATTCCTAGGTGTTTTCATGCCTAATTACCTTTAGAATTACACAGAATTCATAGAATTCACAGAATTACTAGGTTGGAAGAGACCTTCAAGATCATTGAGTCCAATCCAGCCCCAACACCTCAACTAAACCATGGCATCAAGTGCTACATCCAGTCTTTTTTTAAACACATCCAGGGATAGCGACTCCATCACCTCCCTGGGCAGACAATTACAGTACTTAATCACGCTTTTCATGAAAAACATTTTCCTAATATCCAAGCTATATTTCCCTTGGCATAGCTTAAGGCTGTATCCTCTCCTTCTGTCAGTTGCTGCTAAAAGAAAGAGAATTTATTAAATCAGAAAAAAATCAACCATCTCTAGGCTTCAATTTTCCTTCTCAAACATATGGACATGCGAAATATAGTGGCCATCAAGTTACTGAAGACAGAACCCTTTTCAAAAAGGAACATCATTCATAGGAAGCACTTGTGTCTCCTTTATTTGATCCGTATACCAGCGTATGCATCTTGGACAAAGAATTTCCTTTTGCTGAGCATGTGGAATAAATAGTATTATCTGGGGTTTCATATACATCTTGCAGTTCTGAGGTAATAAAAAGTTCTCTGGAGAAGAGGGAAAAGGTAAGAATAGAGTAGCTATTAAAACATACCTCAGAAAAGGTATGTTAGTGGGGGTTTGTTATTATGACCTTAAAACATAACCAGAGTAGATTAAGGAATAAATGAGGTGATGAACTCTAGATCTGATCCTAAAGCTGACTCATTATGGAGCCAAATTCTAAGAAAGGGGTAATTTGAATTATGTGGCTTAATGACATTTTAATTGGGTTAATAATAAACCTTCAATTAAACTGTCAAGATATTAATTAGGCTAACAAAACATTATTGATTTTGCATATAAGATGTGTCTCACTTGTCCAGATAAACCACACAGATTGCAGTGTAAAATCTGTTGAATATGCTCAAAATAACCTGTAACTTGGAAGCATGAAAATGGTAAAAAACAAGTTTTTACCTCCTACTTCTCTGTATTATTCAGTGTTCAAGTCTAAAAGATACATTTCCTATTTTCATGAGTTCCTGCTTACATATTTTATAACAGACACCAATGCATCAGTGTGCACTGATGTGCACACACACTCTGAAGAACAAGGAAAGCTGTTCAAGAAGTTACACTACTGTGAATTCACATTTGCTGTCTGCTACTGATTGCATTTAGTGTTAATTTTTCATTGTTATAGTAAATCATGTGTGATTTCTAGAGTTTTTAAATATAAGATTTTGGATATCAAAATGGAAAAAGAAAATAAGTCAACCTTTTGACACATAAAGGATCTCTGTTAATTTGTTCCTATCACTAGAAGTTCTTCATGCCAAAATATGGACTTTTTTCCTTCAAAGTGTCTTGGTTTGGGAAGACAGGAGTCTTCTAAGGAAGGCAGGAGCCTCTCCTGAAATGGAGAATGTAAACCCTCCCCACCCCTCTGAATTGCTATAAATTTTAAATTAAGGGGCTCTCAGGCAAAAATATGGAAGCAGGAAGTAACAGTTCTTTAATAGGGAAAAGAAAAAAAAAAGAATAAAATAAACAATGCAGTACACTAGAACAACACTGACAGAGTCAGAACCCAACCTGACACCCTGTGAGTCAGGGTGTTGGTGGCAGTCCAATTGGAAATGTGGCTGCAATCCTCCTGGAGTGTCAGGTGTGGTTCTGTTGGAGCGAGGGGGATCTGTAGAGAAGGATGCAGTCTTCCTCTGAAGATCCAGTGGAAGAAGAAGACAGCTGCTATTCCTCTGGGGAATCCCGTGGAAAAAGCCATGCTGGTGTCTCAAAAACTTCTGGATTATATCTGGGTAGCAATGCTTGGCTCCTCCCTCTGGGTGAAGCATCTCACAACGGGACGGTATAGTTCTTATCAGTCATGCACTGACATTCAATAGCCTGTTATCAGCAGATGTCCCCTCCCGAGGGAGGTGTGAATGTGGTCACTCAAAGAGAGAGATAAAGCAAACTGCCCACTAGACAAAGGTAATCTGCCTAACAGATGGTAATTGAAAATATCTTGCATTGCAATATTCAACACAGAGAAATGCTTCCAATGGTTCAATTTAAAAGTATCTTATAGTCTATAATTGGTTTAAGCAAACATGTTGATGGCATTTTGAATAACATTAAAYAAAAATTCCATTTCCATAGAAATGGAAATTATTTTAAACCTTTCCCACTAGTATATAATTTTCAATAACATGATTTGCTGTTAAATTCAGTGATCATCATCTATGTAATTTTTAGCTACCCACTGATGTTAACTATGGATTAAGATTATTTCCTACCTTTGACAGGCTGAACAAAACATCAATTAGTTCACAAGAAATTTCACTATGGACAACTAGTGGTTGTCCATGGAATACGAAGACAGAAAATGGCTTGGAGCCACAGAGTGATGCTGTACTGTATTTTTAATTATTGAATGTCTAGTTCATTTTTTTAAAGCTTTTTTAAGACGGAGATTGTCATATTTATGCTTTACTTGGTCTATGACATTTTGAAATGCCATAAAAATTGCTGTCCCTATTTTAGGTCATGTTTCAACTGAAATGAAAGTGGAAATATAAGGAGTTGCTTGAGGAAGAAGCTTTCAAGAAGAACTTCTTAACATGTTTATGTCTTAATAAATTATCAAAGGAGTAAGAACTTTAAAAGTGTGTTGATAAAAATGTAGTCTTGCCACCTTAATCTGTCATAAAAATTCACAAAAATATGCTGACATTAAATTAAATATCTCTAGTAATCATCTTTCACCTTAAATTAACGTGAATGTATTTGATTTTGTGATTAAAATTTTTAGAAACCTTCAATTTTTTCAATTAAAATTTAGAAGGTTTGCAGAATTCCAGTACATTTCATAAATTTCAAAATAAATAGCGCTTTTTTTCTACTTTTTGCTATGGACAATAAACAGTAAGATATTTTAAACTCTTTTTGAAGTGGCAGTAATCACACTTTTCAGACAGACTCCCAAGACCATAACATCAACAAGTGTTTTTGCAGTCTCTTTGTTTGGAAGGGGCATGCTTAATCTGAATCCAGAAAGTCTGGATAATTTGAAAATTACAGGATAAAATTCTGCTCATTCTACCCAAGACAATATCCTTGATGAGTCACCTCAAGGACCAAAGCAGGCTGATCAGATCCTGCCTCAATGTAACCTCATATGATCATGACAATAATTCATCACTCTTGTGTCGTGTCCAAGACAAGAGCTGGTGCCAGGCCTTGGGAAGGAAAAACTCTGTAAAAAGTAGTAGTGAAAAAGATTATTCAGAAGTGAAACAACTTCCTAATCTCATGCAGCTGGTATCTGACATTTTCTGAATATTGACTTTTATTTTCCTTTTTTTTCTCTCTGCCTCATAAAAATGCAATAAGGCATGCTGTTAACTACAGCTACATATCTTCTGGTTGGCTTAGAGAATGAAAAAAGTGACTATTTTTGGATGAAAAATGCCATGGAAACATACATTGAGTTATACTGATGTTGGATTGCAAACATTATGAATTTAGTTTTCATATATTTAAAATAATGTATTCCCTTCACCTACACTAAATCAAATAATTTGTTAATATCTTTGGGTATTTTCACATTTTTTAATTGGAAATTACTAAACAGGCAAGTGCTTATTTCACATTCATGTTCATGCTTTTGTGCAGCTCAGTTGCTGCATAGTTATGCTCTGCATAAATTCTACTTTCCACAAGAATGACTTTTGAGTTGCTACCATACCGAAGGAGAAACTGAGGGTAGGATAAAATTAAGATACCTAGCAGCTATGGAGCACTCAGACTCTTACTGTCAAAGACAAAAAGCTGCTTCTTAAGTACATAGACAACAGAGAGAAAATTAAATCATTATTCATGTAATCTAGCCTTTTGCCCATATATATCTCTCACTTATCTGTATCCACATATCTGTGTATGTGATGTTAAAACACAAAATCATGTTGGAGCCATTGCTTTGAGATTCTGCTATTGAAAAACACAGTTTAGCATGCATCTTCCTCCCATTCTGTTATTAGCACAGTTTTCATAGCACATTCTCCACTAAACAGCTCCTGAAAACTTTTAGGAAAAAAACCCAATGAACAAATAAAAGTTCTTTCAGAATCATAAACGCCACAATCTGAACAGATCCAAAAGCATTAATGCAGTTATTTCATTCTACATGCAAGTGGAGGCATAATTGTCTCTACAGGATCTAGGATTTACTGAATGTGTAATGTTAACACAAAGATATTAGGATCAATTTCAAGGAACAAGCAGCTAGAACATCTCTAAATGTACTCCATGACATAGGTAACTAAAAACCACTAAGAACTACCACCTAACACAGGGAACAAAACTGAGCTACTTCCAGATATCCAGTGGATAAAGAAAAAGAGAACCCACTGAAAAAGAATCAAAATAAAAAAAAAAATAAAAAATCCTTCCTCTTAGAGATTGCTAATATCAAATATCTGTTTCTTTTAAATGCTTACCTGTAAAGTCTGGGTAATAAGATAAACCAAAACAGGGTTCCAAAACAATGAAGTTATATTCAGAATTCCGCTTTTTTTTCTTTTTCAGTTACAATGTCCAAAGATATGTGCAGTGAACTTATTAGAAGGATTCAACCTTCTGGTGAGTTTTTAATGAGGCAATAGTTCTGCACTAAAATTTGAGTAACCCCAGTTTGCAGCAGCCTGTTCCTTTTATTTTTTTCTTAGGATGGTCAACCATATTAAGGCATAGTCACAAAACATTTATGCACATAAAACAGTAAAGTCTGCAATTAATATTAAAAACTGGCACATTTCATTTAGTTACCAGCCATTGCTGAATTCCCTCCAGAACAGCTGTTTGACTACACCCATGTACAAATGTGTTTACAGTACAGGCACTCTAATCCTAAAACTTGATCTTTATCACGGATTGAGCTCATAGATAATTCCTTACAAAAGTCTTATTTGAAATGGACCAAACATAAAAAAAAAAAAAGATATTCCTTTAAAACGACAACTTTGATGGAAAGCTCCCTGTACATTCTAGTACATTTGAGCTTAGTGTGTTAGTCCCAGAGTACAAACGTTAAATAGGGATATTCACAGAAACACATGGATTGTGTTGGGACATTAGATCTTCTAGTTCCAACACCCCAGCTATGGGAAGGAACGTCTTCCACTGGCATCTTTGTTGGCCAAAAAAAGCTTTTCTTACTGCTGTGGCTTCCTCAGGGGTCTGTGCAGACAACACAACAAAGGAATAATTTCACTTTCTGCTTTATGTCTCCTCCAGGTAAGATGAAGAATATTTTATTCCAGGCTAATGGAAGAAATTAGCTGAGATAGTAACTGTAAGTGTGCTGCCCATTTTAACAAGAAAAATTTAGGTCAATTGTTCTGTACTCTGGAGAGGAAAGAGATACAGGGAAACCACATTTTCTCTCCACCACTGCAGAGCTGCTAGATACAGTCTGTGTCCTTCAGTTTGGAGGCATGAAGAGTTCTCTACATTGGATGCCGGTATAACTCACTCTGCAAGCACCACTTTCTCTAGGCAAACAAATATAGATCTTCCTGTATGATGGGATAATTCTTACTTAATGCATCCTTGAGATTCCAAATTGAAAAGATATTAAGGAGAACATCCACTCCCATTGAAATAGTGTATAAATGCTGAATATGCCTAAAGTTCAGATGAATGGCAGTTCTTGGCAGAGACCACTTCTCCTTACAGAACAGACTCACTTAGGCAGAGGCTTAACCAAACCTGTTGTAGCTTATTTATTTTCCTGAGAGCTACCATTTAGCTTTAAGAACCTTTTTTTTTTWAAATACAAGTCTTCCCCTCATATGATAGCAATTTTCTTACGAATGTCATGTAAGAAAAAAAACCTTCCTACAAATTATGTTTATTTATGTCTTGTTTTACTTCACTGCAATAAGGCTGATCTTGAGGTTGAAAACTTAATTCTTCGGGTCTATCAACATCAAAAAACACTTTATTGAACAGATGTGAACTTTACAGGTTTGGAGGTTTTTTGTGATGTTTATCAAAGCCTGATATGATGCCTTCTGGAAAGAAATCTGAAAGCATCTGAAAGAAATGTGTCAAGATAATAAGGTCAATCTGATTTCTATCACTCTCATATGTTTGGAGTTGCAAATAGATAATTTTAGAAATTCACAGGTTTTAATACAGCTATTCTGAGAAGTTTGAAGTGTTATCAGCACTCAAGCAGACATAAAATTAAGGCAATGTGGGTAAAGATGCATGAAAATTTCACTTCTGCATCACAAGTTTCCTTGGATCTGTTGTACCATGATAACTGCCCATTTGTCTGCTCTCAGATTATGCTGAAGTAGTTTGACACGCAAAAGTAAAGGATTATGGTGCATTGCAGAACTTTGCATTTTTACTTATCACATATGAGCTGATGAGTATTATCTTGCTATGATGCTATTGTTTATGACTAAATTATGATAAATAAATAAATTTTCCATTTGACCCCTGACTTTCCTTGAGTCGAGAAATGATTATGTAGCAGAAAAGGAACGTCCTGGCAGCCTCCTCAATCCCAGTGGCATCTAGTTTATTAAGCATTTGTCTTTAAGGGATATTATCATGTACGTATAACTTTTCTAAATTCTTCAGTAAATTTATTCCCACTGGGATATTGGAAGAATAGCACTTCCTTCTCATATAGTCACTCAGTTTTGAGTTTTGTAACACTAAAGTGAAATGAAGGCATAAGGAAATATATAATTGCAGAAATTTAGGGTTGTCATTCTTTGAATAATTTAGGTTTCCACTGGAGTCAAAATGTTTCTTCAAAACCTAATCTAATCACAATTTCATGGTTTCCACTTTATTAACAAGAATTACGTGTACATATTGACAGGGCAGCAGAACCCCATGGAGACATTAGCAATTCAAAGCTGTATCAATCCTTAATGTCTCTTTTGCCAGGACAGCAGCACCACCCATCCAGCATTTTTTGATACACCATGTGATGCTCTGTTTTCTGCAGTGCTCAACTCTGAATCTAGCACTTTGTAAGGATCTAGCAGAGGATGGAGGCATCTACTTTAATTTCAGTAAGATTTAAGAGTTTTAAAATGTAAAACAACAAAGTTTGTAATATAGATAAATATTCTAATTTTGCTCACTAGCAGATTTCTTAAAAATGTACAGATTTTTATATATGTGATCAGGTTTCCTTAATTCTTCCAAAAGTAATAGTAACACTTGGATGCTTTATTGAGTGGGACAATCCTTCTTGTTATGAAGACTTCTTAATAATCAGCTCAATCTTAGCTCTTTAGAAACAAATGCTCAAATAATGGTTAAATTTGGGAACTGCCTGGGCAGGGTTTACCACAAGGCTTTAGGAACATTTGTTTTGATAATTATGAAGGCAAAGAAACTATGAAAAATTTGAGCTATGAATTATTTCCAGGTATGAAGAAAGGAAAAGATACAACCTGAAAATGACTTCTTGATTTTCATAAATAGTATACCATCAATACAAAAATATTTTTATGAGATAAAGGCTACCTTTTTTTTTTTTTCCCATGAAAAAATATTGACACAGGTAAACAACGTCATAAGGTAAAAGGAAAGATCAAAAATTACATTCAGACTCTTTAACAGAGAAATTTAAAATAACACAAAGTGAAACATGACATTTAGATCTTACATCTGCAAGAACTAATCCTACTCTTTGTTGGATTCTGCACCTGGGATGGAGTGATTCCAGGCACAAGTAGTAATGGATAGAGCAGGAGCTGAAGGGCAGCCCTGCAGAAAGGGATCTGGGGGTACTGGCGGGCATCAGGCTTATATGAGTCAGCAGAGACAGCCCAGAGGGGAAATCCTATCCATTTACAGATGAAAAAGATACTACAGATACTTCTATGAATTCAGGAGAAGGGGTCACAATCTGCATGGCAGCTTGAGAAAGGAAAATCGGAACTCTCTGACTTAATCTCCTTTCCACTGGGACAGCAACTGGTAGACTGACAAAAGTGAACGCTTACATGTTTCTTTCAGCAAAATATGGTATAATAAGAATACCTCAGACATAAATAATACTAAAAGCACAATTTTACCATGAGATTTTAGGAACCTGACTCTTTTTTTCTTGTTTTACTTCATTAYCTTGTTTTAAATCATATATGTATGTAGAAGTGTGGTGTAGAATACTTTATTGTGACAATTTTACCTTACAATAAAAGTGGCCATAACCCACATTTATACCATAAATAATTACTTTCTAATATTAATTTTAATATAATTTTTTCATTCTTTAAAGACTTATCTATAACAATATGTTTTCAGAATAGCATAAAATAATTCCTGATTATAGACATTTTCTCAATAAGCTTGAAGCATCTCAAAGTTATCACGAGCCAGATGAACTGAGGGATTGAACCATCAGTGGGCAACATCAAGACAGAATAATATGGTTAGAAAGCAGCTCAATATTTCTTTCATGCTGTCAATTTTCCATCTGGAACAGAGATTATCAAAACCCATTCAAAGCACATAAGATATAAATTTACAAAAAAGTTACATGATAGTACCAAACACCATTTCTAAGCCTCTAGGCAAGGCATTAGAATATTTTATAATAACGAATAGGAATGAGGTCTCTCCCTTGCCTTGTGCCCTGCCATTTTCCAGCAGAGAGTGTTTTTCAGTGTGGGATCAGACTCATAAACACAGAATTTCAACAGAGTGGCCACGAAGAAGTGGGAACAGCACAAATACTCTCTTTCTTTTTAAACCCCATGCAGCTTCACATGCACTGAACCTGTGCACATAGCACTTGAGCTCAGCCCCAGCATTTTACCTCAGAGAAGGAACATCACTGTGGGGAGAGACAGAAATGGGAAGAATATCATCCATCAATTTAATCTGCCTGCTGGATCCATTCCAGCCCAGTCAGAGCAGATCAATAATACCTGTCAGTATGTCAAGTATTTTAAAACTGTCCAAGAACACTCTCCCCAAGGGGTCCCAGTGCTTTGACCTGCAAAACACCATCATCATATCCCTAGACAGATCCCAGCAGGAAGTGCATGTGCTCCTTCACAGGAGTAAATACTCTGTTTCAGGCCAAGGAAGGCTGAGTACAGTGTATGATACTGTACTCCAGTCAGGTCCCTGCAATAAATCTACCTAAATTCACATATAAATAAACCAAGACTCTTAATCTTAGCACTCTTTTGCAGCATATCAGGGAGTTGTTCTTATGCATAAATTTAGTCACAGCTGTCCTATTGGGTTGTCTTGCTGCAGTGATTCAGCAGGTATTGCTGCAAATTTTAGGCAGTAAGAATCATGTTTCTTCTATACATCAGAAAGAATTATCTATTTTTGTCAGAAATTTTATTGTCTGGCCTACAGATTTACTCCTGTGTAAACCAACACAAACCTTGTGCTACTTTTGCCTTGGCCATTAAATAAATAAGAATTATGTGCGCTTGATCTGGTTTAGGTAGATTTCACTTTTTACTATAATATTTTTCTGGACTTCTGGAATGAGATTAAGTTGTTTGTGGTAGGAGATTATTTTAAACTAGCCTGCAGAGCTTTGTTTCTTAACCAAGAGAATATTCCGTTTATAGTAGCTTTTGACTTCTTTTATTTTGACAGGAGCATATTATGAATTCTGTCTGTAATTCCTAACCATGAAACCTTTGATTGCCACCTAGGGATTTCTACCTCTGAGAGAACTTGAAACAGCTTTGATCACAGCTGTCAGTGCAGTAACATTGTTTTTAGTCTGAGACCATAACTCTAATCTTGTATTGTAATTCATTTCTGGATTTAAGCCACACACTGACTCAATAAAGGCTGTCAGCAGCTAATAGGTTGGCTCACAGGAACTGAGAGAGAATCAGTGTCTTCTCTCACTCAGCAAGCCATCCCCTGTTTAAAATCAGCAGTATCCCAGCACACTGCTTTCAACATGGGCAGAAAACAGGCAAGACGGAGATACCCACACTTAGACATAAACGTGGAAATAATCAATATTAGAAAAGCGACTTTTATAACTAAGAATAGTAAAGCTTACAGACAGGTTGTAATGGTTATGTGTGAGTGAGACAGATGCCTTTCCTTCAGAAACCCTAAATTATACATCAGTCTTGCCAGATTTCTATTACAATCCATTGCAGTTTTTTCCCTATCAGAAGAGCACTCACCCATAGCTAATATTATGCGTTTTCTTAACTACAACACCAACTAGAAAAATAAATCAGATCTCAGTGAAGACAAGAGTGACTCTGAAAAACCACATGATAGAAACAGATGAAGCAAGCAATTTAGTGCTAGCTATGTAAAACTAATGGAAAAGGTTAAACCTTTTGGTTTTGATTTCTTCTTCAGTAATCTGGGTATATGGTTTAAGTGAGAAGAGCCCCTGCAAAGATGGACGCAAGGCATTAATCTTGAATAGAGTTTTGGTCATGGTGCAAGCTGCATATGCACAGTGCTGTTGTAGGAGTGGAGAAGGATGGCACTGAGGCACAGCGCTGGCAGGGGCCACCTGCTATGCTGTCCCTCTTCATGAACACAGGAATGCACAATTCACACTGTGGAGAAGACAGTTGCATCTTATATTAGTTTGCCTTCATGATTCCCTGTCAATAATGAGAAAACTCACATCTCTAAAATAGTATTTTAAAATTAGGTACAGCTTGCAAGTGCCAGATCCTGAACCTAAGATGGAGTAATACTGGAGACAAGATGACATTGGGAAAGGAATGCAGGAAGGGACCAGGGGCTGCTGGTGGGTGTCAGGCTCAGTGTGAGTCAGCCATACGTGCCTTGGTAGCCCAGAGGGCAAAGCCTATGCCAGGGTGTTTCAAACACAGCATCACCAGTAAGTCAAAAGAGATGATTACCCTGCTTAACTCAGCATTGGTGCAGCCTTATCTGGAGTGCCATGGGCAATTCTGGGCCCCACAGTTTAACAAGGATGTGCAGGTACTCAGTTACATCCAGAGAATGGAAACAAATCTGGTACGAGTGCTGGAAGAAATATCCTGTGAGGAGCAGCTGAAGACTCTACATTTTTCTATTTAGGAGAAAAGAAGGCTGAGGGGAAAAAGGCAATGAGAACTCATTGCTCCCCACAGCTTTCCAATGAGGAGAGGTAAAGAAGGAGTTGTTGATCTCTTCTCCCTTCTCTCCGGGGATAGGACATGTAGGAATGGTTCAAAACAGCACCAGGGAATGTTTAGACGGGACATCAGGAAACATTTCTTTACTGAAAGGCTTTTCAAACACTGGAACAAGCTTCCTAGAGAAGTGGTTGATGTGTCAAGTCTGTCAGTGTTTAAAAGGCATTCAGGTAATGCCCTTAATAGTATACTTTAACTTTTGGGCAGTCCTGGTCAGGACAAGACTGGTCCAGCTGGACCAGGTGGTCATTGTAGGTCCCTTCCGACTGTTATATCTATTCTTTAACTCCAGATTGTGTAGCCCAAAAGCTTGAAAGTTAGACTTTAAATGAGTATTTCTTTCAACTCTCTTGAAAACAAGAGTACCCAAAGTTTTGCCAGTTAGAGTTTAAATCAGTATTTCTCTCATCTCTGTTGAAAATAGGAACAGAAAATGTTGTGAGCTGGTTTGCTGAGTACTGTATTAATATTTTGCTCTTTTTCTCTGCCTTGAAACTGAGCACAGCTGGATAAAATTTAGAGGAAACTTCAGATTGTTTTTCATTATGTTGGCTGTGAATTGTTTTTGGTGACTCCACTTGCTGTCTTAATTTATCTCTGCCTAACAAGAAGTAGGTTTTTTGATCAGAGAACTGCTGATAGCTGCTATATTTATTCCCTGTGGATTTCTTTTATGAATACTGCTGCATTCTGTTTGGTGTGGTGAGGGAGAAATCATAGTTATTACATGGCACCTACATGACTCATATTATGCTGAACATCAAAAGGAGAATAATGAAGTCATTACCAATCTCTCGGGTGGTAGGTCATAAACATTTCACAGGTAGAAAACTGAATTTCAGGAATTTGCATTAGTCTCCTCTTCTAACACTTGTGTGCCATGCATGTACAGGTACTATGCTCTAAAATGCATAGTATCTATCTTCCAGTCTCCTGCTCTGATCACTGGATAAGTAGTAATCTTGCTGCCCTTCTTATTTTGCTTAACTTTTATAATTTCATGTATGTACGCATTCCTACAATATCTGACTGCATTTGTCTTCACTCTGTCACCTTCCTTTCACTGTCAGCTTTTCAGAACAGAGCTTCTGATGTCAGCACAGCACCTACAGAGCTGAGCCTGGAATCCACATAAATCCTATATAGGCTCTTGCCAATTAAAATCATAGTAATCAGAAAATTATGCTTGGAGAAAAATAGGTTTTTATGCAGTAGCTATGATAATAATAATGGACGTTCTTTGATTTTTAGAATTTAGCTTGAGGAATTTGGTATCACAGGATAGTTGACCTTGAAAGGAACCTCTGGAAGTCATCTGGTCCAACGTCCCTACTCAAGCAGGGCCACCTAGAGCTGATTGCCCAGGTCATGTCCAAGTGGATTTTAAATATCTCCAAGATTTTACCACTTCAAGTGGTAAATCCACTAAATATAATATTCCAACTTGGCTTCATCCCTGTTGTGCTCTTGAGCTATCAACTTTTCCTCTTCCTTTGTAGTGTCATGATCAGCCTTGCCAAGTTGCAAAATATGTAATTTAAAAAGAAAATTTAAAAAAATTAAGAAGACAGAATTTTGGTTGCTAGTATATGAGGAATAATCTCAGGAGAAAAAATGAATCAGATTTTATTTTTATTTTTTCCCTTTTACAGCCTGCAGTCATAAAATAATCCAAGAAAAAGGCTTTTACAGAATACTTTTCTCAATATAAATTGTTTTTTAAAAGAGGAAATTTGAAATGTGAGGGATTCAAAATTGCCCTATAAAGTAAAGAAAAGGGATTATATGTGAAGGCTCTTTTTACTCCAGATACTAAGAAAATAACATTTACCTTGAAACACTTTTAAGCATTTTTTTTGCTCTAAAGCTATTGCTGCAGTAGGATAGAAATACATTCACAGTCTGTTGTTAATGCTCTGTACTGTTAGAATTGCAAATGAAGACACTTTCTAGCAAAACAAAAAAAAATGCTCTTGTCAAAAGCTTTCTGAATTTGTTTGTCCAGAGATAATTGTTAACAACACTGACATTCAGACTGGTGAGCAAAAGCAATCCTGATGCAATTTTCCCTCCAACAGCACTTGCAATACACCTTTACAAGATATTTCTGATCTATTCAGTTATCCCAAAGGATAGGCATTGTTCAGGGATAGGTATTCATGAGCTGTGCAAAAGAAAAAAAGGTTTTATAAAAACTGGATGTGGAAAGGAAATGAGAATTATTTTCTGTTTAGTTTGTAATACTTTAAGAAAAATGTATCAAATATTTAAAGTGGTTCCAAAGCACTTCAGAAATGATAACAACACATATGTACACTGCATACATTTTCTAAAGGACTCTACTAATTTGGATAAGTACCATATTCTAATCACCCAGTAAAATATGTGGTGACCTTTTTCTAGTTGCATTAAGCAAGAGAATGACACAATATCCATGGAAAAATGCTTGTGTCAATGATAATAGGCAGCTGGAGATGGAATCCATTGGAGGAGAAAATCTGGCACGAGCCTTTCACAAATGCAGCTCGTTTCCAAACTAAGCCATTGGTGGGAACTTCTGAGTAATGCGTATTATTTTCTAGAATAAAGAGGACATTTTCTTTCTAGAGTAACATGACAGAAGTTCCTTTAAATCTATCTCCTGCTAAAATGGAACATTTGCATTACAATCACTTTTTCCCTCCAGATGTCATTTGGAGCATAATTCCCTAATAATTCTTTTAAACATTGGCTTACTTTTCATCCTCTTAGTAGAAATGAAGCATTCATGCCCACAGCCTACTACCCACTGCCAGAGATAAAAAAGGGGAAACTGACACAGCTTTCCTAGCGACATTAAATCCCTTTAAGTTGTTTTTATTTGCTCTACATTATCTTCCAGCAGCTCTGAGGTCTAATGCTCAAATTTACTTCCCATCCTTAGTCAGATGCTCCTGTAGACATAGAGCTCTCTTCACTGCTTTGAGACCTGGACTAGCTTAGCAACAGCATGTTTGGGATGACATTGGAGCAGCAGAACTAGTGTCCAAGTAATTTGCCTTTTTACTCCCATGAAGGCAGAAAAAAAATCAGCTCAGTTTTTAGTCTGGTTTTGAATTGTACATTAAATTTATGTTTTGCTTAAGGAAAACTTCTCTAAATGAAAAGGATCAGAAAAAAATAGGTAAAAGGCGCAGTCCAGCTGAAATCTCCCATGATACAATCTTGTAGGAGAGCAGAAACATTTTCCAGAAAGTGGTTTCAGGGTTTGAAAATTTTAATTTTGGGAGGCTGTAGAGAAAAGTCATAATCTTATCAGGCTTTTTGTTGTATTAGCAGGTTTTAGATAGCTGTGAACAGGTGAAATGCCTTGCATAAGAATGCAAAGCAACGCACAAGTCAGTAAACCATCCTCCCATGACTACTATTGATTACCAACATCAAAACTTCAAGAGAAATTTATCAATTGTGAGTTGAATATTTTACATGAGTTTTGACACTAGCACAGTTTTTTGAATTTTAAAAATAATGAATAATCAAGAAGTCACCTCATAAATAATTCAAAACTGTTACTATTCTGACTTTTACAGAACATACAAATTACCTCCTAACTATAAGGGCAGGACGAGAATATTTTTACCTTGATATCTAAAGATTCCAATCACTACAAATGAGGCTGCTTTGATCTGGAAATTTCAACTACAGATTGAGAAACCAAACTTAAACATCTAAGCTTGAATATTTTGGCCTAGTTTCAAAATTTGAAGCTGATACTGCCTCTGAATGTCAGCCATCATATAAAAAGGTTAATGAGACTCCTTTTAGTGTGGTGCAATGCAGTAACGTGCTCTTCTGAGGATGGTACATGAAAGGATGAAACAGCATGACCCAAAGTTTCAGTGAAATCCTGATAAAAAATACAATTAAGTGGAAAAGGTTTAGGGTATGGAAAAGTGAAGCTTAATTAGTTAGAAACCAAGCAAGAGCTTGAAACAAAAAAATTAACCATATTTTCCTTCCTGAAACAGGCTCGGTTTTTAAGGTGGCAAAATTCCTTTGAGGAATTTTCCAAAATGCACACGGACATCCTCGCACCTTTAAAAGAAGGCTTGATCACATTTTCTTTTTTTTCTTTTCCCCAAAAAAAAGCTATATATTTAAAGGAAATCTATTTAACTACTGTTCTTTCATCTTTTTGTCCAGATTAATTAGTGTAGAAACATACCAGGGGCTTATCCAGTCCCACTTTTTATCACTGAAACAAAATAATAGTGGAAAAAGACAGTGGTTTGAGTAGCAGCCACCAATTTCAACTTTGCTCCTGATGCATAAGGACACAGGGAAACATATCCCAAGGATTCAGTCAAGACAAAGATGAGAGAATATATTGAAACAATAAGGAAAGCATGCATGATAGAAGGAATAACAACCTGCAGATATGAAAACTTACTCTAGATATAATCCCTATGATTCAGAACATATTTTTAATGTTCTTAAGTGTTTTGAAAGTATAGCAGGCAGTAAAACACCCTGTGATGAGTGATATCCAGTCATAATGCTCACATGGAGTTTACAGGAACTGTTGAAATCAATCTGGGCCTTCCAGAAGGGCCCTGAAGGACCCATTTCCAACTGCACTCCACACCCCAGGAGGGATGCAAAGAAAATGCAAATTTACACAGAAAGATTCAGAAGCAGAGGCAGCAGTTTCCACCGACAGTTGGCAAAGAGTGATTTATGAATAACTGTGCTATGGAGAAGGATGAGGCAATGTCATTAGAAGAGGACTGAGTTAATGAGACAGCCTGAAAGCTTAAGATTGCAGCTTTCAAAATTAACCAGCTGCCTTACTGGGAAGAGGGATACAGCTTTCACTACAGTGATTAAGTTCATTGAGCCAGACACCTCTGAGTAGTTTTGCTTCTTCCTCATATGGGTAGAGGTGAAGTGCAAAGCAGCCTTGCCCTCTGCCCACACATGCTCTGCTGTACCAGGGATATGTTTTCTCCTAAGCTCTAGAGTCACTTAGGCTTCTGAGAAATTCATATGCCATTAAAAATTTTATTCATCACTTACTATCTGACTGGAACAGAATGGGAAAAAAAATGAAAAGCAAAAAACCAAAGACCTGCAGTAAAAGTTTCAAGATTAAAAATCTGAAAAGAAGCATTTTCTACGATAAAGGATGCATGAGATAAGAGACAAGATGAAGCCTAAAATCACATTGACTTGAATAAAAGTGAGATTAAAGAAACAGCTAAAATGCTAGAGTTCTTCTTGAAGAAAGAAAAGAAAAAAAAAAAAAAACATTGCCACAAAAGCATAGTCTGTATGAAGCTGAGTGTGACATCGGAAATAAAAGAATAGGAAAGACGTAAATTCTGATTGTGACTCCAATAGCTTGAAGATAATAATGGGTATATGCATTTTCTATTTATTGCCAATGGAACACAAAATCTGATGAATAACTGATTCCAATAACTTCGCTATATAAAAGAATTTGCATTACGTTTTAAGTAACACATGAATGGTACCAATGCTAATTGAAATATTTAATTTTGATTGAGCTTTACAAGAGATGTAAAATATTTTTGCAAAAAAAAAATTGATAAGCGGTGCATTTTCATAGTACAGAAACATTTTTTTACAGCTACAATATCTTTTACCCTGGAAATGGCACTTTGCAAGTATTTATGAGTATCAGAGATGGTGATAAAAAAGTAAGAGAGAAACCAAAAGAAACCCCAAAAGAACTAAAAGAAAATCTACCTGAGTGAAGCAAATCCAAGAAAAATAATTCCTTACCTGGTTAAATACCAAAGACTAAATGATTGCTGTATGATAACAGTTCTAGAGCATAATAAAGTCATATTTCCATGTTATACACTCTTTTAGTAYCTCTCAGAGAAATTATGACTCAATCCTTTCTTATTCCATTTCCTTATTTAATACCTTTTTCTGGTCCAATTTTTCTCTCAGAAATGAGCTGCTATGTATTTAATTTAATTTTAAGACACTATTCTCATGTGTACTTAGCTTTGCAAGATGAAGCCTCTTTTAAAATTCAAAATAAATGCTTTCTTGCACAAAATTTTGTCTTTCTTTCTAACATTACCAGCCATCTAATAAAAAACTTCTCTACCTACAAATACAAACTTAGGTTGTTACATCCAAACTATCAACATTGTTTTTCCCCCAAAGCATGATGATATTTGGCAATTACCAAACTGAAGAAAGAGTGACCTGATATGAGGCTGTGAGCAAGTGCCCTTAACTTTCCCTTATGAGAGCCATTAATAAAATTACAATTGAACTTTTTTCCAACAGAGAATAAGTGTTTTTTACAAAATCACAGAACAATTGAGGTTGGAAGGGATCTCTGTAGGACATCTGGTCCAGCCTTCCCCTTCTCAGTAAGGGCCACTTAAAGTGGATCTCTGGACTATGTCTAGATGGATTTTGAGTATCTCAGAGGATGGAGACTCCACAGACTGTCTTGGCTGCTTCTGCCAGGGTTCAGTGCATTATGAATGACACAAGAAAGTGAAACACATCAAAAGGAGTCTTGAATCAGTTTTCAAGTATTATTTCCATATTTTCACTGTCTCCATTTTACATGTCTGCACCTGTGTTTCAGATACATGCTCAGCTACACAGAGCTAAGCAAATATCTGCATTGCAAGTGCTAGAAGTAAAGCTGAGATAATTGTAAGGATAATACATCAAAAACATGATATTGTCTGTATAATATATCTTGTTATGAGGACTTTACTTGTGGTAGCATTATAAAGTAATGACACAGAGAAATATTTAACTATTCTTTTGGTAATTATATGACCTTAGAATTTTATTCTCAGCAGTTAACTGTGTTTTGCTAACACAAACATTTGTTTGTAATGGGAAGTCATAATTGGTTTTATGCTAGTTTTACAACAGAAAATGAAAATTTTACTTTGACTGCAACCGCAAAGACATCATTAATTTTCAAAATGCTTTTCAAATGTAAACATTAAATTATTAACTACTACTATTACAGAGTAACATCTCAAATCATATTTCAGTGGCATTTGTCCCACTGAATATGAAATTTCTTAATTTCAGTTTCCTTTCTTTTTATTATTCAGTTCTGTACATGTTTCCTGGGGTTTTTGAGAGGAACACACATAGAATAGGATTTGTTACTTTATTTGGACACCATGTTTCAAATTTCATTGCAGTTTTCTGCAGTAGTTGGTGTTTCTACACTGGTAAGGAAGATTGGGCAGGAGACTCCTTCTGTAGGGACTCTAGTGAGAGTATTATCATTCTAAAACAAGATAACAGTGGCAAATTTTAATTACAGAAAATGTGGCTGTACTTACAGAATTAATTTTTCCAGTTCTAAAATACAAATGTCCATATTTCAGGACTAATAATAATAATAATAATAATAATAATAATAATTTTTCTCTAAAATTTGTTGTAGAGATTTCAGTAAATAGTTTTAAATCTGCTACAGATATTCTGGAAATGCTTGTTGATCTACTGTGAGAGTTTTATTCTTGTACTGAAGAGATAACTGGAGAGATAAATTGCAACAACAAAAAATAAAAGTCATTAATGTCAGGCACAATTATCTTTTATTCAAATGGTTATCTTTCCTGTAATCAAATAAATTTATATTTATGGAAAAATTAGATTCTTTCCAGTGATGAAATATATATGGCATGGCAATAATACTTTATTTTATTCACTCAATCATTTGTAAAATGTTTCAAAACAAATTGGTTGTTTAAGGCAACTCATTATTCAAAATAGTTTCCGGGGGAAAAAAACCAACAGGACAAGCACATAATTTTGATTTTTAGTGCCTTCTCCACTTTCAGTGCTCATTTGTCTGACTGTGTGAGTGTGGCAGGTGTAGCTGTGAAGGGAGCTCAATCCCAGCTCAGGAGGTGTCAGTGTGACTGCCAGAGTGGCTCCTGCATGACGGGACAGGGAAGTTTCCCTAATACCTTCTCTAATACAGGTTTTCTCACGGCCTGTAAAGAGTTCCTGGCACTACTAGTTCAGATGTTATCTGTTTCTGTACAAAGGAAATGAACATGCATCACCTGTGGGAGCTGCCTTTCTGTAATTCTTCTACCTTTAATTTGCAACAGGGTTGTTGTAATGTTCAAGAGGGTTTCCAGGATGAGAGAGAGACGAGAGCCTTGACTCCATCAGAAGGCTTGATTTATTATCTTATTATATATATATATATATATATTACATTATATTAAAAAGAAAAAGAAGGAGAAGGTTTCTCCTGAAGGCTGCCAAGCTAAGAATAGAATAGAGAAGAAGTCAAAACAAGAGAGCTCTCTCTGACTCTGTCCCAGAGAGCTCAGTCCTTGATTGGCCATTAATTATAAACATACAAGATGGGCCACTCACAAATGCACCTGTTTGCATTCCACAGCAGCAGATAACCATTGTTTTCATTTGCTGCCGAAACCGCAGCTTCTCAGAAATCCTAAGAAAGGATTTCTCATGAAAGATGTCTGTGACACAGGGTCATGTTCCTAAACCCCATGTTAGAAGGTCTTTTTCCAGTAAGAGTAAAATGCAACAGAATTTGCTATTTAATGTAGCCTGATGTGTTCCTGATAATCTGCCATTTCCATCCTGACAGGACCCAGAACTGTATGTGCTACTTAAAGGAAAATCTCAATTCAAAATTGTCTGTGAAAACTTCACCTACCATTTCTTGGGGCAGCATTCCAGTTAAAAGCATGAAAGACCTCATCTATTCACTTTACACAAAAATAAAATATTGACGCGAAACAACTCATAAATCCCTATCATAAAATAACAAACACAACATGTTATACTGTGGCCAACCACTGTGACTTCTGAGCATTCCTAGCAAACCTGGTATCACAATTCCTGACATCGGGCAATCTTCTCAAATCTTTCATTTTTGCAGCCCAAAAGMTATTCTCACATGTGTAGCATTGTGTCAGATATTGTGAGAGCTGCATCCCTAACCTGGGTGCTTCCCTCCCATTTCATGCATTGAGGAGCAGCACACCTCAGGAATTCACTTTTTCAGAGGGAGGAAGGGTAAGTGAGAGRGGAATGAGTCAATCTGTATTCTGTTGCTTTCTGTCTTTGTGCTTCAGTGGCTGTTTTTTTATCTACATCAAAGGGCTTTGCTCTGCTTTCTCACCTGGGTTCCCTCCTCTTTTGTGATAAGGTGGGAGTAAAGAATTCACTATGCTGAAAAGTGGACTCTAAAGGGAATAACATGTGATAAGTGCTGGTAAACAGATTCCTATTAGAAATATTTGTACTTTTTTTTGCTACTCTTYACATAAGGTGAGCAAATATTAACTCTTCATTACCATAAACAGAGTAATAGTCAAGCAAGCAGATAAAGCATAAAAAAGCCAGGYGCAGTTGTCTTTCACAAATATGAAGATTAATTAGGTTATCAAAGTTGGGAATTTCACMTGGAAAGACTTTTTCAAATAAAAAGTCTCTTTTACGGTGATTGTCTTACAACAATCAAGGCCTAGATTTGTCCAAACATCTCTGTATGCAAGCAGTTCTTTTTCTGAATTGTCTCAAACAAGTTCTCATGTGATTTATCCTGTTTATGAGTAGGAATGAAGTATTCATGGTTTTTTCCAAGTTGCTTTATTATACTGCAACAAATTTATTTAAAAGGAAAATAGAACTGTTTTTCACTGCCTTAGCCAGGTTAAATATTAATTGAAGTCCAAGTTCTAYAGAGATTCACTCAGCTATTCACATYAATATGTCRTGTTCAACATTAACTCTTCAAGTGTAAATACAACCAGGGGTTTCCAGTTCCCAAGTTTAGTTTAGTCTCAGTGATTTCTACTTCCATGATAGGCCAAAAGAAAGTGATCCTGCATTGGATTTTCACCTCCAAAACTTTTGGGTCATCTATATAGCTTCTGCTTCTCAAGGTGTCAAAAMAAAAGCAGCTCCAGCATTTCTAGAGGGTTATACAAAGGAAGAGGAAGGAGATAAAAAGTTGACCTTTTGTACTATATGGTCCCTTTCATCTATAGGAAATGTCACCAAAGTACTTTGCAAGTACCCAAGAGAAAAATCTGCAAGTTCTGGTTTTCCTGGTAAATAGTGCACACAGGACTCCAATAAGAGGGGCAGCAACAGCTCTGCTTCTCTTCCTCTCCCCTTGGGCTGCACAGAGGCTCAAAGGGGAGACACTCCTCTGTGCATGTGGAGCTGCAAAAGCAGTTTGGAAACAAACACGAATATGTTAACACATATTTCAGTTTTGTTTGCCACCCACAGTTTTGTTTGTGGTCCCTTCCTCCAGGGAAACAGTGAGGGTGACCTGTGCCCTGGAAAAAAAATACTGTAAGAAGGATGCAATACTGTACTGCCTTGAAATGGTCTGTGGTCATTACCAAGATTGTACAGGAGTTGTTCCTTGTCCAGCACTGCTGTGAGTATGAGTGTTTGTAATTTAAAAACTGGGAGGAAATGTAAGTCCAGAATTCAAAATGTTCTTGATATCTTCTAGAAATGTACTGAAATAAAAAAGATGCATCTGGGTGGGAACAGTTATGTAGTAGTAGGAMTAAAGTGCATATATAAAAGGATGAKAAGAAATATCARTGGGACTACTATATAAAAGACACAAAGAAATCCTTCTTCTTTAGTCAGCATGACTGAAGTCTAATTAGGGTATTACATAAATAAATTTTAAAAAGTCAAGGGAAKAATATCAAAGGAGGTGTGGCCTAGAAAACGTGTTCTTTTAAAAAATATGGGGGTTATAATCCAGGAGAAAAAGAGAAATAAAAATAAATAAACAAAAAAGATACTTCACTACCCTACAAAATGTAAAATATCACCAAAAAAGGGAAAAAAAAAACATTCCTAATTCATGTGGCTAAAACAGAGAATAGTCTTAGAAGTACTAGATTAGGTAAACTAAGGATAAGGAAGCCTCATCCTCAGAAGTTTTTAAATAAATGAAAAAAACAGATTTTAATGAACCACTGTTTTGATATGAATGGTTGTTCTCTTGCTGACCTGGCTTTGTCTCTGTTGACTAGGCTGGCCCTTTGGCTTCTGCTCAGAATTAAGCTGTGAAACAGTGAATTAAACTCACACCTACAAGACATCTTACATGACTGTTCTCCCTCTGAAGCAGTCCTCTGATGTTTGCATGATGCCCAGTTCATCACACACACCACGTGCACATTATTATTAAAAATCCCTGGAGGAGGACTGGCTCAGAGTCCTCTCCAATCTGTGCATGGGACATCATATGAGAGGAGTAGATCCAGAAATTCTCTTTACCAGGCTACGACTGACCAATGGAGGCATCCTAACCCAGCATCAGCCTTTCTGCTCATCAGTGGTACGGTTTTTATACTGGTGCTGCCTTAAACAGCTGGGACAGAGGTAGACAGAGTTAAGGGGAATAAAAGGGTATTTACTGAAGGGCCTTCAAAGGCCACACCRTGGCAGTACCAGAGCCACAGCTTTGGTTCTGCCTGGATGGCTCCAAGATGGAAGYAAAAGAGGGCTTGGTCACAAGATCTCRCATTTTTGTAARYTTTGGTCCATTAGCATATTGSAGCTARTTGYCCAATTACAGCCCCAGCCCATGAAGTCCCATCCTTCTTATTTTCTCTTTTCAGTCCACATTGTTTACACTCTTGGGCCTGAGATCTGGATCTGGTTGTCCTTGGGTCCTYGGCTAGAGACATTGTTGYGTCTRCCTGCTCTGTGAAGAGAGCTTACTATYCCCTTATGGGAATCCCAGACCYACACACCAAAGCAGCACAAAATCAAAAAGAAGGAAAAAGAGAAAAATAAAGCTAAACCCCAAGGTATCACTGGTACCTTGCCTTCTAATGAGGCACCATGACCAGACTGCCATTCTGGAACCCATGGCTGATTGCCTACAAAGAGCACTGTATCACAGGACACCTACAGGTTCAGRCAGTTTGTATTCTCATGTTATCCGTGCACCAGCTCATGGTGCACATGCTCTGGTGTCCACCTACAGAAATGAGTGATTCCMCATTCTCCACTATAACAATGACATATCCTGACCTGAAGAAAACATGACTGAAAACATGTATTTTAACTGCTGCTGAGTGTGGTAATCACATATCCTCTGAGCAGAGGGAGACACAGCTCTCCCAGGATTTTCCTRGGAASCTGTGAGAAAGYTCAGAGAAAGRWTTAAAACAATTATTATCTCTCTTTCTGTAACTGTTGTTTATAGATATGKTTCTCCAGMGTGTGCTSTTCATTGTTCACCAATAGYATRAAAGGTGTCTACTTTGAGACCAATCAAGTCTCRCCTTAGCRAGTCATAATTTGTAAAGACCTGCTACTTTCATKAAAYGCCTTCTGATTCACCTTCTGAAGACTGGAGTCTTCTCTTCCCATCCCTGGCTTGACAGCATGAGCTGAGCTCCAAAAGTGCAGCATTGGGGAGCTTCAGGAGCACAACTATAAAGCARCAGCCCAGCATTCCCAAGAAGGTATATCCAGTTCTAGAGCACTGCACCTCCTCTGTGAACCTGCCTCAGGAACAGTTCCAGTAGGATGAAAAGCTCCAGGCCATAATTCCTACACATCCTAAGTAATGGTCCTAGGTTCTGTAAGGGAAGGGCAATTTCCAAAGCAGTATGAGAGGCAGCCATGCTTTTAGTTGARAGTACTGGGGGCTGATTTGCCACATACCAGAGCACCTTACAAAATCTCTGCTGTTTTTATARTAAATAAGCCAGTTTTCCCTACATCCAGTTTTCCCTACATCAATCAGTGTTATCACACTATCATCCAGACCCTATTTATGCATACATGGCAAGTTATGCACAAGCATCTGGGGCTTTCTGTGTGCTCTGAAACTATAACAAATGTTTAATTTTATTTTTTGGCATGCAACATCAGGAAGAAAATGAATSATTGTGGCTGGAGCTCCTCATTTCAAAAGGAGAAATTAGAGAGGGTACTTTTGATAGGAACTGAGTCTAGCTTTGAGACTGTGGACAACTGAAAAACATAAATATCTCCCAGCCAGCCCAAAGAACTGGATTAGAACTACATCACAAAGAAGCAATTGTGTGGACTAGTTTAAAAATAGGG
>JACDOX010000001.1:6094859-6177696 GCA_014549065.1 Cardinalis cardinalis
GAAGGAAGGAAGGAAGGAAGGAAGGAAGGAAGGAAGGAAGGAAGGAAGGAAGGAAGGAAGGAAGGAAGGAAGGAAGGAAGGAAGGAAGGAAGGAAATAAAAAAACCCAGAAAAAAAGACAAAATAAAAAAACCCCAGAAAATATAAGGGATAACGTTGGAAAAATCTTTAGGGTCTTCTAACTGAGATGTGCTTGTCATGTGCTTATAGGTGTTATCTAATCTATAAAAGTCAATAGTCAACCCATCTCATTTAAGATTGCTTTAATTATAGTGGGAGTTTGAGCAATGTCCTCATTCCRTAAAAATTGTATTTATGAGAACAAGAACAGATTTTATTAAATCAACCATCTGTATGATACATATTGAGTATAAAATAGATGATTACCATATAAATTGGAGACAAATCTGAATCAAATATTGATCCTCCTTAACAGCCAGAAAACAGCCTAATTGTCATGGATAGTGAAGGTTCTAATGGTTCAGATGAATACTAGAATACACACAAAGGCAAATATTAAARCATTAAAAAACCAGAACACAAGATTTCAAGTTATTTGTTGGAAGTTGTAAAAATCTTGTAAAAAACTGTGAGAGCTCTCAGAAGTTAAAATCAAAAAAATAGCTAAGTCTGAATAGAAAACTCCAGTGCAGTRGTTAGATTGTCTGAATGAAGTCAATTTCTAACCTTTCTGGTGAAGATGAAATAAATCAAGCRAACAAGATTACACAGGGAGAATGTGGCAGCATTAATGTTTTGGGGTTTTTTTAATTGATAGCACTATAGCTGGTGGTCGGTTGGTGGGCAGGTTTGCTCTATGTTTTCCTCAGAGCCTTGTGAATAAACAAATTAACCACAAGCTTTCTGTCTGGACAATGCTATGACAGGAAAATATATAACAGAAAGCAGTTTTCTGTTCTGCCTTCCACAGTGTACTGCAGATATACAGAAATTGAAATAGCTTTATGACTTACARGAACAGCCATGTGTCTTACTCTTCTTCTCTACCTGAATTAGTTCATTTGCCAAACACTATAAAAGAGAAGATTTGCATTTTCTCTGCCGWACTGAGCCGAAAGGGCCAAAATTTTACCTGCATTAAGCAGCCAGGTTTTGTGTATTATCAGGAGCTGGCAGAGCTGTTGTAACTGCAACAAATTCAAAATGCAGTGAAGCTGAGGTGAGATAAACAGGTCTGCCTTGCTGAGTAGTGTCTGGATATGGTTGGTAAATCTTTTGCTTTCTCAGTGATGGTAAAGTAGGCAAAGGAGCATTCCAATAAACTGCATTCACAGTCAGTTCTTTCTTTTCCCGCAGCACTTTCATGCATAAACACCTTGCCCTGGGAACAAATTTTACTGCTGGCTTCTGACTAACACTTTGACTTTGACTAAGGGCTGAACTGAGAATAGATTTCACTCACATTATCCTTCCAGCTTAACTGCCAACCACCAGGAGCTACCAACATTAAGTTTTCCAATGTGATGATTACCCGTTGGTCAGTTCCTTCATTTATATTTTATTCCTGTAGGCTGCTTGTAAGAATATCYAATGAAAGTGTGTGAAAGTGTGTGAAGTTAAAGCATCATCCAATACACCTGCCTCAGAGAGAAGTCACAAGAAAGATGTTAGCTGAATTCTATTAGCTGAAAAATCTATTCTAGTTTCCTAGGTGCTCATAGATCAATAATTAAAACACTTGYTTCAGGAATTATGCTTTCTGAAATGTTGAAATCACTCCTTTTTATACATAGATCTAAAAGTATCCTTTTTTCTCCTCAAAATAGAATTTTGGACGTGTAAACCTTTATATCTTTCATGGTCTGCACATATTCTTGGAAATTGTGGTAAATTATTTTGCATCATATTTTATCTTAAATTCCTGAAGAACCATGATATACATTTTACTCTGTCCCTGTTCAAGAGAACATCATCTAGTTTCTGCTAATTATCTTTGACCACTTCAATCCCTTATCTGGTCTATGTGCACATGTTGTTACTATTAAGTGTATTACGCTTTCTGTCATAAAAAGATTGACCTAATCTCTCTTCTACATGTTCATGATTTTCACATTCAATGACTTAATTGCATTAATGTTAAAGTAGTCTTTGGCAGAACCTTAAATGCTCAGAGTTTTTATATGTAAGTTGATCACAGTTGATCACAGTCAATTAATATGTAGGGTTTTTTACACAGAAACCATTTGACATCAAAGTTGTGTTGAATAATATTTTGTCTTTTGTTCATGATACAAAATGGAATGTCACAAATTTCTTCAAAATATWAACGTGAGCAAGAGTAGTTATGGTTACTGATTAAAACCTTAAGGGAAGCCAACGAAAGCATCAGCAGAAAGGATCACTTTTTGTAGTCCTTTTTCAAAATTAGGCCAGTAGACATAAARCACATAGAACAAATTATTTCTCATTGGCTCATTAGACCAATCACCTTTTATTGAACTGCATGATTTTCAGTAAGTATAAAATAAATATGGCAGGTGGTGAATAAGCTGTCTTGTACTTAAATAAGATATTTTAAATTATTTTCTAATTACTAAAAATCCCAGTTTAGCTATTGAGGGTCATCCAGGAAAGGTTTCTATTTTCAGTTACACATTTTGCAGATTTCTAAGCCTTTCAAAGCACTTTCGTGAAATCTTTCAAATTTGGTTATTATTCAAAAGTCTTTGAAACATAAAAATAAATATATTTAATCTGAAATTAAACAAGAAAATTAATTATACAGATAATCTATTAATACATGGTAGGGCCCTGTGCAAAAATATTTTTATCTGTCTTTCCAATTAACATAATTTATGCTTTAAAACCACTGGAAATATTAGAAACAAGTTTTAATTAAGTGAGTTTTTTATTTATTTCCTCCTAATGAAACCATTAGACCTAAACCATTAGTCTGAACCATTAGACTCATGTAATTACACCATGTTTCATGTCAGYTGGTAAAATCGATACTGCCTGATTCTGCCTGATAGACCCAGGCTAGTTGTTGAATTGTCTGCGTCATTCCAGCTGCTGATCCCAAACAGCTGTGGGAAAGCCAGAAAACACCTAGCAAGGCACTAAGACAAATCAAAAGGGATTGGGGCATCCCACTTTACATGCTGGGAAGACAGTAATGGTAAGATGAAGCTYGCGTATCTTTAAATGTTTGCAATACTGATCTTTGCTTTCAGAAATGGGAAAAAGACTTCAGATCATGTCCCCTGTGATTCTACAACAGCAGGCTATAATCAAGAGACTGAGACAGGGACATCTTAAAAAGAGTCTAGATATTTTAACTATTGATGCTGGCAAGAAACATCCCAACCCACGTGTTTCTGCGTGGTGCTTTCATATAGTCCCTAATGTAAACTCAGASCTCTTCCTTTGCACCCATTTCATGTCTACATGGTCTTAAACCATAGSAGCAATCACCAAATTATTGGTTTAATAATAATTTCCAAGAGATAGACCCCTAAACTTTGGATGTTCTGTTGAAAAAACTCAACTTGATTTCTCATTCAATTCACAATGTGGCCTGGGATTAAGACACTGTTGTTGCCTGATAGCAATGAACAGGCATCATGCTGAAGATATTGGAAGGCATCACCTCCTTTCAGCACCTATGGATACTGATACTGACAGCCATTAACACCTGTCTGCTGGCAACTTGTCCATGTCTGTGACTCCATCTCAGACAGCAGGTGTTTTTGACTCATGTAGTCCTGGATCTGTTTAAAGTTTCAGTTCATATCTCAAACATTAATAATATTCAGCTTCTATTAATTTTAGAGTAAATGACCCAACTTTTATTACTGAGTGCAGCTGCTTAATCTAATGAACAGACTTGCTTAAAAATAAAAATATAATAGCAATGGTACATGTGACAAGAGTGACAATTTGTGTTAAACAAGGATCTTGGTTACTTTACTGATTAAAGACATGATAAGACATGTAAAATGCACTGTTTTTTGCCACAGCTCAGCCATCTTTGCAGAGTGGGTAATCAAAGAGAGGAACAAAATGAATGACCTATTGTACATGACTTCTTCATGTGGAGTGTATCCTTCAGGGACCAAAGGGAGGGTACTCACATACTACAAAACAGTAAATGAAAATAAGAAAGAAATACATTCAAGAATTAACTCTGACAACTTTATTGTTTTTTAGTCTCTCTACAAAAAAAGTTAAGAAAAAAATGTAGWCCTGGATAATTCCTTTTTCCCAGTTGTTTGATGATATCTCCCTCATAAATTTGGTTTTATTTTAAGAAACAGTGCCTAGTGGTATCTGTATAGAAAAATAGTTTTCCCAGGCAATCCACTTTYCTGCAGCAGTACTTTGTGTGCTTATTTCAGAGCATCCACACCCTTTTTTCATTTCACACTGAAGGAAGTAATTTATTCCATTGTACATGGCTCTATTCCATCCTCCTCACTTCCTCTTTTGCCCTCAATTTCACTGTGCTGTTCTCTGTGGATATCTAACAGCCGTCACAAACCCCCAGTTGTCACCTTTAATGCATTTGCCTGTTGTGWGAAGTGGACAGTGCAAGGCAGCTCCCTGCCAGCTCCCTGCCCCACAAGAAATCAAGCAGGAGGAGGTCAGCCTTTAAACCACAGAATGACTCCGAGTGAAACTGCTGCTCGCAGCCCTGCAGCTCTGCAGTGCTGTGGAAGCACAGTGGTCAGCTCTAAATTTGGCAGCAAAGTCTACTGGAAGGTCAGCACACTCCTGCTATGCATTCATTCACTGTGTTCCTTGTGAAGGAATCACTGGGATTGTTCCTCAGAATAACTGATTCCACTGTGCTCCAGCTGATGTGCAGTGGGCAAGACACCATTTAAGCACTGAAGACGCCTCACATTCCCATTTATATCTGTGCACATGTATATAAATAAAAGTATATTTATATATATATATTTATAAAATGTATGTATAAAGAATATCAGCCAACTCCATCATGCCCTTGAATCTGGAGAGCTAATTTTCCTTAGCTTCAAAATGAGTGCCCACCAAATGAAAGCTCTGTTGCAGTAGAACAGCAGCCATGCACTCTGTATCTGAATATCCTAKAGTGAGAACAGAGCTATGTGAATTCTACTGTTTAACAGAAGCTGGATGAAAGAAGTCTGTTTCCAACAGTACTCACTCACTGTGATGTTCAGAAAAATCAACAATTAGAAGGATTAGGAAATCTGTGAAAAAGAAAATTTTGGATCATAGCTTTGTAATTATAATGCACGAGAATATCTAAGCTGGTTTCTCATTCAGAACACTTAAAATAGAACTTTAAATTATGTTAGAATATTCAGCTCTAACTGATTATTTTTTGTTTATCTGGGCTATGCTTCAACAAACATAGCAAAGAGAAAATTACAGGGGAAATCTTTATCAATAGTAGCAGAAGTCTTAGTGGGGAAAAAAGAAGATGCACAATATTAAAATTAAATTCCTCCATCAAGGCAAATCAGGGATATATTGAAAAAACATCACAGCAATATTTTTCTTTTGATTGCAATTTTTTACTGATTCAAGCAGAATGGAAGTGAAATAAAGTTATTTTGCAATTACCCCAACCAGTGACTTCTCATTTTCTTCTGTAATTATATTTATTCTAACTTTTCAAATTTCAGCAAAGTAATTGTATGTACAGGAGTAAACAGACATGTAAAAACATAAGCCAATAATAGTGAACAACTGAAAAAATAACAATTTATAAGATAGTATTGAAGTCTGCRGTTACACCAAACCCCTAAAAATCCTGTGGTTACACTGTGAAAACCCCAAGAGTCTTATGCATTAATTCAGCAGCACCAAAGTATTAGAAATGCTTGTGACAAAACAATTGTTGCATTTTGCCTCCAGCTCATTAATTCTGTAATTATTTTTAAGCTTCTTTTTTTAAAACTGAGAAAAAAAAGTATTCTCTTATACATCATATGTATTCAAACAACCATGTCCCACAATTTTCATTTCTGCCTGTGTTTTTCATAGTATGAAAAATGCAAGAACAGGCATGAAATATTCATCTATGACATCAGAAAACAAAAAAAAACAGATTTCCCAAATAAAACCACGGGGCCACCATTATTTTAAATGAGCACATGTAAACAAACTATGCAACATATTAGTGCTTGCCCACAGCCTATATGCAATTCCTATATTTTGCATGTGTTTGGATTGATGGTTGTTTAAACGTAAAATTTCAGCTTTATAACTAAATTTACTGACTAATGAAAGTCATTAAATATGTCCACCTTCAACCTGTCCTTTATCCTGTTCCACCCTGGAGCCCATAATTTCTTCTCATTATGAAAACATAGGTTACAGCAAGATAGAAGAAGGGAATCTGCAGGAAGGCAGGAGAGACAAAAAGAGCAGCCCAATGCTTTTAAAGTTTTGAAACTGATATGACACTTTGTTAGACAGTATCATGTTCATCTTGAATTTATCATCGTCTGCACTGATGTTCAGAGAAATCAGCCTCAGTTTTGTGTTTTGTGATCACCTAACAGCAAAACTAATATCAGAATTAAGAACAAACACACATTGTCTGCTTATACAAAAATATTTTTCATTTCCAAWTGAAAGAGTTTAATAACAAGTACACCCTCATTTACTCTCAGTTCAGGGGTTTGGTTTTTGGGAAGGTGAAGTTGTTTATTTGTTTCTTTCTAGAAAGCTGATGACAYTGATGATTGCATATATCAAAGCAGCTCTGAAAAATATTATCAGAGGCTCCATTAATTTTATAATCTTTCAGAAAATATCCAATCACCTTCTTCAGGTACTCAGTGGGAACTCAAATACCATATGGCACTAGTTTAAAACTCGAAGTTCTGTGGAGATGACAAAAGAACTGTAAGACTGCAGTGTATTTCATTCCTAGGATCAGTGAACAGGCTAACAAAAAAACAGGCACACCTGAAATTGCACTGGTCTCTGTGAATTAGAGAAGCTGGGAACTGCCACTGTTAATTACAGTTTAAAGAGCTTGGAGTTAATCCAGRTGATTAAACACATGCTTAGACGGCCCTGAGCCTGAGCATTTCCGTGGAGAAATGCCCTTCTTTTCACACCCGATGGGAGTTTGAATCCACCCGCAGGCACCCACAAGCGCAGAGCACTGCTAGGGAGATGTTGAGCCCCCTTCCCTTGCCAAACAAGTCAGACTGTAGGAAGGGAATTTGTGATTAATTTTCCTGTTCCTGCCACAAGACAGATGGGTACCAGACAAAATTAAGGCATAACCTGTTCTGTAGCCTGTGTGTCCACCCACCTATATGATGATGGCTAAATGCCTACCAAAGTCCAGCAGCTGGTGGCAAAGGCAGGTTAAGATTCAAAGAAGTCTGGGCTGCTTTTCTAGTAAAAACATTTCATGCCTATTCACTTCTCACTTTACTCTGCCCCTGGCTAAGACAGGATGTGCTCTGTGTTTTGTTCTGATTTTTAAAGACTCAGAAAATAGATGTATCTTTTGCCTCCAGTTGTGTTCCTCAATCTAATGTGCTATTAAGAAGAGAAGCTTCAATTTTCTTTCGACTGCTAATGAAGCAAGTGAGTATTTGGCTTGCTTCTTCAATCAGACCTGTAGTAATTGAAAGAAAAAGGATTAAAAAGTACAAAAGAATGCTCTTAGAAGAAGATGAATGTCCTGACATGTCCCCAGCTTCATTGTTTTGTAAACAAGCCAGTCAGATTTCAGTCCTATAGGCAGAATTCACAATAAAACTGAGATGGTTTTGCTCAATATCACTACAATCACTTCTAGAGTTGTCATCAAATGTCGGAATAACTTAATGAAGGAGCTGTGCTTTGCAAGTTTTGTGCTTAATATTTGATCCCTCAAAACTGCTTGTAATGAGAGCTGCTGATACATGCAATCACGCTGTAAAAAGAGGGCCAAACAATGGACAGAGAACAATTAACTTCAATGACTATAGTCCAAACAAGTGTTGAATCAAATCAGATGCAAACAAGACTTACCTCAGCTGAGGGTAGAGAGATGTAAAAAGAAAAATGTTTCCAAATCAAAGCAAAAGTTCAAAGGAGATTCAGTAAAGGAGAAATGGCTAAGGCTCACAGAATTACACAAGAACCTTTGCAAAAGAGAAAAGATTAAAGGTGTGCTTGTTMTGCCAGCTGAACCATCAGCTGTACTTAGAGAAGGAAGTCTGAAACAAAGAGACCTCTTTCTTTATTAAATTCTCTCAATAATTGTACATAAGTGATAACAATACAAAATTCACTGGCTATACAAGAAAGATTTTTTTTACTTCTCATATTTTTAAACTCTTGACATGAAAAAAAATCACTAAGAAAAGTGATAAATTTTATTGCAGCTTTAATGCAGAAAATATTCTATGCTCAGTGTTGATTTTTATGACACATTTTTCTTGTGCTGTTTTAAAATACTTTAGTAAGTTTTCCTCCATAACACCAGGCTTAGATTCAGTCCACAATTGAATCTAGAAACTACAGCTACTTTGGATGGTCTATTAGTTTAAGTTATCTCAACTTCCTTTAAGTGAGATTACCATAACCACATATGTAAACATTGGGTTTTATGCAGTGGAACAGGAACAGAGAATTGGTAGTTTATTTAAATTGCATTCTTAAAGGGGTATTTCTTCTCTCATAACATTTGTGGGTCTTGTTAACAGCTGAAGTATGCCAAAGTCAGAACGCAGACTGTTATAAATKATCAAATCTGTAGCCAAATTTATCAAAAAAATTCGACAAACATTTATTAAGTCAATTAACAGAAACAGAAAATTTCGAAAACCCACCACAACCAAGTCAGCGTCTGCCCCAGACACAGATTTGATCAGTCCCAGACACAGGCGCTGGGTGAACTCGGGTTCACTGACAAAGTGACAGCATCTCCCCAGGAGTTCACCCCGAGTGCTCCCAGCAGCCAGGTTATATACAGTTTATTCTGCCCGGGGCAGAAATGACCTCATAGTTCTTTTGTGTCCCTTTGCATGTAAAGTTGGATCCATACATGTGTAGAAACAGACAAAGAACTGTCCACAGGCTAGACGATGTCTAATTGCTCAGGAAGAGAAGTCTTTCACATGTAGTAGATGATGCCATCTTCTGAGTGTCCAAGATTTGATCAGTCCAGGCGCATGATCTCATGAGCTGCTTGGTGATGTCCTGGTGATCATCGCTCAGGAAATTCCTGATGGTATCTCACAGGTGCTGGTGCCAGAGGAAAGCCCCCTCTGATGGCCCCACCCTGTCTCCTTCACATGATAACRGGTCCTGGTATTGTCCCAGCACAGGTCCTGGAATGGGAATTAGTTACAATATGAATACCCCTGTTCCCAACCAGAGCAATCAYGGCCATCCTGGCTCAGGCTGATTCATTCACACAAAGAAAAGGTCTGATTTTATCTTAATGCTGTCTGGGAATTAGTTATAACATGAATAACACTGTGTTCCTGCCCAGGGTGGTTTTACAAGCATGGGTTTAAGTTCTACTAATATTTTATACATACATACATATATCTATCTCTACAGCATGAATTATCTCTCYTAYATATAACACAGRCCACCAGGTGAAACGCTTTGGTTAAAAGGATCTGTATGAAATTGTTGTTTTCAAAATCCAAGGAGAAAAAAGAGACAGAGTACCCCAATGAGAAATTATGACTCTGGAAAGGATCCAGATTGTTTCACCATGTGCAAAGAAGGAATTCAGGTTCCTATTAAATGTCTGCTACTGTTTGAGTAAATTTAAAATTACTGATATACAATGAATGATCTCAACTAACTCCCACCAGTGCCCTTCAGAGCACAAGATGCCCTTTCACTTCTGCACAGTCCTCCTCTCCTTTAGACACAAATTAGTTAGGAGAGAAAAACAGCTCTTCTTTAGCTTATGCAACTAATACTGTTTTACAATAGGACAGCAAGAATGTGTAAAATAAAGCAAGCACTAATTTGTATCTTTTTCATGGACTTGCTGAACATATGGCAATGGGGAAATTATTTTGTTGATTTCTACATTCATAAATTCCTTTTTAAATTGGCAGAGAGGAAATTTTCTATTCTCCCAGACCCAGACATGATCTGTTTTCTGATGCTGCTTTGAAAAATAATTGCAAATGATAAATTCCTATGTTTACATATCCTTATTTTGGCATTCATTCAGACATATGAAAAAATTTACAGTTCAAAATCAGGCTAKCTTATACAGTGCCAAAAGCAACATTTACGTTAAGAAAACAACTGCAATCACGTTCATGAGATTAAAGAGTAATACACTAATTTTCTGGAGTAAAAAAAAAAAAGAAATAAAAAAGGCAAAGTCACAAAATCCCCATTAACTAAAAGGTCATTCCAGTTTTTCTTCACTCCCTTTTCCTCAGGCAACAGAATTCAATTATAATAATGTACTTCATTTGTGCATTTTATCATTTCTGCTAATGTATTTGGCAGTTCATTTAGAAATTAATTTGGATCAATTTTCAGCTTTTCATAAAAGTACTGAAGAAACAGGCTATTGGACAAGATCCAAGCAAAGTCCAGACAGAATCACAGAATCATTAAGGTTGGAAAAGACATCTGAGATCACCAARTCCAACCATTWACCCAGCACTGACRTGTTCATCACTSAACTGCCCAAGTGCCACATCTGTAGGTTTTCTGAACACTTCCAGGAGTGGTGATTTTTCCACTTCCCTAGGCAGCTTGTTTCAGTGCTGTCCATCCTTGCCATGAACAAACTTTTCCTAAATTTCCTAAACTTTTCCAACCTAAACCTTCCCTAGTAAACCTAAACCTTCCAACCTAAACCTTCCCTTGAGCTCATACCCTGAGATTAGCTCAGTCATTTAGAGCATGGTGCTAACAATGCCAAGGTCAAGAGTCCAACTATTAAGTAAAGGGCCCCTTCCATGGGTAGGGTATGGGGGCCCTGGATGAGCCTTTCACTTAAGAGTTGGACTCCATGATCCTTGTGGGTCCCTTCCAATGYAGAATATTCTGTAATTCTGTGATTTCCTTTGCACCTATCAATTGTTTCCTGGGAGAAGGGACGACCCCCAYCTTGCTACAACCTCCTTTCAGATAGTTCCAGAGAGCCAGAAGGTCTCTCCTGAACCTCCTTTTTTGCAAGCTAAAAACTTTCAGCACCCTCTGCTGCTCCTCTTCAGATTTGTGGCAAAGACACTTCCCCAGTTCCACTGCCCTTCTCTGGACATGCTCCAGCACCTCAGTATCTTTCTTGTAGTGAGAGGCCTAAAGCTGAACACAGGATTCAAGGTGTGGCCTCTCAAGTGCAGAGAACATTTTGTGTTCCTAAATCAACTCTACAATTTTTGTGTCTACCAGATTGCTGGCAGGAATGCTTCGACCCTTATCATGTCAAGAGATCAAAATATCTTTACCTATAAATCTCTCATTAAACTTTTAAAGCTTCTTATTGAAAGAAATATTTGAAAGAGATGAAAGTTGGACTAAAAATACTGTTTGAAAATAAGAATTTTTGCTTTTAGAAATCATGCAAATCACTTACATAATACTTGACAGTTATGAACAAAGGTCTCTGCTTTGAAATGCTGAAGGTCTAAAGCTCATTTGAAATAGTGAAAAAAATTCTTACTTCATTAGTAGATAATGGAATAAGATCCTATAATCAAAAATAGATTATAAAACATRGAAAATTCTGTGAGACATTGAACGTAGTAATTTTTACAAAATAGTCTCCATTTTACTAGCTASAAATATCGTCCTCTCACATGTTATTCCTTACAATGAAAATAAAATTATAAGATGAACTACAAAGCAACACACTAAATGAGGTAAGCAGAGCCAGCGAGAAGATTGAATTAAAATGATACAGCACTTGACAGCAGGTACAAAAAAAAACAAACCAAAACCCCCAAAATATATAATTATTTTATAAACTTCAAGTTAAAAAAAATAAGAGAATGAACTTCTGGCAGGATACAGAAACCTGAACTGAACTCATAACAAGCAGTTCTGAGCAAAAAGCTAATGAAGAAGTGTGCAAATGTTAAGGTGTCAAAAGGCATACCGTGCTCCAGAGGATGAGAGCAGAACTACTAATGACACAATAGCWAATCTTATGCCAAAAAGCATAAAATATACATCAAATATTGTTACAAAAGTAGCAAATGGTATGTGAAGCCAAATGGCATCACAAGCAGAATGGTTTAGTCTTTCTGTTACTCTGACTCACATATTCTTCTATGTGAGATCCCTGCAGTGCAGAGAAGAGATGCTGTGTTCTCAAAACAATTTGCTCTCTAGGTCCATAAGAAACTTCCTTTCCATCAGCATTTATGAAGACACACATAGCAGAGGTGGAAGACTGATGACCATAGAATTCGGTCAGATGATGTTGTTTTATATTTCTTACACCTGGTTTTCTATTACCATGTCCAATTATTATCAGAGGTGCTTCATGAAGTTCCCACAGGCAACTTCTAGATGTTTACATAAGTAGTGTAGCTTCTGAGCGTGCCAAAATAGTGTTGAATTCATAAAAGAGTCATAGCATCTAAAACTCATTATTCACAACACAGTTGTTTGTGATTCCTTCTTACAGACGTCATGTTGGATGTCCTTATATATGTTGTAAGATTTATGCAGACTAGCAGTATCTTCAAAAACTCCTATGAAATGAAAGAAAGCCCTCAACTTTTACTTTTTCTTTTTTTTTTTTTCCAGATTTGCTTCATGTTATTTTTTAACTTCTAGACTGGTTTTTCAAACAGGAAAAAAATCCCTGATAACAACACAAATAAAAGCTGAACCCCGAAATGCACCAGTTCTCCAAAGAGATGGAGTGGCTGACACAGGGGAAACTGAGCTCACTTGAGGTAGCTTATTATACAGTACTTCGGGAAGAATATCAGAAGCACTGTGTCGCAGACATCTTTTTCGCTAAAAATCCTTTCTTTAGGATTTTCCCTTCTGGGAAGCTGAGGCCCCAGAAAAAGAATGTAAACAATGGTTGTCTGCTGCTGTGGAGTGCAACAGGTGGATTTTTGATTCGCCCATCTTGGATGTTTATAATTAATGGCCAATCAAGACCGAGCTATCTCGGACAGAGTCYGAGAGAGCTGCCTTTTGTTTTCATTCTTTTCTTTTCTATTCTTAGCTTAGCTAGCTTCTGAAGAAACCTTTTMTTTTTTTTTGCTTTTAGTATAGTTATAATGTAATACATATATATCATAAAATAATAAATTAAGCATTCTGATCATAGAGGCAACATTCTTGTCTCTTCCCTCATTCAAGAACCCCAGTGACCACTGTCACAGCGCTATAAAGCAAAGATTAAACACTTTACTCCCTCAGCATGTATGATATTCTGCAAGCTATCACCAGTTTCAGTTCTCAAATCCATAAAGCAGACATGAGGGATATCAACATGTTACTGTCCAATCCCCCTCTTGTTTCACAATGTCTTAATTGCACCTGATCTGGCAGGGGGCCAGTTTTTGCATAGACTGGGATGAAAAGAAAAGTTTGTTTGGGTTTTTTATACCTCTTTAAAAATCTTTCTGAATCCTTAAAAAAAAACCCAGACAAACCACAACTCACCAAAAAAACCCCAACAAATAAAAAAAGCAAAACAAAACCCAAGCCCTTCTAGTGTTAGTATTTTCTTTCCTGTTTAGTCCATAATGAGTGAGTAATAGGGATAGCTGAAGAGTCACTCCTCTATCTTGGAATTTRCCCAGACCATCTGGCCCCAACCCAAGACTCTTTATCCTCAGAGCACTTAAACAGCAGCAACTGAGAAGAGTGGAGGAAAAAAAAAAGTACAGAAGATTTATGAAAACAGTAAATGCAATGAGACTTAGAACACAGTGAATTATTAGTTGCAAATTAATCTTATCTGAAGGTCAGTCCAATCCAACTGTTTGTAGATCACGTGAAAATTGATTCTAGTTTCTGGCAATTTGCTATTCTAACTTTTAATTGAATTAGACAAATCATCTATTTTCTCCTAATACAATTTTGCCTTTTTCACTTTTCAATTCATGTGAGGTCTGCCCTGGATAGAGCATGACTTCTGACTTAAAAGAAGATTGATTTTGGTATAAGCAGTCTCTTTTTTTCCATAGGTAGCTACTTCTGCTATCATAAGGAATTGTGTGAAGGGGCTGAATCAAAAAGTTCTCAAACTTTAAAGGAATTTTTGCTACAGCATATTTTCAATGCAGTAATAAAAAGTTTTACTAATGGAAAAAGCTGAAAATATGGGAAGTACTAAAAGACATTATTACATACATATATATATGCATATTTAAATATCTGTATTTTTACAGATTTATTTTTCACAAGTATGTTCTCTCAGCCTAATTCTAAAAAGTAAAAATAAAGAGTGAAACACTTGTGTATTCCTGAATTCTTTTCTTCCTCCTGACAAAAAGGAGGTAGAAGAGTTGAAATTTTTATTATTATCCCCTTAATTGCTAGGTAGTGAAAAACAGACAGAAAAAAATTATTTTTGATTGAGGGTAGAGGGAGGGCATCCATCCAATTTTTTTAAGTCTTACTTTAAATTTGCCTTCTGCAGAGAGTTTACCCTCATTTGATGCAGTAGTCAGAGATGGGGTGGATGAAGGGGAAAGGGAACAGASAAGTATGTCTGCCTATGAAAGGAGTCAGTATGGGAGAAAAAAGGGTTATTCTTTTCACATTTATAAGACTTTTTTCTTTTTCTTTTATCTGATTTAATGTGTGATTGAGATCAAGAAAAGCATTACTTGATGCACTGTACTAAATCTGCATGGGTGGACATGACCCTATTCCATGTACTTTTCAGGACAATAACTAATCTAATCAGATTAGAGCTTTTATCAAATATGAGGACAATACAGATTTGCATGTATCACACTGACAGTGAAAAACTAGCACTTTCCTGGGATTAAAAAGACATCTAATTGTCTCAYATAAGCACATGCATCAGAGAGAATTTCCAATAATGCTTCCCCAAAAAAGTRTAAGTAGACAATAAATCAAAGTATTTTGCAGACATCACCTGAAGTGTGGCCTTGTATTTGTAGGGACTGCTTCAGGACACGAAGCTGATTTCATTTGATAACTAGTCTTTGCAGCACAGGAGCAGAAAAACAAGGCTTACTGGCAGTAAAATCAGAAAAGTAGACAAAAAAATAGATCCTGAAATCCCTGCTGTGATCATTTTTAATTTGCTAGTTTAAGYGATGGGATCTTCCTGCCAAGACAGTGTACTTTTATATATTGGTGCAAGAGCCTGGGAGTAGAAATACTCCTGCAGCAAATAGATAACAGTTATTTTCCTTTGATAGAAATTTTTTATCTTTTTAATACACTGAGAAAGTAACCCCCACAGTCAAATAAACAAAGAGATATTTACCATTTAGACTTATCAGTGTCTACCTGTAGCATCATGTGCTCTGGTTTATTTCCCATCCCACAGAGTACTGTTGCCTGCCAGCACAGATTTTCTGCCTTTAGACTTTGGAAACACAACATCTGGCTCCTTATACAAGGATTTTCATCTTTTTGGACACTTCTTACTGGAAGGAGGAAAGGGTTCCTATACTGGATCAAATTTGTAATCAAAGGAAGAAAACTGATTTATTTGCTTGAAATCATGTGATTAACTTGAAAGTACCATTAGATGCAACTTTGTAAGGGGTAGTTATTTCCTAAAGATTATCCTGTGACACAGAGGAAGTTTAGTAGTCATATTTTTTGAGGTTTAGTTAAGTGAAATTTTCTGATAACTGAACTTCAGTATAGATTTTTTTTAAATTCAGTATCAGAGATGTATCTGATACATCTCTGATAAATCTATCAATATTTTCAACTGAAATTTTCTGTAAACAAGTCTGACTATTCTTCCAAGATTGTATGAAATACATTTGCAATCAGAATAGCTGAATAACTTCYTTGAACATTACTACAATTTTATGCCTTTTCCTGCATTAACTCTGTAGACATTTTATGAGCAAAATGCATTAAGTGTTTGCTCACATGAGTAAAGAGCTGCTTCCTTGAGCCACTAAAATATATATCTCATTATTTTATAATCTCTTTACATTTTATAATCTCTTTTCATGTATAGACTTGAAATATTAAATTTACCAGTCTACTGCTCTTTACATTCTACTTCCATCTCAAGAATTTATATTTTTTTGCATGAAACTTCCTCCTCCCTCTTATTTGTTACCTCATAAAGGCATCACATAAATGAAAGATAGTTTATTTTTTCCAGCTGCATCACTAGGTAAAATAAAAGATATTACCCACCTGCAAAAGTTCTGTTATTTCCTTAGACTATCATGACCAGAACATCCTACTTTATTTTAGCAAGTACAGTCAACTTGTAAAAAGYAATGTTGTTTACTTCTGTTATATAATGACACCTTGAGATGTAGAGCCAGTTGCAATGGAGGAAACAGAAAAACTCTTACATTTGTGGCTCTAAAAGAGCCCAAACATTGACCTTCATTGAAATTTATTCAGTTCTAACAGAATTAATATTGYTCAAAGCTAAGATAAGCTGTGCTTCCCTGATATTTTGACAATATTTCTTTTTTTTTTTTAGCTTATATTTCTTAGCGAAAATTAATTCCATCCAAAGCAGCAGGCTTATGAAAAGTTGCCTTAGGCTGTTGGAAATTTAAAACAAAACAAAACAAAACAAACCTTTCAATAATAGGTGATCTTAGGATTTAGAGAACATTTAATGCTTCTCAGTGGTAAGCACCACATCATTTCTCCACAGTACCTGGAATGTAAGAAAGAGTTTGGTGTTACCTGTGTAGGCTCCACCTGCCCAATTCCCTCCAGTGTTATGGGGAACCACAGCTGAGACAGAAATTTTTCACTGAGATTCTTACAAAGGAAGAATAAATGAGTTACTACAGAAAACAGGGTCCTCAAGCACCCTTCAGTGATATCTATATTTATCTATATCTATATTATCTATATTTATATTTATATGTATATCTATCTATATCTATATCTATATATGCACATTTTTTTCCAGCACAAGACCAACCCTCCACTGAACAGTAAAAGATTTCTGCAGGGTTAAAACAAGAACTCCATGGGGCAGAGAGAGTCAGAGGTAGGAAAATGAGTACCAATCTTAACCAAAAATTAAGAATGGGAAAGTTCAGAAGGACAGAGGAATAGTCAAAAGGACCACACTTCTGAGTGGCAGCAAACTGCTTACATCAGCWTAGCTCTACAGGATAAAAGCATTCCTGTCCAGCAACAGGTGGCCAGTGACTACTCTTTGTTGAACAACAACAATGGTTTATGGTCAATGCTGGCCAGAAAAAGGCGTGTTTTAAGTCATGGATGAGGTTAAATTTTCTTTCATTCCAGTATAAACATGCAGGTTCATAGATGACAGAGCAAAGTTAGTGTATAGATGAAGTTTGGGATAAATTCTTAGGGTAAAAACGTAATTCAGACATCCAACTGATATTTTGAGGTTCTAGGTTTGAGCTGCACTTGTGTCACTTTTCAGATCCCCATTTTTAAAATAAAGTTAATGCTTTATACTTTATTAAGTTGTTAGGAATACAAAAAACTCTATATTTTCCTCCCTCGCCCCCAAAAAAGAAAAAAAAAAGAAAAAAAAGATAAAAAAATATATTCCCCCCCCCCCATGTTTTCCTTCTTAAAAACAAAACAAAAAAGAAATCAGAAAAGAAAAAAAAATTGACAAATATTGTAACATCTAAGTTAAAGCCTGGATGAATAACCATGGGACTGACACATGCAGACTCAGCACAACGGGTGAAGACTGTTCAGGTATTAATCACAGAATGCTAGAAATAGTCCAGATGACAAAGTAAATATCCACTGGCAAACGTGATTTGAAAAGCCTTCACTTTGCATTTCAAGTTTCTATGCGAGCTTAATAGAAGTAAAAAAGGCAAAATCTACTGATTCTTCTTAAGCAACAGACTCTGACAGTTCAGATTACTTTAGAATGGGGCTCTGGACATGACAAGAGCAACGAAATAACATAACAAAAATGCATAAACTGCTTTGGGCTTTCCTATTTTTAATATCTCCTGATCAATGACAGTTCTCAATCACAGAAAGAAGTTTGGGATTTTGCACACAGAACCACGAGAAAAAATTGAAATCAGAGKTGTTTCCACAAAATGATAGCCTAAATTCTTCTCCTGAAAAGCAAATTGTAACCTGAGGATTTCTACCATACGTGAGCCAGGAGGTTTTGAGGGTAACCTTCTCGTTTGCTCCCCAGCAGTGGAAAAGTTTTGCAGCTGGTGGCTGCTTTGACAGAGAAATAGAAAACATGCAGTGGCATTTGTACCTGCTGGGTCTTGGGCTAGCTGAGAAGTACCAGRCAGTTTAAAGAGTAGACAAAATGTGCAGTAAGACATTTGCAAGGTAAGCGTTGATGGAATCCCCTTTCAGCCATATTTGGGGATTTTAGGTTTTGGAGCCAGGATCTTAAGCTCCCTTTGCCAAATCTTTTGAGGGGAACATCCTTTCTGGCTTGTGGATCCAAGTGGAAGAAAACAATCTGTTTTTTGTCATTGAGCCTATCTAATCAGAAAACGTGACAGCTAACCGAAAGTAGATCTTTTGAAAAATGTAACATCTAAGGGCTTTTTCTTCTTTATGTGGTTTTTAAAAAATCTCATGTAATTGAAGCCTTGCAAAAACTGTAATTTGTATGCAGTGAGATTTTAATGGAAAATTTCTACCAAGTAGTTGATTTGCAGAGTGTCAACCACCAAAAGCTTTATCTGAAATCAATAAAGACTTCTGGTACATCCCATTTCAAGTAATTAAACCTTGCATGACTTCTTTGAGAATATTATGTGGTGTTTTATTCAGTTTTGTAGTTGTTTTCAGACTTTCCCAACTTCCACAGAGCTTGTTTTTGTGGTATTTGTTTCTTTCCAGCAGCCACTCTGAGAAATTAGTTTTCAGCCTACAGTTCCTTAATAAACAATTAACATTTCCATGCAATTTAGTGTGGAAGAATTTAAAAAGTAAGAGCCTGTTTTTGCCGTTACTTGGTTGGATGAAGGTCTTTTGTCCTGAAGAATAATTGTTGTCAAATATCTAATAGAAAAGAGTTTAAAAGGAAGGCTGTGCTTCCTATGGGGCAAAACCAATCTTTGAACTTACATTTGAAATTCTTTCCAAAACAGGGACAYTTTACAAATAGCTGGCAGTGGAACAGTGCCAGGTTTTAGTTTTGCTTGTTAATATATTTCAATGTCTGTTTCAGTGACGACTGTTAAAATGAAAGTTCTTTCAACTTTGGAAGTAAAATAGAGCAGAATAAACTATTAACTGTGTTACAGGTGCTGCAGTGCCCTGCAGGTTGCTGAGCCACCTATATCATCATCGTTCATTGCATTCACTCTTTTGAGCCCAGCCATGGCTTCATAGAGTGTTGGGTGCTTATGGACTGCAACAATTGTGCATAGACAGTACGTCACTTTCTATGTCACTACATGTGATGCAAGATATCAAACCTTAATCTCTGTTTCTTCTGGAGACAACAGAGACAGGGCACCTTTGAACAGTGAACTGCTTGCATTTTTTTCTCAGCTTATTTCTGCCTCATTTTCTCAAGTCTTTGACCAGACAGCTTAAACATGGCTTTTCACAGATCACATTCACTCAGAGACAAATGAGGCRCAACCAGTTTTTGTCTCTGAAGTGTCCAGGATGGCAGCGACAGAAAAGCACAAGGATCTGTTGCAGAAAAGGAGCTATTGAACCTGCCAGCCACTGCCAGTTGCACAAATGCCTCAAGAGAAAGCACTCTTTTTCCTCTCCTATTGAAATTGGGTAGATATCCAGTGCTAAAAGAAATTACAGACTTGGCAACTCAGAGGTTGTAAGATAGGACCTTGTCGCTTCCTGCTGTTTTAAAATTTGTAGTCTTCTTGAGCTTGGCTTTTTCACTTAGTCCCCCCCTCTTTGAATTTCAGTATCCAAGATTGTGATAAAGAGGTTATCATGCTGAATGTCTAAAATGTGTCTTTGTGAAATATGTAGGAAGGAACTATCCTATGCATAAAACCAATTTATAACACTTTAGCACCTGGACAGACTTCTACAAAAGTAACTTGATAGCAATACTTTCAATTATTCACTCACATAGTTACTCATATTGGACTATGTCTCATATCTGTGTGCATTATTAGCTACCACAATTTTTCATGTAGGCAAGACAGAGGCTGTGATACATAAGGATGATGGGCTATATGAACTTCAAAAAGTCAAGTCTAAAGTATTATTTGATATTTTCTAGAATCCATTGTTTTTTTTCATGAAGGAAAAGAAACCAAAACAAATCATTTTACCCAGTCTGCTGATTTTATTTTCTATCACTTTCTTATTCTCAGCCTTCAGAAATAATAAACTGGTTGTATCTACTGACATTTTTCTGGAAGATTGATCTTCTCAGTCACACAGATTTTGCAAACATAATATCAGCTTGCATTTATATAGCTCATTTCATCTCAAAGAATCTCAAAACACTTTATAAATTTAATGCAGTGGAGTATATACTCACCCCACATTGAATATAGGCATTTCCAGAATAAAGTATTCTTTGTGACTTGCTAACAGCAAGAAAAGTAAAAGAGAAAAGTAAGAGAGAGTTATTGTATCACCTTAAAAATCTCAAGACAAAATTTAATGTGGCTGCATGATATCAGTAAAACTATGCACTGATTGCTGTTTTCTAATTAATGAAAGCAGAGGATGCTCCATAGCCTTGGAAAAAGTCTACAAGACCTTGGCATTAACGTTGTAAGAATGACCTTAATTGGGCAGGCAAGGAGCTCTTTCAATGTTGCATTTTGTTTCTGAGACCAACAAGTATCTAGAAAACATCTTAAGAACAAAGAATCACATAATGTTTTTCCCTAGGCCTTGCCCAGCCTCAAGGATGATCAGGGATTTCCCGAGATAAAAGGATGTTTTATTTAAAAACGCTCCACAGAATTTTCCTTCATAGACTTGTCTAGCTCCTCTTCATACCCRTATTATTATTATTGTTATTATCAGTACCTCTGGCTCACTGAGGAAAGATGTTCCAAGTTTAACTTCCATGCAGTGAAAACTCCCAAAATCCACCCCAAACCAAGTGATAGGTATTACCTCTTTTATGTCCCTTCACTCTTTTATGAAAAGAAACAGTGAACACATTCCTCAATGACTTTCTCCACAGTACTTTTAGAGGTCTCTATGCTGAGGCAAAGATTTGGTGCCCAATTTGCCAACTGCAAATTGAGCTGTGGATGGGGGTCCAAAACACAAGGCCAAGAACTGCCAACACTTTTGTTAACAAAGGGCACAAGGACAGGTGGTGACAGCCAGGTGAATGGATACTGAGAGACACTGCAGGAGTGGAGGGCTCAGGAGGAAGAAGAAGATTTGGGAAACTTGCTAACACTTGGACTGTGAGAGATAAAAGCCATGGGGTCCTCCTCCAAGGCATCAGCTTTAGTTCTTTCTGTGCTACTGAGCCAAGAATAAATGTCTTTATGGAAGACATCGGTGATTCTGCCATTGGAAACCCAAGGTCAAAACTGTAAAGAAGCCTTGTCTAGCTGCACATGAGGGGAGTGTGTGTAGAGTCAAGCCAGGCACCTGTCAGCTCACTGGTGCTGCTGTGCAGGACGTCCCAGCAGTGGAAGCCTCTGGCACTGGGAGTGTGACTGCCAGCGAATCTCCTGAATGGTCAGACTGGGAAGTTTCCTTAATATCTGTTAGAAATCTCCTCATCTGTCTCTTTTCTGCAAGTGAAAACCTCATATTCTCTTTTTTCATTTCTCTGCTGTCACTCCATAATCTGAGCTGTGGTTGCTGCCTGTTCTTGTCACCTTCTCCAGCTTTACCACATCTTTTTAGATGGAAGGAAACTGGATTGCAGTCACTGGTCAGCTTAGAAGGACACCAGGGCTTTACTCAGTAACATACTAATATTTCCCATTTTTTAAAGCTCTATTTCTTATTTAGCATGTTTTGAATAAGCATGAGCTGTGAGAAACCCCCAGTTTTGAGACAATAACCTTTTGAAGAGCAGGCGTTACCCAACACAGCACCGCAAAACTCTGTCTTGTGACAGGCATCTGTCAGAAGCTGCAGATCTTGGCTCACCCCACACAGGACACAGCACTGCTGGGTGAAAAACAGGGAGGAGGAGGTCTGTAGCAAGGAAGAATGCTGGAGAACATGGATAGGTAATCTCTGAAATGGCTGCAGCCTGTTCATGGGTCAAGTCCTGAAAATCAAAAATAAGAATTGACTGTGAGTTTTCAGCCACATAGCTGAGATTTCCCTCTCTTTATATGTGTAAGGTCTTTAACATTTTTTTTCCAATGAACGTATTTCTCACAGATGTTTAATCATTTTCAGTAACAACATTTATCATTTATCATTTAACATTTATCATTTGTCATTTTCCAGAATGAAGAGATCACAGAATACCTCGGGTATGTTTCCACCAAAGCAGTGTAAACAGACACTCATTTGTCTGGTGATGCGTTATTTCTTTGTATATTTAAAATCAATCACCCTATTTCAGCCCTTCCCTGTAACTTTTTTTCCTACCCTGCAACCCATGCTTCCACTTTTCCTCTGCCTTCTTACATTTTATACATATAAAATGTATATGTATATGCAATTTTTTCCACTTCTAAAACCCTAGATATTTACATATCTAATTTTCTAGTATTTCCATTGGACCAAAACMCTGTCATTCCGATTATCTTTTCACAATGATGTTGTCCTCCTATTTTTTGTATCTAAACTGCATTAATTTTGCACTCTTTTTAGACTTTTGCTAAACTGCAATTGCAATGTTCCTGCCTCTACCATAAAAATTTGTGCACTTCCTCCTAGATCATTAATGGCCAAATGAAAAAATGTGGACTTAACATCACATCCTTCTTCCAGACTACCTTTGGCTCTCACCTCCACCACTGCATGTTTCTACATAGTTTCATTACCCCTGTTTCATTCTTCTCTGTCAATATTCATTGCATGTTACAGGATTAAAGAAACAGCCATTTTAGAAATTTTTAAAATAAGATTAATGTGTGTTTTGAGTACAGCAAGTGGTTTTCTCTACTGAGAACAGTTACCTCTAACATTTCTCATTCTTCAGAAGAAACTCATGCATAAACTCAAGTAACTTTTCCATGGTAAAATAACATCACAGTCATGATACAGAGGTGCAGTTTTCTAATTGTAAGGATAGGAGAAGTCCTGTCAGAAGAAAATGCTTGGAGTAGAGCATTTGTCCTAAATGCCAAGCATTTTCAAAAAGGTACAAGTTACAAGATGTACAAGAGGTCTTTTATTTTAATATAAATGTTCACTTGAAAGCGCATACTAGAAACATTTGTATACAAGTCCTTGCACAGTGTCATAGGAAGCCTTTTAACTACAGGATTATTCCAAACCTTAACACAACCTTGCCCTTCCCCCCCCACTGGAAACTTAAACCTGGAGAAGTTGAGGAGCCACATGTATTACTGAGTGTTTTCCTATTCAGAATTCACTCAGGAGGTCAAGGAATCAGCAATATTCATCTGAGGTTTCTGTGGCTAGATGGAAGCACACAGACGGCAGGCCCTTGAGATTAACCTGTGCAAGGCCAGTTACTGGGCTTCAATGATCCTGGTGGGTCCCTTTCCGCTTAGGATATTCTATGATTCTGTGATTCTACCACCCAAGACAGGTCTCCCAGTTTTGCTTTTTGCTGGCCTCAAGCTCATTCACTTCCAGCTGACCTTGCATGAAGAACACTGCGATGGGGGCATGTGCTGAGAATGCTAATGGAATGAGGATGCAAAGGGAATGAGGATGTTAAGGGACACATTATCATAGCTAACACACCCTGAGGGCATGCACTGTGGTGCAATCACTGACCATTACATGAGGTTTGTGTTTCATTCTTAGTCATCACTTATTCAGGACAGTACGAGGACAAAACCAGCATTTTTTTCAGATTTATTAGGAGAAAATAATCAACCAAGCAAAAGGTGACTACAGAAGGAGTTAAAGCATGACTTCTAAAGTAAAAATTTACTTCCTAAACACTTGAAAACTTACCAATTTATAAATAAGAATTAAGCCTTGTTCTGTTTCTATTTACATACTGGAAACAACATAAGATAAAAGTGTTCTAAACAAATGTTATGTATGTGCTTAAAAAAGGCAGAGACAATAATTATGAGGCTTTGCTAGGCTTACTCCAAAACCATGGAAGTCCAGTCTGTAGACCTTCACTCAACTTAGGGTGAACAGAATTCCATCAGTGTTGCCCTCTGGGAATCAGTATGTAAATAGTCTTATCCTTGTACGGGTTGGTTCTAGAAAGCTCTCTGGTCCCCTTCTTGTTATTGGTTAAGATTTTCTGCAGTAATTTAAATATTCCTAACCCTTGTTCCTCATTGGACCCTCACCCTCACATTCCGCCCCTAACCTACCCTTTATACACTCTGTATCCAGCCTGGCTATGGCTTTTTGGAGTGCTCCTGTACTTGCTGTAGGGATTGTCCTGTTGTTTTAACTTTTTAAAAAGTATTTCTGTTTCAGGTTACTCCATCGAGCCCATCCTTTATTTTCATCTCCACCTCACTCTTGACTGACGCGGTCCTGAGGTGGCAGCACACCGGGCTTGCCACAGGTTTTTTTTTGTGTATTCTTTGTGAATTAAAATGCTGATTGCAGAACAACCCTTAGATACTAATGGTGAATTAAAGGCTTTGAGTGCTTAAATCCTCTAGTTTGTCTAGGGCACCTGATGGGATTTCTCATATCCTGTTAAACTTCAGATTTGTTGACAAGAATGAGAAATTTTTGTTCTCATCATAAGTAAGTGCTGTGAAAAGGGGAAAGAAGCTGCGAGGTTTCTTAGTATGTAATGTGCTKGTACTTAACTGTGTCTTAAAATGGAGAACAATGGGCTGATGGAAAGAATAGGAAAAAAAGAAACAGCTGCACCTAACAGAAGTTCTAGATTCTGGTAATGAAATTATGTTATCTGCCAGAAATTGCTCTTCTTCATTTCATAAAATCTCTGCTTTTCACAGGTGTTCAAGTGCAGCTATACATATGCTACTGTGGCGCCATCTGTACAAGTAAGTGACTTTGAACTGTTATTTTTCAGAAACATCACATATAAAACAGGTCCATTCTAATCAGGAAAATATTAAGAATATGATATAGAGTCTCATTGTGCGTCTTTCAAGTAGGGACACCCACACAGAGCACCTGCTGCTCATCACAGCAAATTAATTCATCCTCACCTCTGAACTTATCTGCATACAAAATAGAGCAGCCAGCTGAGAGGCTGGAGTACTTTTTAGTCTGTCTGTAATGGCAGTTGGGATTAAAACTAATGACAACAATGAAATAAAGAGATAGATAGATAGATAGATAGATAGATAGATAGATAGATAGATAGATAGATAGATAGATAGATAGATAAAAACAGTAGGCCTTATGGCTTGTTCATGTTCCCAAAACGCCTTCAAAGAGTGCCATTCATTACATTCTCCCCTAAATACTATTTAGAAAAAAAAAGATTGTCAGTTTTTGTCAACCATTTTAGATTAAACAAGTAACTATTAAACTTGCTTATCTGACAGTTCTTGGCCACAGCTTGAATAAAGGTTTCCTTTCCACAATTCCAGCTCATCTTTGGTTTGAAAGAGAACATTTAGTGCTAAGTCAAATAAAATTACAAATTCATTATTTCTTTCTTCTAAATTCTAAAAAAGAGTAAAAGACGTAACAGGATCATACTGTGATTTTAAAATGTCCTTCACTTTGTTCCTGTAAAGTTGGAGTTAATCAAAAGGTATGGAATTCAAATTCATCCTCAGTTCCTGAACATCAATATGGTGAATAAATTTTTAGATATTAGTAGGCTGAAGAACTAGGGAAAGAGTTCAGATGAATCATTAATGAAAAAATTGCCCATCTTATTAGTGGGATGTATATTTTCTCTTCTTCATTGGCTTTCTGCATTTTTCACAAGGTTGATGTTTTCTGTTCTTACTTGACTGCTACTGAAGTGCAAATCTCAAGAGATGTTTCTCAAACATGGGCAGAGTGAACTCTGATAACCCATAAACACAGCAGAGTTCTCAATCACCAGTGCCACATGCAAATTCAGTTTTTAGGGGAAAAGAGAAAATAGAAGACTAACTTTGAGGTTGCTTCAATCCTCCATGAAACAAGTAATCCTGCTAATTGCAGGAAATTGTTCAAATACAATATTCTTTCTAAATAATTTCTCCAAAACAATCTCCAAGCACTCATTACCAGTCATAAAAACATTTCTATGGTTACTACTTCTTTTGTAGATATATTGAAATTAAAATAATAAAAAAAGAGAAGAGAATATATTGTCCTTGTTAAATTATTCAAATATAGGCTATCAAACAAGAACATCACGAATTTTACTGACTTGAGCAGGCACTCACTTTTGACACAAAAGTGATTAAACAGTCGTATTTCTAATGCATGACCTAAAATTTCAACACCTGAACTTTTGGTCAGCTCGTACAAAGAACTCTCTGCATTTAAAGTCTGTCTCTGATTATCCTAGAGGTGTATGCATTTCAAAACACATATCTTTGGATTATCTGAATTTCTTTTTACTGTGTACTCTCTCAGGGAATACTGGCCCTTAACTTATATTATTCAATTATTGCAAGTGAGCATTTGATATTTTACTTTCAGCCATATTTGTCTTTGACCTACTTCAATGGCATGTGGAAAAAAGCTTTGAAATATTTAATCACAAAAAAAAAGTGAAGGCTAAGGGATTTTTTGCATTTGTTTCTTGTCTAGGTCATTGTATGTTTGTCAGATCTAAGGGCTCTTAGTTCAAAGAATTAACATAATTTTAACTCATAGAATGGTTTGAGTTGGTTGGGATGTTAAAGATCATCTGGTTCCAACCCCTCTGCCATGGACAGGGACATTTTCCATTAGACCAGGTTGCTCGGAGAATACCCAATCCAACCCTGCATTGAACACCTCCAGGGGTGAGGCAGCCACAACTTCCCTCTTCAGCATGTCCAGTGCCTCACCATCCTCACACTAAAGTATTTCCTTCTAATATCTAATGTAACCCTACCCTCTTTCAGTTTAAAATATCTCTCTTGTTCTGTCACTACCAGGTCCAAGTCAGAAGCCCTCTCCAGCTCTTTCATGGCCCCTTTATGTACTAGAAGGTGCTATATGGTCTCCCCAGAGGCTTCTCTTCTCCAGACTGAGCAACTCCAGCCCTCTCAGCCATTCCTCATAGGTGAGGTGCTCCATGTCTCTGTTCATGTTTATGGCCTTCTTCTGGCCTTGGTCCAGCAAGTCCAGGTCCTTATGTCAGGGGTCCCAGAGCTGAATGCATCTCTCCAGGTGAAGTGTCATGAGACAGTAGTAGAGGGGGAGAATCTGTATCAAACAACTTTTTCAGGCACTGGGGACCAGCAGGGGCTCAGCTACCAAAATTCCTGAGTTCTCTAGAAAGATTCTTGATGAATAAATTATCTACATATCCCCATGTCTATAGTTACTTGTTATCTAGAAGCTTTTACAATATACATGTGTAGCTGAAAACTTTAACTGCCACAGTAAACTATTTCTCGTTAGAAGCATACTTTTACTGAAGGAAAAGAAAAATTTATGTACGAGACGGTGCTGTCCCCAGAGTATTTAAGTACTAGTTAATCCCTTTTGCCTAAAAAATGTGGTTATGTCCATCAGATGGCACTGCAGAACATATGAATTTTGAAAGCCATAGTGTGTGTTATTTCTTAGAAGGTGAAAGAGAAGTTGCCTACCCTATTTATGCCGTCCTTGCTATGATGAGACACCAGATTCAGCCTTCCTCCTCTATCCCTTTGCCTTCTGTCATCTTTTTTAGCTGGACTCCAAAGTARCTTTTTATTATTGTGATTGCTAAGTTAGCATACAAAACACTCTCCTTGCAAGTCAGGGCATCAGATYCAGTTAAATAAAGATATTCCATATTAACTTCGAATTAAGTAATTCCATTGCTGGAAGTGAGTTTGCAATTTAAGGAAGCAGTTGTTTAGATAAATGAAGAGCCTACTCTGAATCCTGTAAAATAAAGCTTCCTATTCAACATTTTGATACCCTAATTGAAAAAAAAGAAGTGATATTTGTGCAGGCTTAGATTTTTTTTTTTTTGAGGAGGTGAAATGGAAATATAATTTGGTTTTTAAATTATAGATTATTTTCATTCACTAGCTATCAGTTTCCATCAGTATGTCAGACATTGCAGTGCCTACTATTGTTTGAGGCACAAACAGATCTTCATTAAATCAACTCAAGAAATCTGAAATTGTCTCCATCCATGAGATACCGTTCTGTCACTTTCATTACCATTCAAACAGCAAGAGCTGAGAGCAGTCTCACTGGAATATTCTTGAACTAGGAGGCCAACTGACTCCTACTTTCAGGAAGACTTTTTTTTTTTAAGTTAAAAGCATGAGATAGTACAGTTTCACAGCACATAAGAGTCTGAGAAGAAGGGCCCAACATACAACAGAAGAGTATGAAATATAAAACTCCTTCAAGACAATCAGAAATCCAGAGGGGCCTGCTAGGAAATAGGCTGCCATATGGGTCAGAAGGAGGTCACTGCTCAGTTGAAATTTTTGTAGGAAGGGATTAGACAAGGTTGTGTTGAAATTTTAAGACATGAATCTTGAGTCCTGCCTAACAATATAAAGTCTAAGAAGTCCTCAAATCTTAAAAAAAAACACAAAAACTCCCAAACATACCAAAGTAAAAAAAAAAAAAATCCCACCCAACACAACCCAAAATCCAAAAAAACAAACCTAGACTAAATAAAATATAAAAGAAGCCTTCCCAGCTTACTCAAAAGCAATCAGTGAATATTTGCTAGCAATAAACAAATAGTGTTTGCAGGACAAAAGTTTTTGCATTGTGTTTCTTTAGTATTTTTATCTTAAGGAAATTACCAGACATATAATCCAAGCTGTACTCTAAATCTTTCCTGACAACATTTCCCGTGCATGGCACTCCTGGTAAATTCTGTCTTCAAAAAGAAACTCGGTGTTTTTCAAAACACAATTGTTTCCTTACCTGTATTTATTAAAGTGCCTATAAATGCAAGATTAAAAACAATTCAAAAGACCTGTCATATTGAAGAATGTTAACCCTGCTTTATCTAACATCATCTCTAACTAGATTTACAAAGGAAAACTGAGACACCTGAATCATGAAGTCTGKTAACAACCACAGAAGTGATGATGCCAACAGAAAAAAAAAAAGCTTCACAATGACTTTTGTCACATTTATATTTCATAAATCAGACAGTCAATTCTGCATTAATTTTTAAGTAGTCACTGCTTGCCCTTCCTCAGCATTTAGAGTAATGAATGCAAGGAGCAAATAGAGAGGTAGTTCATAAGTGCTTTTGACAACTCTAATTTTCAAACACTTGATCTAGTCATAAATTCTAACTACCATGAACAGAGCTGCAAGGTCAGAGTGTGCAGGTGCTACCAGCTTAACTGACAACTTTGTTGTCCTACTTCATGTGTCGGTGGGTTTGGTTTCATTTGGTTTGATTTATGTGGGTTTTTTAACTAGCAATTCAAATAAAGAAAAAGCAGTTAATACCAGAATTACAAAAGCACTTTTTTAATGCACAAAATATATTTTAAAAATAGAAATCGTGTATCATACATATAACAACTTTGATATKAATACCTAATTATTTTATAATTACAAAAAAATGTTACAGCTTCTTTAGGCAGTCTTCTAAATTCAGGTCTGTCTCTATTTCTTAAAAAAAAGAAAATTAACCATACAGTCTCTACTGTGCATTTTTGAATAAATAATGTATATGTTTTATAGCATCTGTGTACTTGTAAACTATCTATAAGTACCACACAATAATTTCCCTGATGCTTTAAAACAACTTTTGCCTAGAGTACTTGTTAAAGTACTTGTTAAAGTACATTTTTGGCTATCCAACCATTAGGGAAAAGGCTTGGAATATTAGCATCTTAGAGGAAATTTCTGCTTTGCTCAAGCTTTTGATGGCTAAACATGATATGTGGGGTTGTGGGTTGCAGACAGACACAGTGGGTCATCAGCAAACAGCCATGAGTTTAATGTGGCCGCCCCTTTTATAGGGCTTTGGATTTCCTGGGCTCAGATGGTTGGTTGGATGAGACCTCTCTCTGCCCATCTCTCTGAGGCCAGTGATGTATCTGCATCTCAGCTAGAACAGGGTTGGCTGAGGTCTTTGCTTGGGTTTGAATCCAACCTATCCCTGCCTTATCCGGGGACTCGTTTTTTTCTAGGTTAGTTGAGTTTAGGGGKCACCTTCAGATCAGCTGCAATGTGACAACAGAAACGCATAGATATTATTTATTCTTTCCATATCTTATACCTGTATCACAGTAGAGTTGCAGTGAAAAAGACATTCAAATTTGAAGACTATAACTATGATGTGGTTATATTCTTCACAGGAATCTTCGCACTGGAACACCTGTGATATATATGCACTTCTAACCAATGTTGAACAATCTGTACATATATATATTTTCCCCAGTAGCAAATCAAACTAACTCTTTCAACTCTGAAATTTACTTAGTGACTGAAATTAGATGTACTAACACCACCTCATCAAGCTGTCAGCTGGAGAGCTCTGCAGTAGCATACAAAAAAAAGTTCTTTTTATTTTAAACCGCTGGTGTATCGGAGCCTTGACAGAAATAGGAGTAGAAGGAAAGGCTTTTCCTGAGAGCATTTATTTTTATTTCATTAGGATATATTCAGAAGCCAAAGCCAACAGTAGTTCTTATTTAAACAATCCAAAAGTTTCCACATCAACAAGGCAGGACATCAGACACTGTGAGAATGATCACCTAATGCTTGGCACAGCATGTAAGGGATTCTTTGTGTGAGCACCAGCCAAAGGTCTGCCTGTCACTGACCTAGACTGAGACAACTTGCTTGCAGGACTGACAATGGCTGGGTGAGGTGCATTAGGGAGAATTTTAGACAATAATCAGATTTGTAACAGAGATCAATCAAGATTTGTAGTTTACTCTCACGTATAAGACCTGCCTGGTGGAGAAAGCATGTTGGCTTTAAGTCTGGTGAGAGAAGAAAGAAGTCATATGATAAAATTGCCAGTATATTGGATGAATATAATATCCTTCTGTTCAGAAACACTTACAAAACACACTTTTGCCTCCTATTTCAAAGTTAAATAAGTATATGGCAGAAAAACTCTCTAAAGGTTTCCTCTGATAACATTGACTTGATTGCCAGATTTCATGCAAGAATTAAACCAGATCACTTAGCAGCAAAAGGGATTGTGATGTGTCAAAGAAACTGCAGTCTAACATGACTTATCATTTTTAAAAGCTTTTATAGAGGTGAGACCCTGTAAAATAATCAAGCCACCAATACCAGACATTTTATGGTCACTGCTAACACCAGCCCTGCCAGCATTTGATGTCAGCCTTTGGTGAGATGCCAGACCTACCGCAGGAGTCACAAACAACCTGTAGGCAACCATAGCACGCCTTCTGTGTATGGAAGCTGGCAGACATGAGATTACCCAACCTGAAAAAGATCAACATATTCCACCTGGACTACATGAAAAAGAGAAAAATGAATTATTGGGTCTGCTTGTAGTACTGGATCATAAATAGTCAAAGATGAACCCATGAACTGCTGTGACTGTCATCTAAGATGAGTAACACGGGGATGTTTTGAATCACTTCTTAGACTCATATAATGCCTTGGGTTGTAAAGGTCCTTTAAAGGTCACCTAGCTCAAACTCCCAGGGACATCTTCAGCCAGATCAGATGGCTAAAAACCATTCAACCTGACCTGGAATGTTTTCAGGAATAGGGCATCCACACTCTGGGCATCCCCATAGTAAACAAAAATTCTTCCTAGTGTCTAGTTTGAATCTGCACTCCTTTAGTTTAAAATTCCCTCTTTTCATATTGCTGTAGATCCTGGTAAATTGTCTTCACCTTTCTTTTAAACTGTATTTAAGTACTGAGAGGCTGCAGTTAGGTTTCTCCAAAGCCTTCTTCAACTCAAGCATCTAACAGAACTGTACCCATATCAGATACTTCATATTTGCTCTGCACATGAAAAAATACAGGTTTGAAAGACACAGAACTTATTTCCTTTCACATCCAAAGCCATTAAATACCACTGCACTAAATAAGCATTATTTCAACACAAACAATTAGGCAGGTAAATTTGTAAACAAAACAACCCTGCTCTGGCCGATGTCCAAGCAAGCATGTAGTACAGCCACAATGATCTTCAAATTTATTCCTGGTTTGGCCATTTTCAAACCTGAACAAACTAGCCAACTCTCTTGATACGACAATAAAAGTTTGCTATGAAAATTTTACACTTTGCATGAGTCCTAGAAAAAACTCATTTAAAGGAAAATAAAAGGAAAAAATACAACCAAAGATGACCTGTTTTTGTTTTTTTTTTTCTAATGGGATAACTCTTTGGGATGTATTAGTTCATTTTTTATTCCTTAACTCCTTGTTTCCTTTTTATATGTTGCTTCAGAAAAATCAAGGAAAAGGATAAAGGGGCTGAGAAATCAATAAAAAAATATAAGAAGGTGTGTTTCAAAGTTCTTTTATTTAAAAAATGAAAATTTATTTTAGAAAAAACCATAAAATTTTAACAGTTCTTCAAATAATTTACCCAACATAATAAAACTGATCTATCATGGCTTAATGGCCTAATCAACATATACATACATTCATCCATATGTCTGTACATATGTTTTTCTTTACAGATACCCAAAGTATAGCTCTATRAGAATGGATTATATAATTTCATTTGGGTGTAATTTGTGTGCTTTTCCTGATAATGGCAACACATCTGGATAGCTAGTGAAGTTTTGATTAAAGTGGTCTAAAATCAAGTCACACCATTAATCTGGATGGAAGTTTTTGAAATGTGCAGAATGCAGTGTGGAAAGTAAACATTCCTTAGCTCTAGCCCTGCTTTTATGATCTATAAATCACAAGGGCATACTAGTATTTTACAGCAAAAAGTTACCAGATTTAAAAAAACAACAAAACAAAACAGAGCAAAACAAACAAACAAACAAACAAACAAAAAAACACAGAAAAAAATTGCATAGGCACACTAACTTGTCTCATGAAAGATGCAAGTTCAGGTGGAAGATTGAATCTTTCTCCTATAGAGGAAGTAATTGCTGAGAAAAAGCTAGCAGGATGCTTGGAAGGGACTTTTTGACCCTCAAAGTCAGTCAAATAACAGAACTGTTGTATCTCTAGGGTGTTTTTCTTCCCATGAAGTTTCCTATCAATGGAAAAATGCAAAAAGCTTTAAAAAATAGAGTTAAATAATTTTCTAGGCAACTCTGTAAAAGGTGTTTATTTCTCTTGATTCCATGTTCTTTATTCTGGATTTACTTTAATATATAAGACCCAAAACCATAAATAGCCCAATGTAATCTGCTTCAACAAACATTATTTTCCTTTCCTTTTAGTTTCAACTAATGAAAAAATACCATCTTCCTTGATTAAATAAATTAAAAAAAAAAAAGTAATGGGACATTTGGCCTGCTTCACACTCGTGCATAAAAGGGAAGTTTGGTGCATGTACTGTGATCATGCTACCAGGAATTAAGGAAGGGACCCACATCAGTTCCATTTCAGGTTACATCATCTGCTTTTATCCAGCAATATGAGAAACTCAAAACTGCCCTTTCTATGGTAGAGAAAGAACTCGTAAGTAAATCACCACCTTCTGTTGATATAGAAGACTCAGAAGCCTCACAGACAGTGGAAAGCACATTTAAAAAATAATGGATAGAATCTCAAGGGAGTGATCTTAGTAATTTACATGCTTTATATTTTGAATATGTTTAGAAGAAAAAATAATATTAGGATGCCAAAACCCATTATCTGGAATCCACAACTTGTTGAAATAACTACTCACAAAGATGCAGAGCTGCATGAATGAAAATGAGAGACGAAAAGTGTACATGCAAGGTAATAAAACAGCTAAAAAAAATCACAAGGCAACAATGTAGCTAAAGTATTGATTGTCAACATGAAAGAAAAGTGACCCCTTTTTGAAGTTATTGAGGCCACTTCAGCTTTACCTAATTGCCCATATACTCTGTTCGTGGCAGATGAGAAAGATGGTTCATTACTCAGCCAAGATTATGGCATAAGCAGGAGCAAGTAAAACACTATGGAATTTGAAATATCTTGAGTTTGAATAAGAATTCGCAATTAAAGAGTATACTTTGAATAAATTTTAAAGCAGGGATAGGGGTGTCATCTTGCCGAAATCCCAATRCATTTTCTCCCAGTATTCAGAGTTTAAAAAATCACTTCTTCCGTAATTTTACAAGGCTGTTCTGAGACATCTCTATTTCTATAAATCTTTGTCCCCTCTGTTATTACCACTCTATCCAAAGGTTTGTTTGGTTTTTTTCTGAAATGTGTTTGTATGTTTTTATATTTTAGAAGTCTGCTGACTATAGGATTATTAAAATGCATTGGGTCTCAAAGAATGCAAAGGCAAGAGCAAACATTGCTGTCCCATCCTGGGAAGGTCAGCCATGATAAATGGGCACTAAATTCCTGCAGAAATACTTTTAAGTTCTGCTGTATCAGCTCCTTAAACTATTTACATCAGAGATGCTTCACATGAGAGAGGTCTGTAGAAAAAGTACATCCAGCTAGCACAAAAATGCCTTTACCGTGCGACTAATTCTCACACAGTCAGAGGGATGTCCTAGAAATGGGAGAAGTAAGTCTGAGCAAGTTTTATTTTTCAGGAAGTTGGAGCAATTGCTCTTGTTATRGCACACTTCACTTGGGAAAAGCAATGGAATACATAGGGAATATACCCCCAAGGAGAGATAAAGGAGATGGCTGGCGATAGTTATATGCCCAGAAAATATGAGCTTTACAAGAAGGAAAAGCTCTGTGGCCATCCAAGAGAGACTTTTGATAATTGCTGTGCTATAAAGAATGTTGTTCTTGGCATTTTTATCAGTTTTTGTCGTAGTTTCAGTCCTSTATTTAATAATGTGGGAGATTGTCTTCTTTTCTCTTGGAAGAGCAGACTCAGGAGAAGGTGGGATTTTAATGGGATCAAGATCATGGCTGAGTGAATCCTCTGTAAAGGATCTAGTGTGTACTCTGTGGCTTGTGAGCCATGTCCTTATCCCCAAGGTTTTCTGCAGCTTTAGGAGTGGGAGAGGGGGCATAAGGCAGAGCGCCTGGGAAGAGCAGGCTGTGAACACAGGGGTGATGCTCAGGACCAGCTATTGCAGGTCTCAGTGCTGTGCCAAAGACCTGGATGGAACAGTTCAAGGCAAGACAAACACTAACCTTTGACTCAAGTTTTAATCTTGACCTGCATCTTTGTTTCAAATTTTACCGCAGAGCTGCATGTGTAAGATCACAGTGGGTTTACCCAGTCTTCTTTGAGATCATGAACTTAAAGCCTCAAATGCATTTCTCTTCCCCACTTAAAATATCTGGAAATGAGAATACGGCAAAATGAAGTGTCTTTGTTCCTTACACACACAGTGAGAAATGACAATCAGACATCACAGAAATCATAGTCGAACTTCATGCTTATAACATATTCTTTTCCATGATTGTTCATAATCTGCAATTATTTTACAAACCATTCAAAAAAGTCAAATGTATTCAAATATAAAGGTTTGCAAGTTGATTTGGGTTTTAAAATATATTTTCTTCAGAAAACATATAGAAGTATCAACTCAACTTGTGCAAGCAGATGTTTGCACCAACCCTCTCTACCAAGTCTTTTTGTCCATAACTCACTGTCTCAAAGATCTCCTCCCTTCTTACACAGTGATTTCAGCCAAGGTATCACCTTAATAATAAAGGGTGCACTCTAAGAGTGCTTTCTTACAGGTGAAGGGATGAAGAGACAAGAGCTTCAATCTATACACAATAYAAAATTTTCTAGATTTGTAGACATTGCCAGGTTTGAAAGTCAGAAGTCTTAAACTGACTTCTGCTAAATGGACATTAGTTTTAGGATGCAGCTAGTCACAGAAGCTCTGTTTTTCTAATTGCACAATGATGATCTGCATATTTTTTCTAACTTTTCTTTCTCCTTACCAGAAAGCCAAGAAAGCTGAGAAAAAGTCATTCTTCAACAAAACTACATCATTCAAATTAAGTGTGACATTGAATTTCAGGCATAATAAATCAGAAACAATGCTATTGAGATTGTCTATCATGTCCAGATCACCCCAGGTCCTGAGCTCTGCCAATGTACAAAACAAGTACACAGGAGAACACAGAAGTTTTCTCATTAGCAAATCAACACAGCAAATGAATTAAGTTTTCTGACTTAAAAATTAATGATGGAAAGCCCCATCCTTAACTTGGAATGAGATCTTCTGGTCTGTATTCTCAAGCTAGTCTTCAAATATACATCAGTATTTGTGAAGAAAAGCTGATGACTGGTATACAAATTTTAACTCATTATAGGTACATCTACAAATGAAAAAGACTACCCATTTTTTGAATTTTCTGATGTAGGAAAGTACATATGAGCCATTCCTATTTCGGGTAGGATGAATACTCTAGCAAGACTTTGACTAATAAATTACTATTTCCTTTCATTATGACATGGAGATTTTAACACTRTTTTGTTGTAAATTAATGCCGTTAGATCGTTACCTAATAAAGAAATTATGTTCACCCTTTAGCTTGTATGTTGCTCTGAGAAATACAAATATTTTTGAGCAAATGTAACRTCCTAAAAAGGAATTTACTTTCATGTTACCACCCACAAAATCAGGACATTCAATCAGTTCAACCATAAAGTTTTTAAAAAAGAGACAGATGCATAGAGAACTGTCCTTACATATGTAAGGAATTGCCAAAATCAGAAGCAATTTTTAATGCTGAAGTCACACTTTAGCTCCATTCTTCAATCCTGAAGAAACTACTTTGAAATTAAGATATATAAGACCATGAGGACCCAAAGTAGGCACTGGGAAATGAAATTGCTGTCTCTGAGTTATTAATATGTCACTTTTCTTTAATGCAATTCATTTAATGCTTTTTTTAATATACAAAAGTTGAAATAATCCCATCACTCAGTTAAAAGAATAAAAGTACAGCAGTTCCCAGCTATAAAGTAAAGGGCTTAAAGAAATATCAGGAGTTTAAAAGTTCACCAGCTTCATTGCATTTCTGAAGCTGGCACAAAGTATGCTTTTATCCTACTGGCCATAATCACTTTAGCAGTCATTTCAGATTCTTGCATGATTTCARTATGGCACCACCCTTCCACAAAAATTTTGTGTGCTTACATAATTAGATCCCAAAGGTATGGCCTCTTAGCTTCCAATGCCAAATACAGGGGAAAAAAAGTGCAATTACATCATACAGGTTTACATCTATTAAAGACCAGGTTAGGGTTTGGATATGCTTTTCACCTTATAGCCATTAGGAAGATTCCATATGTTATRTAAGAAACTGTTAAGAAATTGCACTGTAATTTGTCAATGGTGTATTGAGCTCAGCATGAATTCTAGAGATAAATGTGAAGATCTACAGCAGTGGGAGTTGCACTCCCTCTACACTTCCTGATGGAAACAAGTGGGGAAAAAATAATAAWTTCAATGCCAAAAACAAGAAAGAAAGAATGGAACTGAAGTGCCCTATTCTTGTCAGATTTTGATGCTATAAATTGCAAGAAAAAGCACCTTCATCTAAGCCAGCTATCAGTAAACTATCAGGGGGAAAATACTATAAAGATCTATTGCAGTAGATAGCTTCCTTTCTCCCCTCTTCAGGAGACATTAATGCAATCCCCAGTGCCTGATCCTAAAAGTATTGGGGAAACAGAGGGCTGTCAGTGACTTGAGTTTCTCATGATCGTAATAGGAAACTGATTGATATCTGGCATATCTTTCCCCTCTCCAACTACCATCCTTCCCTTCCCTTGGGCAGAGACTCAAACAAAAAACTCTGATACAGCCTCCCAGGGACTGGGTAGTGAAGCCGTGGTTAAACTGCAGAAAGGCAGGCAGCACCTCAGTCTCCAGGTCATGCCCCAAGACACCCAGGAGAGCATCCAGTGCAGAACAGACCCAGCTGTGAACAACTCTGCAGTAAGAACACTGGAGATCTTATATGGAGATTCTCCTTAAAAACTGTATGACTTTCACTGTTGCTTCCCCACACAGCCACTTTACTGCATAAGGAGATTATCTATTAGCATTATAATAATAATAATAATTGTAATAGCCAATTAAGCCAGTGAATTAAGGCTCTCATTAGCAGTACTATTATGTAGGAACGGTTTAAAATAAATTACACTTATTCAGCTCAGCAAAATTAGAGGTTAAATCCAACTCTTCCCTCAGTACACTCTGGATCATCTACAGGTTCAACATTTCCACTAAACAAATCCACCCTTCTGATGAGCAGCAGCAAAATTCTGATGCCTGGAAGGAATCCTTTCTGTGATGGCTGCTTCATGCAGGTTATGAAGCCTCTGGACTTACAAACTAAAAGCTCCTGCACTTGCCTGATCGAGGTTTAGTCTACAGAAGTGAGGTCTTCTGCAGGTCACTCTGCAGTAAAAATTGGGCAGTTTGTGGATGGTTATCTTTCATTGACAAATAAGTGTGCTACATCACAAATAAGGAGAAGAAGTGACAGACAGACATTTACCTCMCAGAGCTGATAGGCAGTGATTTAATATTTGCTCTATCTTGTTTTCACAAAATACTGCAATACAAAATGTAGGCCATTTTTTCTGCAATGTTGTCAGCAATTAGCAAGATGACAGTCAAGCCCAAAAATTACTTCCAAAAATAGATAAGGAAGCAATGAACAAAGTCTTATTTGTGGAAACCTTGCTAATCAGGACTGAGAAACAAGAAACCCAAAGCATTCTCAGAAACAACTTACAAGTTAGTAAATACAGCTTGAACTTGGTCAAAAAATTCCAGACAACCTGTTCATAAGTAGAAAAAGTATGAAGTGAAAGTCCTTGATGTGCAGTGAATAACAATCTGCTCTGGCTTCTTGTCCTGTGWTCTCAAGTACAGTTTATTGTGTATATAGCCAGAAGCAAACATACATTCAGGAAGGARTAGGAATAAAGGACAGGAGACTTTCCCCTTTCCTCTCTGTGTATCAGTATATCTGATTTTCTGTACATCTTGGGCAGAGCATCTATTTAAAGGCCATGAGGGCAAGGATTGCATCTGCTGAGATAAATCTTTCTCCAAGGAGTAACAGTGAAGCAGCACTGTATTTAAGCAATGTCAGTAGCTAAGTAGTTCAGAGAAAGAAAATACTTGTGTGCTGTCTGTTAATGATGGAGATGAGAAAATGCTGCCATCTTTATGTGCTCTCTATTATTCTGACAACTGTGATCAGAAGCAGCAACAGCAGTACAAAGCCAAGAGAAATTMATGGCCAAAAATAAAGGCAGACAGGCAAATTCTGTACATGTTTTCCTTGAACAGAGGTCATTTATTAGTAAAGCATACTAGAGTATATGAATACCTATTTTTTTTGCTTTGTTGTTGTTCTTTGTTTTATCTGATTTTTTTTTTCACATACCCACACAAACAAAGTGTTTCATACTTTTGCACACTTTGCATAATGATAAATCCTTAGAAGTAGAAAGACAGTCATGGAACGGAGCAGCCACTTGTTCTCCCTGAGACACCKGGGAGTATCAACCATATTTACCTTATTTCTGGTTATTTACACAAGGAATCTGTGATAACTCCAGTGACTGAGGAATACCCACTTCAGAACATCCCACAAATTTGCAGCAAGGCTGATTTTGAACACTTATAGAAAAGAAGATGGAACAGAGAACCCTAAAAAACAACTACAGATACTAGCTTCAAGAAAAAAAGAAAAAAAGCAGCTCCCATACCTGTACAACCTTCCAGGACTGAAGAATATCAACTTGTTGTCAGACACCAAACCACGGTAACCAGTCCAGTCTCCAGTCCCTGGACTAGATAAGGCAGAGCAAGTCCATCAAGCCGTGTAGTATTTAGTATTCTACAAAAAGGCCTACTCTGCCTTTCAAATGTTTTGGTTTCTGATAATTTAAAGCTGTGAAAATTAATTACAGGACAGCAAATATATGCCTACATCTGATTAGAACAATGTAAAGATTCATGGATGCCAGAAAATATCACAATCATGCACTGCTGTACAATTTGCATCATTTCTCATTTGTTTTCATACACACTCTAATAAGATCATTTCTGCTTCAGTTTCCTGAGTGGGAGGTCCCTGAGGACTGGATTTTGTTATCACTTTTGATGGCTCAATGCTTTCAACCTTCAGCTTACATCCAGACAAAGCATCCAGTGRAGAATAATAATACATTAAATGTCCTGTCATTTCTTACTGACAAAGTACAATGATCTAGTCTTTGTATGCTTTTCAATTTTACAGAACAGTGTTTATTATGTTACTTGTTACGTTATTTTGTGAATTGTTTTTTATTATGTTATGCATCACAGTCTTTATTTTTCATATCTCTCATCTCAGTCATTCAAAAACCATTAGGCAAATCCCCATACTGTTAATACCACTTTAAAAACAATTATTTTGAAAATAAATTAATTTTAAATTCCTTCTATGTGCTTATGATCTGTCATGCCTTTCAAGTTCAAATGCCTTATGTTCAATGTACAGACACAAGGGTTTTGTTTTAAAAATTCAGAAAAAGTTATCTGGAGACTAGGAATTCAATAAAGTCCATAACTATTAAAATAACTTTACTAACAGTTAAAAGTCCATAACTTTTAAATAACAAGGCATGGTAACAGAGCTTCTTGTCTGTTTCCTCACCCAAAGGATTCTAGTCATGTGTAGGTTTCACCCAACCTCAATTAAGCAAGAAATTTCAGAATCAGAGTCCAACCAAGTGGTAGAGTGGAAATTCACATGAGTAACTCAGGAGACAAAATCYGTTTTAAAAAACAATGTCCAGAGTAAAAGTGAGCCACTCAGAGTTGAGGCTGTAATTATTAATCTGTGGAACAAATAATTTTATTCTGTGAGTGTAAATCACTTAGCCTTTTCCTTTCCTTAGTCACAGACAAACATTCAAATATGAAGATGAGGAGACAGTACTCTAAATGTATGTATATGTTTCCTCTAAACTTTTGCATGTTTTTCAAAATGGGGATATTCATCTATCTTCTCTGTAAAAGTATCTGAAGGCTGTTGAGGATAAACTAACTTAAAATTTGTTATCGTTAAGTTTTAGAAGGTGGATATTGCTTAGAAAGCCCTCAGCACAGTAGTACACTGATCTTAGAAATAGAGGTCTGTGCTGCAATTCCTCCCCTGAATTTGTCCATTCTATCACCTGAAATATCTCCCCCTTTCTCTGCATCACCTCTCGTGAAGAGTCTGTGCTAGGGAAATCCTTTTTCTTGCCACGGGATTAAAAGAAACAAACATAGAAAAAAAATCACACATCCCCAGTAAGTTGTGTAGAATAGAATACACATCCTGGAGATATCACCAACATTAAAAGAGAGCAGAACTATACTTTTTGGTTTTTTTTCCCCAGGGAGTTATCTGACAAACTATTTTACCATGATAGAATCTGACAAGAAACCAGAAAACCTCAGTGAGAAGGGAATATGTGATTCTACTGTAAAGGCCGAATCTTCAATGGCAATCATAACATTCATAACTAGCAAATTAAGAGGTGTTGGAAACATTCCCAGGCACTTAGACAAAATAACCTAAAGCGCCCTGAATATATGCTTATGAGCTGCCTTAGCCTCCAAAGTGAATGGCTTCATGCTCCCTCCATTCCTCCTAGGAATTGCTCCTAGAACATTTTTACTGCTAAACCTTACACTGAAGAATTACTTGTGAAAAGACAAGTTTAAACAGCTTAGAAGTACAGTGCAGAATGGTCCTGGTCACTGTTCTTCCAGGGAAAATCATCAAACTGAAGAAAGACCTCAGTGCAGTTCCTCGGTCTATCTAGAGCACCATTTCCCTTTGGGGCTTTGTTTGTAAGGTGGTAAAGCAGAAGGAGGTTTGAGTGGGGAAATAAGAACAGTCAGATTTCAAGAACACAGTCCACAAACAGATATTTAAATTGTTTCAGCTAGGAAAGCCTAAAATGAGACAACACTATAGATTTCAAGACTGACACAAGAAAATTATGTTGCACTTCTGCCATGAGTAGGTCAGTAAGAAGCAGATGTAATTTCTGACATAGAAAATATTTAGGTTGGCCYTTACAGAACAAAAGAAGTATAAAAAATACTAACCACTTGTCTACACAGCAAATTTATTGAAACATAAAAATCTATCACTGGAGGTTTGTAAATAAAAGATTAGGCATACATTYATTGGGAACTATTTGGGTAAGGTCAGTGTTATCTGTAGACTAATGATCTAGACTGTCTTCTTTAGCTCTATATCCCTATTTTTTATTATCTACTTTGGACTTTCTTTTCCAAGATTCCTAGAGAAAACAGTGCAGAAAAGACATACTTAATGTCATTTCAATTTAGGAAAAAAAAAGAAATCTACCCGTACATAATTTTCCTTTATTTAATTTGGGTTTAGAACTCTGAATCTTATAGCAAGAAATATAGAAAACAAAAGCGTAACTTTTTTTTGTTGAATAAAACAATAACTTTTTTCTTCTCTCTCTCTTTCTCTTTCTTTTTAGGTTTTTTAATTCTCTTTCATAGTTTTGGGACACAGATCTCCCAGGAGACAAAATATCCCTCCTGCACTGGAAGCAGTTATCACACTTAAGGTATCATCTCATTTCAACAAAATTGAATAAATAGAATGAGTTACTGAAGTTTTTCCCTTCCAGGTCCTAAGGGGACCAAGTGTATGTTGAAACAAGAATKAAACAAAAAATACCATGAGGAAATTTTCTGAAGTGCTTTTGGAATTTTGCTGTGTATATAATAGAGCAAAAATATCAAAAGTCTCATACGTCTGTTTCTAGCTCCATCCTCTCCACATTCTTTACCTACAGTACACAGCCTTGCTGAGGGTCACCAGGACATTTCCCAGCTAAGCTTGTTTGGCCTTATCATTTTGTATATTTGTTTCTTTATTTTTGTCCACAGAATTGTCTGCAAAGCATTTCATAAGATCTGAATCTCCACTGCTGTGTTAAGGGGTCTTTAGATAGTTGGTAAAAACAGARGAATTCCATGTTTGCATAGAGGTTTAATTGATTGTCCTTATGTCTCACCCTTTTCTGTCCTTGAAAGTCAGATGATTCCCCAGGTGAAACACAAGTTCCCAACATTTCATTGTCATGCAGGTGCAAAGGACAGGAGATCAATGAAATGCACCTGGTTGATGGTGGATGTATCTTAGCCCCTGCTGTCYGGCAGCTTCATAACTCATGAGCTGACATAAGGATATTGTACCCAAGCATACCAAGGGGTTGTAGGGAAGCTGAGCAATACTGAACAGAATCAGTGAGCTAAATGCTTGGAAAATTGAGGGTCTGGGTTRTGTGACCAGACTCTGGATACTCTTCATGCAACCATTTTACTTTGTCCAGTAGCCTGACTGCTGCCAGGAGAGGGAAATCTTCATAAACCAACTTCTACAACAGCATTGCCAAATATAATCTCATCCAAAGACAAGCATCAGGAAACATAAAAACAAATGCATATAAAGCATTGATTTTGGAAAGATTTTGGGTCCCTTGGGCACAGCCTTGAAAATTCTCAAGATAGTTATGCTACAACCTAAATATAAATTTTATACAGTTCTCATCATGTAGAAGAGTCAAAATAAATGAGGTGTAAGGCATCCATAATGTTTTCTGTATATACTTCTGATATTAAAAGTTATTTTACAAAACTTCCTCTTYGTCGTTTCCCTTTTCTTAAATGAGGATACTGACATTGATAGAATTAGAATCAAGCATCAATTAAATGTCTGACCTTGAAAATGTTACAGAAGTAACACCCTGAATGTATTAAGCATTTTTTACTCATCTCAGCAGGCATGATACTATGAATTATGTAAAAATGAGCATCAATTTTTCAAAGCAATAGATGTGACACCACTGTATGGTGAAAACAAAGTACTTACATTAAATGAGACATGCAGTTGGTCCAAACTAATGTGATCTAAACAGTCTTCACTTAAAATATTTATTAGATAGAAAATATTCCGTAGCTGCACTTTGCAGTACACATTTTGCAAGCAATCTTTTCCCATGGCATTTAATGTAGTTATTCTGATGCTGATGTTTTAGCATCTTGACAGCCAGGACATATTTCACCATTACTGGAGTCAGGCCACTAATGCATCTCTGTTTGTGTGGACTGTGTCTATTTCACAATTTTATTCAATTTGCAGGACATCAGAATGACAAAAAAATTGAAAATAATGTCATGAAACCTAACTTTTAACCTCCTTATTACAGATAAATAAATGATAAGCAATAATTTTAAAGRGGTTTTTTTGTCGCTAAAAGTTTACTAGAACACTGAAAATATTACCTAATAGACAGCAATTTTTTGTATGCAATTTAAGAAATAAAAGTCATTTTAACCACTACATTTTCTGCTTTCTTTCTCAGGGATACTATTGCACAGCATAGTGAGGGCAGTCATACTCACCCAGCAAAAGACAACAAGTCAAAAAAAAAGACACAGAAAATTTCTATTTCTTTCACAGATTAGTTCTTGGGCTGAGAAAAGCAAGAGTATGGTAAAATTTTGATATTGTGCTCAAAATGTTCATCCTTAACAATACCTCAAATTTTCTTGGGTGGTAGGAAATTTCTTCACCAAAAAACATAGTCAAGCATCTTCACTGAGAAGGTTGTCAAGCATTGGAACAAGCTGCCCAGGGAAGTGCTGGAGTCACCATCCCTGGGGGTATTTAGAAGGTGTGTAGATGTGACTCCTGGGGGCACAGTTTAGTGGAGGCCTTGACAGAGTTGGGTCACAGTCATATTCAATGGTCCAAAGGTCTTTTCCAAACKAAATAATTCTGGTAATTGTTAACCAATTTTGGTTTAAGACTTTTCTAAATTTTTTGAGTATGTTCCCCAGCATATATGAGAACACATAATATCTACATTACTTTAGGAAAACAGTTCCATTTTCAAAACCATATATCTCCATAACTTAGATATAGACTACTCAGTGACTACAGTCACCATGGAGGTTTTACCCAAAAATAATTCACCATTTTTCAAAATTTATGGTTGCAGTTARGAGCCAACAACAGTAACTAAAACTACAACTAAAGTTGAACATAAGTAAATTACACTCACTCTGCCTTTGGAGTATAAAATAATGCAAATTCTTACTAATAATAATGTATTGACAGATGACAGATTCTCAGGAGTTGCCTGCTAAACGTACACATATAAAAAAGAATTATGCTGTTCCATTAGGATAAACTTTAAACAATACCGGATAGAAGCCCCAAGATTAATTGGGTAACACCAAAGCTGTAAAACTGTAAAGAAATACAAAGTCAGAATCATTGTCTCTGAATCACATATTGGTTTATCAAGAATTCAGAAAATGGGTGATTTCTAAGCTCAACTCTAGCCATACTTTACAGTTTCACATAAAAGAGCAAATGCATGTCTGAATAGCTTTATATGTGCTTTATATACAGTTATGTTAAAACTGTATTTGTGTACATACATATGAAATTATACACATATAAATTCGTGCATACAAAACACACACATAAAATATGCAATTGCACATAGTGTTCATGCTGTCTCAGACATTCCAATGCAATTACTTTAAGGCAGTGGTACTTCACTGGGGCTATTTAATCCAGAAAAGCGAAAACACAGGGGAGCACTTCATCAATATATGTACGTACTTGCAGACAGTTAGGGGCAAAGAAGACAGAGCCAGGCCCTTTTCAATYGTGCCCAGTGACAAGACAAGAGGCAACGTGCGCAAACTGAAACAGAGGGAGTTCTTTCTGAACATCAGGAAACACTGAGCGAAAGGGTCCCCAAGCATGGGCACAGGCTGCCCAGAGAGGCTGTGGAGCCTCCATCCCTGGAGATACCTGAAAGCCATCTAAGACTTGGTCTTGGGCAGTTGGTTCTGGGTGGCCCTGCCTGAACTGTTGGATCAGATGTCCTGCAGAGGTCCATTCCATCTTCAGCCACACTATGATTTTGTGATATTTTGGCAGTTTCAAGGACAACAGGTGTCTGCAGTACAATTCCTATCAGAAAAAATAATAGATCCATCAGAAACATATTTACAGAGTATATCAATATGGAGATTTATAGTTAAAAAGTAGATGTAGACGTCAAATTTTTAAAAGCTTCATAACTTTGTAGCACTAATTACCTTTTTTGTGGAATTATACAACACGTTTTTAGTTTGAAAAAGAGATCATGTCTAGCATTGTTARAAAACACTGAGGCTACATTCCTAATTAAGGATGCGATTCACAGAAAAGCAGGGTATTAAACAACTTTAATGGCACATATATGTTTAACTAATGATAGCATTGATTTTTCAGTAGTTTAGCTTTTSAACATAGGGCAGCTGGCTTACTGTTATATATAGTTTTAGCACATTGTTATATGTATTCATCATGAGCAACAAGCAAAATAATTACTTCTGGGACAGGAGAACTGAGGCTGTAAATATTGAAGCAGCAACACAAGGCTTTAACAAAAAGCCTGAGGGATATATAACACAAATAAACCTCCGTAAATTCTCATCGTAAAAGGTGTTCTACTTCTTGTAGTGYACCAAGTGCTGTCACAGAGACTCAAGATAGGAAAAAACCTTCCAGTCCCTATCTGGACAGGAATCACTCAGTTGTTAAAGGTAAGACACACATTGCTACCCATACAAACCTATTTTTTATCACTCAGTCCTGCAACCACTGGGCTGAGGTTACAGGATCACTGCCAYGTTACTGAGCACTACCTCACCATCCAGGAATACTGATCTGGAATGGTAAGGCATGTGAGGAGAGAACAATGTGATTTCTGACATGGATGACAGACCAAGGGGGTGTCAATGCCCTCAGCTGAAGGAACATGACTGCAAGAATGATCAGCTCCCAGCTGACCCTGAAATTTTGGAATCTCTTGCTCCAGATGGATCCCTACAAATCTATGAAGCCTCATGGGATCCATCCAGGAATCCTCAAAGAACTGGTGATGTGACATGGTTTGACACTGGCACAATGCCAGTGCCCCCATGAAGATACCCTCCCCCTGGTGTCTGCTGTGAGATGTGACCAGGAATAGGCAAAGCAGGCTCTTACTTAAAAAAAATAAAGAAAACTTTATTAACTACACTACAAGAGAATAACTAAACTACAAGAGAAGAAGGAAAAACACACAAGGAAAATGAAAAYTGCACAGAAGCATTTTCCTCCTCCCCCCACCAAATTTGCAATACAATACATCCTCCCAAAAATACCAACTCTTGCTCCTGCACCACCCTTCAGAATACCCAATCCTCAGTCTATCAAGAGGAGAAGGAGTCCTTCTTTGTGCCATGGTGAGCTCTTCCTTCATGTCCAATGCTCTCACCACTGAACAYGGACCAGGGCTGCTTCCAGGGTCGTCTTTTAAGGATGCCTTGTCCCATTCCAAAAAGAGCACAGTCTCACCTTTGGGACACCTGTCCCCCCCATATTTTTCACCCCCTGGGGCCGAGGGGTCTCAACACTGAATTCTCTTGGCTCTGAGCCACTGCCCCCCCGGATGCAATCTCTGTGTCACAAGGAACATAGCTCTGTCCATGGCTACACAAAAGAGTCCAGCAAAAATGCCACTCCATCTTCTCCACTCCTCCAACATCTCTCTCTCTCCCTCTGGCACAGACCTTCATCTCACTTACTCAATTCCATCTTCATCTTCTGCTCCATTGCAGGAAAGGTCAATGCTCTGCAGAATTTTCATTGTCCACAAAAGGGTTAAAACTCGGGCTCTGCCCGCCCGGAGAGACTCCCACAAGCGGCCGGACACCTTCTCACTGCATCCCCCCCCTTCTTCTTCTCCTTCTCAGCCGTGCTGCTGGCACATGTTATCAAGTTTCAAGGTAACACAGTCACAAGCACAGGCTGTACTCTCTCTCTCTCTCTCCTGGGGGTGCTGCCCGATGCCTCCTGGTGCTTCTCCCACCATTCCACGCCAGGGCCTCTTCACCTCCCATCTCCGTCCACAGCCCCGGCCTGCCTCACCTGGCCGCGTGGCTTCCCCCACCTCGATCAGCAGCAGCAGCTGGACAGGGCAGAGACCCAAACCCTTTCCCTGCCAGAAACCCAAGAGAGACTCCCAGGYGGAGAGCCCTGCTTTAACCCTKTGTTCTCAGAGGTGGATCCAATGTCAGAATGGCCGAATCASCTGCCAATATTAAAATCTGAACACCTATTGGCTTGACCACAGGATCCCAGWAATCCTGTTTCCTGTCAAACCACCACATGATGTCATTGGAAAACTTCTCTTGATGATTTTTGGGCAGTCCTGGGAATCCAGAGATGTCCCAACTATCTGGAAGCTGGTGAATCTCCCAGTTTTCAAAAGGGCAAGAAGGAGGTCCTCAGAAACTACAGCCCTTTTCATTTCACTTTAGTTCCTGGTAAAGTTATGAACGAGATTATTCTGGGAGATACTGAAAAATAGCTTAAAGACAGCGCAGTCATCGGTTGCAGCCAGTACAGCTTCATGAGGGAAAATTCTGCTTTCCAAAGGTGATTTTCTTTTATGACAAGGCAACCCACCTGGCTGATCACAGGAAGCCGGTTGATGTAATCTTTTTGGGTTTCAGTAAAACTTCCCTAGTGTCTCTCACAGTATCCTTCTGGATAAAATGTCCAGCCCAGAGCTAGATAAGGACATCACGCATGGGTGAGTAACTTGCTTACAGAGCAGATGCAGCCCTCTGAGAACATCCTCATTGTGGTGGGTCCTAATATTGCCCCTTTTCTGTTATACAGCTTGTTACATACACCCACTGAAGGTRTGTTCTTCCCCACAAAGCCAAAGTGTGAGTCTCATACCTAGCCACAGGTGACAAGTGCCATTATGAGCATCCCAGGCATTCCCAGARGACTAACAGTTCAGACCAAAAACTTACTGAAGAGCTGGGTCTTTCCCATGTAGCGTTAGGTGGTCAGATGAGGCACCCTTGGGTAGGTCATGACCCATGCATCACTTCTCCAGTTTCTCACTAATATCTCTGGTTGCACCACCTGAAATCCATTTGTAATGGCTACAAAATTGCTGCACGCTGTAGCAGGTCTTAGGCAATGAGCTGTGAAGGGCAGTTCTCAGCTGCTCCCACAGTTCATTGCAAGAAAAGCAATGCACAAAACTCCAAGRGTAGAAATAATTAATAGAGACTATTATAATAAATTTGAACTTTTTTTCTTATTCAATTTACAAGGGTTGAATCCAATTACTGTGTTGTAACAGATAGTTAACCCAGTTTTGTTCTCTAGCCAGAAACCAGAATGCCAGCCTTTTTTTCTAAAAAACCAGCTCTTTATAAATAAATAAATAGAAATTAAATATTAATTAGCCACTTGGCAGTAGAACTCGTTCCTACTAAAGACTAGTTAATAATCTTCCTAGGACTATAAAAACTGACTTGTATTACTGGTGAGGAACAAATTTGTTTAAATTTGTTTTGCTACTCTGGATGCAATTCTGAAGGTGTCAAAAATACCCATCAGGTTATTAAGTTTATCTATATTCCTCAGCCCACCATCCCTACCTTTTTTCTTTTTTTCCCCCCAAACTTTGTTTGTCCTTCTGTTTTTTCCCGAATGTATTGTCTGAAAACCCCAAACTCTATTTTTATGCTAATCAAGATGCTGTTTATGGCACACAGGAAAACTCTATGTCAAAGTGAGGAAATTGCACTAAGTTATATCACGTTGAAGTTACTTTAACCAAGGAAAACCAGCTTCAACAGGACCTCAAATTTAAAAGGCAGTGCTTATCCTAAGACCTGTCTGGCTTTGGTTATTGGTATAAAATATTGTGACGGTGGTCACAAGGGTCTTAGGATGAGGGAATAGACGTAGATCTGACACCATGTTACAGAAGGCTTGATTTATTATTTTATGATATATATTACATTAAAACTACACTAAAAGAATAGAAGGAAAAGTTTCAACTCAGAAGCCTAGCTAAGGTAAGAATAGAAATAAAAGAATGATAACAAAGGCAGCTGCCTCAGACACTCTGTCCAAGTCAGCTCTGCTGTGATTGGCCATTAATTACAAACAAGCAGATGAGACCAATCACAGATCCACCTKTTGCATTCCACAGCAGCAGATAATCACTGTTTACATTTTATTCRTGAAGCCTCTCAGCTTCTCAGGAGGAAAAATCTTAAGGAAAGGATTTTCATAAAAAGATGTCTGCAACAAAATATCTATGCCATTTTAACATTACTTCAAAAATGATTAAGCAAGAAAACTAGGGGTTAAAAAAACAACAGCTAACAATAAAACAAAATGTAARTGTTTGGCCTAATTTGTGCTTTATAGAGAACAATGATTTTTTTTTTTAATATGATGTAACAACAAGCTGCATCCCACTTTCTGTATACTGAATATAAATGTTGGGGTTTTTTTTAAAACCATACAAAGCCTTTGAGTAGAAGCTTAATTAAAACCTTTCAGGAAATATTTCAAGCAGGTAAGAAGAGGATTTTTGTATATGTATCATTAGAAACTGATGCATCTCTATTAGTTCACTACAACAGGAATTAATTAACCTGAGTTTATGGCAGTCAGGTATTCAGCATACACRAACCCATTTTGCTGGAGCACTCTTCCACTGAAATTCATGAAATCATAGAAGGTCTTGGCTTGGAAGGGACCTTGAAGATAACCTTGTTCTAACTACTGACCGCCCTGCCAGGGGCTAGGACACCAGCCACTAGGCCAAGTTGAGTAGAGACCCCATCCAACCTAGCCATGAACACTTCCAGCAGTAGGRCATCCACAGCTTCTCTGGGTGAATCCATCCCAGAAGACCCCAAAAAGAGATTGAGAGCAAAGCCTGGGGTTCCAGGAAACAATAAAGTATCTTCCTTACACAGCCCCAGTATCATCTTTGCAGCCAGGCAGTTCTTCTCTTAAGAAATACTTAGGAAAGTAGAGTTTTTTGGTTGGCAATTAATAATTTTGGAAATAACTACAAGTTCAGACATTACTTAAATACTTTCCAAATAAAATCAAAACAGGAAACAGAAAATAATTTAATTGAAGATGAGGCCAACAAATTTTATATATTAAAGCAAGACTGAGGTAAAATGTAATAGAAAATATCATGCAGTATGACAAGTTATTTATAGCCACTCCGTGAAGAATTTTTATGTGTTTTATAACCATTTTATTTATACCATCTTCATTCTCATCCTCAGAGATTATTTCTTCCTGAAACGTCTCAGTAAGCAATAAACATATGATAAATGAAAGTTACTGCAGCTGAAACTGTAGAAAAGTTGGTGTTTTAAAGAGCTGTCAGTGATGGTGAATAAGTTCAGACAACTTGGATTGATTAATGTTTGTGTCAGAAGAGACTATTCCAAGGTTTGCTTTGTCATCCAGCAGAGATCAGAAGTCACTGTATGGTCTTTTAAAATACAGTGGGATCAGTTGAAGTATGTCTAATGTTGAAATGAAAACTAAAAGAGCCACTAGAGATTAAGCCAAACATTCTGAATGCTGTACTGTCCTTGGCATCAGCAGGAATTATGCATGTGGAATTGGCAGAATAATTTAAATTACTTGCACAGTTTTCATACTGACTGCAAAAAATTATTAACATAAAATCATTAAAGGAGGTAAAATGAAGTTGTAGTACCGCTAAAAAGGTAACTTTTAGTTCAATTAACTTCAGCAGAACATGATGTTTTCTGAAATACTTTAAACATCACGATTCAAAAGCTAGAAAATTAAGCAACAGATGTACTAAACTAGAATAGAATGTTACGTAATTGTAACTTACATACATGGCATACAAGAAAACTATACACCATATCTTTGTTAACTGACATATATTTTTAGGAATATTATTATAGAAATTCTACAATGTGTTAAGAAATATTTAAATCAGTGCAATGCAACAGTATTTTATAGAAATCTAATTTATTAATACATTTTTTGAAGGATGAATCTGTTTCATAAAGCTTTTATTTTCAGTAGATAATTACCCAGATGGCTTTCATCAACAGTACCTCTATCACAATTAAATGATAATATTTCTGCTTATACCAGGTACCTGGTCTGGCTGCAAATCTTACTAGAGTCAAACATAGTTCACAACTGATAAAAGAAGAGGTATGAAAAGGGAAAAAAACCCCAAAAAATAAAACACAAAACTTGTCCTGTCCTCTTGATTTTGCCCCATTAAACCCTTTCGACTGCCAAGAAAATTCTCTTTTTCCCCTCTGATGACATTGCAGTAACAACAAAGTGAACACACCATAAATTAAATTCACCTTAGAGTGTATTCTTTGCACTTGCTTGTATTTGCAAGCACCAGGGGATTTTATTGTCAACGAAAGAAAATTTTACATTTCAGGAGACTAAAACAAATCTGCTAAAGCTTGAGAGGAATATTACTTGATGAATCTGCCAATTTCATAGTTCAGTTATTTGTCCTTTTTCAATTGCAGTAGATGTAATTTGTGTCCATGAAGTTCTGTGCAATTCTATTTCACTCTCCTTCCAATTTCCTTATTCGTCTAAGTCTCAAAGTACTTTTTTTTGCATATTCCCAATAGAACATGAAAAGTTACACTTGCATCTGAAAATTCAATGTTGTCAAACCAAACTTGATTATCTCAATTTTTTCACTGATCTTTCAAAGACARGTATTCTCCTAATACACAATAAATGAAAATGACAAAATTGATTTAGGTTTTCTTAAAAAAACTTTTCTTTCCAAAACAAAAGTGTCTTACATTGTTTTTATAAGTGTTCTGACTTCTGAAACAATCTTTTCTGAACAGAAATATTGGTTCTGTGGCAGTCAGTTATACAGAGATCTAACAGGATTCATTATCCACAGGTCCAGTCTAACTAATATTTTTGTGCATTAACATATAGCTTAAGAGCCATAATATAAACATAAGTATGAAACTTTCATATATAAAAAGTATGAATTATCACACAGATTTATTTCCACCTTGAATTTTATTGTCACAGAGAAAAAAGTTCTCTTCTTCAACAACCAATTATGAGCTTCAGAACAGATGAGTTCAGTTCAGAAACAACCATTGCAGCTCACTTTTATTAGCTGCACTAAAGACTTTTAAGTGTTGAAAGGGATGCTGTCAGCTAAGAAGGTTAATTGCACTGATAACAACTGTCTTCTGAGGCTTCCTAACATAGATATATTTTCAAGTGCTTCTTGAAGTCTTACAAGGAGATGGTGAGATTGCTAAAACTGGACAACCAATATATAACCTCCTTTACTGGATAATTTGATCCCTTATCTTGCTTGGTTTCTGCTTTCTTCAGCCCTCTAAACTATTTCATTTCAACATTAGACATATTTATGTATCACAAGCTCTTTAAATCCCACTGAATAACTAAAGGAGGACTTTTTTCAAAGCCTTATAGATGGCCCAAAAGGTGAAGCCTTGTAAGTAACAGCCCTGCCAAAAGCTGATGCAGTAGCTGTGTAGTTTCACCCTCTCAGAACTAGTAACCATATCCTCTGTGAATTTCTGTTCGTTTCTAATACAGGGATGATATATATAAAGTGTGGAAGCTCTTCTGAAACGGTACAAAGCTCGATAAGGCAAACAGGAAACTAAGTACCATTAGGATGAAGTGGATGTGAGAACAGAAGAAATTCCAATTTTAGTGAAAAGGGTGCGTAGGGAAACGTATCACATGACTTAATGACTTTGCCAAGAAGTTGTACAAATTTTGGACCTGCAGCTGGAGTGTAGATTAGTATATTTCTTTAGGAATAATCAAGTTTAAGCTCAAAATACACCCCAGGCATCTGCTGCTTTTATCACACCTACAGGCTGGGCAGAGAAGGGATTGAGAGCAGCCCTGCAAAGGGTTTAGGCATGGTGGTTGATGGAAAGCTCTACAAGAGCCAGCAGTATGAGCTCACAGCCCAGAAAACCAAGGAAATTCTTGTTATCATCTTATTGCAAAGCTCCCATACCTTCTTGGTGATGTCTCATGGGCATCTCCTTACAGCACTTGCTCCTCACAGGCAACAAACTCCAAGTCTGTCCTCACCTACCTAACCCACTCTTTTGTAGCGCTCTTCTTCTTATTGGACACAGCTGTTGCCTATTAAGGGCAGATCTGTTCCTAATCTTTGGTGATTAGTACAGCTGCAATTCCTCAGGTGAGAGATTACCTTGTGCATTATTCTCTTACATTCTGTCCCTCCACAAATCCTGGGCTACATCCAAAGAAGTGTGGCCAAGCAGGTTGAAGGAGGTGATTCTTTCATTCTACTCTGTTCTTGTGAGACCCCACCTGGAGTGTTGGATTCTGTTCTGGTGTCCCCAGAAGAAGAAGGACATGGAACTGTTGGAGCAAGTCCAGAGGAAGGTCAAAACATTGATTAGAGGACCAGAGCACTTCTCTTACAAAGGTTAAGAATATTAGGGCTGTTCAACCTGGAGAAGAAAAAATTGTGTGGATACCTCACAGCAGCTTTCCAGTGTCTGGAAAGGTCCTACAGAGAAGCCAGAGAGGGACTTCTCTTCAGGAACTGTAGCAATAGGACGAGGAGTAATGGGTATAATCTGAAAGAAGACAGGTTTAGGGTAGGTATTAGGAAAAAATTCTTTACTGTGAAAGTGATGAGAAACTGGAACCAGTAGCCCAGGGACGTTGTGAATGCCCCAACCTGGCAATGTTCAAACCAGGCTGAATAAGGCCTTAAGCAACCTGGTCTAGGGGAATGTGTCCCTGCCTTTGTCACATGAGGTTGGGACAGAATGATTTTTAAGATTCCTTCCAACCCTTAACATTCTATGATCTAGACTAGATAAAGTGTTTTTCAAAGGATTTGGAAACACATAGAGTAGGTGAAAATTCTTCTGATGGGATTTATACTTGAGGGATAATGAGAGATTTAAGCTTGAAAGTTGTTCGAATTTGATTTTCTTTTGTATTGATTATATTTTTTAAAAGGCAAGTAAGCCCATGCTTTCTTGCTTTCAAGTGTTTCCTCACTTGAAGTGATCTCTTTAGCACGCCTGACTTTTCACAGTCATTACACTGCTCATTTTACACTTTTTCTTTGCTTTGCAGTCTGTAATTAAGACAAGGCATAAAGCCAGTAAATGATATTGGATTCTTTTCATAAACTGTGGATTTTTCTCTAGTGCTGCATATTTATCTAGCTCCTACTCACTCATTTCTTGTAGGTGTTTTTTCCTGTGCTCTGTGTATGGGAAGGAACTCATCTGTATTTATCAAAATCTGTCTAATTCATATCTTCAGACGCTACTTACAGTTTCATGAAGAGGTTCACTGCAGCAACAACCTTTACTCTTCTTTATGCAGTGAGTGTACACAGACAGATCATGCTCATCATAAGATGAGCCTATCAACTTCAAGAGTATTCATACAACTGAGATGAAAAGAATTCATATTTATCTGTAAGTAGATACAAATCATTGTTCTTGTCATGAAATATCCATACAGCTACAATAAACTAATTTTATGGAGGAATGTGTCTCCTTCCCTGCCTTTTTAACCAAAAAGTTGTTTACTGTTCCATTAACTGCAGGTCCAAGAACATTATGCAGCCGTTAAAAAGCTACACCTCAAACATATTTCTAATGGGCCTGTATTTATAGACAATAAGTAGGGCCAGTGTTTTATCACAGTAAATTATACATGAAACAATCTAGCCATGGGAGAAAAAAAAGGCAAGTGTCACAAATTGCCAGTAAAACTGCCAAAGCTCACAGCCTGCATTTTAATCAAGGCATACTTTATTTCATTATAAAAATCAAGTAAAAATGTTTAACTAAATGTTTAAAAAAATTAAACTGCTGCTATAAATGACTTTTGGCATGCAGACGGGAAATAAGAACAGCTTTTTACTTCACTTTTGCCAGAGAAGACCATGTTTTAAGCTAACAGTACTCAACAACCTGCAATCCAACTTGAGTAAAACAGTCCCTGAGAGCTAGCAAATTAGTATTGTATTTCAGATAACGTTTGTCAACAAATATAAATTAAGTGTAGAAATATTGATGTTCCACTTTTGTGCAAGTATGCACAAGGTGTCTCTGCTATTCAAGGTGGTCAGTTTCCAAATGTGCACAAACCCACATATTTTTGAATTATTTCTGTATAGAGAGAGCGCACATACTCAAAAAAAATTCTACTGCCGTTACAGGCATAAATTTTTTTAGAATAGATGCTAATATGCACTTTTGTTAGTTCTGTGGCAGAAACCACCAGAATCCGCTGAAATTCACAGCTTTTCCCTGACCTGTAGAAACATTGAATTTAGCTCTTGCATTTGACCTTGTCCTTGCAGTCAGGTCCACCAACCTCCCTTTCTTCAGTATATGGAACAATAAAGTAAACTGGTGCAGAAGAAACAAAAATGACAGATATTACCAATACACTACAACAGTCCTCTTGCATGGAATAACTCATCCTGCTTTTTGATGCTTGTGAAAGTCAGTTTATGGCTTGAACTGACATCCTTAAAATGGCATAGATACAAAGTGTAACTACTAGTGATGAAAGTAAGTCCTATCCTCCTGAGGCAGTATGAGTAATCTGCAGAAACTCAACTTACTAGATCTCACCATTAAGGCAGAAGAGTTGTCACTCCACTACTTTGGAAATATTACAAGGCTGTAACCTGCCAAGAATAAACCACTAAGGAGATGAGAGTAACACACAAAGATTGAAAGATGCATTTCTTGCACTTTGTTAACACAGTTCATAAAGAATTGTCATTTAGTCCACACACCAATTGTAAGGGGCAATTACATACAGCTCCTGTTCCTAGTTCCTCTAGGAGTTGTCAAACACAAGTCTCTTCTCCACTGCATGGTAAGGCAAACCTTGCCATCTGTCAACCTGCGCTATCTTCTTTCCATTCCACTTCAGTGTGTTTCTTTCTGTGCTGCTGATTTGCACTGATTTTTTTTCTGCTGGTACTGCTTCTTACTTCATTTGCAAAAGGGGCTAATCAGTCTCAGTCAAGGTATGTCAGTGATCCTTGTGGGTCCCTTCCAACTTAGTAGATGCTGTGGTTCTGTGATTCTGTGGTTTTGTGATATGACAAATATTCCTTTTTACTTTTACTTTATATACTAAGAACTGTATTGACCTTTGAACTTCAGGAAATATGTGGGAAATTCTGGTTGACTTAAAACCTAAACTGGAGTAGAATTTCCATCATGTTTCAGAGAAGTGTTAAGGGTCAAGTTATTTAGACTTTGCTCTAATACTACTTTTAAGGTTCCTGTATGTTTGAACTGATATAGTAGCTGACCATACAGAAATACCTAGTCTGTAAGAGTGAAATTTCACTGGAAAAATGTGTTCGGTCAACAGTTCCTGGATGATTTAAATGGAAAATCTTGATTGACCTCAGAATTCCTTAAGGAAAATAACATTTATTAATATTAGCAAGATTTGTGATTAAGTATTTAATTCCAGAACCTTAAATAGAGATTTTGGATTTTTCCCTTCAGACCACAAAATCTGTTCTTCAATAGCAGACGCATCAGAGTTGGTTAAGTAAGCATATAAGAGGGAGAAAAAAGAAATGGAAAAAAAAAGTTCCTAATGGACATGTACTCAGAGTAGAATTGCAAAGCAAGATCTTTGTTGTAGGTTCTCCAAGCTACTTGGAGAACAAGGGAGGAAGTTGCCAGCTTAATTTTCCATACATTGGTCTCAATCCTCATCATACTGTAAGAGAAGGGAAGCCTTACCYGACTTTTCCCTATGCAGTCAATTGATATGTTCCTGAAAAGGGGCRTAAATGAGTGTGCAGACCCCTGCGCTACTGAAATAAACCACTGGGCAGTTGTGCCAGGAAGGGATAAAAAAGCTTTTGGCACAGCCTGCTCCTCCAGTTTCTTCACTGTGGGCAAGTAAGGACCTTAAAAATTTCAGTGTCATGCTGCAGCTAGTTAAGTACAGCAGTACATTTTCCAAAATGGTGTTTTTAATTATGTTATGCCTACATTTTCAGTGAAAACCTTTCTTGCTGTCCATGATACTTCAGGGTTATCATCTAAAGTTCCCTTAGAGGCATTTTCTTGTTGAAGTCAAAGAAAATCTAGTTCACTGAGAATTCAGCAGAGAGTGAGACAACATCTAGTCTTGAAATATGAGTATTTTGATACCAGAGGAAGTTATTTTAACTTCACTTGATTTTGTTTTTCAAATATATTTCCACTGTGATTTTTTTTGTGCATGTGTACACGTATATGTATGTTTGTACATACAGAGACACTTGTTTTTTCCCTATGTGGTTTGATTTAACTGTACAATGTGGGAAAATAAAGATGGATTAAATTATTATTCAAGGTTTTAAATCCCTTTTAAATTCTGATACTGCATAGTCATCCAGAACAAACCTCATCAGTGAGTTATTCACATGATGCATGCAACAATGTTTTGGTTTATTCTATTTATAACAAAAGTTATGAAGAACAGAAAATACAAAAGAAACATTACAATAGACATTGGAAATTTTTTTCAAGGGGATTGCCATATATTTGTACCCATCAACTATAAACTGAAATTTGAATGAATTATGTTTATATCTGCCTTTGCAGGTCACAATGTGAGTATTTAAGTGAGTTATTATTGTCACTCTCCTGATTTAAACTGACAATTAGTTTCCTAACAAACCATTAAACATTTATCAACCAACAGAAATACAACAATTATGCACAGCAGTTCATCTTCTACTGGATGGGTTGGAACAACAATTTTGAACTTCTAATTATTATTTTTCTGTACTTGAAGAGTAAAATAAATAAAATCACATAGCAAAATCTTACATGCATTATTACAATAGATTCTGTTACAGGGAAATTAATGACAGAATTATTATATAAAAGTTTCAATCTCATTCATGCACCTATTCAGTCAGTCTTGCCCTCTGTATTTYAATTTTTTTGAGTCAGATACTAAAGTTGTGCCCTGTACTGACACTCAGTTGAAATAAACAGCCTAGAAGTCCCAGCTGTACAGGTAGATAATTGTTCATCAGTGTCATGAACAAACTACTTCATACAGGGTGACTGACTTCAAAATACTTAATCCCCATCTGGTGAGACCTAATGAGCAATGGAAAGGTTTGAAAGTAATGAAGCAAGTCTCTTTTTGGCAGATGTTACTTGACAGCTTTATCTTGGGATCCTAGCAGCACTCCTGATGGCTCATATTAAAATATTCTTGAAGATATCATGATGAAACTTGTGGAAAAGAGAGGATCGTTTTCTCTTCAATGGGCTGCATTTTATGTCACTCCTATCTAATCCACGTAGTAAATTTTGATTTCAAGAGACTGTTCAAAGTTCATTGAACTGTGTTTTTTCAAATGCTTCAGCTCATGCTTTAGCTCACATGCTGCAGGCTGAATCCCTGCAGAAGATAAAATTGACCTAACAGGCATGTCAAGGTGTTTGCTTTTATTTTTCCCCCAAAGGCAAGAGGGAAGAAACATGATTCTGGGTCACTGCTCTTCACATGCATCTTGTGGCATACACACGCCACACAGGGTCCCCAGTGAGCTCCACAAAGCTCTGTTTCTCTACATCCTCTTCAGCAGATCTTCACTCTTCCAGGGAGGAAAAAACCTTGATACTGTTACTGGAATTGCACACATAGAGCCAACACATAGAGAAAAAAGTCAACATTAATAGTTTTGCTTGTTATATAATGAATAGCAGATGAATACTAAGTTCCTAGCTTGATCTAAACTCCTAGAGGAGCAAAAGTGGAATCTAAGATAGAGGCAGTCTAAGCGGTAAGACTTCTAGAGGAGTTGTTGTCCTTGGTGGTAATGACAAAAGCAGTGAGAAGGAAACACTGCTGGAGGCCAGGGACATTTGAAAGCTGTAGAATTTCCTATTTTAAAAAGCAGAACTTTATATTTACTTAGAGTAACTGTGGTGTTAACTCATTCTACACCTGTTCCAAGACTTTTTGGTGTAATACTCAATGCAAATTCAAGAATTCTTGATGAGAGGAACCACTCAAGTATTTCCAGGTGCCTCATACCTGAATACCTTTTCCTTATAACAGAATTTTCCAGCTATCTTTATATATTTTGGCTAAAGGGTTTGGTTTCTTTTCCTAGAAGAGGCATTTATTTTTACTTTAGGTACCTTACATAATTCCTCCTCCTACTGATCATTGAGTAGTTCTGTTCTATTCTTTTTGCACACTAGCTGGTCTTCAAGGGCCTGTTTTTTTCTATCCATTTACACAATATCCTATGAAATTGCAGTTATCCACTTCTCTAAGAAATTTGGAAATTGTTTTACACATACTCTAAAGGTGATTATTCATTATTTTTACTTTTTATAAAGAGCAGTTTTGTGTTTCACTGTAATGCAAGATGCACAAAATTAGCAAAATAAGTATTAGCTTTGTAAGCTTTAAAAGTGGTGACACTCCTGGATGTGGATGTGGCACTTGGAGATAAGTTTTACTGGTGAACACAGTGGTGCTTTGTTCATGGCTGGACTCAATATTCTCAAAGTCTTTTTCAACCTGAATAATTCTATGAGTCTGTGAGACACCAGGAAAGTGAATTGCTAAACCAAAGTCTCTTAACAATCTGATCTGCATAAATACATCATTTACATGCTATTATATTAATTAAAACAAAGACATGAAACTATGTCAGAGGAGGTTTAGGTTAGGTATTAGAAAGAGCTTCTTCAGCCAGATGGTGGCTGGGACTGAAACAGGTTTCCCTGGGAAGTGGTCACATATTAATATCATCAAGTTCATGGAAGTTCTCTGGAACAGTTTAGTGTATTTTCATCTTTATATAAAAACCAAAAAGTCAAAAAAATACACCTGAAGTGTTCAGATAGGAATGATTATGCTAAGGCTAAGTTATACTAAGTTATACTAAGTTATACTAATCATCCTCTCCATGGGCAGCTTCTCTTTTAATTTTTTTAGTTACACAGTCATCTAGACGTAACAGAATGTTTTTGATGATTTTTTGGTTAACGGCCAACAGGGAAGAGACAAAGGGCCAGAGTATGTTTGCACTTTCCCAAGCTAGAACACGGTCAGGAACATCAGCTTCAGACAGCCACAGAAAAAACACTCGAACCCTGGCAGAGGCCAACACAAACTATAAGAATGAGCAAAGCATCTCCCAAAAGCAAATGGTCCAGTTCCCCATGAGGAAAATTCACTTACTGCTTGCTTACTGGTGTGCAGGTGGCCAGAGGCATCTCACACTGCACCATTTAGCAGCTTTAAGTCTACATCCTTCTGCAGCTTCTCTGAGGACAGCTATCACCACTTGCTGCCTTTGTTCAGACAAGAGGAGAATTTGCTGTTTAGTCTTACAACCCTTTTCATGAAAATCTGCAAATTATGCCAAAAGTCCCAAGCCAGGTAGTATCATACAACAAAGAAAAAAATCCTTCATAAGAGAAATGCTTTCTCATTGCCACCTAGAGATGGAACAAAAAGAATTGAGAACTGTTCTGGATTTTATATCTGTCAATATCTCCTTTAGAAAAAACGGAGAATAAAAAATGCATTTCATGTATGACTTCACTTTTTCTGTCCCTAACTATCCTCAAGATAAAACAATGGCTCAGTTGAAAAGATGTTATGCTTTATTGCATTTCTTTTCTGATACCATCCTTTACTTAGACAGCCATTTGCATCTTAATCTATCAAGGGAATTTCAGTGAGAACATTCAGTTCCTTTATTTAATTCCAGCACCTTCATAAAAATAGGTATGAATCATAGTGCACATTACATTGCGGCCCTGCAACTTTGAGTCCATTTTTTTCACTTTATTTTCATCGTGAGTCTACAAGGAAGTATTCTCTAAGTGCTGTCTCACAAATTAATAGCTACCAGAGACCTGCTTTGTTTCTATGGCTTTTTCTCTTCAGGCTCCAGCTTTCTGCATTTGAAGTGTTTTATGAGAAGCATCGTTTAACATTAAAACTCAACATATCCAAGTTAATTCTGACTCAGGGGCTATTAAATTCAGTGCACATTTCTACCAATGTGTATGCGTTTTAGGCCCACTCACTACTCTTTGAGGTAATTACGAGTTTTACAAGACAGTATAATCACGAATTCAAAAAACTTTACAGGTTTTGTAGTCCATTAAAACTTTCCTGCTGATCTCCATCTGTTCTAAATATAATGAATACACGTTTCTTTCAAGCACTCTGCTTTATCAGCATAATACCTTTTTGCCTAAGCAGATTTTATCTTGGCTTTCTGGAGAGACATGGTTTGATTTGGAGTTTTTTGGTTAAGGAATGGGGAGAACAATAGCCCCTGCCCCAAAGCTTATCTGTTGCTTGCTTTACTTTTCTCAAGCCAAGCATCTACTCAATAAAAAATCAGAAAACCCCAAACTTAGGTTGTGTTGGCACCCTCAGTGTCAGAACCACTGTGATGACAGCTTAAATGACCTGTGGATGACAGTCTCTTATAAATCAACCTCATTGCCTGCAGTCCTCACTGCAAACCCAAGCAAGCTCAGCTGCTCCAGTCCTGCTGGATTCACCAGATCAGGTGGAGCATCATGTCAGTGCTGTTCTTGCCATCCCCAAACTGCTACAATCATCATCCCTGCTGGACTGGCTGCCAGCAGGTCACTTCAGAGCCTCGTTGAATTTCTCTTTGTGGTACTGCCAGGCCAGGCAGTACCAGAGCACCAGTGGCTCTGCACAATCCAGCTTGGGTCAGGCCAAACCAATGCTGCACTAGACCAGGCTGGATAAGCCCTTCCAGACCCCCACTTGGCCTCATGTAGGGCCACTTTGGATGTGGCTGCATCGCTCTGCCCTAGGCCTGTGTCACAGAGGATTGCCTAAAATTGGTGAGAAGCCTACAGCTGCAGCAGGACAGGCATCAGTCGTGCACCATTGTTTTGCAGTGCTGTCCTGTAGAGAACATTTATCTCCTGGGATTGCTCTCCTGACAGCAGGAAACAGGGCATGAATAACACAACACTTCTGCAGCAGATGCAAGGTTCTGCACTCTCCTTGACCTCCATCCTCAGTTATCATGTAATTTAAGATGTTCTCTGGGAGATGATCTGAAGAAGATGACACACTTGAACTGTTACAGATCAAAGACAAGAATATATTCCATAGGGAAATGGTTCCAAAAAATAGACTGCTTTGTTAGCTGTTCTTTCCACTTTATGTCAGCCACACATAAATAGACCCACTCAGTTCTCCTCCCACAATTAGTAAAAGGTACATCTATACTGAAAAGTATGTTACAAATCTGAATGTCAAAGTTCTCAAAAGAAGGCACATAGCCTGTTTCACTGCTGCCTAAATTAAGATAAAATATTGTGTTCAGCACTGCAAAAAGAAAAAAAAAATGAGTGGCAGAGAGAGAAGTTTTTTCAGATGCAGAATAAAGTGCTCCATCCACTGAACCATGCCACATGCATCAGCTTGCTTTATTTCTGATACACTTGACCACTCAACTGTTTCTGGTTTGTCATTTCCTTAGGAGACAAACAGAAATGAAGGAAAGAAAACAGCTGAGAAATAAAGCAGGCAGTAGCAATATAAAACTCAGGGTGAGCTGTGCTCTGAGAAGAAAGGTTAAGTAAGAAAAGAATACTGGATGGATGTAAAGGAAACATTTTTGCTGTAACAGCTCTGGCTATACACAGAATACATTAGCCTGGCCAAAKCTCAGGGCTTAAGCCATTAGCTTGCTTTCAGAACCTGAAATAACAATGTATTTTTGAGACACTCAGGAAAAACACATCACCTAACATCCCACTGTTAATAGTTAACAAAGGCCATCCACCTGTGCTGTCCTGATAAAAAGCACTGCCATTTCCTACCATCTCGACCCTCGTGTGTCAATGCAGAAAGCTGACAAGCAAGAGTTTCTGGGCTCCTGAAGCATTCATTCATTCATGCATACATAAGTGTGTCTTTAGAGAAGAGGCTTCTGCTTGCTCTGCTTAAGTAGAGGAATATGGGAATTATCCATGAAGATTAACAGGAATACAAGATCAGCTCTAAATTTGGCAAGTATTCTCACCATGGTGACTGCGTAAATTTATTACAGGTTTCAGTAGTATCTTAATCCTTCAAGTAGCACTTAATTTAATATCCTGATTCATTACCTGAAACAAGCAGGAGAAGGCAGTTGTTAAAGAAATACAACTCACAGATGGTAGTAAAAAATAACAGTCTCAGTAGATTTTTCATGTCCAGGCCTCATAATTTGATTTTTAAAAAAGACTAGGTGCAAATAAATTGAGAGGTATACTGCAGAGACTGTGAACATTTTGGTGGTCACTGAACAACCCAAACAATTCACCGATCAACCAAAGAAAATTAACTATAAGAACAGAGAAAATAAAATTCTATAGCCCTAACTTAACACCAGCTTTTCATTCATATTAAAAAAAATATTGACCAAGTTAAATTGAAAAAACACTAATAATCTAATGAATCTGTTACTTTGGGTTATCTTCAGAGGTTTTGTTTCCACAAAAAACCCAAAAACAACAGCAACAAAATGCCCCCAAACCTTGATATCTAGTTTTGATTCAGTAAAGAAATATATGCAAGCTTCATTTTCTATTGAGAATTCTTTTCCTAGATCAACARATCCTAAAGTAAAAAACCAAAACCCAAAAGTGATAATTAGAAGTTGAAGGATATATCAGCTGAGTAAAAAYATGCCATTAGTAGAATAAGCATCATTTTTTAATGGGGCTTGTAAACTTTATCGTAGGCTCACTTTCAAACTGGTTGGCATTGTGAATACTTTCAAGTAAAGACTGAAAAAAAGAAGCTTGACCAGAGTTTTGCCAAAGTATGATTATAGCTTCTGACATAATAGGAAGTATTTTTGCAGCTGTCATATCTGCTATGGACCAGACATGCAGTAAATACAGTTGCACTGACTATTCAAGTGAGCAAAATACAAGTTAGAAATCTTACCTTGGAGTTTTCTTGCTGCAAGGCTTGTAGTAGCTACAACATCAAACAAGTTACCGTTTCTTTAGTGATACCTAAAATATTTCCTTGATTATAAATTAAAAACTGGAGAACATAATTCAGATATACCATTACATAGATATATGGTAATCTCAAAAATTGGAAAACCAGTAAAGTCATCCAAAATATGTTCATCAACAGTCAGATAATTTAAATCTAATTTTAATCATACAATTTAATCTAATTATTTGATGCCTAAGGTTAGCAAGTCCACTAGTAAGGTAGAGTTGGGAATCAGAACTGATTCAGGTATAGTATTTTCTTGATGGGTCACAAGAGGCATTAACTACTTTTACCTTTCTGTGGCAGATAAGCCATGAACTGATACACATGGATCACAGAAAAAAAAAATCATCTTCTGAAATGGAAATAGATTATCTCAACTGACTCTTCCAGGCATACTTCCCTGCATTTGGAGCAATATTTTGTTATCTCTTTAGTTCCTAGGAAAGTATTTATTCTCTAAACTGGCATATACAGCACCATAAAACACAATTGCCTTAGCTCATGAAAATGTGTTTCATTGTAGATGCTCTGCCAAAGGGCACAAAACCTGGCCTTCAGAGCAATTAGACACATCACAGGTGACACACTTGGCTCTGAGAGGGAGAAAATGACATTTGTTTAACATGTGAACACTTCAGGCCAACTGGTTCATTCACATGCATTTCCTGCCAGAAAGACTGAAAAGCATTTTTGTACCACTTTGTGAAAGTTTGGATTGCAGCATAGGAAGACAAAATAAAACAGAAATAAATATTATACTCTAAACTGAGAATCTTGGCTAAACCCACATGGCCACTGATAGACTCTCATGGTTTAGGAATGGGGCTCCCCAGTGTAGTGTTCCAACTGGAACTACTCCAAACCATGCACCACTCTCTCGCTCCTCCCTCCTTCTCCCTCTTTCCTGCAGCTGGATGGAGAGGAGAATTGGAGGCAGAAAAGCTGAAGATCATGGGTTGAGATACAAACAATTTACTGGAAACAGCAATGAGATAAAAAAGCAAACAGTAACAGCAGCATTAATTTTAAAAAGTGTACAAGAGAGAGAGGCAGCAATTCACAGGTGAATGGTCAGAGAGGAGCCTGAGCCCACTGTCCCCCAGCCTGGGAGAGACCCTTTCCACCTGCCCCCATAAAGTGAAGTGAGGGGGTATAAAATGGACTCTGGGTTTCAGCTGTTTCCCTTCCTGGCTACTGCAAAAATGAACCAGGACATAAATACTGGGTACAGGGTATACCTGAATGGCAGAAAATGGCATAAAAGGAGTTTTGTCACCCTGACAACTTCTTGTTTATTTCTGACTCCCACTTGAAAGAGAGCAGTCACAGAAATATCACAGCTGAAAAATTTCACACAGGTTTGAAGTCTTGAGCTCAAACCCACCCCACACAGGAACACACACCCTTCAACAGCAATCTAGAGAGAAAAACAAAAAATCCTCTGGCTTTCTGAACATTTTTGACCCTGTCAAAGAAAATAAACAAGTTTTTAATCCTGTGAATTAGGAAAGCAATGTTATTGTCATCAGGAAAAGAAACAATTTCTCTGCTAACAGAAAAGCAGAACACAAATCTTGCTCTGCAGGGAGAAGCAGGATGGTAGCCAAAAGATTCCTGGTAAGGACACTGCTCACTCTTGACCTCTGAAGCAACAAGGATCAGAGAACACCCCTTAGACATATTTTCTCATCAACAGAACTCAAACTGCAAATAGCAATTGTTTTCTAAGCTCTATGTTATCCTCATATAACTCCAGTAGTCTACGTAGTGTGTTCTGTTGTCTCAAATGTACATCCTACAGGTGTTTTGTGATCTGTACACACAGAAGCAAGAAAAACACAAAAATATGGCTAGGGGTGCCTTCACTGCCTCCCCACACACCACCCCGTGAAAAGAATAGGAAACTAACCTTCTGCTCAGTATGGTTCCAGTTAGTTCCCCAGGTACATTCGCTGTTGTTCAAACCACACAGCTCTGGCCTGGCTGAAGGGATCCCTAGCAGTAATTGCTCACCTTGCCTAGGATAATACCTGAACTCCCTGCCAAGGGGAGTTGGCAATGTAGGTCTCAGACTGAACAACATCCCTTTACAGAGCCCACAGCCTCCTGAGATCTGGCATTAGGATCTGAAATGCCACCATTGTCTGCCATGGGTAGAGACTGGTATGTTTATATAATATACTGGGAAGAGTGGTAGCTTAGATAAGAAAAGTCTCCTGAAGGTTCTGGGGTGAATCTAAAATGTACAGAAAAGACAACAGTATATAAAATTTAAAACTTGGATTGCCACCATACACATTATCAGAAGCTGGCATTACCACATACTCGAAAAGAGAGACCTGCAGCAATCTCAGGTGTCTGAATAAGCACCTTTAAATAATTAAATAGCCAGTCTGAGTTTTGAGGGTTTGTTTTTATTGTTCTGGATCTTTTTTTTGKTTTTGTCTGTGGGGGAGTTGGAGGGTTAATATTGGTTAATATTAAGGAATCAGACTCACTATTTCATTTGCAGACATAAGCAGCAATGGAGAAATCTCTTGGTTGGCAACAGAATCTTAGAACCCTAAATTTTATATTTCTTTAATGTAACTAATGATTATTCAGTGGAAACAGATCTGGAAGCCACTTGGGTTTATAGTGTATGGCAAAAAAAGCAACAAAACCCAAAGGGCATTAAAGTGCCTGGAACATAAACCCTTTTTATATTTGTTTAACCTCAAAAGTGTCCACTACTTCCCTATGCAAACGGAAAGGAACACAAACTACAGAGGAAAACTTCATTAAGGGAGGCAGTGGGCTGACCTTGACAGACCGGCAGGTGGTGGCTGCAGACAGCCCTCTGGTCCACAGCTCATCAGGATCTATCTTTGAATTTAAGGACTCACACAACTCAATAATGGATATATATATATATATATATATATATATATATATCCTTACTGTACAGGATCCCCCCCCCCCAACAATATACAGCTTTAATTCGCTGCAAACAAGAGACATCTCAGGGAAAATGTTTTAAGATAATTCCTTTCTCATCTTTGTTTGTGCAAGTCTTTTTTGCCAGGCTTGTTAGCAAGGTACTCTGTGAATGATGAATATAAAGGGAAACTGCATGGGAGTCATGACTGTTTATGGGAAGGTTAATAATGGAACTGATCATGTCATCACTGACATTTTCCCTGTCTTTATTCATTTAACATATGGGAAGAAAGTCAAGGACAGAAAATGAAATAGAAAAGCTGAGCTCCTTCCTTCATTGCACTTAGATGAGCTGAATAATATAGAGTCATTCACTGTGAAACAGGGCAAAAAGTCAACAAATGCTAATGAGTCTCCATAGGTTTTATGCTTTCAATTCTCTATAGTCTTTATTGGTGTTTCTTCTGAAGCTTTGTGCTAGCAGTAAAGAGAGAAAACAGCAGTTTGAAGCAGTACTGGAGGTTGGCGCCTGCTGTGTCGAACTTCTCAAATTGCTGGGAATGAGAGAGCTTTAGTAGTTCCTGTACAAAATTTAAATCTATATTTCAAGTGGCATTTCAATTGCTGCTGAGCTGCTGCATGGACTGAGTGGACAGAGGAAGAATGCTTCATCTCCTTGATTATTTCCTCAATGGCCTTTGAGCCATTCAGTGGAGTAGAGCTGAACATTTTCAATCTGTGGGCAAAACTGAGTACATAAATAAGAGTATAACAGTGAACAAACATTGCAAACAGTCCATGTTTATGAACATGTTCAGTCACAAGGACAGAATGCTTCTTAGAGGAGAAATAAGTTACACTAAAATTGAAAGGGAACCTTACACAATGTTCCCTGGTTTGTGTGGAGTACAACTTTAGAAATCCTAATCATGTACCCAGTGAGCTCAGGGAGGGGTGTAACCCTAATGCCCAAAGTCTGCAGTGAGCAGCTGGGCCTGATAGTGTGAATCTGCCTGCACCACACGGCTGCAGGAGTGCCTTCTAGGATGGAATCCTTCACCTCTACCAAGACAGTCTGGTGTCTCCTAAAATTTCTTCCCACCGGTTCTGCACCTGAGCAATTAATGCTGAAATCAGCTTCTTAGAAAATAGGTTCTTAAGACACACACAGTAACCTGAATTTCACAAGATGAGACCAACCATTTAAATCTTCAGCTCTAAACATGTGTTTTAATTCTTCAGCAAGAACCCCATTTTCTGAAGAATCTCCTTGGTCCTTACACTGAGGACAAACTACTATCCCATGTTCACCAGGTTGTCCTTACCAGTTGCTACTCAAAATTCCTCTTCAAACATCCTTTGTGAATCTGGGATTGGTAGTGAAGACTAGCAGATTTATTTCACAACTGGAACAATGTCATTTTTTAAGAAGTGACACTAGCGGTCAGCCTAAATGCATTAATTTTTCATCTCCCTGTATGCTCTGCTATGAGACAAAAGAAGTATCTATCCTCTGGGGATAAAGGAGCAATATAACATTTATCTTTCTAATGCCTACTCTAAGATCCTCACAAGTGTACAAGTGTCCTCATGCCAAGTTTTTTGTTTCAAACTCTTTTGGTAACTCAGCTGGACAGTGGGACAGGATAAATGAAGATACCTAATTTCTCTAGGGATTTTATTCCACATAAAGAGACAAAGTTCAAAAATCCCTGAGCATATGCTGAATGATAATGCGTGCAGACCATGCAATTCAGCCTCATGGAGGTAGCCAGTCACACATTCCAAAAACTGTAAGGCCATGTTTTAAAGGTGATATGCATAAGCTAAGAAGCTCAGCTGTTCCCATGCTTATTAGAAGTTAATTCAAGGATCTATGCTGTGCTCCTGCTGAGCTGCAACATTTGCCTGATTAATGTTTTTTCAGTGTGAGCTCGTGGGGAATGATTACTTTCCTCTGTTTCTTTAGGCAGTGAGTCTGCCACTGCTACCAAGGCATCTGTAAGCGTTTAAGGAACATTTCATCTCAGGGAGGGGATCCAGACACTGTTCATCAAAGAGTGCTGTTAGATCATGGCCTCAAAGTCCCACTAACCAGTTCAGGTTCAAATTCAAGTTGTCCCAATGTTACTTAGATCCAGACTTTTTTTAATGTTAGGTTGAGAAGGCAAAAGGGAAAAAAAAAGGGAAAAAAAAACTTGTAATTTATGTTATATAACGACTCCTTAGCTCCATTTCGAAACACCAGTGAAGAATGCTGATCACAACTTTCTAGCAACTGCTTCTACTTTGAGCAGAGGAAAAGCAACCCTTCCTGTGGCAGCTACCTGAGCACTCTGTAGTGATCCAGGGTTTCAGGGCTCCAGTTCCAATGTAGCAGGCTATGGTCCCCAGGCACAAAACTTCAAGCAGTTACTGGTGAGACACTGTCCTGCAGGATCTGAGCCATCCAACACACAAAGCTAGGACTTCCATAGTTCCCCATTGCTTTTCAGCTTTTCCTCCTCAACTTTAATTTCATTGACACAAACTTTCCAACTCCTCAGTCTGATTTCAGTACAAGGATTCAACAAGAATTCAAAGACACAGTACGTTTTACCTCAGACCACTGACTCCTGTGTGATTATCTATTCTCTCAAAAGAAAACCCAGCACAGTCTCAACAATCCCTTGAGGGAAAAGAAAAATCTAAGAGAAGAGGAAAAAATGTGATATTATCCATTAAGTTCAGAGGGGAAAAGTAGAACACATAAAAATATGATGAAAAAAAACCATTAAAAAATTATGTCCCAAAACATACTGCAGTACTTTCTGTTCTTCCTATAGTAGCACGAGAAAATTAAAAGCATAACACTTAAACTTTCATAAACTTCTGGTTTATAGAATTTACCTTACTTTAATTTTGGCAATAAATTCTAGTACTAACAGTTATTATTAAAAAAAGAAAAAAAAATAAAAGGAAGATAACTGTAGACTGGAAGCATTGTAAAATTAAAGGGAAACCTGGTCTTTAGTTGTTGGGGGGTGTTAGCCAGAGAATATGGAATTAATGAATAAAACTGCTTTGCATTCGACAGCACATTTTTGCTACAAACACAAATTAAATCATTTGTTTCTAGTGTAGAAATCCATCCTATCAGTTTTTCCTCAGGCTCTGTTTTCACACTCCTCAGGGTGTCTGGCCGGTGGGAAAGAAAAAGAATTGATTTAAGACTCAGTTCTGCAACACTGTTAATTATGTGAGTGGATCTTACCGACAAATCATCCCTATGAAGCAAATATGCTTGTATGCATAGGAATTAGAGCTGGCTGGGAATTTTCTTTTATTCTCCTTTTCTTTCTCTTTTTCTTTTCTTTCTCCTCTTCTCTTCTCTTCTCTTCTCTTCTCTTCTCTTCTCTTCTCTTCTCTTCTCTTCTCTTCTCTTCTCTTCCCTCTGGAAACAATTTTTTGCGTAGATATTGCAACTTTTGATAAAATATATGAGTTTGGCTTGTTTCTGCTTCTTTCACAGACTTGGAAAGGGATTTTCCATGCAGATTTGCACACAGAAATTTGGGATCAGAAGATTGCTTTTGTATTGCATTCACACAGTGCACACAGTCCAGGAAAGGTCTCCTCCTGGGGCTAACATTGCTGCCCTAGGAAAACTAGTTACATGCCATTTCAGTGGGGTCAAGAATAGGAAATTTGCTGTGACAAGAAGTTCTGCTTGCTCCAAAATAAAATTTTAAGTTATGGTGAAGAATAAAATATATCCACTCCTGCTCTGGTCATTCTGTTAAATCAGCACTTGCAATTTGCTTTTCCATGCCTGTGTGGCAAGCACAAAACACCAGAACACCACTCTTCAGCAGCAGGTTCTTCAGTGGCTGTGACACCTTTCCAGTGACAAACCCAACTCCGTCAATTCCTTCTCCTTGCTTGGAAAGATGGTGACATTTAGTATTTGGCTCTAATCATATAAACAGACATTTGGTTTTCTGTTTGCCACTGAACTGCTTGGGATTTAACCTCCCTTTTACCTGCAAAACCAGCTTCATGCATAATCGACACAGAGAGATTCTATAAAACAGTAACTATAATTGTGAGTCAGAGAAAAATTCAACTTCATTGGGTATGACCATGTGCTGTCCGACAACTTTATTGTTGCCCTTACTTACTGGGTACTGGTCCAAAGCATGCTCAGTTTGAGATGTAACATAGCATTGACAAACCAGGTGTGACATAATTTATTCAAACATGTTTGCAGGTTCAGCCACAGAACTAAGAGCACACCAGAAATTCAAAATCTTTCTCTGCTGCTCAACCAAGTCTTTCAGACTGAGCTGATCCAGGTCTTGCAGCTGTGCCCAAGACAGTGCCTAACCCATCTAGATTAAAATAGGAAAGATCCAGTATTGTGCTAAGTCCTGCATGTGCGTATCTATACATGCATGTACACATACAGACCAGTAACAGGGCTTTGGGGTTTTTTTCTTGAATTACCAACCCATGCAGGGAGCTACATTTTAGTACAATTGTAATTTTTCTGTAGATATGCTCATCTTTTAGTGTTTTCTGTAGTTTAACTCATTAAAGTTAAAAGGTCTCTGCAACCAGATTAAATCAAGCCCTTCTATAAATACAGATTCTTTGTGGAAAAAAAAAAAAAAAAGAAGTAAGGATTACCCTACTGTTCCTTTTAGAAGTCAGTTCACCGTTCAATGTTATGTTAAAGATGTGAATGGCTTTAGAGGCAAAGTACTTTTCTGTAGGCCTGGCACATGGTGATAAACTGAGTCCTATTCAAGAAGAAACACAACTTYATCAGCAAGGGCTTGGATCAATGTTAGTACAATCAATCCCTTGACAGGAGAAACGGGGTTGTTATGACCATCACATACATTTACTTCATACAGATGAGGTTTCCTATCGATGTCTCTTGTAGAGGAAAAGGATTGGTCTAATTAAAGCTGAGGACCTGGGAGAGATATATTCAAGTGTCCTCATCTGGGATAGATTTGCTATGGGACTCGGCCTATGGCAAAGCCCTGTGTTTAAGATTCCCATTTATAGAAAGTGGAAAAGTAGCTTTTTCATTTCTTTCAGGGATTTTGTGCAGATAAATATGTGGTACTTAAAAGCGCCATGTAGGAATGTAAAACAGAATCTGAACAACAGCCTCAAGAAGATGAGAATGATACTTATTCTTTTAAGGCAAGGATATTAAACCAGTCAAGCAGAAGTATATAATTAAACTATTCTTTCCAAGGTTGTAAGTAAGCTCATTCCCCTGAAGGTGACTTGCCAGGAGCATATGCATTTTCTGTAAGATACTGATCTCTATTTTCAGTTTGTTAAATAATACTGGGAATAGAATTAAGACATTTATGCCTGCAAATGTGGTATTCTCAATGGCTACACAGAGAATCAGCTACCTGTCAAATTTCCCCACCTTGCACCAAGAAGAAATAAGGTAAGAGGAATGGGATTTTTCTTCCCTAGTCTAATAGCACAGACATTTAAATCCAAGCTAGTCACCCCAGGCTCCCTCTCAAGTTCATGTTGTGAATACATTCCTTCTAGCAGGTGATTCATCTCATCCTAAAGCAGACAACTAAAAATAGGTCGGGCTTTTACTTCTGTCAACTGCAGCAGCAGGTTAACATGAGAAGCTTACCTGGAAAGGTCTATACAGTGTCCCGCCATGTATCAATTTTGTGCCATTTTGTTGTGTAGGCTTTTTCTCATTTCTCTTGCGTGTGTTTAGAAAGTCTTCTAGCACTGTCTAAAATAACAGTTTCACAAAATATAGCAAGTTTAGAAAGAGTGTTAAATGCAATTTATACCTCTTACATCCTGTGAGATAAACACTTGTCCTGCAAATTAATTGCACTAAAATTTTCTTGAGCCTGAGTTTGTCATCTACAGGTAGATAAAGCATAAAGGAAGTTAAAACCCTCACTGGTCTTTTTCTTCCTTCCAAAATAGTAGATATTCCTGTTTCCACAAAAATGTGGAGCTTCCTAAAGCCAGACTATACATACTTTGGGGGAAGAAAAGAGTATTTGTCAAACCAATGTGATTTCTTTTTATAAACATATCTTTTTCTAAGTTCCTTAGAAATACATCTATAATTTCTCTTCAGAGGGCTCATATCTGTGTATTTTGTACCTTATGTGCAATAGGAAGGCTCCTTCACCTGTCTGCAAGAAAAAACACAGCTTGCCTGCTGGATCAGTCCCACATAGGATTCAAAGTCTTGCTCAAAAATTTTAGAAGCAGCAAGAAGGCATCTACACAAGAATAAAGCTCTGTCATTAGTAATTAGGAGTAAGGTACATGCGGATAATTTTTAAAAAATCAACAACACATATATTTTGCCCATGAACACTGGCATTTAAGACAGAATTTGTGCCTTAACAAAAGAACAGCTTCCAGAAGTCTAGATAAATTTTCCTAATTTGATTTCAGTGATCAATAATATGTGTTCAGTAGAGGTGTCTTGGGAAGACCTACCAAGTGAGCAGTTATATTCACCAGACATACTCTCTCATTAGTGGTTACTTTAGAAACAATTGTTTCTGAAATGAAAGATGAGTAAAATTACATTTAAACTATTGCCTTTAATACACCAAAGAGGACCTTAAAATGAACTGAAGAGGAAAGATATCATATGATTTTGTGGCTTTTTCACACAACACTAATACAAGAAAGAAAACAGAATTGTAGCAGAAGTACAGATCTTCTTGTTGATTTTAGGGTATCAAAAGGATTTAAAAAAATGTTTCTAAACCATTTTAGAATAGAAGAGTAAAAAGGGAGAAGGGGAATGGATCTGATTTTTATTATCCTTGCTAAATGTCCAATTTATCCTTTTACTGTCAAATCTCTTCAATTTTCTGAGAGATCTTAGGGCCCTGTGAGCTTCCGAGACAAAAAAAGCAATGCCCCATCCTGAGCTTATAAGCTCATTAAAAAGACCATTTTCACCATCTTTAACGGCCAGATGAAAACAGCTGGATTTTATCTCTAAAACTTAGCCTACATCAGTAGGTGAGGACCTGACAGATTCCTGACACCCTCGGCAGAGGAAGTAACAGGCATGTGAAGATCATTCCTCATGCGTCCCCAGATGTGCTCCGTTCTGCTTCTCATACTGAATGCAGGTGCCCAGGTGCTGGCAATTAGAAGCAGSAGAGGGGACTTCTGCAAGGAGAGGCCATGGCTGTCCTATGCCAGGCATAGACATCTGCAGGAGACCTACTGCAGGGCACAGCTGAGCCCATCAGCAACACTGCTGGCTCCTCTCTGGTAAGATATTTCAGATGGTAAAAAATGCTGCACAGTATCTGTGAGAGAGGTGCGAGAAAAATGTGAGAAACAGCTCTGCAGATGCCAAGAAGAAGGCAAGGGGATGCTCCAGATCCTCCTGCATGACCCATGCTGTGTCAGTGGACATTCCTGAATGACTGCAGCTGATGCAGAGTTCATTCTGGAGCCGGGGAAAACTGGAGAGTAAAGAGCAGCTGAGGGGAGCTGTTACGAACTGAGCCCAAACCTGCTGCATTTCTGTACTGCTGGCTAAGAGCTGGCACGACATGGAAATTTCATGTTCATTGCTCAAACTSTCCATCACCATTCACTAAAGCAGGATTTGGTCCTTTCAGTCTTGAGTGATAGGAGTAGTACTCATTGAAGTCCATGTCCACAGGCTGTGGTAAGAGAATAGATAGAGTACTTTGAACAAACCCTGTGCAACTGGCACAGACCAGAGAGGTAAAATAGTGGCTCTGCTCTATCACCAAATGTTGTATTTTCTGAGACTCCTGACCAAGGGATGAATGATGCATCTGACTCCATATTCTTAGAAGGCTAATTTATTATTTTAAGATACTATATTATATTAAAGGATACTAAACTAAACTATACTAAGCTATACTAAAGAATAGAGAAAGGATACAGACAGAAGGCTAAAAGATACTAATGAAAACTCGTGACTCTCTCTTCAGAGTCCAACACAGCTTGGCCCCAGTTGGCCATTAAGTCAAAACAATTCACAGCAGAAACCAATGAAACAATCACCTGTTGGTAAACAATGTCCAAACACATTCCAAAGCAGCAAAACACAGGAGAAGCAAATCAGATAATTGTTGTTTTCATTTTTTCCCTGAGGCTTCTCATCTTCCCAGGAGAAGAATCCTGGGCAGAGAGATTTTTCAGAAAATATGACGGTGACAACCAAAACAGCATCCAGACCTGTAAGTTAAAAGAAATCTCAAAGACCTTTTCAGTGAAGGAGCATTTTCCAGAGCTCAGGAACACACTGCTCACGTATAATTTTTCTACTGTGCTATAGAAGAGGCAATAGAGATATGAACTAAGGAGTCTTCTACCTTTTGTCCTCCACCAGAAAGAAATCCTGGAGCAGTGAGTGACATGGGCTTAGCAGTGGCTCCACCAGAAAATCCATAATAGAATATTTTACTCTGAAAAGACCTAATTTTATCTGCAGTAAAACAAAAGCAACAGAAAAACCTTTCTTCTCGAAAAGTCCGGTGTTTTCATGGTGTGAAGCCACATGAGGATGCAGCAAAGGATTCAGACATAGAWATCTTTTCAAGAAACCAATGCTCTGGTCCAGTATTTCAGAGAAATTCAGTCTCATAAACATGCACACACATACACAGGCCTTGTACATTTGTTGATCTCTAATTTCTTTTTCCTCTTGACAGAGCTTATAATAAATCAGAAAGGRTAACAGGCAGAATTACCACACAAGAGAAATGAACTGGAAAAATGGATAATAGTGTTTATGTTCATAATTTACATTCCATTTGCGGCTTCATTCAGAAGAGCAGCCCAGTAGCCAGTTGCAGTCTATTCAAGTGAGTCAAATAAATAAAAGACTTTTATTATTTTTGTTGAACAATCTCTCAGTTTGCCTGTAAATAAAATTATTTTTTGCTGAAAACTATTGAATTTTCTCTAGGTAATTTATCATTTGTGGCACACTCTGAGCACACTAATACAGAGAGATGCCTGGACAGAAAACTTTTATTGTAATTGGTAAGATAGCAGCATCAGTTCTGGCACTTCTCAAATTTGCAATTATGGAAAAGACTTTGTTCTGGAAAAAACCTTTCAAATTTAAAATTATTAAAACTGAAGAGGGAAAGAAAACAAAACKCAACACACACCTCCACTTTCTTAGAGAGCGACAAAAAAAAGAATTGCTGGATGATTTCAACTGGTTTTCAGAATGCACTTTGGTAATTTGTTATCAAGAAATGTGAAATACTCCTAAGTGTATACAGCACATTACCAAATAAATAGGTTTTCTGACAGCTTTTTCAGGCGAACAGATGAATTGATCTATGAAAAAACATAATAAGTTATGTTGGCTATTAAAACATGAACAAAATAAATTTTTTCATGCAACTACATTGGAAGTTTTGATCTCAGCTGGTTCTAAAATGAAACTGKTTTTTTTTCAAAAAGAGTCATGGGTGGCAAAAAATCTGCAACTYTAAAACCATACTGCACACAGGATTTGATCATAAATTCCTGTGTTGCAGAAGCAACACACAACTCAGCAYACACAAGCTGACCAGCCTTGAGGAACTTTTGTCATTTCCATTGCATTTTCTTGAGAAGTGAGACTGAAAACTCTTTTGGCCCACACATTTCCTAATGATTTCTACAGCCAAGCCACAAAAGAGACAGTGTCAGGTGTCCTGCACCCTCTGCAGTTCAACTATAGTACAATTATGGAAAATCTAATTTTTCAGTTGTCTTGGGGAAAAAAGCCACTATTATCAATCAAAATTTCAGTTTGAGAAAACATGCATTAATTCCTAGCATTCCAATAGAAAAAATTTTAATCAGTTTCAATTTTTATCTGAAAACATCTGTGAGAAAACCTTCCTCCCCTAATTGCCAGAGAGGCTCATAGGCTCCTCAACCCACAGCCATCTTTCCACCTCACMCACAAGGAACAGGCACATGGACTGTAACCCTCATCTTTGCAAAACATTCCTGGTTTCTCAGGAATTCCTTGAACTTTTAAACTGCTCCTTTAATGTTTCCTCCAGACCCATAATCTGCAGCAATGGGAATGCAGGAGGCTCTTGCTCACAAGCCATTTTGCAATCACAATAACATTTCACTCCATGTCTTCTGCTTGCAGCTCTCCCACCCCCTCTCTTGCCCCTTAGTTCCCTGCCCACATTTTTATTCTTCTTCAACAGTTGGCCAAGTAGTAAGTGACCCCTTTTTCCTATTGAGGAGCCATTTTCTCATGAAATTTTACAGCTAAGAAAACCTTACCGTTCAGCCACTTAGAGCAGTGATGGGACCTAAACAGGTGTTTGCTGCTCATACACTCTACACTTTCTGTTATATGTAGCATTTYATCACAAAGGAAAGCATTTTGATTCAGCTGTAATCATGAATCTGTAATAAAGGACTCAGTCAAGCTGTGAATGTGCTACATTAGCTACAAATTMTTCCTAATCTACATACATTCCTAGCTCTGGCATTCAGTAGATAGGGAATTTGTCATCTCTCCCACATAACTGTGCAGCTATTGTATTCAAAAATGTTGCCCTTCTCCTCCAGAGAGGGATAATCAAAACTGTGTGAACTGAAAATATCCAAAACTTGGACAAGAGCTATAAACATAAATGGAGAAGTGGTTGGTTGGAGCATAGTGCTAAAAAGGCCAAGGTCTTGGGTTCAATCTCTGTATGGGCCATCCACTWAGGAGCTGGATTCCATGATCCTTGTGAGTTCCATCCAACTCAGGCCATTCTGTGATTCTCAGGTGAGACTGCTAAAAATAAGAATTAGGGGAACAGAACTTCTTTGTTTCCTGAGAACTCATTCTTGCAAAACACTTTCTTGCAAGCATGAACAGCAGGCCTAAAGCTAACTCTCAGATCTCTTCTTATTGCTCATGTGACACAGGTGGATAAGCTCAGATATTCTGCATAAAAGCCAGATCCATTTTCCTTCCCTTATACAGCAATACAAAGCTACTCATACGCCAAAAGCTGCAGCTCTGAATGATCAAATCCAGCAAGTTGTCAATGGTCCTGAAGCTGCTCCACTTAATCCACTCTTCAGKAACAAAAAACTTGCCCTGGAGTTCAGCTCCCAGCAACAGCTACGCAGCAGAGCCCTGTGCATACTTAGCTAGGGAAAATATATTGCACACAGCACATTGCTATCTCATGCTCCAATTAAAGGAATGCAAATATACCTGCAATCTTGCCCTAGAGACCCAATCATTTGCATTTTTTCCTCATAGAATCATTTTGATTCATTGGCATGACTGTAAGTTATATGAAACATGAGGTGATATCATGAACTCTTCCTCAAAATTGCTTTCAGAAACTAGAAGAACCTTTGATTTGCCCCATTACTAAGTACTTGCTATGCAATCCACAACCATCAATTTAGAGCAAAATTCTGGACCTGAGGTGMAAACTTATTTTTTCCTCCATTCATCAGAAGAATGCACTTCACCATACAATTTTCCTGAGGTCAAAAAGAGCATATTTGTCAAAGCAAAGCTTTTAAAGAGATGCTTTCTACATGTTAGTATGAATTCAAGTATTTATTTATAAAATTTTAATGTTCATGTTATACTTTAGGGTCAAACTAGAATCTCTTCTGTATAAGAAAGATACATTTTGCATCTCTCTCTTAATTTGTATTTTTACACACAACTCTTCATAAATTGACTTCAAAATTTGACTGTAAAAAGAAGAGTTCACATTAATAGTGCATTAGCYATTCTTGTGGCTTTTCAAGCCCATGTTTACAGTTTTAAAATTGGTCAAACTTGGAAAAAATCTTAGTTTTTCATMATACCAAACTAAAGTTACTGGATACTGCAGTTCAAATGCAATGCCCTTCAGACAAAAATTAAAGAACTTTATTTCTACTTTAGGAGAACACAAATATGAACAGTCAAGACACAAACATCTCTTCTGCACTAGTTTCACAGTAAGTAATCACTTAGGACCGTGTTAAAGTAAACAGTGCTTGTAGAAGCGAGTACAGCTAGGTGTTTAAGTTAGAGGGTCAAATACAAACAGGCACAGAAAAAAGCCTTATCTTTTCTCTTCCCCTTTATTTCTACCTGCATGTGGCTGCATCATTTTACCTGTTCAAGCTGTATTTCTTTAGCTGATGACATTTGGATTGTGCTGGTAATTAGCTTGGGGAGGCAAAGACTAATGACCCCAATTATTGCTGAAGGCACGGCTGGAGAATCTTAAAAGCTAAAGTTTATCAGAGTGTGTGTGGGGGTGGAGGGTGYTCCAAACAGAAGAGCTTTCCTCAACATAAGATATCTAAATAGAGTTGCAGTGTTCTTGCTTTATATTGCAAATTAAAGTCCTTCATTGGCAAAAAGAGAGGGTTTATTTTGTCTGYAATGTTATTTTATAACAAGGAGAACTTTTGAGAAGTATAAGCACTGCATTAAAAAGGCCCACACRTATTCAAGTGCCTTTTATTTTTATAACTGTGTGGCCCTGTTAATAGAGAATTGCCACTGCTAGTACCAGATCACATTGTTATAGTGAGTTTGAAAGGCCTCTGTTGGCAGAATGAGAAATTTATGACTCACACACAATGTGGTGGTGCAGAAAATGCAGCCTTGGTATGAGAGCAGAGTCCCTGCAAAATGGGGATGCAGGAGGGAAATACTGACATGGGCAAATACTGACAKGGAGTGGCAAGAGGTGGGTCCAGTGTTTGGTATGGATAACCCCCACCGCTGTGCACAGATCTTCATAGTTTTCAGTTAAAAACCCTCAAAACATGCAAGAAAAGGAAAAAGAACACCTGAAGCTGGACAGAACTGGTCTTTAGGGTAACAAATAGAACAAAGAAATGGTGTCTAATAAGTGCAAGGAGTATGTTGTATGTACAGTAAATATGGATATAACTTGGCAGGGAGGAGCAATGAAGAACAAAGGATAATACAGAAGTGTTAGCAAATACACAAACGGTGGATCCCAAGAGGGTCATGGGAGTAGAAACCAGGAAAATGAACACCATACTCCTCCTGGGAAAGGGCTCCAGGTACCAGTGATGCCTCCCAACATTCCTCCACACACCAAACCCCACAGTGAAGCCGCTGACCTTTGGATCCAATGGATGTGGGGAAAGGTGAGCATAACCCCAGGAAAAAGGGGTAGAAGAATCTGTTACAAATTTAGTAGTATCATTCCTATTGTTGACATTTTTCTGTATCATTACTGTGATTACACCATTCTTTGTTTTACTGCACAATTACACACAAGCTAATGATGGTGCTTGAATTAAACTCCTAATGTTTCTGCTATATCTACACTAAATTCTTTGCTTTACAGATAGATAAAAATACATGTATGCCATATTTTCTAAATACTTATTTACATAAGGCATGTTTGCATTCCCCATGATCAAGGTTCTGAGCATGACACTACACAGTTTGTTAGATCAGCACAATGAGTGAATTCCTTACTCGTAATTGTTTGCTTCACAATAAAACTCATGATAGTTCAAATCAGCCAATTCTTACAACATAACATCTCTGTTTTGGTTGCCCTGTTAGACATTCTGCCCCTCTGACTATCCAAAATGTATGTCTTGCCTTTATAATCTCCGAAAAGAGATCCAAGGACACAGAATATAAGGGACATCTAGAAGGAGAGGGCTTGCAGCAGCTACTCGAAACTGGCATGGTCAGTTTATTGCAACAWCCTATTTAAAGATATTGAAAGAGTTATAACAAAAGTACTAGCAGAAATCATTCAGAAAATTTTTCTGAAGAGCAAGACGGGATTCTGTTTTCTCTGAGAATATGACTATTTTCATAAAGAAAACAAGCAGTCTTCTCATTGTATCATAATGAAAATCTAGGTGCAATGTTATGTGAGTTTGTATGGGAGTATGRTCTGAGATATTTTTACACGTTATCTGTTAATATTCTTGTAAGAAAATTGAAGCTCACCCCTCCAGATTTCAGTCCAGCTGTGTGCTTTGCCTCTGTTTCTGAAGAACTTTGTAGTGTCTCATGCAAACAGACAGGGGCCAGCTCTGCCTGTTTGGGGAGCTCAGTGAGTACATGCTCTCCTCAGGCACACTACACATGCAAAATCGATATTCTTTATTTTGCTCAGAGGAGAGATCACCCCAAGACCAAGACAATGCTGAGCTCTCTGTGTGTCCTAGACCTGTCTACARGGATCAGATGGGCACCATGTAACTTAATTTTAGAAGTCCATTGAGAAAACTGCTTTTGGGAGAGARTCTCTTCTATACTCCTCAGGCTCCATTAGGGTGCAGACGTAGAGGACTGAACCATGTTCCGTGCTACATTTTTCGTTTTGCTGTCAGAACTTTCCTTTGAAGTACAAAATTATTTCCATTGAATATAATGAGACTTTTCATGTGTGAGAGGAGTGCGTGGACTGTGCACAAGTATAAGCAGCAATGGGGTATTTCACAGATAAGAGAACTTGAAGATATACCTCAGTGATATTGATGTAACGTTCCACTTGGTGAAATGATAGTAATCCATTTCAATAACCAGGAAAAAAATACAG